>JABXJD010000072.1:260000-860000 GCA_013375575.1 Percina caprodes | reverse complement strand
AATGACGGAACCTTTTTAATAGCGTTGCAGACCCCAACAATTAAAAAAAAACAATCCTGACAGATTTGAATACACGCTAAGAAGAACTTAATATTTTATTTCTTTCCAAATGCATCTACAGCCAGAGAAAAAGGTCCCCACATATTTTAGTATTTCCCAATAAGCCCTGCGGGATTCTGGCACAACTTCAAGACATTCTGGCTTTCCTGTTATTATATTTTGTTATTATATTTAATTGTTCATCAAACTGCTGACTGTACAAATATTACGATAAAACATCTGAAAGCAGTTTATCACTAAACACTGCTGAATAGTCTGAATGTAATTACCGCATGTGCCCACGAGAGTCTAAAGCAAACACTTCAAAAGGCAGAGGGTGCAGTCAGCAGAGGTTGGATATACTGTAGCTCAGCCCTTTAAAAGTCGACTGTTTCCTTAACATAAATCAATCTGCTGAATTATGTTGTCCCTCATACAAAAGACCTTGCATTCTTTATGACTTTGGCTGTGAAGCATGTCAAGAGAGAAGGTAGAGAATGAGAAACAGAATGAGAGAAATATCTGTGTTTCATAGATATTTTATGTGTTTAAGCAGCTTCAGGCTTTAGATATGTTTTATAACCCTTCAGGAGGAAGATCTGAGCCAAGTATTGACTTAAATGTGTTGCCAAGCAGGAAGATTGTACAAAGAACAGAATCACAGGCTTTCAAAGAGTTGGTTTAAATCTTCAGTTTAACACTGGAGATGTTTTTCATTCAGGAAAGTGATGATAAGTGGTCTATCTGGTCAATACAAACTTTAAAGCTCACGGCAAAGCAAAGCAGACTTTAAACCTGTGTCCATCTGGTCATTATGAAACTAACTTCCGCCTGTGAGGTTTTTTGCCTCACTAATCAGCACCTGATTGTGATTGATTGTCCCTCCTTTTCCCAACTTGAAAAACGTGCCAACTGTTCCCTCCTCCGGCAATGCAACATGCTTTTCTGATTAATTTCAGCAAAGAAAACACAATATGCAATAAATAACTCCCTCACCTGCTGAGCTGAATCAGACCAAACTTGACACCTGACACTGCACCGTTATGTCTTTTAGGGGTTGGGGAAAAAATTTAATTGTGTCGCAATATTTTCTTTGGCAATACTGGCAAACCAGAACAGAAGGTGTTAACACAATGTTGTGGAGGGTCAGGCCTTTTTCCCAAATCATTTTGTTGGATCATCGAAAAATGTATTATTATGCATTAAGTCTTTTTTTTACTGAAGACCCCAAAACTCCTCCGGTAGCCCCTTACATAAACAACGAACAGTCTCTAAGCTTAAAATCCTATTTATGAAACCTTCTCTGAGGCACGCTTTATTTCAGGTGAGGCCGGGAGCTTCTGTGGGAAACCCTGTTCAACAGCCATGTGTTTTCACTAGAAGAATAACCCCTTGAGATGAATCATCTCATTTTCGAGGGGGTCCTTAAGACCATTATACAGAATTATACACAAAAACACAAAGTGCATTCATACATATACACAACACTCCCATGCCTAACTACTCCAACACTGACTTGACTTTATCTTCAACAAGGTTTTGCAAACGCAGGGTTTTATTAAAGTACCCTTGAGACGACTTGACGACAACAACAACAGTGTGTTTCACAGCACAATTTCTCTCCACGCTTCTGTGTGTCTCACTCCTAATTTCCATCAGTTGCAGAACGGCTGCGGATCGGCTCCGCGGCGTGTCGGCTCCGTGCTCCGCCGTCTGTCAACACCCACCAGGTCTGGATTTGTTGCGGAACGGCTGCGGCCATGACTTACAGCTGAAGTCACGAGGACCCACGAGATCTCGCAAATTCATGTAGAATAGAACCACAAAACCGACAACAGTTTGTTTCCATCCAGAGGATGTGTCTATTTTATTTTGAAAATTAACTGGATGTTTTATTTTGTTTCTGTGCTCGACTTCCTGTCCCGCACTATCTGCCGTGTGCTGAATTGCTGCATCTCCGGCATCCAGAAAAATAGAAGCTCTGCGTATCTGCTCCGGAGGGCTGCGGATCGCCGGAGCTGGAACGGAGTCGAGACACAGCTGGTCCGTAGTCAGTGAAAAGACACACATTGACTTTAATGGAAAACTAATGACTCCTCCGCTGTTCCGGAGCAGATCCGCAGCCGTTTCGCACCTGGTGGAAATTGGGGGTCAGGTGTAACAGGTTTGAACTGTGAGTGTGTGTGTTACCTCTGAGAGGGAAGTGCTGCTGCTGCTCTCTGTCCAGGTAGGAGGTGGTGGTGATCAGACCGGTGTAAGGGTTGATGCTGAAGAGCTCATAGCCAGGGCCGGGCAACAGACTGTACCACACCCCGGCATTCTCCTCTGGGGGAGGAACACAAGGTTAATGTATGTTTCACACGCTCTTCAGAACTGTGAACACTGTCACGGACCTTAAAACAAATACTCATTTCATGGAATGTGAGGAAAACAACTAAAATAAGCAGGAAAACCCCCACAAACACAACCTCATTTTCCAGGCGTATGTTACCTCGGCCTTATCTGTAGAATTGCTGTATATTTGATATATATTCTGTATAGAAATCGTTTTTTAATTTGAATGTAAAGTCTAAGCTTCATCTTATTCCACATACCCTTCCACGGTGATTAGAAATCTATTTTCCCTTTGTAAGAAATAAGACATGAAAAGCAGTCAATTTCACATCTATTTTGTATTTTCATCCATTATTTTTTCATGTCTTAAAAAAGGATAACTTACTATAATGTTCATCACATTTTAAAGTTTTTTGTCAATCTTAGCATTCATCATATCAATCCTGAGGTTGAGTTTAGCACCTCATCAGGTGAGTTCATGTTTATGACTGCTTCCATTTCAGACGGGCCTTATCTGATGCCTAATTGAAAACAGAACCACGGGGTGTAGTAAATCACACAATGTCTTGTGTCACCTTTAGTGGTGCAACACCTTAGTCTGGCAGCTGTTTTTTTTCCCAACCTGGCCCTATGTTCCTATGCTTTGGTGTCCATGTGACTGATGGGAAACACAACCTTTGACATTGGTCCAGTATTAAGCGAGATATCTGCAGTCAGCAGCGGCGAAACAAGCTACAATGTAAGTTAACCGGGCAGTGGTGCAGCCTGTATTTATGTTCTCAAAAGTGCTGGTTTTGCTTCTGACAGGCTCCGATTATTATTCTAAGTGTCTGACATAGTTATGGAAAGGACAGAAGCAGAACAAAATAAAACTACTGAAAAGCCATTTTGGGTCGTCTTTCTACTTTTCCATAATGTTCATACTGCTCATATTGTAATATGATAACATAATACTATTTATCCCAGCATCCTTTGCACTATGTTCCACATTTAAATAATTTTGATAGAACTCTTCATTGCACTCTTGCCTCTATATTGTTTCTGTTTAAAGTATGTATATATTAGTATGTATATATTGTTTGGTTGTTTTGTATGTGTAAGCACATTGTGAGCAACTATGCTCCAAAATTCCTCGTATGTGTCTTCATATCTGGCAAATAAAGCTGATTCTGATTCTTCTGATCCCAACTTGAGTTTTGGTTGAAATAAGCACATAGTTTACAGATTTACATTTGAAAATATGTTGGCTCTATACATACTGAAAGTATTGCTTTTTTAAATGGAGTCTTGCGACCTCAGAGCTGTTTCTGGTTAAACAGAAAGCTCTTAAGAGGTTTTAAAAGGTTTATCTCTGTAGGGATCCTTTCCATAATGTTGTTAGACACTTAGAATAATAATCTGAGCCTGTCAGTGGCAAACCTAACACTTTTGTTAAAGTAAATACAAGCTGGACAATTGCACATAACTTGATTGATATTTGCTCATTTCCTATATGGGTTGTATTTTTTACCATCATTTCTCTGTATATTTTAGTTTAATTTCACATACTGTATATTGTCGTGTTTTTAAGTGCCTCACTTGATTATCTGCCCTTCATTTATTACTTATTAATTTATCCATTGTTTTTAAATTATCATTAAGTTGGTGGCTAAGCAGGTTTAAAAGGATTAAAAAAAGTTATCTAATTTCAAATTTCTCCTTTTTGGTTTTGGATTTTTTTTTTTTTTTCAGGGCAAGTGAATTACAAACGTACATAGCAGAAATGTATCGTCACATTTGTATCCGACACTGTCAGGTATGAAAACTTCATATTTAGCCATTTACCTTTGACAAAGTCATATAAAATCACCTCATCACTGTCTAAATATCTGCACAACCCACAGACCGATGTAAAGGATGATCAATAACAATAATAATAATAATAATAATAATTAGATAACATAATAAAAAAAACAAAAGACAAAACATAGAGATACAAGGTTTCTGCCTGACAGCGACGGTGTGTTGTAGCAGATTCTAATTAGTTTTTGTTATTTCAGTTTCACTTTAAGCTTAGAACATAAGATCATGTTTCTTACTTTCATAACCTAAACAGCAAAGTTGTAATACCTCTGATGATAACATTAGGGGTTTCGGAGAGTTCCAGCAAAAAATAAAAAATAAATAAAAAAAATAAAAATTAAAAGTCAAAAAGTAAGAAAGAGAGACCAGCATTGGAATGTTCTAATGCAAATGTACATGCTAAGTCTGAATTTACGATTGAAAGTAAGTATTAATATTAAAACTGCATCCGTTCCCCTGTGAATAACCGACTGCACTGTTACTCTTTATTAAAAAACTCCTTCCGAACATGTGAGCATTTGCTGAACAAAGTGAAATCCAGGCTGAGCAGAGTAACACAAAGGTCAGCTGTCATGCTCGTTGATATTGCACTTCTCCTCTGACTGCCTCCAACACATGGAAACTGGACAAGGACGAGGCGATTTGAGAAGACAGATGAAAACACGGCGCCTATTGGCACAGATGGCTTGGATTATGGAAATCATCATGAGACAAGACCTTTCAGATCTCCCAGAGGAGCTGTGTGCTTGCTGTTCTTGGACAATTCTCACCCCCAAGAATGTAAGTTCACATCGAAACCCCTCCTGCACAGATCCTCCTGCCACATGGACCTCCACTTCCAGCATTTAAAAGGACTCGTACTGTCAACACGGCGAGACAAAGTGGGATTCAGGAGGCCCTGTGCACATGTTCAAATAAACGGGACCGATTGTGTAGATTGGTGAATGTGATTGGAGTGAGATGAATGAGATTCACTGGGATGTACAGTGAACATAGCACATGGAAAAGGCACAGATGGAACTACACATGAGAGCAGGGGGTTGGTTTCAATTAGGCTGCTAATGGAGTGAAACAAAACAGCCGATAACCTTGATTCACTGTGTAAGTGTAGTGTCATGTGGTACTATGCTTTAAAGATAATCTAAATGAACTGTTATGCTACTGCTAAAACAGACAAATGTTGAATGGGACTTTCCTCCTCGAGCCATTTAGAGTTTGAAATATTACAACAGGTTGACATGCCACAGAAAAGGAAAAGAGCCATTTAATATTTTTATGAAAATTTTTATATTTATGAAAAAAAATACCACTATTTAGGAGCTTGTTTATGAGTTTGATTTTATTTGTATGTGTCACTATTTGGTTTTAAGTATACCGAGTCTGAGGGTTTGAGGACCCATGCTGGTGCTGCCATCTAGGCACTGTGGAGGCATACTGCCACGTCCCCTACCACGGAGGGACTATTTCAAGCTAAACTCCAATGCTACTGGATGAAAACTGCAGCTCATCCAACACTCTCCAAATAAAAGAACACCATTGAGATTTTAGGGAAATAAAGACTCATCGCTTTGTTTTCTCACCATTTTCCGGTCTCTCAAATAAATCTTTATCTAAAAACCACACTTATTTTTTATTTTTTTTACAACATGCAACATCCACTGTCCTTAGATCCTTAGCTCTGATAATGAAAAAAAGGAAAAAGCTCCAGAAAAAGGGGAGAAACCAGATTATAATCAGCATAAGGGCGATTCAAATCTAATTCAGCTGCCAGTAACAGGAGCCCCCCCCCCACACACACATAATATTTTTTTATATATGATCTCTTTTGTTAATCGTTCTCATTTTTTAAGCAAAACTGTTCCAGCTTTGTAATTGTGAGGATTTGCTGCTATTATTCACCTTATGTGATAATAAACTTAATATATTTATTCCTTAGGAAAAATTAAACAAATCTGGATCATAATAATTTTTCAAAGTATTTTTCATTTTTGTTTTAGATTTCCAATTAAATTAAATTAATTGAGAACATAATCTGTAGATTAATAAATACCAAAAATATTCACTAAAACAAAACAAATACCTTTTCCCCTATTATTTACTTTCATATGAAAACCTCAACTCATAAGTAAACCATAAAGATGCTAATTTTACCTGAATCCTTATCAGCGGCAGAGACCCTGATCACCGGTTCTCCAGGGTCTCTGTTCTCCGCCACGCTGGCGTTGTAGCAGCTCTGACTGAAGACGGGGGTCTGGTCGTTTACATCCCCCACCTCCACCGTCAGAGTCTGGGTGGAGGAGAGCACGGGCAGGCCGTGGTCCACTGCCCGGACGCTCAGGCGGTGGAAACGCTGCGACTCATAGTCCAAAGAGGCCGAGAGAAACAAGAGGCCTGTAGAAGACGGAAGAAGATGAACTTTGAGCGTGATAGTTTCTTATCTTTCAAGCAGAAGTGGCTTGGAATTTAATGCAATAAATCAAAACATCATGCAGCTTTGTCAGGATGGTTTTTTTAAAGTAACTTTTACCCTTCTTTAGTCACAAATAATAAGAAAATGATTAAACCAAGAATGTATACCAGACTAATATTGGATCTTAGAAACCAAAACCAACATAAATATTTCAGTGTGACGATATATCAGTTAATATTAATTCTTCTTACAAGCACATCACATTAACATTTTTTTTTTTACAAGGATCCCTTAAGCTTTTTTTTTTTATAAAGAAGTATATGCACAATATGTACTGACTGGGACATCATACAGTAGAAAATAAAAACTTGTCTGTGCCTCCTGGTGGTGCATGTAATAGAAGAAACACTACTTCAAAATGTTCTGTACTGCAGTTTCTTATCTGCCGACACACGGCAATACAGATATAACGGCAGTAAGCTAATATCTTTTCTTTTTTTCGTGTGAATTCAACATTAAGTTGTTACATTTCACTATTTTAGAGGCTGTGGACGTTATTTACTTCATTAATGTGTTTACTGTGTTAATGGACTGAGGATGGGAGTAGGATTCGGTATTCAGTTTCAGATTCTGCAGAATCTTAACCAGTGGATTCGGAATTCGGCCGAACCCCAAAAATCTGGATTGGGTGCATCCCTAGTCCAATCTGAGTTTTCTGTTGCACGACTAAAACAACTTTTGAATGTACAGGTCCCACCAAAACAAATTCCTTCCCGATGCGATTTTGCAGCATTTCCCGGAATGCTGTGTGGACTATCCAGACCCTCCTCTGCAGCGCTGTATAGGAAGGTCTGGCAATGCAAGACTATAAATGTATTAATCCTCTCCTGTAAGAATCCTACCTGTTTTCTCCTCCAGCGTGAAAAATCCTCTCTCGTTTCCAGCCATGATGACGTAGGAGACAACCCCGTTTTCACCCAGATCTCCATCTATGGCCTTAAAATGATGCAACAGACTCCCCACCTCTGCATCCTCCATCACCTGAACTGTGTCCGCTGATATAAACACCGGTCGGTTATCGTTCACATCCAGCAGGAACACCTGAGCCGTCACTGATGTCCGTTTCCGCTCGCCCTTCCTTGGCACCTGGTCCGTGGCTGTTACGGTGAAGGCAAAGCTGGGGTTGGTCTCGCGGTCTAAAGGTGCTGTCACGGTCAGGCTCCCTGTGTGAGGGTTGATCTGAAAGGGGAAGCGGGATGAAGACCTGCCGAGTTGCGGGTCAAAGGTCAGAGAGTAGCGGAGGGCACTGTTAGGAAAGGTCCCGTCAGCATCTCGGGCATGAAAAGCAATCGCCAGCGATCCGACCGGAGCGTCCTCCCAAAGGCCGAACATCACCAGTTTATCAGGGAACCAGGGCGTGTGGTCGTTTACGTCCTCCACTATCACGCTGACCAGCACGGACATGTTGACTCCAGGAGCCAGGCCTACGTCTTCAGCTCGGACCATTAGGAAGTACTGCATGGCTGACTCGTAGTCCAGTGGCTGGTTGATATATATGTCACCAGAGGAGCTGTCGATGCCAAAGTGAATGCTCCCGTCGCCCTCAGAGATGGAATAGTGGAATCTCCCCGCATATGAAACAGCGGCAGAGCCGATAACAGTCGCCGGCTCCGTGTCCTCTCTCACCGTGAAACGCCTCATAGTTTGGTGCTGAGAGCGGCCATACAGAGCCTCCAATCCATGAACCTGCAGGTGGAATATATATATATACTGTAATACTATAAAAGTATTTAAAACCACACAACAAAACTATAGCAAGTAACAACACTAGGAAGAATTAAGAAGGACAAAAAAATGCCATGAAGCGAGAAAATAAAACCACCCGAGGTTGTGATTTGGAAAAAATGTTAAATTTTTTGGATCAACACACTGAACAATGTTTCACCCCACAGTCTAAATGAAGACTTTGATATTAAGTAAAAAAAAAAAAAAAAAAAAAAGTCGCCCCCCCCGGTGCTAAACTTAGGCTACTTGGAACTGTGTCCTCTTATTCTAAATCCAAACATTTTTGTTGTTTTCTGTCTCTGTACATTTGTTAAATTGTGTTTTGTATATATAGATAAGATATGGCCTATTTTAGGAGGATAAATAAACCATTTGTCTAAAACAATGTCTTGTTTGTTTTTTCATAAAGTGGATTATTTTGAATACACTGGGAGTTCTTTGTATCATATTATCTCATAAATGCAGGTGGAGCTGTAATTTTTGTACACTATGAAGCTATCCCGACACTTAGGACCTGGCTACCTGTCTTCTTTCCCTTGAACAGTAAAGACCAGGGGTCTCCTTTATAAACGTGGCGTACGTACAAAACATTGGTTGACAATGTGTATGCCACTTCCCACGCAAAGGTTGTGATTTATAAAAAACAAACTTGAAAGGAGAATGTGCGGTCCTCCACGCAAACTCTGACCCATGCGTACGCACATTTTGGAGACAATGGGAACTGGCAACGCAGATGGTGAGGTTGCGACCTTAAGTCAGACTGCAGAAAGTAAATGTGGGAGTAATGATTACTCGTAATATTTTTAAGTATTAAGTATTGATGCCTCAAGCACATTTTTTCTCTCCATATCATCCATGTTACCGTGAAGATTAAATCCAGCAGTGTTATTTGTGCTTGTACTGAGAAGAATTGTTCCATAAACACCTTGTAAAGTCCAACACAAATCTTAAATCCAAATTCGTTATTAATGTTTAACCTGCGCTGTGTCACTGTCACATTGTCCGCTACGGAGCACAGGAGGAGGAGATGGCCCGACTGAACTGGGTCCAGTAGAGAGGGCAACACGCCATGTGTATATAATTAATAATTTTATAAATGACACCCCAGATCTCAGGGGCAAAGTCCCTGTGCAAAGTACTGCAGTACCATTATCAATTTTAAGTCAGACGACAAGATACAAGCAGAGAGCAATGAAGAAATTCTTAACGTGTTTTTAAAGAGAAAAGCTTGAAAAAAATAAAGGGTCTTGAATTCCAGATCTACAAACAATGATTATAAAAATTTAGATTGGGCCTAAGCTCTTGCAGACAGAAACTGATGGCTGTTTCTACTGGGGTATTTGTCTGATTATGCTGAAATAATAATAATAACAGAAAGCAAAGTGTTTTGAAACAAAGATGGAAAATGCAGAGAATGTCAGATTTGTGTGCATCTGTGCGGTTCCAATATTGTACAATAAATACAATCCCAAGAAACCCAAAGGTTAAATCATATAAATAAAATATCATTCTTATCTCTGAAGTGGAGTCCGGCAGCAGTCCTAGTATGAATTGAAAGGGATGAGTGTACCTGTACATGGATGACTGCAGTGTCCTCCAGCGGTGTGGCTCCACTGTCTTTGGCAGTTACTTTCAGAGTGTAGTACGGGTGGGTGTCCTGGGTGAACAGCTCCGTTGTTCTGACCTCTCCACTCTCACTGTCGATCTCAAAGTGTCCAAAACCCTCATCCTCTGAATCAGCCCAGAGAAACACAAGAAACATTTCAATCCACTGCACCATCGAGCAATATCCAATTATAACCTGAGAAAGTAACTTCTGCAGCATGCATCTTTTGCTCTGTACGGTTTTTTTTCCTTTCCTTTTGCTCTGGTCTAAAATCATCCGGCCAAAGGACTACAGTTGAAAATTAGCCGGCTGGCTAACACTGGCACATTTACAGAGATGTTAATGTGTGTTGTCCTTTATAAAATAAAGAATAAAGACGGTGATACTCAGGAACTCATCAATAATTCTGTAACTTAACTCACCTGTGACCAAGGAGAAGGTGACTGTTCCATTTTCTCCTGCATCTAAATCTTTGGCAAACATGTTTGTTACCATGGAACCTGCTGGCAGACCCACCCATATCTGCAGCAAAGACAGGAACATGTATATTGTGGATCAGAGTGGATATATAACACATTATAAACCACACTATATCAACGACGTATCACTTCTGAGATTGTTCAGGTGCTACTGGAAATTCCGCCATGACTATCTTTTGAACATACACATTTTCCACCAAAAAACAGTTTCTTCCCAGGGCTATTTTTATCCGGGGCTTAGCGCCACCCATGACCCAGACTGATGTTTTAAAGAAAAGCCAATAAACCAGAGCACGTTTTTCTCCCATCCCGGAATGCTGTGTGGACTAGCCAGACCCTCCTGTGCAGCGCTGTGGAGGAAGGTCTGGCAGAAAGAGACTAACCACACTTTAAAAGATGTGATGGCAACATTTTAAAGACCTTGCATATTTGTATGTCTTTCCTGCTTTTATGGAAGTCATAGCTGATCTATTTTTTGCTTGTATAATGTAGCGTCAAGTCATTCAGCACAATGCTATTTGACAGAAGTAGTGACCAGTAGTGGTCCATTTGTCGACAAAGTGTGTGTGTGAATTTTCTTCTTTTTTCCCGGATATGGTTCTTTGAGGGATTTAATCCCTCGCACAACAAAGGAGACAAAGCAAGCGTTGTGCGATTTGCTTCCTACTCATCTTGAATTTGAAGTTTGGGTGAACAGGGAACTAAATAAATCAAGAAGGATGAAAGATGTTTAGAAATAGAAACACTTATAAAAAGGTGAAAACCAACATAACCTTTTTCTTTCATTTCAGCGTTTCCACCCATGTCATTTCTTAAAGTGCTGTCACCTATAGCTATTAGCTATATATAGCTAATCTATCAAAGTAAATCTTCCCGTCTCCCAGGTTCACACATGCTCTTGCAGTACAAGATACAGGTAAGGTTCCAACATGCTTACCTGAACATTAAGCTGTTTGCTGGCAGGCAGGTGTGTAAACTGTGGAGTGTTGTCATTGATGTCAGTGACCAGGATGTGAGCGGTGGCGGTGGCATTGAGCCGAGGGTGGCCCTGGTCTGTCACCATCACCTTCAGACTGTGCTGGCTGTGCTGCTCGCGGTCCAACGCCACCCAGTTTATAATCTCACCTGGATGGGTACAGAGAAAGGACAGAAAGGTAAGGACGCGTCTCAGTAGCACCTACATGTGACTAGAGCTGCACGATAGGAGGAAAATATGCAATATGCAAGAACGTTGCAGAATATGTATTTGTTCCTGTTTCTGTATTTATTGTTTATTCTATTCATGTTTAGTGTTTTGTTGGTGCGTGTATGCAGTAATCACCAAAGCAAATTACTACTGTGGCAACACACTTGACAGATAATAAAGTGTACTCAGTGCTGCCTTTCTGCTGCTTTCAGTATTCTGCTAAAATACAACAAATTGCTTGTTGAATAAAAAAAAAAAGAATATAATTTCCAATTTTTTTTAATTAAACAAATTGAACTGAACATAAAATGCACCAAAAAACAATGACAGATACATTTTAAAGTAGCAGATGTCTACGGATACTTTCAACAAAGTCCCAAAAAAATCTGTCTTTTGCGATGTGTTGCAGCCTTTTTGCAATGTTGTGTTTACTGCGCCAGTTAATATCGCAATGACAATAATATATATTGTGCAGCCCTTCCTATGATCTGGAGGTGGTTTTATTAATGGCAGTGGTTTTACCTGTTTTGGTGTTGATGCGGAAGAACTTCCCATCTGTGAGCAGGATGTAGGACAGCTGGGCGTTTTTCCCAGAATCCCTATCCACAGCTTTGACTGTTCCCACCAGGCCTTGAGGCGACGACCCCTCTGAAACAGTGAAGTAGTAGACCTCGCTGCTGAACACCGGGGGGTTGTCGTTGATGTCCAGCACTAGCACTACCACCGTGGCTGTCGCTGTCATGTTGGCCAGAGACGCCTCCCTGGCTGTGGCCAGTACTCGAAAACGAAACATGGATTCCGTCTCATGGTCCAGATTGTGGGAGAGATACAACCATCCGGTCTTTGGGTGAACCCGAAATGGAGCTGGAGGAAATCCAGCGTCTGCCTCCAGGGAGTAGACGAGGCCTGAGTTTGACATGTGAGCCCCCCGGCTCCGGTGTGCTCTCACCTGGATGACCCTTGAATCTTTCCTGTAGCCTTCGCCTATCTCAACCTGGTAGACTAATGTCTCGAAGGCGAGGCTGTCTTCTGCGGCTGTGCGATCCACATTGACCGCGAGTGTCAGAGTAGAGCTCAGGGAAGGTTCGCCTTCATCTTTAGCTATGATTTCCAGTCTGTACCTCTGCTGATGATCCACCTTTAAACTCTGATTTAATGTAACTGTCCCGAGGAGTTGGTCGACAACAAACGTACCATTTCTGGGGTTTTTCAGGTGATACTGCACCCTGCCGTTGGCACCGCTGTCGTAGTCGTGTGCGTGCGCGATGAACAACACTGTCCCTGGTAGTGTGTTTTGGGACACTGTGATGCTGTCGCTGAGTTTGGGGAAAACAGGAGCGTTGTCATTAATGTCAGCAATAGTGACGTTGACCTGGGTGGTGCTGTAAACTGGAGAGGAGTCGGTGTAGGACTGGAGAACCAGCAGGGCGTACGGCTGCGACTCGTGGTCCAGAGGTTTGGTGTTGCTGATCAGGCCAGACTTTGGATGAATGGAAAACAAACCCTGAGGGTCTCCAGAGGAGATTCGGTAGGACACGGATTCTGAATCTGTGAAGACAAAGAGTTTTTATTGATTCATAATCAACAAAACATTAAAAGGATCAGTTCTCCTAAATTGTAAACTAACATTTTAACTTTTAACCTTTAATTGTTGCATTTGGCTATACTGATAGGTTTGGTTTCATTTGTCCAGACGTTTGAGATATTTCTGCCTCTGTCCCAAAACAATGGACGTGAGTGGAAGTTTGGTTTGCTACAAGAAAAACAATTAACTAAATACATTCAAAATGAAAAATGGATGCAATCAAAATGAATTCAACATCGACATGTCATTCCAGAAACAGTTAAAGTAAGCTGTAGTTTTCATTTCCCGTCTAAAAAGTTGAGATTAAGAGATAGAAGACAAAACTAACAAAATGTACACTAGCACGTATCATAGTTCAAGAAAATAAAACGGAAAAAGAAAAAAAGTGTAAAAGGAAAAATGTACTAAATTAATACATATATTAAACAAAAGAAGAAAAAAGACAAAGAAGAAAACAGAACTACAACTTAAAAGAAGTGTATTATTATTTTTAGTCCAATCTAGACAAGGATCCCTACACTCCTCAACTGGGTAGAGTAACACTCAAAATAAAAGTAGTCAGTAAAATAGTCTGTTAAGCACATTGTTTTGGCTTATGTGGTCCTCTGTAAAATAGTGTCAGATCCACATAATCCATAAGATTCATGCACATGGTGGAAAAACATACTATATATTGCAAATATACCAGTTTACTTGCATGAGAACATCGACATGAATACACAGCACACATACAGTCAGCAACATTAAGTAATTACAGTCCAGCTCAGATCTGTTTAATCCCCTCCAAGTGTTTGTTGCTCTTCAACAGTAACTAACAAACCCCTGAAAGCAGCAGAGAGAGCTTAACGGTGCCCGACCCCTGTCAAACAGGCCCTGTTCTGTTATTTCCCCTTTAAGTTGAAGCCCTAATCTTTTAATTGATTAGACAACCTCGAATGACTGTCTAGTGGAGTGGAGTGGTTTAGCTGCTGAGGGGACTAAGAGGAGTTAGTGGCACATCACAAGTGGACTAGGAAGGGATAATCCTGGAAAAGTGGGGAGTCAGGAAACTCTCCACAGAGAGGGGGACTCCTTTATGTTACTGTAGATCAAATATTATGCAGAATACACACTGCTTTATCGCTAAGCATCCTATTTGTATTCATAATGTGTAAAACTGACTTTTTCCTGCAACTACATTAAATAAACTCCGACAAAGCAATCCAGCTGGTCTGTACCTCTTTATCATAGATCATCTGTACATGTCGCGAAGGAGGATTAAAGATTAAACTGCAGCCGTCCTCTCTGCTGCTTGCCTCTGCATATCAGGCAGGAGATTTGAACAATGACAATGATCGCTCAGTCATCTGTCAAGACAAATTGTACTTAAAATACTGCATTTCTACAATGTCCAGGGTTGGAGAAATTGTCCTTCTTAATCAGTTAGTTGACTTTGTTTTCATATTTTATGAAAAACTGAACTGGTTAAATTAAAAGTTAGTGGTATTAGATATAACAATTAGAGTATTTGCTGATCCTCCTTATATCAATTAATCATTAACCTTTTTTCCCAATTAACCTGATCCACAGTTCTTTGGACTGTGACAGGAAGTCGTGCATACATTAAGAGGGGACACAGATTACTTTTACTACAAATTAAACCATTGTGCTGTTTTTCTTACTAACAAGGCAATTTCCCTCCAATCAAGCATATCTGATAGCGATGTTCATCCATTAACATTCTTTTTAACCTTGCAAAATGTAATAATGTTGTTTTAGAGTGTGTGCTGGGTGAAAGGGACAGATGCCTCCTGGTGTTGTACAAACAGGAGGGTGGTTATTGTGGGTTGGCCTGCAGAGTTGGCCTCCTAATGGTCAGCAGGTGGCGCTGCAGCAGAGGCTGCGACACAGTTCATGGAGACAAGTAAGGCACTTCAAAACCCTTGGCGCCTGATTGCCGTCATTTGCGCTAAACTTGAACACGCAGGCATGATATACATATTTTTAAATTCAGTGTGACACTTTCACATTCAGAGGACATTATCATCTCCGATGTCCATCACATGTAAACATCCATAAACCCATAACAATAGAAACTAGACACTCTATATAACTCCAGAACTTGCCTGAGAATCATCATCTGTCTGAGTTTTCTTCAGTATCAAAGTCATTCAGTTACAGTATATGTTTATTTTTGCATTTTATGGACAGCTGAAGACAGGAAAGGGGACAGCGAGAGGGTGATGACAGGCAGCAGAGGGCCGCAGGTTGGAATCGAACACAGCGCTGCCGTAAGGACTGAGCCTCTGTACCTGGGGCACAGTCTCAACCAGGTGACCTACGAGGGTTCCCTGTAATCCAGGTATATTTGTCTGTACATCCATGAGTAGGACCCAAAATTATGGGAACTGTTGTTCAAAACGGGTGGTGGCACAGTTGTCTCGACTCTGTTTGAGGTGGGGCCCATATGTCACACTTTAAAATGCCCTGGAAGTAACTTAGAAGCAGTATTTAATAGGAATCAGAGGATCACTTCTGGCTGATACTTGATCTGTTTAACCCTCTGAGGACAAAAGTCGCACCGGCAAGTCCAAGCGATGTTTGACACTCCTACTCAAAAAGCAGTATTACAAAATTCCATTTTAGACATTTACTATTTTATTCATATTTACGCTACTTTTGTGAACTGAAGACTTTGGTAAACTCGTTTTGAGCACCAAAACGATTGAGTTAGATTTGAGAACTATTTCTGATTTTGGGGTAATTATCTCTTTGTACATTGCTCTACAAAAATTCCGGGGATCACTTTTCAGAAAGCTGAGTTTGTTCTGAACATTTTGATATGAAACACATGGGGATAAGGTTATATGCAAAAACCCTTAAAATGAAAATTCAAGAAGATATCTAAAAATGCCTTTAGACCTCAGAGGGTTAATAAAGTACATTTTGCTGCAGATATGACACAATTTAGTAATCGTCACAACCTGCAGAAGATGCAGAATTCTAAGCTTTTCATAGATTTTTATCTGTATGTGTGTCTGTTTCTCCATGTGTTGGTTTCCCTCCCTCCCTCCTTCTCTCCCTCCCGTATTTCCTCTCTGTGTTTTTTGGCCCTGGGACGCGTTCCTATGTCTCGGTGTATTGTTTGTAACTGTTTATAAATTCTAAATATAATAAAAAATGTGATCACAAAAAAGCGTAATGTGTATTACTCTGATTACACCAATCTTTGCTAATATCAGCCTCCCCGTCCTCCAGAAAACAACAATGTGGCCAGATCTACACTCACCTGCTGGGTTTATGGCCTCCACTGTCCCCACAGCAGTCCACGGTGGTGCGTCCTCGGCCACTGCAAAGCTGTAGCGTGACCTCTGGAACACAGCTGGAGCCTGGGCGCTGCGTAAAACATTGATGGTGATCTCGGCGGGCCTGAGTGAGGTCAAGCCCTCACCATCCTGTGCGGTTATTGAGAGCTTCACACTGGCTGCACCCAGGTGAGTCAGAGAGGAGGTCAGGAGGAGCATTCCTACATTTACACAAACGGGTGACATGTTTTATTCATTGAGCTTCAACACTCAGGTAGTACAATTGCTTTATTTCAATAACACCGCTTAATTGATCTTTTCGTTGGTTTAACCAGGTAAAAGTTCCAGTAGGACTAGAGCTAAGGTTAGTTGATTGTCACCAAAATCATCAGCAACTATTTTAAACATTTGATCATGTCCATCATTTTTTAGGCAAAAATACCTGGTTCAGCTTCTCAAATGTGATAATGTGCTTATTTTTCCTATACATTTAAAACGATTTTCTTTTGGGCTTGTGAATGCATCACATCGGGCTAACCAGTTCATTGACTGATCAGTAAAGAAAAGGGTTGTTAGTTGCAGGCTTGACTGAGATTAAAACCTCCTTTTAGACAACAAAAAAGTAAAAAAAAAAATCCTGTCAAACCCTGCACACAAAGAGACCAAACAATATCTAGTTAAGACGCCCATAGAGGCATTTCAATTTTAAAAACATCTGCATCAATTTAAAACAATGACCAAGGATGCTATTTTACAAATCTTTTAAAATACTTCATCCACAAACGCTTTTACAACATGCTGCATTGGTTATATCCACATATACATTAGTCACCATTTTGTTTACTGCATTTGTAGACAGACAGCTGCATGATGACAGATGGGTCAGGAAGAACTACATCAAATAGACAAAATGGTTGCTCATTCTACTTATTTTAAATATCTGATTGAGTATTACAGTATGGCTGAGTGCAAACCCTACCTTCCACTCTGCCACATGGGGATATAAAGCTTTGGGCCTTCTGCATCACCCCTGCTGAGCAGTGACACTGGCAATCATATCACGGCGACTTACACAGAGTAAGTTGTTCATCCCTCAACGCTGAGACTGCCAGTCACACAAGTGACTTTAAGGCCCTGTTTACACGTACATGGTTATTTTGAAAAACTGAGACATTTCCTTTCGTCTGTGCCCTCGAGTCTTTCTAAAAGCTCCGGCCAGAGAGAAGATTTTGGAAATCTTCGTTTGCACATTTGCATGGAAACTGAGACAAAAGGAGGTGTAGGCAGCCGAGGAAGAGAAGAGAGAGGAAGTGATTTGTTGCTATTTTCGAGATTCTTATTGGGCTTGAGCTTCTCGTTACACCGCCACCTACAGGTTTGGCATGCTCTTGACGGCAGTTATACACGGGTACGTGCTATCAAACACTACTGAGAACTGACAGTTGTGCACAATGTTAATTTTGAAAACTGAGAGGTTGAAATGTCCGTTTATGAAAATACCTGGCCACGTGTACATGTAGCATAAGACCAGTGTGTGGCTCTATGTGACAAGGCACTGAAGCTAGAACTAGAACTGGGCTATATATTGATGTTATATCCATATCATGATATGAGGCTAGATATGGTCATAGATTTTGGACATCTGGTGTAACTGTTCTATTATTTGCCTTTACCCATTTAGTCATTATATCCACATTACTGATGATTATTTATCAAAAATCTCATTGTGTAAATATTTGGTGAAAGCACCAATAGTCAACACTACAATATGGTTGCGGTATTGATATTGAGGTATTTGGCAAAAATATTGTGATGTATGATTTTCTCCATCTCGCCCAGCCCTAGCTAGAAGCCATATTCACAGCTGAAAAGTTCAATTAAAGTTTAACCATCCACCTTTAAAACACAGTATTTTGTTACTTTCTGTTATTCATTTTTCAGTGGAGTTTAGATTTGATTATGGTACGGTGGCCCAGAGGGGCAAAACACAACATAACATTTTACAAAACACAATGATATTTAAAGAAAAAACATTACTAGCCCAGTCAGTCAATTTGTTTGTTTCATCCAGTGTTGTTGTGTTTTTCTCCCAGGCCACCGTACATGGGACAGATTATAGATAAACTAGAAAATAACAAAAAATGACTTCAAATCCACTACAATATTCTGAAGGCACGACAGAGCGTGCACGTCTTTATTCTATCTTAATAATATGGCGTTTGCTCATTTCTTTTTACACTTTTAACTGCAACACAACATTCTTCTACTTCAATAAAGACACTAAAACATCTGTTTTCTTATGCCGGCCTACCTGTTTGTTTATCCAGTGTGAACAAACTGGACATGTCCCCGGGAAGGACATCGTAGGTGACCTGTCCAAACCTGCCAGAATCTCGGTCGGTAGCGATAACGTTGAGGATTTCTGTGCCGGGCTGTGTGTGGCTGCTGATGCTCATGGTGTACTCGTCAGGGTTAAATACTGGAGCGTTATCATTCCGGTCTTCCACCTCGATGTGCACGTAGGTTTGAGCGCTCAGGCCGCCCTGACATTTGAAAAATGAGGAAAGAAGAGAGAAATGGAATGAGTGGACTCAATTTCAAAGCTGCTGTTTGGGCGTAAAATGCAAACTTGCTATCTTGTTACGATTACAGTGCATGGAGTAAATTAGGATGCTTTGAGAAAGAAGGCCGGGTGTTGACACAGCACGTCAAAGCTAATTGTTCCTAAATGAAACCCACTCACTGGATCTTCAGCTTTGATCAGAATGTCGTGCACCGTCTGCCCCGAATCGCGATCGATATCCTGAGAGACACACAGCTCTCCGGTCTGTGGGTGGATTCGGAGGAGAGGGTGTTTGTCCTGCATGTCAAAGCCGTCAGACAGAGAGTAGAGAAGTGTGCCAAACTCGGCACTGTCTGCATCAGTGGCGACGACCTAAAAATAAGAAAAACATAGTTACAAGCAAAGAACTAAAACACTGTCATTACAATCTGATCAGAAACAAAGAAACTAAACACACGAGCGTAATAAAGTATCAAGAAGAAGGAATCTGAAATATGGTCCATCTCATAGATTTCAGACACACTCAAACATCCTTTTATTATTGTAATTGCATTCAATAATTGACTTCAAAAAAATACCCAATATATACCCAAATTACAAAAAACCTGCAGAAAATTCCACATATTGTCGAGAAGGCCAATTTACCAGTCAACACAATATTGCTGGTGTCCTGAATGGAGTGTGAAAAGGTAAAAAAATAATAATTAATAAGTCAAATTAAATTATCTGTGCAGTGTGCTTTGAACCTGCTGGAGGTGGCTGTTACTTGACTTTGGAAAACGATGCCAACGGCTAAACTTGGAAAGCCTTATTTGACCGTAATCCTTTGTTTGCGTTAAAGCAGATGGCTGTTATTTACTGTACACATCTCCTGTGTACAGACAACTTTAACCCTACATTAAGTGGCAGGTAGTGTTTTTGTGCAGTTCAACAGGGCTAATATTTCATGTACAGTTTTGTCTAAGGACAATACTTTCTTATTGTTATGTTATTTCTGCCAGAGTAACAGCAGTCTACTCCTCCTATCTATCTATCTATCTATCTATCTATCTATCTATCTATCTACACACATGCATATATGTAGGGATACATTATGCATTTCCTTTACCTGCCCATAAAAATGTATATACTCAACCACTCTCAAATCTATATCCCTTGATTTCTTATTGTAAAAAAAAAAAGAATCTTCCCGTTTTTCTCTTCTTTTTCATCTCTCACACACACACACACACACACTTTTGTTTATTATCAGAGGAGTAAAGAAACTAGAAAATATTCACAATTAATAAACTGGAAATAGAGAACTTTTTACTCAAACTAATTCATCAATTATCAAGATATTTCTGCTGCACTTATCGTCACAAACCCATTCCTCCATTACGTATGATATAAACATTTTCCCAGTATGCAGTTTTTCATTTACTTTGTTAAAATGAAAAAGGTGTGTATTTCAGAAGCAGACTTCTGTAATAAACGGTAGTGCCACACTGTAGTCAGAGTAATCTGTCAGTGTTTAGATTCAATCTCTGTTGTAATCATGACTCTGCCAGAGAAGGTCAACATAATAAAAAAATATAAAAAACTCCCCACAATCAAAGGGTGAAGAGTATCACCGCAGTGGAAGACAAACTGCGGTGTAAAGACGCGCCTCAGATCAAACAGAGATCCTTTCAAGTCTCACTGCGCTCGTGACAAGAGACACATGTTACAGATAGAGCGCTCCCTTTCCAGCCATAAAGATGATATCATCTCCGAGTTTATGAACTTTGATCAGAAGAGCTTTTACAGACATGGGTCAAGGTCTGATTCTATGTGTACAGTAACACACCCAGCAAGCTTTTGAACTGACTTTACATCTCTTTACGACTGCCAAGAAAACTAATTCTCCTGATGTCTGTGAATCTGTCACGTAACAGAGGCTTAATCATGCTTAGTCTGTATAGTCGAGGTCTGGGATTCCCTATCCAGGGTCATCAGTTCTACACTCCATTTCTACTTAGAGGTCCACCTAGCAAAGACTGATGCAGTCTAATACAACAGCCCTGCGATACATCCTACTGTCCCTTCATGAAGGTTATAATGTTCCCTTTCTGTTGATGTGAATGTTAAAGTGATGTAGGGAGGTGTTGGAAATGCCAATCAGCTCCTCAAATCTAAAGATGTACCGCTCTTCCCGTTTTACATTATTGTACATTTATTATCTGAGTTTTAGACTGTTGGTTAGTGGTCAAAGCAAACTGACGTCACCTTCTGCTCTGGGACATTGTGACAGGCCTTTGTTACCATCTTTTTATTGAACATGTTACAAAAAAAATAAAGTACCTGATCATCAGCAACTTACAGTATGAGCCATAAATAAGCAACTCAAATTTCAAAGAGTCTCATTTCATTTCACTAAATGCTAAATCGAAAAATAAACCAACATCTTCATTAATTATGAAAGCAGCCAACCCGTTGCTTTCTTTTTCCACCTCTCACTTTTAACTCACTTCTCTGCTGCTTTGTGTTTTGAAGAGTCTTAGCTCTTTCATACACCTGTATTACCTGTATTATTCTTTGACTCATTTTTGCTTTGTCGGAGTTCTTCACAATTCTGAAGGCAAAACACACACACACACACACACACACACACACACACACACGTGCCTACATCACCTTATAGAAAAAAAAGGACGTTATTGAAATACAATGATTTTTAGTTTGAATCAAATGCAAAAATATCACTTCAGTTTCATTGGTAGATAAGGCCTCTTTTGTAATGGACTTCAGCTTGTGCCAGGCTGCAGAGTGTGGTACCAGGCATCACATCTGTCATATCTAAGTCACAGTGCTTAACTGGAGGGAGGGGAGTGGTGGGGGGGTGTGTGTGTGTGTGTGTGTGTGCGCGCGCATTTAGGAGGAACACTGATGTCTTTGTGTATGCAGACTGAAGGCAACTTTTGTCTTATAAGACGTAAGGAGACAGTGAGACAGAGAACATAATACGTTGAATGATAACACTGAAGACGTCTTTAAACTGCAGTGCTTTGCATGCAAATTCAATTCAATTTTTTTTGTAAAACCAAGTTAGTTCAGATATAACGGAGATAATTGTTGTTAAGCAGTGGTTTCAAGGTTCCGAAGATTTTTACCATATGACCCTTAAAATAGTCTATTTGTGCATAATGTGTAAACTTGATTTAAAAAATATGTGTATTTTTAGAGGTCAAACTATTCAGCCTTTTTACAAGAAAAAAAAGCAAGCAAGTATCTTTCATTTCATGTGTCTTCAGTCATTCAGGCTTAACAATTAAGGCAACTCCATTTTAAAGATTTATTGTTCTGGATGTGCAAAAATATATATATATTTTGTGGCGCAGAAGTATGTACGTATATACTCCTTTGATCATATTCTTGAATAGTGTACAAAATGTAAAAAAAAAAAATTGCTAAAAGTGCTTATAGTTTCTCAGAGCTCAAGATGCCATCTTCAAATTGCTTGTTTTGTCTGAGGAACAGCCCAAAACACAAAGATCTTCGGTTTACAATGATGTAAAGAGAAAAGCAGTAAATAATCACAATGTAAAAGTTGGAACTGGTGAATATTTGGCATTTTTTGCATGAAGAATTTTCTGAAATGATTAATTTCGTTATAAAAATAGAGCAGTTTAATCTTCCGTTGATACATGTATTGACTAAATGCTTCAGGTCTAGGGTCAATTGTCCAAATGTTGAGATATCAGCCTCTGAGACTTCTGCCGCCCCCCCCATACCATACAGTGGAAATAAATGGAATTGAATTTGTGGCGCTATCACAGCATAGCTGCATGACATGTAGCCTTCATTACACTCAATAGGGACATTGTCATTGTTATTCTGGACGATCCACAGACATTTGAAGTCTCCAGTGGCTGGCTACCTTTGTTTCATTTCATTCACTTTCTGTTTCTCTCTGCATTTTCTGTCAGCTCTTTACATGCAGTTCTATCCAATAAAGGCATAACAATATCTCCCCAAAAACCTGCAAACTGTACTGGTTTAAAGGCAAACATTTAGGGATGGGTATCGCAAAAGCTGGACAATGAAACAAAACTAGTCGCATGGCGCGATACCCCTAAGGGTAAGTGAAAAAATGTGTTGTTTTTGTACTCTTAAAAGGTGAACTATGAGTTCCTGCATGGTTTCAGCTGGATTTCAATTTTGTCCCAAATCGTAGGCATCTCTTCATGATCAGCTAGCTGCCTGACCCCTGAGTACACTGTGAAAAAGCCCGGTCTCATGAGACAACATAGGGGACGTAAACGTCAAACAAACACTAGAGGCACAGGATAGACACCAAAACACAACCAAACACTCCAGCCAATTCGCCGACAACATGGTTGGGGAAAGGGGAAGGGGATTTAGGGACAGTTAGTCAGTTAGTCATGACAGTTATGGAAACATGGGGGGAGGGGCGAGCTTGCTTACTTGGAACGTCAACATAAGTGACCATGCAGGAACTCATAGTGCACCTTTAAAGCTGAATATTCTCCAACATACTTGTAAAAAGCAGCTCCCAATGTCACTGTGCTCTGGTATGGACACGTTGTACAGCTGCTTCTGGAACACAGGCTCGTTGTCATTGACGTCCTCCACCAGCACAGTGACTGTTGCCGTGGATGACAGAGCCGGTTCTCCTCCATCCGCAGCCACCACCAGGAACCAAACCTCCATCTGCGTCTCTCTGTCCAGAGCAGCAGCGGTTGTGAGTAGGCCCGACTCTGGGTCGATGCTAAACAGGCTCTCCTGGTTTGACTCCATGATGGAGTACGTAACATCTGAGTTGGTGCCCTCGTCTGCGTCTCGGGCCCGCATCTCGATGACAGAACTCCCCTGAGGAGCGTCCTCAGAAATGCTAACGATGTACACATCCTTCTCAAAAACTGGGTGGCAATCATTGGTGTCAGCCACCCTGAGGAGAAGCACCATCTCACTGCTCAGAGGTGGACTCCCCAAATCTGATGCTTGCACCTTTAACTCGTACAGATCACTTTCCTCCCTGTCCAGCACTGCGTTCACACACAAAGCGTACAGGAAATCATCCGTCTGCTTCAGGGTGAACTTCCCCTCATCCTCCTCAAGCGTCACAGTGACCCTCTCCTCCTTAAAGTCGGGGTCCGACACTGAAATCCGGGCAACGTAGTCCCCGATCGCTGCCGCCTCTGACACCACCGCATCCCCTGTCTCACTGAGAAACATCACGCTGATGGTGGGACTGTTATCGTTGATATTGAGCACCTTCACGCCCACAAAAGTGCTGCTGTACTCGGGCTGAGCCCCGTCATCTCTCGCGCTGATGATCAACTCATGAAAAGCCTGCATCTCGTAATCAAGAGGCTTGTTGAGATACACCACGCCGCTGCTCTCGTCAATGGAGAAAACCTCGTTTGAGTCACTCTGCCGCCTGTTAATCTCGTAAATGATTCTCCCGTTGTCGGCCAGGTCCAGGTCAGTGGCGTGGACCTGACACACAGAGGACATCAACGGAGCATCCTCGGACAGCGAGGCGTGATATTCACTCTGGTCGAACACGGGAGGGTTGTCGTTCTCATCCACGACCCGGATGTTCACCTGAAGGGTCCCCGTCCTGGCTGGGATGCCACCATCAAAGGCCTCGATGGCGAGGGAGTAGAAGTCCTGCGTTTCTCGGTCTAGTTTGCTTGTGAGGATGAGATCCAGACTCGGGTGGTTCTCAGATCCACTGCGATACTCCAGTCGGAATAACTCCCTCATCTCACTCTCTGTGATCCTGTATCCCTGGGTACCAAACTCCCCCTCATCCCCATCTTTAGCAACTTCAAGCTGAAACTGACTCCCGGGGGGGCTCAGTTCTGATATTTCCAAGTCAACCTCCTTTGAGGGAAACACAGGTGAATGGTCGTTCACATCTGTCACCTCTAGTTTCACTTTGATCATCTCTCCTGTGAGAGTGGCCGCCACAAATTCATACTTGTCCCTGCTCTCTCTGTCCAGGATCACAGCTGTGGAGATGATCCCTGTGTCTGCGTCTATTTCCAGGTCTCTGAACACATAAGAGTCTCTGCTCTCAGAGATGAAGAATCCAGTGCTTGGCCTGCTTAACACCGCACCCAGATCTCCAACGATGGTTTTGGCAGGCAAACCCTCTTTAACAGACAGCGTCAGGTTGAACACCTGTCCGAAAGACTGCGCGCAAAGTACCGACAGCACGAGCGTCCTAAGGAGCGACGTTGCGCCACTTTTACGACCCATTGCTCCTTTCCACATGGCTTTGAAACTCTTGGTTTTGCGAGTGGAAGTTTTAGGCTACATATTTCCGTATCAAATGCAGACTCCTCAATCACATCTCAGAGCTCATCTCCAGACAGAAACAGGTCCACGCACTGAGCATCATTTCTTTTTGGCGCGCGGAAAAAAACAGCCAGCAGTCATTTTCCATCCCAATATTTCAGCAGTTTAATGCGCGATTTTGGATTCTCGATATCCACACATCTAGTAACGTAAATCCGCTGGGCTTCTTCACACATCCTGGCACTGAGTGGCCACAGAGCACTGCACTGTTTGAAATGAGCACACCTCCTGGCAGGCGGCCCGGCCCACGCTGATCTGCTCCATCTGTGGCCCTGATTGCTTAAGATTTAATTAGGCCGAGAGATTACCCACAGTGCCGCCTGCTCAAAGGTGCCATAGTAGCACGTTATGTTTGACTAGTTGGGGATCAGAAAGTGTGCAGAAAAGTAGAGGCACTCAAGAAAAAAAACTCATGCAGAGTGAACTGCAATCTGTGATTCAGCCTTCCTGGTTTTGGTTAATTGGTTAGAATAAATCCAATAAATAAGACGTTTAAAGAGGTTCATTTTTTATTTTTATTTTTTTTGTGGTAAAAGTCCACAAGGTATTGGGCTGCCTCCCTCTACTGGTAAACACGACCACAGCAGGCACTGTGGAATTTTTTATCAACATTTATCTGGCCAATTAGGGGCTCAAGTTAGTGTCAGTAACATATTAAGTGTGAGATAAAGAAGAGGATTAGGGTCACATGTGAAGTATATATATATTTCAGTTCTGAGACTTTAAACTCAAACTTCTTAGAATTTCAAGTCTGAATAGTCTGAAATAATCTTCAGAAATAGTTTGAAATTCTGTGGTTGTCTATTGCCCTTTGTAAACCTGTGACAACATTGTGAATATGTAGAAACGACTTGTGTCCTTAAATAATTCTGAGAAAAGTGTGCACAGTGTGCAAGACATGGACATTTTGCATGCACCCTGACATTTAAGTTAATGGCGTTGTTGCCATTGTACAATGAAGTCATAGTGGGGAGGGTTCACAGCTTTAAACTTTGACTCTGTACTCAGGCGTTCAAAAAGCAGTCCTTTGATAAAAAGTGCACATTATTATTTGTTGACATACAAGCGTTGGTATCTTCATCATTTCACACACTCATTACTGAACCTTCTTCAAGGATATAAAATTAAGACGGAACATTAAAACTAACCAAGATCAGCATAACATGTGATAAATAAGGCTACAGACAGGATTAGCTTTGTGTAAACCATAAGGACATCCAAATATAATCTAAAAATATAAACAAATATGTTAATAAAATTGGAAACGCAATGTCATTTAGTTGTGGTTGCTTTTTACTTTTAATTTCACAGTACTTCTGTAACAGTGAAATCATAAATCAAACGGTCCACTGGATTACAAATAAACACCAAACATGGACAAGGTTCAGTCCTATAACAGTGCCTGTGTCAAAAGGTTTTCTAAATCATTTGAAAAACTTTCCTTGACTAGTCCACAAAAATTCCACCTTGGAGTTCATACCAATTAAAAACCTAATAAATGATACGAGGCCTTCCTTCCTTGGTCACATAGCTCTAGCAGCACCTTGATCGTCACTGTGCAGCCCTCGTTGGTCCTGCAGGGTTTAGCAGCCATCATGCAGCCTCCCATCAGTGCTTGCAAGCATTGTAACTAGGCAACACATGTAACCTTAGCTGTATACAAGAGTAAACAAGCAGCACAGCTACCGAGTCTTCCTTTGTCTGGGTCACTTTGTCCAGCAACTCCACAAACTACACCACAGAAGCTTTTGAATACAGGATTATTTGCTCACACATTTGAGTGAAAGAGAGGTCAAAATGCCATCTCATGTTATGCTCTCCTACCAGTGGGATGACCAGGCTCTGGTGAAAAAGATATACAACCGCCTTAGAGAGGATGGTCTGCCAGTGTGGATGGATATCGAAGGAGGGGTGACGGGGAACATAAACGACTCGTAAGTACAGAGGAATCATAATCATTGATGTAATAAATGAAATGTAGTTCTAGCTCTTTAAGCTGTGTTTTCAGGACGGCTGCAGGTGTGGAGGAGGCTTGCGTGATTTGTCCATTCATGACTCCAGCTTACCAGGCGTCCCGCAGCTGTAAGAAAGAACTCAACTATGCAGACAGCAGGGAGGTCACGGTCGTGCCGGTGATGCTGGCCAACAACTGGGAGGCCAGTGAATGGCTGGGGCTGATCACTGCAGGCCTGCTGTGGGTGGATTTCAGGTGAGGAGGCCTTTCAAAGAGGACAGGGGACACACTTTTAAACCACTTCACCCCCTTGAAAGGTTAAATGAATCAAAACTTGATTTTGATACAAAGAGTATTTTAAAAATTGCATTATATGCATGCAATGATCTGAGGACAGCCTCAAGCACACACTGTAGAGTATGCGACCCATGCAGGCATGAGTCCTTTGCAGCGGGGTTCAAATCCAACCTGTGGTCCCTTTCTGGGTGTCATGCCCCCTCCCCATCTACGTCTTCTGAAGTTACAAGCACAAGGTACGATTTACGAGTTATCATAAATCATGCTTTGTGCTTTTAACTTCAAGGTCACACAGAACAAAGGAAACGTGTGTCCGTTGCTCAGATTTGGTGAAATCTAAAAATATTCCCCCACAAATTTGAATTACACATGCACAAAATGATTCTACAAATTACATTTTATTAATAAGCCACATTTGAGCCCATAGATATTTTACAACTTACTATTAATGGTCTTTTTTAGAAATGCAGAGAGCGACGAGGAGCACTTTGAGATGTGTCTCAGGTCTCTAGAGGAGGAAATCATGTTTAATGCTGGTCACCTCCTGGCAGTTATAGAACCTGCAAGAGAGGAGGTGGATCTGCCAGAACCACCAAAACCCCGTCTGAAGAAGAAACCGGGACGAGGGTTTCGCCATGCACTTTCACACCTCTACATCCATGACTTAGGTAGAAAACATATGAAAAGCTCCAAAAAGTTCCTTTTTAGGGGCTATGAATATCTGTTCAAAACCCTTTACTCTGAGCCTTGCAGATTAAAACGTAACTGCATGGACTTCTATTAAAACGTGAGTATGCAAGGCAGTCTTTTGTGTTGTGACTTGACTTTACAGGTGAGCAAGATGAGCAGCCCAACACAGTGGAGCTCAATGAGACACTTGGAGATCAATGTTACTGGGTGGAGATAAAGGGTGACGGCTGTAAGTACTACAGGAACGCTGTCACCGACAGATACCTGGGTAAGTACACAAACTGATCTTTACCGAACAAAAGAAACCATGTATGTGAAAATGTACTGTTTTATTAAACTGAGCGAAATAAAGTTCACATTGTAACCCAGAAAAAAAGGGCACCGTTGTTTCCACGTCTGTACAACTGGCATATTGGGGACAATATATTTTTTTTTTCTTCTGCAAACTATTTGTCTGTCCTTCTGCAGGATTGGACCCCAGCAGTGAGCAGGTCCACTCTGAGGCCAGTCCGTCTGTGTCTGAAGAGTGGCTGCTGTTGGCAGATCAGACGGACCAGAGCCATCAGAGAGCCGTCGTTATCAAGAACAAACACTCAGGGAAGTTCCTGGCAGTCCAAAATGGCCACTTCATTGGATTAACATCATACAATGAAGACTGCAAATGGTTTTTAGAATAAAATGAGACAATTTAACTGCATTTTAGAATGTGGTTGCTTCTGTCAAAGACACATTAGTTATAACAAAACAAAAAAAGCTGTAGCAAGCAAAACTTGATGAGTGTATCTACAGCAGGTGGTTTGGTAGAAATACAAATAAACACGGTTACGGAGACAAGATGAACAGATGAAAAAAGAAGCATTAGAATCTTTTTCTCTTGAGGATTTCTGGTTTCCAGTTGACCGGATGAGTTTCTTCTGTCTGCAAGAAAGAAAACAAGAGTTGTCAAATTATCTATCTGCTGCCTGAAATATTATACACTTATATATATTTATAAAACATGTAGGCCTGGGCGATATAGAGAAAAATCAAATATTCGTCACCAAATACCTCGATGTCGATATTGCAACAATATTGTATGGTTGACTATTGGTGCTTTAACAAAATGTTATTTACACAATGAGATTTTCGATAAATATTCTCCAGAAATGATTTAATGACTTAGTGGGTAAAGGTAAATAATAGAACAGCTAGAACAGTTGGGTAAGTTCAGAAAATGGCATCACTTTACTGTAATTCAGCCTGTAAAACCAGGAAAACACAACACTTACCATATCCAAAATCTAAGACGATATCTAGTCTCACATCGCCCAGCCCTAATAACATGCAATTAAATATGAACTGACTATACACATAATCATATAACTTACAGCCGTGTCGTCCTCTTTGTATACTTTAATGGTCTTGTCAGCCTCGGCGGTGATCAGTCTGCTTTCTGAGTTGTCGAACATGCAGGCAAAGATTCCTGACTCGCTGTCCAGAGATCCAGGCTGCACAGCTGCATGAATCCGCTGGAAGTTGTAGCCTGTCCTCCAATCCCACAAGTGGATGGTTCCATTGTCCGCTACAGACAGAACAAGAAAATGTGGATGTGAAGTTGAATGCGCTTATAACTCAATACTGAAATAACCTGTATCATCTAAGTCAGCTTAGAATTGATATCACGATTCTCTGCCACGATTTTTTTCTCACAAAGTGTAATATTTATTGCACACATGAACCATGACAAAACAAAAGAAAGTGGCAGTACCAAACCGAGTTTTTTGGCAGCTATAGCGCATTGCTCATCACCACAAGCCTGTAAACATGCTTCAATGAAGGGAGAGCATTGTAGAGTTTGGGAGCGCTTTAAAACCGGTTTCATACAGTCTGTTTAAAACTCACAGAAGAAAGTAGTAGCGTCTCTTGCTGCTGTGATGCAGTCAGCTCGTAAAATTAAATGATAATCAAAGCCATTAAAAAATATATAAAAATAAAATAAAAATATCTAAGTAATTTAAAAATGAATTTGCACACAGGAGAATCGAGATGGCGATTTTATAACGATTTATTGTGGCCTACGTATAGCTAGTTATGAATACCTCCAGACACCAACACGCCATCAGAGTTAACAGCAAGAGTGTTGATGATGGCATTGTGGCCCGACAGGTTCTGGATGAAGTTGCCATCTGGGAACATCCACTGCTTGATGTTATCAGCGGAACCGGAGGCAAAAGTGTATCTGTAAAACACAGGAAATAAGATGACAACATGTTAAGAACAATACAAACTCTTAATTGGCTGTACAATGGTATAATGGGTGATTATAATCCCTCGGGTCAGACGTCTTCACTCAATACTCAAAAAGGGCTTTGATTGACAGTCAATTTTTATTACTGATTTTCCAATTAAGCTCTGTACAATTAAAATAAAAAATGACAAATACCCATCACAAGTTTCCAGTCTTCAAACTGCTTATTTTGTTTTAAAGGAACACCTTGTTATTTGTACAGGCTATAATAAGTTGGCGTGTTCCTTTAACAATTCAAACTGATTTGATTTAATGATACATAACTGAGGAAAGCAACACATCCTAAAAATTGGAAACCAGCTAATGTTCAAAAACAGTTAATCAAATATCCAACTGACTATGATGGACTTATTGTTTCAGTACTACGCTTAACACCAACTAATAAAAAAATGTAGGTTAGGATTGGGTAGCCGCTTATTGCCAGACCTTCCTCCATAGTGCTGCAAAGGAGGGTCTTGCTAGTCCACACAGCATTCCAGGATGGGCGAAAACCTGCTCTGGTTTATTGGCATTTCTTTAAACCAATCACAACTGTCTTGGGTGTTGCTAAGCGCTGGACACAATAATGGTGCCTCTGTAAAATAGCCCCAGGAAGGAACATGTGTACGCCCAAAAGTTGTTTAGTCGTGCAACAGAAAACTCAGATTGGACAGATAGTCTAGCTAGCTGTCTGGATTTACCCTGCAGAGATCTGAGGACCAGTTAACCATATCCTCTTGAATCCACCGGAGTTTATAATGCATTATAAACTCCGGTGGATTCAAGAGGATATGGTTAACTAACCACAAAAGAGAATGGAAAGTGACGGCCATCCGGCGGATCTTCCGGCGGTCCCGGAGCAATCCCAGATATTAGTCGTTGAGGATATAGACTACGGGTTGGGTAACTTACTGTCTGGGGTGCAGCGCCAATGTTCGGACAGACTTCTTATGGTTGGTCAGAGTTGCTCTGGTTTTTCCAGCAATCAGATCCCACAGCCTGATGGTTGAATCATGGCTGCCTGCAAGAAGTTAATCAGCTGAGGTGAAAAGTTGAAGACCAACCAATCAACCATAACTTTAATGATTATACAGAATAGTATGTTAGGAATTCTTGGATTGCTCAAAAATAAAAAAGGTATTTACCAGTGATGACTTGTGGTTCTGCCGCCTGACATCTCACTGTGGCCACAGTGTTGGTGTGGCCGGTTAGTGTGTGTACGTTAGCTTTCGTCCTGATGTCCCACACCTTTTTGGACAGAGAAGAAATCCAATTAGTTTAATTACTTAATCCTGCAGAGGCCTAATTACTTACACATCATATTCAAAACATATTAAACTACAGAGCCATGATGGAAGGACTGTCCCTCGGACACCTTTCCTCTTTTGTTTGTTTAAGTGGGAGAGATGAATTCTATTTGAACTCCGGTGCACTGCCCACCACACCTCACTAAGACCAAGTAAAAATGCAGAATGAGTATGTTTTTCAATATCTATCTATTCCCCCATTGTTCAATAAGTGCTGCATAGATATAAGGTGACAGGTGCAGACATCGGATAGCAGAAGTTATACCAACTGAATTGCCACTGAAAATGCCTTGTCATTCAATACCCAATTTCCAGTCACCTAAAGAGTTAATCAGGTAATTTAGTTCATCTTTGCATAGAACAGAGATGCTCTATTTTTTTTTATTATAGCTGATTGTCTTATTTTGTTTACAAGTTACAGATGGAGTGGGTTACTTATGGTTTACATCTTACTTTACACACTACAGGCTGTTGCAGCTAGCTCAGGGGAGAGACGGTATGACATTACAGCCCGAGACAAACAAAAAAAAAGTTTCTGCATTTTTGTTTTGCTTTTTCTTCTATTGTACCGAACTCATACCGAACCATGATGTCTGAACCAGGGTATGAACCGAACCTTGACTTCTGTGTACCATTTCATCCTTAGTATAGGTACCAACATTTTTTTAAGCGACATCCAGCACGAACCACAGATAGGATAAAGAGCTTAACACAAACTAAAACTAAAAAGGTGACCAGGACCATAGTTGACCAGAAAATAATTCAGAAACTGGAATGAAACGCTTTTGGACAATGCTGTTGCCTGAATCTCAGTGTCTAAAACCGTGTCCAGAAGTCAGGTCATTTTCACATCCATGTGACTTTTGTTTACTTGCTTTGGGTCACTTGTAACAGAGGAAATGTAAATGAATTAAAAAAATGTGACTACTAAAAATGAGAAGCTTTTCTTAAAACATATCCTGAACCTGTAAAGTTAAGTAATTTCTACATTGTCATTCACACATTTAACAGCAAAAAGGCAAAGTACGAGCTTACCCTTGCTGTGGCATCTCTGCTGCACGTCACCAGCACGTCAATAGTCGGATGTAGGTCTATATCATACACGGCACTGAGGTGTCCGTGGTAGTGCCTGATGACCTAATACACAGATCCACATTGTCAGGAGAATGTAGAAATACTGTACATCAATTCAATTGAAATGTTGTTTTATGGCCCTTTAAGACTTAAGTGAGTCCATCCCATTAACCTGCCTCTCATTACAATGTCTAACCTTGTTGTACTCCAGATCCCAACACTTGACCTGCTTGTCTTCTCCACATGAGAACAGGTAGGGGCTTCGATTGCTGACCGCCACCCCACGCACTGTACTGATGTGTCCAGTCAGGGAGAGTTTCAGTTTCCCACTGGCCAGGTCCCAGATCTGTCAAGACAAACAACACTCAAGTCACACTATGAGAATTATGGAACATTTCTAGAACTAGCGTTGCCAGAGGGCCATCTTGAAGTAGCAGCAGGACGGACATTATCAGAAAAAAGCTGCAGTTGTGAATACTGAAATAAAGTGATTTTAAAATTGCTTATGGGTCCAAAAGAACATGTATAATATGTGGCTGTTAACAGCAGAGTGTAAAATAATGCTGCTATCAACCATTCCGGATCAATAAAACAGGTGATTTATAGAGATACTAAATAATAACATTATAATATAATTTACCAGGGTACGTCAAGGGAGACAGAACACAAAATCTTAAAAAAAAGTGTTCAGACATCATTTTCTCTTTCAACCACATCTGAGTTTTGACCAGTTCTGTTAAATGTGACCAAACTGAGAGAACTTCATGACAACTGAGCCAACTTAATTTTGCCGATGAAGAACACAAGATGGGATTGAAAGCTCTGGGAGATAGAAACTAGACACCGAGTTTAGGATTACTCTGTCAAAAAACTGTTCCCACGTCAAAAAGGAGCTTTCTTGCTAATCATTTCTTGTTTTGTATTGTTCTTATACAAGACAATAAAAAAAGGATAACATTTGTTATTATCTCTGACATTTTATCCACAAAATAATTAATCACAGAAAAAAACTAAAAAGTGAAAATTATTATTTTAAGCTTTACTCACCTTTATGGTTCTATCAGCAGACCCGGTGACAAACCATTGATTCCCCGGCTCCACGGCGATGGACCTCACCCAGCCGAGGTGACCACTGATGACCTATCAGATAAAACACAGTACAGTTTTAAAGAAACCGCAGAGGATACATCCCAGATGCCTCGTTTTTGTTTTTTCATCAGCGTGTCCACTATAGCTACAGATGAAACAATATAGCATAAAAAAGGTAAAAAATAAAATAAGCTTAAATGAGTCGTGATTACCCGGAACAGTTTCCATGGTGGATGCCACTGGGGTTTAGGCATGGTTGGCGCTTTCCTGGCGAGTGTAGAATTTCTGGTGCCGCCTCCCTCCAAGAGTGACTAAAATAAATACATTAATTTATTATCTGCTCTGCACATCTTACAACGATTTTACATCAAGAGTAAACAGTAGGGCTGCACAGCATATCATTTTACTTCTTTCATTTTTTTTTTTAATCGTCATCATGGGAAATATAAATATCACTCAGATATCAGTAGAAAACTGCACTTTAAAATGTAACTGGCCTTTTTTTAGTGGTGCCTTTTATGTTCAATTCAATTAGTTCTATTCAAAACAGAATGTTAGAAATCATTTCCTTTAGCTCGTTTTAAATTCAACAAGCAAGTTGTTGTATTTTAGAATATTAAAAGCAGCAGAACTGAGTACACTTTAACCGCAAGTAATATCATTATTGTGATATTCAAAGACCTTATCGCATATTTCCATACTATTGCGCAGCCGTAGTAAACAGGATCTCATCAAGTGGAAATACACGGCAACCTACCACAGCAGTCGACGGAGGGTGAGATCTCTCTGCTCCTCCTGCATGTCGATGGATGTCACCGACACTGGCAGCAGTGCGGCTTGCATCCAGCCTTAAATTCAATAATATGAATAAAGTGTGTAAGAATCCTGAAAGTTCTGAAAATGTATCTCATCTTGAGTCATTGTGCCAAATTGGTACCAATAACATACTCAACTAAAACACTGTGGAGGAAAAAAATATGTTCACCTGGCTTGTGAGGGGGGCAAAGCCAGCGCCATGGAGTGGATTCCTCCCTCACTTGGATTCCTGTGCATCGTTGTGTCAGCAGTCAAGGCTACTCCTATTGAATGAAAAATATTTAAATAAAACACTAGAATAATGCTGATACAGTTCATTGACTAGGTTCACAACAATTACATGCATGCATTTTGGTTAAACAAATAGCACAGTACTTACCAGGTCCAGAGGGATAAGCATGTGTCCCGGTGATCAGGTAGTCTGGCTCATCACCTGAAACACGTACAAACAAAAACACCTCAAATTAGCTAGTTTTGGAGTATCAATGTTCAGGAAAACAATAAGCAATGATCTTAAATGACACCAAAATATATGATAAAAACTAAATATTAAATACTTTATTGTTTGATCCTCACCTGGCTGTGTGTAGCTCTGGTGGCCTAGCATACTGCCAGGAAGAGCCATTCGGTCTTTCCCTTCCTTCAGGACAGGCATGTGTAAAACTGCATTATAATCCGCTGTCATTTTCACACTCATCTTCAACTTGTGGCTGAAAATACACAAGACAATAATGCATTATTTTCTCCTTCAAAATCACTCAGGTGCTCCCTCTACTTGGCAAATGAGCATGATTTATGTCTGACATTAAAGCACAAACACTACACAGCTCTTTGCTTTGAACAGTTAGGTTAGAAGTGAGCAATATGGGTAAAATTGTCTCTCATGGTATGGTATTAACCATATAAAATAATACCAATATACAGTATATTAAAAATAATGACCTATTTTTGGTTAATTAAGTAAATGAAATACCTGACAAAATAAATAAAACTTCTTTTCTTCCCCTCATGGTCTAATTTACGGCACAAACTGTTGCACCTAAACTAGTCAAAGCTGGACTAGATTAACACATGAAGACCAAGGGTAGTTTTAAATGCATTTTAAGGTTTGTATACGTGTACAACCTAAATGACTACAATTCACAGTGCTCTGTAACAGGTAGTAATGGAAACAGCCTTTATTACCTTTCCTCATCCAGTGCGACGGATTTCGCATGGTCGGACACAAACATGTCATGCGTCCTTTTAAGAGACCTGAAGACCAAAGTGTGGACTGAGTGCTTCTGGACATCCTGTGGAAGAAAATAGTTACATTTAATACAATTATAATTAAAGAGAACAAAAACAGCACCACTTATAAATCACTCTACCCTGGAAGGAGAGTTATACAGACAAGAAATCGTATCATAAACGTAACGCGATTCAGCAATTAGCCGGGCCCGTTGTGTGGCGCTTTACCGGGAGCAAAAGAAAAAGCTACGAAAATACTTCAAACATCGGCTTACCTCGGCCATTGTGGCGATATAAACACGGATAAAGCACCACAGCTGAAGAAACTACTTTTTCGAGGAGTATTGTATGGTTGCACTCAAAAATATATCACAATCCTGAAAACATGACCATCACCAGAAGCCGACGACGACCGTACACCCCGGAAGGAAACAACACAAACCGCCGCTAGCAGTTTGTCTGCGCCACCTACTGGTCAGGAGGGGTGAACCGATACACATCTGCAATGATGAACCATGATTATTAAAAGAAGCGAAGACAAGCTTTACAATAGAGCATTTATTGGGGATGCAGCGTGGGGAATGCGTGTTAACATTACTGAATATTTGAAGGAAAACTTAATTTAGTCTGTCCTAATTTTTGTTGGATGATTTTGCTAAAGTTTTTTTGGGTTTTGTTTCATTTATTATTTCATCTACTAATCTCCTATTCCACAATCTGGTCGGGTGGGTGAGGATAATGCACCTTAAACTGCTTACTGCCAAAATCAGAAGAAAAAGAAGAAGACATCCACAATTATTAGACCTCATCAAGACATCAAAAACAAATAATTGTGTTAAAAACCCTGCTCCAGTTACTCCTGCACCATTTCTTATTTTCTCCACACTCTGTTAACAGCTTCAACCCCTTTACATATCTGATCATATTCACATAATTTCCTTTATTTGCTTTGGACACTGTATTGACACTGCATGGACATGGAGTGCAGCCACTTTGCTTGCATTTTTTTTCTTTGCACTCCTCTACAGAGCAATTGTCCTTCCAACACCTTCTGACTCTTCTACATACTGCATTGACATGTCCATACTCTTAGCAGCAGAAACATCTGAGAGGAGCTCCCTCATATGGCCTCACCCTGTAACACACATACTCATGATACACTTTTCCCAGCAGTTCCCTTTCAACAGTCAAACACACCCCCTTCTTGAATCTTGTCAGTCTTTGTGCCTTACACACAGAAACAAATAGTAAATAGATCTTATTTGTCATTGTGCTTCAAGCAATAAAAATCTGTATATCACCTCTTAAGCAGTGTGCAACATAAAAATACAAGTAAAAAAACAAAAATAGCAACTAAACAATGGAAATAATGAATAGCAAATACATTAGTAAATACAATTCAAGTAAAAAGTGTTAGTGAATAAAAGCAAATACAAATAAAAAACAAAATATAGGACATGCGTCATAAAAAGATATATAAAAAATGATATAAAGAGACCTAAACAGTACAATTTTGGTTAAGTATGCAGTGTGTGTGCGCGCGTTTTTGGTAGTCAGTCTTTTGCACAAGATGATGTATCACTGAATTACATTTAGAATTTTCACTCATAACCATTGTCTGTGTATTGATACGATGAATGTAACTTGCAGTGAGCACAGGCCAAAGTTTGGTTTCCCTGCCTTGTGTATCCAAGCCATGTTTGCCTAAGAGAGTACATTGATCAATGGTTATCCAGTGATTTTTACCAAGTTGGTGCAAAGTGTGTGGTTGCCCATGCTGGTGCATTGTAAAACTATTACCAAATAATCTTGTTTCGGATTAAGTTATTCTTGCCAGTTTGACTGTAAATATTATGAGACCAATATCAACTTTAGGGACTTTGAGGAGTAAGGGGGGCTGTATATCTACCTTTTTCACAATTATTTCTCATATTAGGCAATGCAAAGGCATTTGTTGTTTGGCACAACCATCTACAACAAGCCAGATGGAATTTGGACTCCACATGTCATTATTGAGGTGAGTTTGAAGATGCATGAGGAGACAAACTGTCCTCATGTGGATTAAAATAAACTTGGCAACTGTGACACTCAGTTAACTTCTTGGTAGCCTACAATGAGTTGTGAAAATAAAACGGGCGCCAATTTCAATGCAAGGCCTTATTCTTTCATTTAATGTAGGAATGACTATTGAAAGATGTTTTAATGAAGCACAAGAGTAAGAAGTGTCCCCAGTCTCCCCAGCCTATGGTTGAATTTCCAGGATCAGTCAGAAGAACAAAGCAACTCTGGGACTGACTTATTGTGGCAGATATCTTAACCAATTAACCATCAAAGACACTCTGAAACATTATGAAAACACACCCAATGCTTGGTGATAAAAATGACAAAATATCTCCTCACCTTAATGTTTTGTGTGTGTTCTACTAAATGACCAGTGCAAAATGAGCAGGATTACTGTTTACTATCAAATACATTTTCACAATGGTCTCTAGGAAAAGAAGGCAAGTTTATTTAAAGGGAATAATCTGTCAAAATGTGAAATGTGCTAATATGCCAGAGTATTGAGGCAGCACAGCCTATTACAGTAGGAGGAACATTTCAGTAATTCAGTACCAACTACAGGTAAGCAAGATACTCTATGAAGAACTCTTAAGTTTTAATAATTAATTGACTCCTAAAATCCATACTGGGACATATTACATTGCCTGTTAGAAGTGCTTTGACGATTACTACCTTGGTTCATATTTTTTAATCATTCATTTTTGATGAATTGTGTTTTGTTCCTTATGAAGGAAATTGGTTAAGCCGTGCAGCTTTTGAACTTGACATTTAATTTGCTTAAAAGGTACCCTGTGTATCCAGATGACTCCTCAATACACTGCTGTTTGTTAATGCTTGTGTGTGTGTGTGTGTGTGTGTGTGTGTGTGTGTGTGTTGGGCAGTCAGTCTTTTAAAAGAGATCAGAAAGCTAAAATCCCCTGAAGCTCAAAATGTAATCCAAATCACAGGTTCTGTAATAAATACTACATTCATGAACTTTAATTATTTTAATAGTTGATTGATTTTGCAAACGTCACAGTGGTGTTGAATAAATTAGACAGCATAAGCAAATGAAATGAACCCATCTTTACATGTAGGATGGTATTGAAGGTTGTATTGGACATACGTGCAGGTATATATAGTTTTTTTTTCATATATTATATCTTGTGTTAGCATTTTCTTTTTACCAGGTGATTTAGTCTCATCTCCACATTGTTTTACAGAACAGCTGCTTGCTATAACGACTTTACCACAGTAGTCTTGTGTCTCCAGGCTGGTGGCAACAGGTCCAAACTAAGACTGTCCAATGAAGTGAGGACCATGTTTGGTTTAGAAAAGACATTTATTTAGTGCTGAAAACAACACTGAAGACGAGAAGGAAAATGTGAACATCAGTGTCCTGCTGTGTCGTGATCAGCAAAACACGATGCACGCATCAAAGCCTTGAATCAAATTTGACCAGTTTCAAGTGTTTTATATCAGAACTGTGGGTTTCTTACAACCAAATTGGCCAATAAATAACTTGGATGCATGCATGTACGTTGTATGGAACCCAAGCAGCGTTCTTCACAGGTAAAATAAATGATTACGTCCATTGAATGTTAGTGTTTTATTCAATTTCATAGCATTTCATTTAAAAAAAAGGTTTAAAACAGTATCCTGACCAAACTTTGACATAAACCAGTCTGTGATCCACATTTGTTTCATTGACCATGAATTAAAAAATGCAACAAAAATGGCGGAAAAATGGCCAATAAAAGTACATTTTCAATTTTTACCCAGGGAAACAAATTCACAGTCGATGGAAAAGACAAGGGTTAAGTCTGACATGTTCCACGGAGGCATGTTATTTCATTGAAGGCGGTTTCAGTGCTGTTGTGCTTAACACCATAACTGCAGCCTAAACTGACCATAGGTATATCAGTCTACTTTTTAGAAAGTCCAGCCAACTGTTTCACGCCAGCCTGCTGTCCACCGCCTGCTGTGATGCGGGTAAGGGGAATGATCTTCATGGTGGTTTCCTTCAAGGAGTACCAGCGGTCATGCCATGTCACCCAAATAATACCGTTGTCATAGCCAAATTCTCCTGCGTCCTTTTCTGTGTACGTGCCACCTAGACAAAGAGAACATGAACAGGTCACATGTTATGCTTGGATGACAGTTTTGTCTCTTTGTGTTTCTGTGAGGGCTATTTGTTAATAAAAAAAACATTGTAGGACCGTAAACCGCTCAACAGATCATTCAAAATGAACACCAATTTGGGCACTGGTTTCAGCCATGCGATCTTACCTTGGTAGTATTTGCCGTTCAAATGTGCAGCGTGACATCTGTTCATCCACCAGCCGGAGCCGTCCTGCTCAGCACAGTTGCCGTCATACTTGTCATTGTCCTTGTCGAAGGTACTGAACTGCATGCCATTGTGGGACGTGTAGAACTTGTCACTGGGATCATCACCAAAGTCAAAGCCATCGAAAGCATCTCCAGCATCACCGCCAAAATAGTAGCCGTATGTTAGACGGTACTTGTCGACCTCTGGTGCAACTCTGAACATGGTGTAGTCGGCATACCTGGAAAAAGGAGGCCACAGGGAGAAGTGGAGGATTAATATTTAAGTTTTTGGTCACGTCTGCTGAGGCATACTTGTCTTCTTCAAAGAAAACCTCATCACCAGGGTCATGTTTGCCTTGTCAGCTAGCCTCTTTGCTCTCCTCTTATACAATCTGTTATCATGTGAGTGCAGCCTACGTACTTTTTTACGCCCTGCCAGTCAACAAGCTCTATCCTCAGCACAAGTGGGATGGTTGCAGTGGCCGTGAGGAGATGCATCTTCTCGTTACCGAGCCAGAACTCTGTGGTGTCATCTGGTGAGAGATAGCCAAAGCCCTCCTTGTACTGGATCCAGTCCTTGTGGAAGTCCACACTGCCATCACGCCTCTGTGGACAGGAAAAAGTGATCAGTGTCCGGGAGCCAGGGGATGGACTTTTGGACTGTCCTCATGTTTTATGTTAATGTTTCCTTGTCAAATGTATTAATTGGTCAATTTCATACATAGGAGGCCTCCGTACCATTACATCTAATTTATAAATCCAAGAAAGTTTGGCAAATTTTCTCAGGGTTCTACTTGTATCTATATGAATTATCTAGTGTTTAAAATCTTAAATTCTCAAATAAAGCATATACCCTCTGTATGACTGTGAAGCCACGTCCAAAGCTGTCAATCTCACAATAGACCAGGAACTGCTCAGTGGCTTTTGTTGGCTTCACATAATAAAGACCACTGGAGGTGGCACCTTTGTTTGCAACATCCTGGCAGTCTGATGAAAGAAGAACAAGACGAAGGACAGTTCAACGTTAATAAATGTCACAACAAAACCTGATTAAAGGTCTGTGTGGTTTGCTCCAGATTGGTGCTGTTGATAAAAAACAAGAACAAAATAATGACATTTTTTTATTTTATGTATTATTTAGAAATAACTTATTTGAAAAAGGTCACAACAAACAACATCTAGAGTAAATCTGTGTACCTTATTGATTTTAGTCTCTAACTAAACAGTGAACAAGGACACTGGTGGTGGGGCTGATTGAGAAACCTCTTGTGAAATGGTGTTGGCCTCAGGGTTTGTTTTTCCCTTACCTGTTCCCGTGAGGGGTTGGATCTCAACTGAGTCTTTGCAGGGTTCACTGCATTTCTGCTGCAGCTGGATGGAGAGTTGTTTCAAGTCCGACATTCTCCTCTCGTTGGATGTAATTAAGTTCTGAAGATCGCTGGAAAAAGGGAAGCAAACAGAAGTTGTACAAAGATAATTTACACAATAAATAAGAACAAGAAGCTGTGACATAGAAGCAAAACAAACAAATGATGATCCAAATTTGGAGAAATATGTTAAACATAATTAAATATGAGTGGATTTTTTTAAATGTCAGGAGTAAGTCTGAGTTCCCATAGGGGAAAGAGGAGTGGGCAGAATATTGCCACATGATCTGTGTTCAGTCCTAACAATGTGGGCGGTAATCAGGTAATCTGCTAAGTATCTAGGAATTTCAAAAAGTCAATAAAAGGTTAGATTTGTTGTAAAGGTACAATATTTCACATCTGTAATAGAGTTAAATAGAGATATAATGTAACATATGATAGGAAACTTGTTTGAATAGTGACTTTCCACCACTTGGTAGGAAGGTAACATGTCAAATGGTATAATTTCAGTATTAATGCTAACTTACATAATTTGCTGTTCCTGTGTGACGATGGTTTTTTCAAATCGAGCAACATCATCCAGCATACTTGATGACTTTTTGTAGTATGAGTCTGAAATAAAAAAGTGATTGTGTCAGTAATGATCTCAACACACAACTCAAAAACACAAAAACAAACAGGTGTTAACCAAAGTGCTTTACAGAGGAATTTGAAATGAGTGTAACAGACAAAATGATCTAGGCGTAACAATAATGGGACTCAAACCCAGTTGTATAAAGATGGCACCAGATGAAGTGTGTTACCTGGCTGGGAACTTTTTTGAGCCGAAGCAGCTGAATCTTTCATGTAGACAGCTGTTTCATCGGCCTCCTTGGTCAAATTAGCAATTATGTCAAGTTGCTCCTGCAAATCCTCTAAATCCTTGTCCACCCCTGGCATATACCTCAGCATGTAATCAGCCACTCCGCATGTCGTAGGACAGTACGGTCCCTGATTACAGATGGGCCAAATACAACAAAATTGATGTTATTATATATACATACACAATCCATATATGTGTGGATACATAAAATCCACACAGCACAAACATATAAGTTTATTATTTGTAACTTACAAAGCCGTCATTCATGTTGCATTTTGTTGCGATGTTGTCTCCTCGAATTTGCTGCGTTAAAAAAAAAGATAAAAGGTTTTAGATGTTTGTGCTCGAGTCAGTGAAAGAGCTAAAGTCAGTGACTTACTGCTGATGAGAAGGAGAAAAGTAACAGAAGTCCTCCTGCCGTTGCGAGAAGTGACGGTACCATGTTGCTTTGGCTACCAGTTGTGGTCTCGCCTTCTGTGGAGAATGAAGAGCTGCTCGACTCTGTGGGATATTTATCTGAACAAGGTCCTCAGGTCAGTGTTTGATAAAGGGTTCATATGCAACAGTGAGTGGGATGTGTTGGGACAAAGCTGTGACTCAACTGTCATTTCCCAGATTTGACGTTATCCGTGATTGACAGCTGTAGTTGAGCTATCAGAACACAGCAATGTGATTTTACCATAAGCTGTATGTTTGTGTACAACCTAGTACTGCTAAGGATGATAAGGCAAGTCAAAAGGAATGGTGACTCAGCTTTATTGCCTTCTCTAACAAGTACATGATGTCATTTTATTCTATTAGACTGAGACAGTCAAAGAACTAGGACTGGGACAAAGTTTGTGTATCATATGATGAAAATCAAAGCCAAATGACAAAATTAATTATTTCTTAAAAGACATAATGTCACTATAACATGAGGTGTAAAACATGAACATCAGTGTGTTGTCAATAAAAGCATGCCCAACAAATGCTAGAAGAACACAGAGACACCACAGAAAACACATTTTGAATTGGCAGATGTCAGTTAAAATATTGTAATAGTAGGCTACACTTTAAAATACGGAAGCCCCCTTCTGCCAGTAAAAGAAAGAAAAAGAAGTAAAAAGAAAAATTAGAACTCATAGTAACTCAAAATTAAATCAATTGAATCTGAATCTTCAATCTGAATCTTCAATCTGAATTTTTTTTGGAAACTATCCTCCCAAGAACAAAATGTTGGACTACCAACAGGCAATGTTGATTTCTTTTAACCATGAACCCGAATCGGTAAGGAGGGTATGCGGTTGCTAATGGGCCAATCAGGGGCCCACGTGATTGGAAGTTATTGATTGACAGCCGGGACCCCCTATCACATTTTCATTACTTGCGACAACCCCAGCAGTCCCACGTGCACTCTGAGAGCCACTGACCAGGCGGGAGTGACAACGGGTCAAATTCATTTCCTTGTTTCTGCTATGAAGACGAGACGTGTGTGACTCAAACACATCTCCCATTTACCAACAAAGCGTACAGAAAAAGGCCATACAAAACAGTTCAGACCGTCCTGTACACATTTTACCATCCAAGTACGCTGTAACCATTTGCTGTAGCTGCTGCTGTTTCAATCCTGTCGGCTGTCTGCAGCGGGCGGGGCTGCTGCTCCGTTCCCCCCCCAACGACTGAAGCGCGTACACATACAAGCAATCACGGTGGAGGCAGGAAAAACTACAGATGAGGACAGCTATGCTCGTTATTGTAAGTGCAATGATAAGTTAAAGTCCAGTAAGTATAGTACTTTATCAAACTGTATGAATGTGTGTCACAGGCCAGTATAGGAAGTTAAATAACAATATAAAGATCAAAAATATGTTCATATTTGATTAATTTAAGAAATTATGGATTACTGGAACTGCTGCCCCTGCGACCCGATAACGGATAAGCGGATGAAGATGGATGGATGGATGGATGGATGGAAAAAATTATTATTTTTGTCTTAAATCCACCAGCCATTTGCAGCATTCTGAGCCTATTGGTAAGGTTCCTAGGAAATCTCAACCCAGAGTAACTTATCATAATAATTATTTTTCTCCCCAAAACAAGTTTCCTTTTTATTTTTAAAAATGTTACAAAAACATTACTTTTTTTTGCAACTTCATTGTAACAGACATACAAAAGACAGCTCAACTTCTATTGCAAAATCAAAAAAAAATCTCCCACAAAATCAGGCATTTTGGGCCGCAACAATCAAAAAAAAGGCTGCGGAATCCTGGAGGGACTGCCCTTGTGTTTTTTCATGTGTTGTTGTGGTGCTCGTGGGCTACTCCTGATTTTGTCAGTCATCTAATCTCATATGCAGTGTCTCTATGAGCCTATCCTGTCCAATTCATGGAAGCCTACTCATGGACATTGATTGAGGCATTTGATGTAGCCAGGCCTATATCGAGATGGATTTTGATTTAAACTAATACCTGGTCTCAAGTACTACAGCCCTGGTGCTAGGCATTGTATATTAAATAGCAGATACAGTACTTGTTGCTACTTGCAAGTATCATAAGTAGGACAGACCCAGCCATGATGTAACTGACAACAACTTATTCTCTTTTTGTCCGTGGTAAGTGGCTGTGACCTAAGCCTCAAAATAACATTTTAGGGTTCATCGGGACACTTTGGTGTTTTAGGTAGTAATAAAATACAACAGTTTTTGCAAAACATTGTAATATTCTCGTTATATGCTACAGTTTTACTGATGTGCTGACCTCCTATTTGAAACTGCACTGGTAGGTAAAAGAACTAGTGGGAGTGGAACCACAATAAACCAAAGATACTTGGTTAAAAAACAAACATGAAATGACAGAAAAATTATAGAAGAAGAAAAAGAATTGAGATATCTTTGACTGTTTGCATCCATGTGCAATAAATATTTAAAAAACAATGTCCCCAAGAAGCTAAATCCGACTTACAAATAAATGTAATCCCTCTCTTAGATATTACAAAATGAACAAGACAGCTTTATAGAATAGTTCTTCCCAGACAGTTTATATTTGGTATTACAGTTTGTAGTTCTTTTCAGAGAAGTTTTAATTTGATTCCTACAGTCTGCTGGAAGCACAGTGTAACCGATGAAGACAGCTAATGTCAGCTCATTTCAGGCATTTACAAATCATATCAGACAGTGATGCTGTACATGAATATTTTTAGTAAAAGGGGATTGTCAGAACAATTGTATCTTCTTTAAATTTCCATCAATTTCATTTGCAAAAGCATACCAACACTTAGGCAGGCTTGTTTTTGTATTGTCGGTGGTACATGCTGTATGTATAGTAATATTTGAAGGTGTTTTTTTAATAGGTTGGGATGTGAAGATAGTCCCACTTAGTCCATCTGGAATAATCTCATTAGGAATGTTATGCTATCTGCATGAAGGGTGAGTACGTTCACATAACATTTTCTTGAAGATTCTACAATACTTTTCAATAATTATTAATGGCTCTATCACTTCAACATTATACAATATATATTCTTTACCACTGCTGGGTGAAAGTAAGTTAAGGTTGTATCAATAAGTAAACTGAGGAATGTTTGCAGTTCATTCCATACTGTTCAAGGCCACTTTACGCTGGACTTATCACTCCAACATTTTTCATGCTGCACAGTGTAACTACAGCAACAAATGCATGTAGTTTAGTAATAATAGTAAGCCTGAGGGTCTTCTTCAGGGTGCTGAAGGCAAACCTTTTTTAATCACAATCAAACAAACAGTGGAGGTAAATGGAACACAATAAAGTTCAATAAGGCTTCATCTGTACACCCCATGTTGATATTAGATGATACATTTGACCTAAACTACTTCTCTGAAAAATCACAAACGATAAGCTTATGTTCATAAATTATGAGCAAAAAACAAAAACTCATCAAACTGCAATGTAAAAGGTTGGCTCTGTTGGTAGAGCAGGTGCACATACTGTGTATATGAAGGTTCATGCCCCCAGGGTTTGAGTCAAACCTGTGATGATTTCCTGCATGACTTCCCCCTTCTCACCTAGCTGTCCTGTCTATTAAAAAGGTGGAAATGCCCAAAAAATAATCTTTGAAAAAAAAAAAAAAAAAAAAATCAGTCTTGCATTCAAAATGTTACTTAAATACCAGCAATCAATTATCCTTCATTTATCCATCTGAGCACTGTAACAAATGTTTCAAAGACACAAGATTAAAAAAAAGTTAACTGTGTAACTGAAGCCTACAGGATTAAGTTAATCTGGTCAAATGAATGCATTCATTATCTAATCATATGGTTCTTCTGGATTGACAATGGGACAGAACAGACTAGCCTCTGCATGCCATTGTCTGGACGGTAATCACCTTAAAAGTCTGATAAAAAATTTGCTTTACAAAGTAATAGTCAAATCCCCCCCGTAATTTTGTTTCGGACCTTTTGGAAAGTTACTAAGTACATTTTTCCAAGTACTGCATTTAAGTACAATTTTGAAGTACTTGTACTTTAGTATTTGCAGTGTATGCACTTTTGTACTTTAATCCACCACAATTTAGAGAGAAATATTGTGCTGCCAGGGAACCCTTCTGCATAGTGAATGCTACTATACATGTAGTACATGAAGCAAGACTTTTACTTATGATATAGTATTTTATGGTGCAGCATTGGCACTTTTACTTAAGTAAATGATCTGAATACTTCTTCCACCACGGTTAAAGATTGAGCATAAATCTCTCCAGATATCAATCTGCTATCAATTCATTAAAAACAGTTTATCGCCTGCTCAACACCAAATGGCAGACAGACAAAATTTGGGTTAGGGTTAATCCTGTCTGAAGCATTTCATGAGACAATTGGATGGCTCTTAATTGATCATTAAAACATTTAGATACATTGATAAATGTAAGTCATTAAACTTATATCAGCTTAAAGGGAACAGATGTTCTCATTTGTGTTTGCGAAAGCATTTAGCAACTACTGCAAAGAACTCATTGGAGCCATACCATACAGTCGGCTGTGGTATAACTGTGGTATAACTGTGGTATAACTGTGGTATAACTGAGGTATAACTGAGGTATAACTGAGGTATAACTGTGGTATAACTGTGGTATAACTGTGGTATAACTGTGGTATAACTGAGGTATAACTGTGGTATAACTGTGGACACTTTGTCACATATTGCAAATACGGATCTGCAGCCAGCCGGCAAACAGATAGGTATAGTCCTTAACACTCTTTTCTGTGAATGAGTGCAGTCTTACATGTTGCTCTGGTTATTGCTCATGTATATAGCATAATTATTGTTATTAGTGCATAAGATAAACAAGGTATATAATCCATATTGGCACTTTAAGGAGCGTATCATCATGCTTAAGCTATATGGTAGCCACTTACCACAAAGAAATGCCACAAAAGGACACTTTCAAGAGTTTAAAAAAAGCAAAGCCATCCACACTTTACAAATACACACACATGGATCAAACATAAATAGCAGCTCTATAAAAGTGAGTTTTGACTTGGGAACTAGACATGGACAGGTTGGTGCAGTTGCAGATGGTTTTGTGGAGAGAGTTCCAGATGGAGACAGGAGGTTGGCTCCAGAGGAGCAGAGGATGAGGGAGGGGGTGTGGATTGCTTTTCAACACATTTTGTTGTTGGGTCCCCATTGACCTCCTTATTGGCCCCTGGAACCTTTATATGCACCCTGCCACCTCCAAGTTCCCATTAGCCCAAAATAACAACCAGTTATTCTATGTTGTTGGAACAGCTTTATTTAGGAATATGTTCTATGTGAACAACATAGTAAGCTATGGAGAAAAATAAGCTCTTAAAACTCAATTTTGACAAACAATCCCTCTAATCCACAAATCCACAAATTTAGATTATGGTTTCACTGGGGAAGAGTTTTTACATCTTGTCTTGTAATCGATTCACTTATTGGTAGACGACAGTCAGCGTGATTGTCACAAGCCTCCTTGGAATGATCTCCATCATCTGTTTTGGCATCGCACTCGTCAACCACATACCCACAATCCCTATTCTCTTCACTCTGTGGATGGCTGGGTAAAGGAGTTTAGCACAAGAAACCTGCAAAAACAAATTGAACTTCACTTTTACTTGATGAGGACCGATTTGAAACCTCTTCAGGATGGTGCACTCGGGTCTCGCGATGCCTCATGAGTCTCCTTTACAACTGTACTTTCATTAGAACGTGGAGACACTGTTTCATAGTTTCCTACTCGATTTATGTTTGTCATCTCGTAAAAATTTGGGGAAATACTTAGATTTTCTTTTTAGTGTTTCATTTTTGTTAACACATCTTAATAGTGTGGGTATTTTATAATAGTGTACTTAATATAATGTAAATATGACAAAAGTAGAATGAACAATTAATTTGTACTTGTGTGCCTTGTGTGAGTGTGACTCTCCATACATCTCCAACCACATGCCAGTGAAAGCTAATGTCTAAATTAGCCTTAATGTGTGTGATATGTCATCATATATTATCTCATTTGCCTGCTAAGGGACTGCTGATGAAATTTAGCTATTGAGTTAACTCTGGTATAATAAATGACTGTCCATTGTCCCTGGTAAATAAACCAATAAGTAAGTAAGTAAGTAAGTAAGTAAGTAAGTAAGTAAGTAAGTAAGTAAGTAAGTAAGTACGCAAGTAATTAAATAAAGTATTTTTATTTTGGCTGCACTACACCTATGCCATTTTTCATTGTATTGTGATGGAATTAGTTTCTTTATAGTATGTTTCACATGTCATTGCATTTTTATAATAAATGTATAAAACAATTCTAAATGTCTAGGAAAGTAGTCAATAACGATGACAGAGCTGCAGAGCAACGTAGTCCACAAAAAACAAAGGCTCTTTATTTGGGTAGGATGACTCAATATGAGTGACCTTCTAATGAGGATTTAACTTGTTGCCAAGTCAGCCTTCTTAATGAGGACCCCTGGCCTAAATACAAGGCCTGAGTTTCAAAATCCAACTACACATTGATTAGAGAAAGCTCCTTTATTTCTATCAAAATCTTACTGAAACATTGACCAATAGCTAATCCTACGATCCGCTGTAGCACCTCCCAACTCCGACTTAAATAAAATGAGTGGCAAACACTCTGCAGCACACTGCACTCTGCCATCATGTTTCTTTACCAAATACTCAACTTGTTCTATGTAGCTTTGCAAAAGGAGGATGACACCAAATATGACCTGTCCCTCTACAAGCGTGGTGATTTATTAGAAGTCCCCAGGACATTATTCACACATTTTGGTATCTACTTGGGAGACAATCGTGTGGCTCATCTCATCCCGGACATCCTTCCTGTGATTACTAAGAATAAATCTGCAATTGCCAAGATGGTAACAAATAACCGCCTGCTACTGGGGGTTATCACTAAGGTTGCCAGCGTCAGAGTGGACTCGGTGGCGGATTTTGCGTATGGCTCAGAGATTCTGACCAACCACACGGACAAGGTGTGCAGCCAGCCTCCTTTGGACGGGGACGAGGTAGCCAGACGGGCTGAGAAACTCTTGGGCTCTGTCACCTACAGCTTACTGTGGTACAACTGTGAACACTATGTCATGTACTGCAGATATGGAATGGCCATCAGCTACCAGACGTACCAGGTAGAGTGTCTGGCCTCCTGTCAGTAGAAAAATGAAAAGTTTACATTTTTCTGTCCATACTAGCCGTATAAAGATCCCTTTCTAACCAAATCCACAGTCCTAATCCTGTGTAAAAATACATTCCTGTGTTTAACAAAAGCTAATATAAGGCTTAAATTTGCTGAGTTTGTCCACTTTGTAGGTATGTTCAAAAACTAGTCTTTTTGTTGCCAAATTTCCTTTTCTTTTGTTTCCCTTGACAGACTGATAATGCTGAACTAGAGTGGAAGGCAATATATACTACCAATACAGTAACTTTGTAAGATTACCATTTTATTTGTCAGACTGCTGAAGCCTTATACTATAGTATCTTTAGTTGACCATTGAAATACATTGTTGAGTGGAACAAGGACTGTAAATGTTTTCCCCTATCACTTAAACTGGAATTGTAATAGGAAAAAATCTTTTCACAGCAAGTATGGACTTGAAAAATATATGAACCTTTCCTTTAACATGAGATCAATTAAAGTACCTTCCATCTAATATGATTGAATTAGTCTATGAAGTGTACTCTACAAGCTGTCTGCTGATGAATACAAAAGAACAAGTTTAGAAATATACTGAATATAAAGAGTAGCTTGTTCAAAGGCATGCCAAAAAAGGAATGTTAATTTGTTTTTCCACCTTAACCATTAAATCTTTAATTCTTCACAAGTCTATTTTTGCATCCTGGAGATTATTGCAGGAGAAAGGTCACGAGTGAATGCCAAAGGTTTAAGGTTCATTGCATGTGTAGCACTTGTAATGCCGTCAGGTATTTCCATGGATTTAAATTAAAAAAACAACGTAACAGTGTAAGGTGATGTTAATCCATAGTGTGTGACTGAAGGCAGAAATTCAGACTTTTGGTCACATGAGGATATTTTCACAAGAGAGTTGTTAGTAAAGAGTTGTTTGCTTCAGCCTACTGTAGTAGAAAATACAATTGACTTATTCAAGAGGCAAGTAGCTCCATCTAGTGTTACTTTATGCCCAAACTACTGTGATCTGGAGATCACAATTCTTTGAGAGCAGACTTCTACTCAAACTTCTACTAAGCAGCTTATTTGTGATTTACTTAGCCTCATTGATGTCTAATTCCCACATTCTTTTTTGTAGTTCTGCACAACTGTACGGAAGATTGTTTTCAGCAGGATGAGTGCCTATTTGACGGCACTGTGTGGCATAGGAACCATGCTGTATCTGGGCTGTGTGACATCACTGACAGTTTTACTGACCGTGCTCATCTCATTCACCATCTGGATGGCAGCCTAATGGACTCTGTTAGACGGCTCACGAGAAAGACTCATTCAACACAGGTGGAAGCTGAAATGAAGTCTTGTGGTTTAGCTGTTTGGCTAAAGACATTATCAAAACGTGTTTACTTTAGTAAAAATGTCAATATTTTACGTTTTACCTTCTTCAAGCAATAGCAGATAAAAAAAAAAATAACTTATGTTCTATTTGCCTTGATAGTTTGCACCTAATGGTCTTGCTGCTATACATCTTTTTTCTCATTTACCAGTAGCATAGATTTGAAATGGACTTTGACTGAGCACAGTGGCAAACTCCAGAAGAGATATTGTATCTGGAAAGAAGAATCTGCCCTGTGTATAAATATGATGGTGTATGTAGACTGGTGTTGTCGTGAATGCTTTCCATGTTATAAGTTTCATACACTTAAAACATGTTCTAGCTAAAAGGTTGGCTTGGATAAAGTGCAGTAAGCAGAATTTCTTCTTCATGGAATACAGTATCATTTTGATAAATTCTAATGACAAAGATCATATGTGTTTGTCAGTCCATTAAACGTGTATTTCTACCTGCTTCCTGTTGTCTTTATTGTATCAAACATCATCAACAACAACTTTTATCTTATCACCTTATCTGCTGCCATCAAAGTTAATTTGATTTAATTTGATTTTTTACATTTTTTTACATGTCTGGTTTTATTTGCCTCTTTGCGGTCTTGAAATGTTTGCATCCAACTTTTGTTTTCATTAATTGCTGTCTAAATAAAGATTATTCTTATTATTACATTGCCTGGATTGTGCCCGATAAAAACAAAGCATTTATTAAAATACATAAAGTATATACAAATCAATAAATCTGTATCATAGTTTGATGGTGGTGGATCAGTTTTTGACTACAAAGCTATGAAGTTCATGTAAGTCTTTGAAATGGACTTCAAACTGAACTAAAATAGAAAATGTACCCTTGCTAACAATAATTATCGAGAAGACTAGAAGGCTGTCCATTACCTTTATGTTGAAATTTTAAACTCCGGTGGATTTATGAGGTTACCTGGTCCTCAGATCTCTGCAGGGTAAATCCAGACAGCTAGCTAGACTATCTGTCCAATCTGAGGACTATGGTTACCTGGTCCTCAGGTCTCTGCAGGGTAAATCCAGACAGCTAGCTAGACTATCTGTCCAATCTGAGGACTATGGTTACCTGGTCCTCAGGTCTCTGCAGGGTAAATCCAGACAGCTAGCTAGACTATCTGTCCAATCTGAGGACTATGGTTACCTGGTCCTCAGATCTCTGCAGGGTAAATCCAGACAGCTAGCTAGACTATCTGTCCAATCTGAGGACTATGGTTACCTGGTCCTCAGATCTCTGCAGGGTAAATCCAGACAGAGTTTTTTTTGGTGGCATTTTAGGCCTTTATTTGTGACAGTACCACTAGACATGAAAGGGGGGCGAGAGGGGGAATGACATGCAGCAAAGGGCCGCAGGTTAGAACCAAACCCATGGCTGCTGCGTCAAGGACAGATATGGGCGCACGCTCTACCAGGTGAGCTTCCAAGGCGCCTGACTAAAACAACTTTTGAATGTAACCGTTTCACCAAAACAAGTTCCTTCCAGAACCCATTTTGCAGGGGCACCATGGCTCTTAGCACAGATGTGATGTGATTGGTTTAAAGAAATGTCCCATCCCAGAATGCTGTGTTAACTAGCCAGACCCTCCCCCGCAGCGCTGTGGAGGAAGGTCTGGCAAAGTGAGACAAGAAACTGCCAAAATGGCAACAACTAAGCAAAGAATGGGCCAGATGTCATGAATTGGTTGTTGCCACGACAACCTGTACCTGTCTCCTTAGTGGATCTCACCTTTCTTTCTGATTATAAACTTAGTATGTTTTTGTAACTGACTCACACCAGGAGAGCATAATTTACAGTCAAAAACTAATATTCACATATTTTTCTTGTTGTCTCGGTATGTACACATTTCCAAAGTACAAAGACATAAACAATCAGAACAAATCAATCACCACAAGCATATAATAATCAGTTAGAATGAATAAACTTGGTCTTACACTCGCTCGGCTGTTGGTATTAAACAGACGCTCCTTGACCTTAGCTCGGATAAATCAAACTGATTTTAGGATGTTTTTTTTTTCCAATCCAACTATAATATACCCGTTGGACGCCCAGTATAGTAAGATGTAAAAAGTCACTAGGATCAAACTGTCTGAATGTATTTCAGCCTTGAAACTGTACAACACTGGTATAGACCGGTGTCAATTATGGATAATTGCCTTGCCGTTACACATTGGCGCTTAGCCTGCGGAGAAGCACTATGTATTGATTTGAGAGCGGCCGATGTAAGGGGCCCAAGCCTCCAAGTTCTATTAGGCGGAGTGCAGGTGCACAGTCCCTGCTGAGATTGAAGAGTAACTGAGTTTGGTCACCTCTAAAATTGACGCCTTTCAGTTTTAGCCCGGATTCACTGAGGGAAATCGCATTTTCATATCTATATTCCCACATGGTGTCAAGGGTCTCCTTTATTTAGCTACCAATAACCAGGTCAAACATGGATCACATGGCTGCTTTAAATCAAGTTTTCTGTTTCTGTTATATGAATCTTACAGTCTGTCTCTAGGATAGAGAGAGACTTTGAGCGCTAAGCATAACCATATATAATATCCACCATTCCCCATTACTGTACTCTTAGTGCTGATTAATTTGCTTTTTAGACTATTTGATAGACTTTCCTTGCTATTTGAGTACTGCAAACAGTCCAACTGTTAAATGGATCTGTACCACTGAAAGACTAGTAGTTAGGCCTACTCAATTTCATAATGATCCGTGGTGTACAGTAAAATTACATTACTGTGGTGAGATCAGGACTGATAGACAATGGCTAGTGATAAAAAAGACACGCACAGCTCTGTGCCCAATAGAGTGGATGCTGGATCTAAAAGATAGACGATGCCTGGAATTGAAGATACATTAGAGTTAAAGAGTCTAAACCTTAAAAACACACTGCTATATTCGTTTTTTATTGACAACAGAAGAATCTTTTCTCATGCTAACAATCACATTTAAACAAGACCACCACTTACAGTCTGCTCCATCTCCTAAAACTACAGGGGAAACTCTTAACATGCCCTGGTATCCAGGCTTTTCTGGTTTTTCCTCATGACTTCACCATCTGAGTATGTTGCACTATGGGCTAAGTGGGCTTTTGCAAAGAAGGCTGCTTGAAAGTAACTCAATTTCCAATGGCCACATGGTGTCTTGGTTTGTAACAGTGGTAATCAAATTATAAGCCCAATTACTAGCCAGAGGCAGTTTGGAATGGGTCAGCTAGATTGTACTACACTTTAAATGGTGAACACTCACTGTCATTGACCAGAATCTAAAATGTTAGAGTTACTTTAAGGTCTCAAATGATGGCAGTTTGTGGGTATAATAGAGTAACGTCAATTAAGCATAAGAGTTTTAACACCTCTAAAAGGGGGATTTGGCTTTTATTACTCAAGATTATCTGCATACATGCTTTTGTCATCATCACTCAAACATCGCTGTAAAAATAATTTTCAGGCTCAGAGGTGAGTTCACCTCATAATTGTCAATATACATTGTTGATGTTGGCAAACTTAAACATGCCTGACTATAACGTCCTGATAAACATTCATATTGCCCTTTATTAATTGACACACTCTGAATTTGACTGAATTACCTGAAGGTGTGTCTAATGGCCATGTGGTAGACCAACAACCTGAGGGTGTACCCCGCCTCAGTTTACCCCGCTGGGATATCTGTAGCCCTGCACAGGACACACAGGGTATAATTGATGGATGAGTTATGATGTCTGTCTCAGAGTATAACGTTTGACTTAGTGCTCACAAAGGTGGAAAGAAGCAAACAACCAAGTGTGCACTCATGCATGTAACCCAACGTCTGCAGTCAAATTCAGCCAGGCTTTTAGGAGACATTATTATCTGCCGGCAATAAGGCACATTTCTTAAAAAGAAATGTAATCTTCTTTTAATAGGAAATAAATAATGATCAAGCCCTGCTCCCTCTCTCTGAAGGATTGCTCTGCAGAGGCACACCTAGCCACACCGAGCTGCAAAACAGATCACATTATAGCCTACCTATAGAGAATTTGATTCTTGGTTATGTTTGAAACATCTCTGAATTTGATTTGATTGAATTTCTTACACTGCGGATTGTTAACAGAGTTGAACACAAATGCAGCATTGGTGTTAATATAATGTATATCCTGCTGCATTTTGCACTGGCAGAGGGTAACATGGCGTTTGCCATTCCATCACGATGAGACGTGAACTCGTTCGGAATACAATGCATCAAAAATGACCCATTGTGAGGCAAAGGTGGGGTTGAGGATGTTGGTCAGGCAAGGACGTTTCCTCTCTGATACTCAACACGCCTCTTGTTTTATTCCCTCACTGTCTCGCAGGGCAGGTAACGCGCGCTCTCAGAACCAAACGGGCTGCAGTGCGCACTGGCAAATGTTGCGCGCTTCGCTTCTGAGCGCACGTTGTTCCTCTTTGAAGAATATTCATCAGTCTGCGTTTGAGTGGTTTATATTGTTGTTGTCTTTTAAATAGCACAGGAAAGTGAATAAGCATAACACAAGCTTTTACGAAACTCTGCTAGAGGCAGAAACAATGAGAGGAATCTGAAAGCATCTGCAGATGGAGGTGAGTAAAGCGCTTGTTGATCGACCAATGTCACGTTTCTCACTTCTATTTTCTTTTTGAATGATTATCACAAACTGCTGCGGGGCCCAGTGACAACTGCATTTTTAACTTTTCAAGCTACTTTCTCTGCGTAATGGACACATGAAATAGAAATGTATCCAGACTGGGATTGTGTAAAGGTTCCTTAGACAAGTCACGCATACTCATTTAAAATGTCCAGTCCAGCAGCAGTCCAGCTCACAAGTTCAGAGGTGAGAGTTCAAGCTGGAAAACAGAACATCAAGACTAAAATCAATTAAGTCACCAGATGACACTTTGGAGTGTCCTGGAGTTTGGAGTGACTTTATGTGAATGAGCTAATAAATGAGCTGATGATTTTTTTGACGCTTTATTTGTAGATAGCTGCGGATCAGTGTAAGATTTATGATGTGCAAATTTGACTAGTAATATAAAATTTAGCTCAACACACTGCAGAGGATGCCAGGAGACTGATCCCAGAAATGTTTTACAGATAGAATATGATACAACAAAAGCTATGGGCACTCTAAAAGCACTGTTTTACAGCCAACAGTGCTTTTAGAGTGTCCATAGCTTTTGTTGTATCATATTCTATTTGTAAAACAGCTCTGGGATCAGTCTCCTGGCATCCTCTGCAGTGTGTTGAGCTAAATTTTATATTACTAGTCAAATTTGCACATCATAAATCTTCCTCTGTAATGCTAGTTAGATTTTTAGCAGGCATCACTGCATACTTAATTCAAATAAATGTTCTTAGAATCTGTTGAAATCTACACATAAATTAAAAACACATCCACAGTGTCATTATTTGTAGACAGAATGCATATTCATTAACGGCAACACTTTTAATATGTTCCAAAAAAAGAAACATTATTGTGTTATAGTTTGTAGATCACACAGTATTGTTTTTGGAGAAATTAAAGCATTTAGCCAGCTTATTGCTTGTTGATGTAAAAACAGAAAAACTGATAAGTAATTGACTCTGTTAAGTTACAACATGTATGTCCATTACTGAAAATGATGTCCATATTTTCCCAGAGTGACTTATGGAGTCTGTTCGCAATGGATTCAGCAGATCAACACAACAAATCTTCCAACTGCTGCTCAACTATCGACACAGTAAATGATGAGCTCTTTCTGAAGCTGGAAGACAGCACAAAGCTGGTTGGAGTTCGAGTTATTCTCATTCTTGCTTACTGCACAATCATATTGCTTGGAGTCATCGGAAACTCCTTAGTGATATACGTCGTCTCCAAGTTTAAACATCTACAGACGGTCAACAATTTCTTCATTGTAAACTTAGCTGTGGCAGACTTGCTGGTGAATATGCTGTGTTTGCCTTTCACCCTTGTCAACACTCTGTACGGCGAGTGGATGTTTGGTAAGGTGTTGTGCTTCATGCTGCCCTTCTCTCAGGGCCTGGCTGTGCATGTGTCCACCATCACCATGAATGTCATCGCCCTGGACCGCCACAGGAGCATTGTCTACCACATGGAGACCAAGATGTCCAAAGACATGTGCGCTGTGGTAATTGTCATCACATGGGTTGTCAGTGCCCTGCTGGCCAGCCCGCTTGCCATCTTCAGGGAGTACGGGACGTTCATCATACCACAGCACCAGTCTATTCAGGTGTGTACGGAGCATTGGCCGGGAAGCAGCTCAAATGGAAGCATCTACAGTATATCAGTGATTCTGGTTCAATATGGTTTACCTCTGGCCATCAACTGCGTTGCATACATCAGCATCTGGAATAAGCTGAAAAAGCATGCGGTTTACGTAGGTCGTAATGACCGCCATCAGCACAGGAAGAAGACCACTAAGATGCTGCTGACCATGGTCATGGTTTTTGCTGTCAGCTGGTTGCCTTTAAATGCGTTCCAGTTGGCTGTTGATATTGACAAGACATTGCTGTTTATGAAGGATTTCAAGCTGCTTTTCACGGTGTTCCACATTGTGGCAATGTGCTCAACGTTTGTCAATCCCATCCTGTACGGGTGGATGAACAACAACTACAGGGTGGCCTTTTTGTCCGTGTGTAAGTGTTACCAGCCTTTCAGTTCACAGTCAAGACACTCCAAAAGCAGAGAGACACAAAAAAATGAAGACAGGGTTTGTACAGATTGCAAATCGACACATGTCTAAGTTGCACATTCAAAGAAGGTTAATTGATAACCATTTTGTGGTAATGAACGATTTGTATTTGGGTTTGTGTGGACATTTTCAGGGATTATGAAAACTATATATGGTTGGAAGAAATTAATGAAATGTTTGATAAGGGGCCTCAACTTCAAAGTGAGACATATAGGTCAATTGTTCCTGCCCTCTACTGCGACCCATAGGGCTGTTTCCTAAGTTAGCGTCCCTAGCGGTGGCAGGAAATACGACCCAAGGAGTTTTTTTCTGTCCTCATACCTAAAGCTAATAGTAGCTTTTTTAAAACTCAACATTGTTAAATGGTCTCAGTGTGGTTAGGTTCTGGCACAAAAACTATTTGGTTAGGGTTAGGAAACAATTGAGACCCTAAGCATACACATAATGTAGGCCATGTGTATCTCTGTTAACCATTGCAACAACTGTAAAAGGGGGACTAACATATTTGACCTCACTCTCCACTCAAGTTGAATTCTGGAAATGGTCTTTTGAAATCCTTTTACATCTTATTATCTAAAAGGTCAGCACTGTATTTAGAGTATATACTTAACTGCTGAAAACCATCACTGTGGGGAGAAACACAAACTACTCTGCTAACATACAAAAATACAAAAAACACCCAAATAAGACACTCATAAACAGTTTAAACAAGAATGGTGGCGGCTAATCCTGTTTCTGACATGAAAACTTAAATTAACCTGTATGGTCTATATATAATTCTAATTATGAGTATTTAGATTCCCCTCACGCACATATTTAGTCAAAGTTTTTCCAGTGTTGATTTTGAAGAACTAAAACACATGAATTTGCTGAACATGTGACTATGATACCTGGCAATAACTGCAGATGATATCTTTTAAATGTCTTTCCAAAATTCCTTGTAATAAATCCTCTGCAACGTTCTGACCTATTACTTTCATTTCAGCAAAATCAAGAGGAGAGCCTATTTAAAATGGTGCCTTTTTAAATGTTGAACAAATCCCGTCATCTGCAATCATATCAAGTCTCACAACTACAAAACCTCAGTGTTTGCCCCTTGTACGTCGGACACGTTACAGTGTACATCTCTTGAGGTTGTACTGTGCTATTCATCAACCCACCTGACCTACTTGATTATGATAGTTATCACCACTATTATCATATAAAGTCATAACAACTTTTGAATGTATTTTCAATGTATATCTATATCTATATGTATATGAACAATAAGAAGACAGAATAATGTTTTTCCTACTAGCGTTGTTGCTTCAACAATTCATAACTGGAGCATTTGTAGATATGCGGTTTGTACTGTCCCTTTAAACAAGATATAGACATAATGCCTTTTTCAGGACAGCCTGTGCTATCAAGATATTTATGCAAGGACACCACATGAATGTACAAATTGTTATATGAATATTAGGACAAAAGAAAAAAATGTTTTCCCAAATCTTCATTCATTTCTCTGGGTGGTGATGGAGTGGATATGACACATGCCTTTGGTGTGGGAGATCTGGGTTCAATTCCCACTGCGATGCATCAACCAATGTGTCCCTGAGCAAGACACTTAACCCCTAATTGCTTGACATACTGTATATAGCAATTGTAAGTAGCTTTGGATGAAAGCGTTAGCTAAATGACATGTAATGTAATGCAATGTAATTCAGCGTAATGTAATGTTACATTTGTTGTAATGTAATAGAGATTTTCCCCTGTGAAAAATCCATACACTTTTATCCAAACAAGTTAGTTGTGTTATGTTCAAAGCATCTCCTGACTGCTATGTGAAACCAGACCGCCAAATCACACATTAATGTCCACATCCAGGGCTGCCAGAATGACCTGAAGCTCACACACATACAAGGAGTTATTGGCTGAGTGAGTTGACTTTCTCCTGACATCACTTCATGTCCATTTCACCGTCATCAAGATACATAAAAATATGTTAAAAGAATTATACTGAAAACTGTCCATCAATGCACAGTGCGATGAGATACAGACTATTGCTGTTCTGGCTGATTTTTGTTTGTATTTGTAAAAATGTAAGTGTTATTACTAGCAGTGTCTAATTTTATCATTGGTTAGACGTAATAATGTCATATTGTCAACTGTCAGCAGACAAGCCATGAAGTGTTTGGTGTACTGCATGCTAAAATAAACGAATAAATGGACAAATAAATATTGAATACATGTGAATTCATGGCATGTGAAATGGAGAAAGTGGCATGTGAAGTACATACATCAGACTGACGTTCATTGGGGTCATTGTTACAGGTTCTCAGCTACAGTCGCAGAGGGAAGTAAATGTTTGCATTATGGGTTCAGCAGGAAACTGAAACCGTTTACTTATTAGACAGATCAAGAGTTCCTCCCCCTCCCCAACTTGTCTTTGTTTGCATTGAGTATACTAATTACCATTATTTGCTTCTCCAGTGATTACACCGGGGCTCAGGTTTTGAAGAGACTTTCCTGTTGACCAGGTCCTCACTGATTTTCTTTTGTGCGTACGTGAGTAGCCAAGGGACTGATGTATTAGCTCTACATGGCCATTCTTAGCATAAGCTATTCATGGTGTGTGCGGCACCTAATCAATAATCATTTCTTTAATTGTCTGTTGTTATTGAGCAGCTGCTGCTGTCACAAAGTGTGCCCTCAGGAGGAGGATAGGCAACTTGCTAATTAAGTCAAATGAACAATAGCTTTGAAACTAATTAAATGTATCCTTGTTAGTCTTTTGGCTTTCATAAAAGGAAAGCACTTAAGACACTCCCCATGTCTGTGTCTTGGCTCTCCATCCATATGCATTAATATTTGATTAATGTCAGGGACTAGAGCATCGATTTGGTCAATGAATTGTATCTCTATTGTGAAAGAAACTAAGTGGAGTCAGTAGTGAAACACAGTATGACAGCATATTCATCAGATGTGGTTCACTTAGAACATTTTTTGGCTAATGGTGGCTCATAGCGTTCTAGGGATATTTTTACTTATTAGCGTAAACTAATTCTGAAAAGAGTAGTCGTATTATTCAAATATAGGAAGAATCTCATCTTGTATATAAGGAAGGAAGGAAGGAAGTAAGTAAGTAAGTAAGTAAAACTACCCAGCATTTCATCTTGGGTGTCATATTATTGTAATTTGGATGTTTTTTGGACAAATAAAATAGGTCACTATAAAGCTGCATTCATTTTTGGAGATAACAATAAACAAAGCCAACATTTTAGCAACAGTTTCCTACTCACATATCTAACAGACATGGAGCAAGGTTAGCATTCATTTTGTGTAGTTTTTTTGGAACCTGAATAATGTCAGGGCAAATATTCATTGGTGTTGTATATACTGTAGCTATGGTCCAGCTCCAGAGAAATATCTAGGTCTTTAGCTTTGACCCTTTTCCATAACGTATGGCATTTCAGTTTGATGATGCAGGTAGCATACAGTGGGTTTATCACCGCTTTCTTAATAAAAAAACAAAACAGCTATCTGTGGTAGAAGATTTGAGCTACTGAGAGTCAACCATAAAATGTATGAACCATGAAACCTATAACCGCTAATCCTCTCCTTTGTCACTATGAGTTACACCTTTGAGAAATGACTAATGCAGCTTTAAGACACCTCTTTGGGCTCTGGTAACTTGTGATGGGCACTTTTGTTTGCTTTCGATATTTAAATTTAACAGCAACTTAAATTATATACTTAATGAATAATGAAAATAATCATTATTTGCAGTACTAGAGTAAACTCAGCAGCACACACACACACACAGACTGTTGACTCTGTTAAGAGCTTAAAAAAAGAAAATAGTACTTTAGCTCCCCCAGCTGTCTCGACCAGGTCTTGGCACAGCGGCAGGACTCATTTCGCTCAATAAACAGTACCGTATGTGCAGTACACTGAATCGTTGACATAAGCCTACTGATGCTACTGTTGAGCCTTAATATTATTAGATTACAACGTATCTTTATTTGTCTGTATCCTACACTCTCACTGAAGAGTTTTAGGGGTTTGTTAACCAGAAGAAGTGTTTTTAATCACTGCATATGTATTCTGTTTCTGACTGTCATTGTCACGTTATTGCAGATGATTGTATGGTTATCTTGACCATGTTTTTTTAATGACTGCACCATTAGATCAAATGGAAATGTTCCGTTTTTATTTCATCCTTTACTTCAGTTACAGCTTGACATACTGGAATCTGAAATAAAGTTCTGTAGTTTTGAAAAACATGTGAGTGAGTGATGATTGATCCATTGGCTTGCTGTGCTTTTTCCTCAGCCGACCCACTTGTGTAACTTTTGGTAGCACAGGCAGTGGTGGAAATCTTCTAGTCTCGCCAATGACATATTTCTCTACACTGTCCTGCTTTCCTTCAACACTTAGTTAAAACGTGAAGGTGAGGGATCAAGTCAATAACTCCTTCAAAAAGGAAAAACTGCAGTTTGTTAAACCAATGCAATATAATGTCTTGTTTGAGTTATGTAATGTATGCCGAAGCAATCCTAACAAAGAAAAATGGTAAAAAAACTGATGGAATATTGTAAAGAAGCTGCTTTTTGCTAATAGCTAAAGGATCATGCAGATGGAGGTGGAGGAGTAGGTGTAGTATTCTCTTTTATTGCTAGCAAGTTCCTTGACAACACATATCTTGACTTCATCAGGGTTCCCATTTTCAGACCCTTGAGTGCCGGTTTACCAGTCTGCTTCGAAGCAGTGGTCTGGACTGTAAAGCATGTTGAATTTCAAAGTATTGTGTAAAAAGCAGAACAGAAATGTATTAGCCATACTGAGCCTGTTACAGGGGACTGATTTTTTATTTATTTTTATTCATTTTGTTGTGGTAGTGTGAAGACCCCACATCATTTAGGGTCAGATCATTGAACAGGTTCATTGACATTCAATGACAACATAGTGGCACTTTGCTCAACTGGTTTGGTGTGTGTGTCAGTCATCGCCTTTTCTATCATGACTTGGTTTGGTAATCTCTCAATGGACCTTTTTCACAGCAGACATTTTTGACTTGTCATAGTGGGAAAAGCACAGCCGATGACTCAGCAATGGCTCAAATCCATCAAGTGTCCCAGTAAGATATTTCATTGAGTCATGCACAATACCAGGGTGTCTCCTAAGTGGAATGCAGCCATCATTGATGGTTTTGAATACACCTGTGCTTTCTCTACTATGACATGTCAACATGTCTGCCGTGAAAAAGGTCTATAGGTGACAAGGACAGGCTGCAACATATGGTCAAAGTGGCCGGTAAGATCATTGGTGTTAAACTGCCTCATCTGTCTCACATTTTCTGAGAGTACTGGTAATCTCAAAGGCTTGAGTCATTTCACTGTCTTCTTCTTCTGAATGGAGAGTTTGCGCTCAACTGAATGGTGACAGCTGAACTTTATAAGTTGTCACAATACATACCCTACAGGTTCTGCGTATTTTATCATGTTTTATGCATCATATTATTTGTGCCTATAAGTTTCTCTGTGCTGGTTTCATAGCTGCCAGGCAAACAGCCACTCAGGCTAGTTGAAGCATTTAAAGTCCTGCCAACCCACACAGGTGTTTTCAGTTTTCTAGCTAATTACACCTTAGCTAAGATTGCTAGGCAAAGCTCTGATTGGAAGAACAAGAACGAGAGGTACCAATAAGAATGATTTGTCCCGCCCACAGGCGAAACCAAAGCTACAGAGAGTCAGGGAGATGTTAATCAAATAGACTAAAAAGTGGTCTAATCAAACAATAAGTGAAGCCACCTGTGAGGTTTCACAATGGATTGGGCTTTACATTTTTCCCAATTTAGCTTTTTTTGTGTTTTGTTTTTTATTTGGAAGTATTTTATAGAAAGAAATCATATACATATTATATTCAATTCAATTCTAATCCCAAAAGTATTTTTTACAGCTGACATTTTAACACAGGTGTTAATTTATAATATTAATGATGGCTATGTTCTAGCGCTCTCGTTCCCACAGCACAAGCCTCCTCCGTGGTCGTCAGGCATTTTCATGCATTTGCATCATCATAGCAATGTGTGCTAGTGTCATTTTTTTTAATTAGTATAGCTTGATATGTCAGCTGGCACATAAGCACTATTATAACTTGTGCTATATGAATCACTTGTAGGTTGATGACTTTGTTTGCAATTGTCAGCTTGAATGTTGTGCGATTCGGTACTAATTTGAACACAAAACAGCATGTGCCATCATAACTCACAGGTTTTATTCGCTTTAAAGCTGTTAGATGCAAACACACTTTCACCATCTTTATTTGCTTGAATGTTTTTTACCGAACTTCAGATAATTTGATTGACAAGTGGATGGAAACTGAGCAACTGTGTTCCAGAATTTTTTTTTTTAACAACATGCCATTATTATGACTAAATAAACAGTTTCTGTTTGTAGCCTGCACAGTTAGCTGCTTCCAGTTAAGCTAACACAGTCATGACTGATGCATATAAACACAACCATGAAGCTGCTGAAGCTACTGAAGTTGGCAACATTTAACAGCCACCTTTCAAGTATCCAGCAGGTGAGCAACCAAAGTGTAGGTCAGCTGCTCTGTGAGGCTAAACTTAGGCACATTGGTGCCTTGAGCTAAATGCTAACATCAGAATGCTATTATGCTCATAATGACGCTATCGTGCTGGTGTCTACAATATAAAGATTACCATGCTCACCAGTTTAGCATTTAGTTTAGCATGCTAACTGATGGGGACTGTCATTAGTTTTTGAATAATTTGGTCATAAACCAAAGTAAATTGAAATTGTGGCCTGATGATGGCATGCAACGAGGGTCAAGGTTCAAAGTTATTACAAGACATCCTGAGGGGGAAATGAATGTATGGGTAAATATCATGGTAATCCATTCAATAGAGGTTGAAATATTTAACTAAAAACGAAAATCAACCTCATGGTGGCACGGCAGATGAAGTCAGGGGATCACCAAAGTCAGCAGGTGTTAACCCCGGGGAACCATGAACTGTCAAAACAAAAATTCATTGCAATCCATCCAACGGTTAAGATATTTCAGTCTGGACCAAAGTGGTGGACTAACCAACCTACAAGCTGAAGTGTTAGAATTATAAAAGGTTCATAAATGTTTTATTGTCTCTTTGATGTGCTTCGAAGGACAAATGTATAAACTGATCAAGGCAGCTGCACAGCCACTTGTAAACCTCTCCCTTTTATCTTCTTATGGCTATTTGCATGCTAATACTATACTTAGGCTGGGTTATTCAAATTTTTTTGAACAAGCTATTTCTCAATAGATTGCCATTTAAATGCTGTTTTCTGTTAATACCTACCGGCAACAGCCTGGATTTCATCCTAAGACTTCAAATACAGATGCCATGAGTCAGTATTAGCAGAGGTCTTTATTGGAAATACAGGCTATTAAATTGTGTAGAAACTGGCAAGATGAGAGTGGCCAGTTTCAGTGTGTCTGGGCTTTAAACAACCAGGTGGAGAAAACATCATACTGTTACTTTCAGCGATTAAAGTCTATTCTTCCTATTGCAATATTACTTTACACAGAGACAACATCAGATAAACAAGTGCAGCTAACACATAGAACAGATGTAGACATAGGAGTGTCTGTTTTTATCAAGTCTGAGTGTTTGTTGTGAATCTATGCAGAAGGGAAAGTTGTGATGAGGTCGTGTCCCTCCGGTGGTCTCATTCTAGAGCGAGCGTGAGTCTCACAGTACAGCTGCCCCTCCACAAAGAAATAGCCCTTCTGTTTGAGGTTGACGTCACAGTCGGAGCACACAAAGCAACCGGGGTGACGATATTTGTCTCGTGCTTTCACCACCGTCCCGCTGTAGCAGAAAAGACAGAGAGGGAGATGTCAGAAGCATGTGTTGTGGTGTTGTAGTAATAGTTAAGTTAGTATAGTATACAGAATTATTTGCTTCATTCATCACCAGCCAAATGGGCTGGTAACTTTACAACCCACCAAAGTTAATTTTAACCCGCATTTGGCGGGTGGGCGGGTGTCAATTTAAAGCCGTGATAATAATACACACTCCCTAATGGATCCAAACTAGGGGTCACTGACATAAGTGATCTGAAAGCAGCACATAGACTGCACCCATTTTCAATGGGATTGTCTAAGTTTTCAACAGACAAATACCTGTGCTATCACAATAATCACAAATAAATCAAATCAAACAAATATCACAATAATTTGAATAATACCATAGTAAATAACAATACCAATTCAACACATAGTGGCAATAAGGAAGGTAACGAAGAATCAGATTGGTTAAAGACAACAATGCACAGAGACTGAACTTTCTATTTACATACAAAGATGTTACAGTAACTCTTAATTACTTTATTATATTGCATTTAGAACAACCTAATAAATGTTTTATAACACACTATAATGAAAGTGTTTATTAATGTATTAGTCAATCTTGACAACGTCTGTGACTTTAACTGGTGTATAAACAGTTACTTTAAATAAATACTTGATAACACAATAACTCAGAAATATAGACTATCATATATAATGACAGATTATGTATAATTACATTAATTTACACATAAGCAAAAGTTTTATTATTAACACCCATGTACAGTAATTCACAGGCTGATTACAGATTATTGTGAATGCATATGATTTAAATTATGTGATAATACTTTTTAAAGTTTACATTAGTTAGGACTTGGAAAATGCCTGGGAGATTAACTGAAAAGCTCTTTATCAGGATTTATTTATTTGATATCTGGATTTGATTTGTTAATGTGTTCAATGGACAAAATGTATTTTTGTAAAACAATGTATTTGTATAAAGGCATGTTCTGATTTATGTTATGGGTGTGTTTTAGCAGTGCAATTATTTGCAGCAGCCCTGCAATAAGCAATACTATAGCTTATTGCTTATTTATGTTCAGAAAAAAAGGGGTGTTAATTAATTTGTATACAAGCTATAGTTTATGTTGTTGTGGACTGTATTGTTCCTAAACTGTTCTCCACTCTTTGTTTGTATTGACTCAAGGATGCTCTAAATGTGAATCACAGATGATTTCTTTCTATTTTTACTCACACAATCCCATTCCCACACTTGTCGCACACGGGCAGTTTCTGCAGGTTTCCTGTGGGCGGAGTTGGCCTGGTTGTGGGAGCTTTTACGGTCCTGGTCACAATGGGACGAGTGCCTGCCCACATGGGAGAGAGTCCACTCAACAAAACAACGCTGTAGATAAACAGTACAGGCCAAAGGTTTGGACACCCCTTCTCAATGCGTTTCTTTTATATTCATGACTATTTCCATTGTAGATTATCACTGAAGGCATCAAAACTATGAATGAACACATTATGTATTTAACAAAAAAGTGTGAAATAACTGAAAACATGTCTTCTAGTTTCTTCAAAGTAGCCACCCTTTGCTCTGATTACTGCGTTGCACTCTTGGTATTCTCTTGATGAGCTTCAAGAGGCCGTCACCTGAAATGGTTTCCCAACAGTCTTAAAGGAGTTCCCAGAATGCTCAGCACTTGTCGGCCCTTTAGCCTTCACTCTGCGGTCCAGCTCTCCCCAAACCATCTCGATTGTGTTCAGGTCCGGCGCAGCACTCCATCACTCTCCTTTATGGTCTGATAGCCCTTACACAGCCTGGAGGTGTGTTTGGGGTCATTGTCCTGTTGAAAAATAAATGATGGTCCAACGAAACGCAAACCGGATGGGATGGCATGCCGCTGCAGGATGCTGTGGTAGCCGTGCTGGTTCAGTATGCCTTCAATTTGGAATAAATCTCCAACAGTGTCACCAGCAAAGCCCCCCCACACCATCACACCTCCTCCTCCATGATCACGGTGGGAACCAGGCATGTAGAATCCATCCGGTCGCACAAAGACACAGCAGTTGGAACCAAAGATCTCCAACGTGGACTCATCAGACCAAGGCACATATTTCCACTGGTCTACTGTCCATTCCTTGTGTTTCTGGTCCAAACAGATCTCTTCTGCTTGTTGCCTCTCCTTAGACGTGGCTTCCTAGCTGCTATTTGACCATGAAGCCTGATTCACGCAGTCTCCTCTTAACAGATGTTCTAGAGATGTTGCTAGAACTCTGTGTGGTATTCATCTGGTCTCTAATCTGAACTGCTGTTAACTTGCGATTTCTGAGGCGGTGACTCGGATGAACTTATCTTCAGCAGCAGAGGTGACTCTTGGTCTTCCTTTCCTGGGAAAGTGAGCCAGTTTTTTGTAGTGCTTGATGGTTTTTGTGACTGCACTTGAGGACACATTCAAAGTTTACGCAATTTTCCAAACTGACTGACCGTCATTTCTTAAAGTAATGATGGCCAATCGTTTCTCTTCTCTTAGCTGATTGGTTCTTGCCGTAATATGAATTCCTCACTGAACAGTTGTCCAATAGGGCTGTCGGCTTTGTATCAACCTGACTTTTGCACAACACAACTGATGGTCCCAACCACTAATTAACCCTGACAGGGCCCACCTGTGGAGTGAAAACCATTTCAGGTGACTACCTCATGAAGCTCATTGAGAGAACACCGAGGGTTTGCAGCACCATCAAAAAAGCGAAGGGTGGCTACTTTGAAAAAACTAGACTATAAGACATGTTTTCAGTTATTTCACACTTTTTTGTGAAGTACATAATTCCACATGTGTTCATTCATAGTTTTGATGCCTTCAGTGATAATCTACAATGGAAATAGTCATGAAGATAAAGGAAACTCATTGAAGGAGAAGGTGTAACCAAACTTTTGGCCTGTACTGTACAGGAGCACATGAATAAAACCAAAATAAAAGACTCAAGAGAAATGAGGCAGGGACACTTGTAGCCTCTCAATCCTAAATTAATGCTTCCTTATAGGGTATAAGCATATTTCATGACTTCAACTCTATCAAGACTCATTTTTACAGTACAGAAAGAAAACACATGGAGGAGTGATTTTGTAATGATGTACTGTATTGTTAACACAAGTTGAGAGAAATGGGAAAAGAGAGTGTGTCTTAATTAAATATTGTGTAGCATATTGTCTAAGTTATAGGAACGGTTAGTCATACAGAGTCAAAGGTATTGCATAAATTATTTCAATAATGTTATTTTCATCTTTGTTCCCTTTAGGCGAATGGAATTACTGGAATAATTGTTTATGCCACAGTTAGTAGGTCATCAAATGTTGTTCAGTAAATTTAGCTGTAGTGTAGGAGTTACAGCAGCTAGTCATAGGTTTCCGCTTGTCCACATGTCAAAGTTTCTTTGGGCAACACACTGAAGCCACAAAATTGTGTATGGGAGGTAAAAATAAAATTTGCTTTGAAGAAAAGGGATGAAGAAATTAAAAACACTTGCTGCTGCACCTGATTAAAAAGCTCTATCTATTCCAGCCTTAATAACTCATTATGTGATGTAGTATAATTTAACTGAATCTTTAAATACGGCAACAATGATATACCTAAAACAAAATAAACTGCATCTTATGATGAGACACTTGCAGTAGTGTTGCAAAATAGTTTTAAAGACCCTGAAAACTTTTCTTCACATTTTACCTGTGCTTAACATCCGTGATGTGGCGTTCTTTAGGCTACTTATGTTAGTAGTTTTACATGACTAATTGAAACCAATCCCTGATGTTTTACTAATCCAATTAAGCATTTTTTGTTGTCTAAACTTGGTTAGTTTTGTTTCATATTGTTTACTACTGCGCCCATCATGTTAATTAGATTATGATTACAGTCCCATGATCAAACTGCCACCATGCAGCAGTAAATAAAACGGCATACCGAGTTGCTTTGGGAGTCTTTGAATCAACCTATAATGTCGTTTAGGTATGAGGATGTGTTCGTGCAGAACCCCATAACTCATAATAGAAAGCTGATTTAGAAAATTAGTTTTCAAGGCCTTTAAAACATCTATGTGTTTCCATGACGAAGTGTTGCGTCTTTTTTGGCTAAGCTGTTTTTGTGTAGTGGAGGTAATCTTCTGGGAAAGATGAAGAGCTCACCATCACTGTCAATAAATTCCTGCAGGGCTCTGAAGGAGCCAGACTGCCGAGGCTCCTGGGGCTCTTCCTGGTCGTTTGTTAACATCTGGTACACGTCAGAATCCTTGATACTGGTCAAAGTCTTGTGGCTGAGCAGCACATTCAGTCAGACACACACACACACACACACACACACACACACACACACACACACACAGAACAATACCTGGTCAGGATACAAACACAAATGCACAGTCTCCTATCCAGTGGCGGAACAAGTATTCACATCCTTCACTTAAGTAAAAGTACTAATAGCACACTGTGAAAAATACTCCACTACAAGTAAGAACCCTTCATTCAAAACCATATTTAAGTCAAGGTATGCGAGTATTATTAGCCAAATTTACTTAAAGTATTAAAAGTGAAATTACTCTGCTGAACAATGGTGCTCAAATCATGTTTTGGGATTAATATTACTGCTGCATTAATGTGTGTGTGTTGCATTTTACTTCTGTAGATGTTGAATCACCAAAGATATGTGGTTTCCATGGGACAGGTAGGGTATGAAAAATTGTAATCTGAAAAATATTTAGTAACTAAAGCAGTCAGACAAGAGTAGAAGTATAAAGTTGCATCAAATGGAAATACTCAAGTACTTAAGTAAATGTTAGTTCCTTTCAACCACTGCCACTAACTATGACACAGCACTGCTTTGGTATATAGCTTGTCATGCTTTATGATTTATTTTTCCCAGACCTCACTAAGTCAATTTCATTCATTTAATCTAATGGCAGAAATTATGTATTGCAATCTTAACTGCATTACCCTGAGTTTTTTTTTAAAAACTTGTGGTGAAGAAGAACAGGTGAGAACAACCAGCTGCAGATTACAGAGCTACAATTTAGCGAGTCAACCTTAAAATTAGAAAAATGCTTAGATGCTAAATGTGGGATGAGGAAGAAGCTTCATGGGCTGAACCACAAGGAGGAAAATGAGAAAGGAAAAAGAAATTAGTTTTACAGCATGCTGATTCTACAACATGCCCTTTTTATGCAGCTTATAGTGGATATGAATACATTACAATGAAATACATTTTACTTTTCAATGTAAGGCAGCGTAGAAGTGATGCAGAACAAGTCTATTTTGTATCGGTCGGCATGACTTATAGGTGTGATGTATGTCTTATTCAGAATGTGTGGTTATGCCATGGACAGATTCATTCCTGTGGGCTGTGTTAATATATTGTCAGTGTGACACACCGTATATCAGGTACCTTAATGAAGTCCCCGTGATGGGACGGCTGAACAGTGGTGTAATCTACGTGATACGCAGGTATACGCAGCATACCACTAAGAAAGCTCCAGGATTTCCATACACCCTCTTAAAAATGCCACGCAACAACATACTTTCCATTTTTTTGAAATATTTTGAATTGTCATCTGTGTTTTTCTTCTTTGCATAGGCTAAGTTCCACCTTAAATTGGTAAATAAAAGTTATCTGAATGCAGGAAATGAAGTGTTTGATGCTCAAAATAACCCTGGGGGAGGACAGCCAGACCTCCCACTATGATATGCTCCCCTCCCCCAAAGGCAGATTCTGGCCCATATATATAGGCCAATATATTAATATACACTACAGTATACCCACTACAATACATCAGACTACTGTGTGGAGCTACTCAGCTGGGGACTGGGAGATTCAGGAGGAACAGGTGGAGTTCAGTGAATGTGTGTTAGTAGCCCTTTAAGGCTGTAATGATCATTAGTAATACACCGGAAAACACACCCGGATACGTTGACATTATTGGGAAAAAAACATTAAGCCTCCTTTTTCAGCTATTTTGTATATTTGTTTCTGTTTCTGTATTATTGTTTATTCTTAATAATGTTCAATATGTTTGTTTGTTTATGTATGCACCAAATACCAATGCAAATTCCATGTGAGTGTAAATTACCGTGGCAATAAACACGTTTTTTTTTTATTCTGATTTCTATTTCTGTTAAAACAATTAAGCAATTAATGAGTAGTTTAGTGATAGAATATTCTACACTTTTCAGAGATTTTGTGAGACAAAACAAACTATTACTATTCTCTATAATTTTATTAAACACTAATCATTGACTTGAAAAATAAATCATAATGAAAATAAAACGTGCTTCTGCCCTAAGGCCAACTAATGTAGTATGCTAAAACGCTTATTAAACAACACATGAGCCATATTAGTCGTTAGCATAATGACAAATGTCAGCATGTTGCTAGTAAATCTTTGAAATATAAGATAAGTGTAAATGTATAAAATGGTCATGGTTAGAAGAAAAGTCAGGGGAAATGCCGTTCCAATGAGAGTTCCTCACTGGGCACATATTCTAAAAAAAGATATTCTAAAAAAAGACATTCAATCTTCCGCATATTTGGGCCCAAGACCTTTGAGCTGGCTGACTCCCTGCACACGTCACTGCACAAAATAGACTCATCTGGCTCTTTGAGATATTTTTATTTTAACCTACTGGCTCAAACACTGATAATACAACGAGTTGTTTTGCAGTGTTTTGTGCAATGCATTCTCATGAACGGCTCCGTATGGTATCGTACAAAAAAATGTATGCACACCAAAATGTATGATATCCTATGAAATTAGGAGACAGCTGGCTGGTTACGGCTGATTGCGGCTGGCTACGAGCAGCAGTTGCTAGCTGCTACGGAGCTTTGTGACGCTGGCTACAGACCTCCGTTGTATTCGATTGTGAGGATTAGGCTAGATAAACATTTAAATGTGTTAACAAACTGGAGAAAAGTAGTTTTGCTAGTTATTGTTGATTCAGATTTTAGGTAATGGAAGGTGATCTACAAAAACGTAGTTATATGGTCAGAAGAATGGGATGTCGGAGCAGAGCGTTTATTTTTTTTAAACAAAGGGACATCGGACTTGTGGGCTGTAGGACCAAAGGGAATTTTTTGAGTTATTGAGAAGTAGGAACAATAGAGCGTTGTAGAAATGACAAGGCACCAAAATATGACCATTTTGCTGTGACAAAAGTTAAGATTAAGCACCAAAATGACCAGTTAAGATTAGGAAAAAGATTGTGGTTTGGATTAAACCCTCCTAAGGAACACTTTTTTTGACTTTTTAGCTTTTTGAATGAATGTTCATGAGAACCTGCTGGTTTTGTGACGGACAATATCCATCAGCTATTTCTTTTGTAATAATTATGTATGGCAAAATGTCATTTTGGACAGTGCGTCAGATTACTTGCAATTCCAATTGTGGCCACTACAGCAGAAAGAAAGCAAAGCTTAGCGCAGTTCGTAAGGGCAAATTTCAAATACATCTCTTGAGCCATATTGCTATGGATAGCATGGCTATTAGCATAATCAGTGTACAATGACTGCCAAGCTGTTGCCGTATGGTGCAGGGCTTTGAAAAGAACCTGACTGCCATGTTTTAGCAGTAGATACAGTGAGAAGCATCACCTCTCAGGCTTGGGCAGAACCAGGCCTCGGATCTGGCCCTCCATGGCGTCCTGGATGTTGCCTGATGAGTAGAGGCCTATGGGGGTGTTGTAGGCGGAACTGACCACCTGATGGGTGTCATCAATGTTCGCTGCTGCAACAAACGGCTGAGCTTTCCGGTTGTGAGCGATGCCAATAGGTTTATATTCCTGTAGAGAGAAGAAGGAAGCAAGGACATTATTGAGACAATGGTTTGATAATGATGTGAAAAAAAATATCTACCGTAATCTTTAAAAAAAACGTGAAGTCATTTCTTTAACACTCTTACGAACCTGGTGTTCTGCTTCCAGGTTGATTTTATATGGGTGAACTTTCCCATCCTCCACAGCTCGTGGGGACCACAGTCTTGATTCATTCCTGGAAATTAAGAACAGAGTCTAGTGAAAATGTCACCACAACATGACTGATTTTTCGAGTCTGTGTGTGTGAGTTGTATAATCCCAACCTACAAAACATCAAAACTAAGGTTTGAAACTCCTGCTTTAATGGTGGCCTTTCCATGTCATATGATTGGATATATTTTTTTTTCCTTTTTGAAGAGGATTCAAATCGTATCCAAATTGAAAAGGTGAAAAAACTAAGCCAGAGTCATAAGCCATACCAAATTCACCTGATGTCATGGATGTGCTTTTGAATACTGCCCCATAATGCAAACCACAAAAGTGGTTTTCACTCTGTTCAGATGGTGGAGGTCACTCTTTTTGGTCTAATGTCCATCACCTTCTGCTTTCTTTGTGTTGGCATTCTAAACCCCGGTGGATTTCTGAGGACTATCCTTAACTTCTCCTCAGATCTCTACAGGGTAAATCCAGACAGCTAGCTAGACTATCTGTCCAATCTGAGGACTATGATTACCTGGTCCTCAGATCTCTGCAGGGTAAATCCAGACAGCTAGCTAGACTATCTGTCCAATCTGAGGACTATGGTTACCTGGTCCTCAGATCTCTGCAGGGTAAATCCAGACAGCTAGCTAGACTATCTGTCCAATCTGAGGACTATGGTTACCTGGTCCTCAGATCTCTGCAGGGTAAATCCAGACAGCTAGCTAGACTATCTGTCCAATCTGAGGACTATGGTTACCTGGTCCTCAGATCTCTGCAGGGAAAATCCAGACAGCTAGCTAGACTATCTGTCCAATCTGAGGACTATGGTTACCTGGTCCTCAGATCTCTGCAGGGTAAATCCAGACAGCTAGCTAGACTATCTGTCCAATCTGAGGACTATGGTTACCTGGTCCTCAGGTCTCTGCAGGGTAAATCCAGACAGCTAGCTAGACTATCTGTCCAATCTGAGGACTATGGTTACCTGGTCCTCAGATCTCTGCAGGGTAAATCCAGACAGCTAGCTAGACTATCTGACCAATCTGAGTTTGAACGTACACACGTTCCATCAAAACAAGTTCCTTGTGCGTGTGTGCTTCTACTGTGTCCACCATCTGTTTGTGCATGCTTTTTGTTTCTGCATATAACCTTTCAACAGTAAGACCGAGCTGGTTCCTGGCTTCTTTTATCTTGTTCTGGGCTTCACAGTGCAGCATGTCTGTGGCTGGGACTCCCTCGATGGCCAGGATGACGTCACCGGCACACAAGTTGGCTATAGCGGCCTTACTGCCGGGGGTGACCTGGAAGTGAGGAAAAGGAATACAGAAATACAGACATTTTATTTGGCTTCCTTTGCTAATTTATTAGCCATTTGTACATTAAGAAAGCAGAGGAACTGATGATTTCAACAAAAAGACAACACCTGCCTCCCTCTCCCCTTTTTTGTTTTAAATTACTGAATATACGCTTAATCCCTTGAAAAAATAAAACTATAGAGAAATATTTTCAGAATTTTTTTAATTAATTTTGAGTTTGAACAACAAACAAAAATATGCCTTGCTCAAATTCGATGACTGTTGGGGGTCATGAGAAGTGTGGGACCTAAAAACAGGGTCATAGGGCAGAAAAGGTATTAAAGTTGTTGGATTCTAGTTTTGTATTAGACATAGAAACACATAATGTTAGTTGCCATTGTAGCAGATGAGATTTCACCTTTCATCCTGCCGACAACACCAAGAAGTTTTGGAATCACGTTTTTCTCTAACCTCTGTGACCTCTTTGAATCTCAAAGTGGCTAAAATTAAAGAATTTCCTGGGGGTGAAATTTCCCCGACACTACAAACTAACCCCCGCTCCTGCTACACCATGTGTGAAACTGACATGCATGTCTGATATTCTGTCAAGTAATTAATTCAGTTTTTTTTCCATTGTCTAAATTTTGGAGGTCTATATCATGCCATCTAGTCTTCTAGCTGGGTTTCCTCAGGAGGGGGGCTGGCGTCTCCCTTAGAGATCGGGTGAGAAGCTCAGTCATCCGAGAGGAGCTCGGAGTAGAGCCGCTGCTCCTTCACGTTGAAAGGAGCCAGTTGAGGTGTTTTGGGCATCTGGTAAGGATGCCTCTTGGGGGCCCCCTAGGGAGGTGGTCCAGGCACGTCCAGCTGGGAGAAGGCCTCGGGGAAGACCCAGGACTAGGTGGAGAGATTATATCTCCAACCTGGCCTGGGATCCCCCAGTCGGAGTTAGTTAATGTGGCTTGGGAAAGGAAAGTTTGGGGTCCCCTACTGGAGCTATAAGGGTTCCTTGTATTTCAATTGAGTTATTAAGTTCTTCGTTCGTTATCTTTGTTTTTCAATTTATTATGGGTTGCATATGCAAAATAATAAAAAGATTATATTATTCATAACACGTTATTGACATTAGGATGAATCCAAAAAGTAATATCTTCTAATGCGGTCAGCCAGAAAACATCTTTCTATAAATCCACATTCCAGCAGTCCAGTCCAGTATGTACAGGTGGGTTGCCTTGTGAAAAGTGAAGGTCTGTTCTCCATCACTGGCACTTCATCTCTTACTACACAACTCAACCGTGAGGCCCCTGGTTCATGTTCCCCTGCCGGGATCACAGCTTTATTTGATTTTCTTTTTCCTTTCTCTGAGTCTTACCTGGCTAGAAGCACTGGTGCAAAACACAAAACACAGACTTCACTAAGAAGCCCAACTATTGAGTCCAACTCAGAATCTAACAGAACTAACAGAGAAAAAAACTCGGGCCATTCATTCTGACCTAAATCTACAAACGTTGCACCACAGATTGCCCTGGTTGGTATGCATTTGTGTAAACTGCTCGTCCCTTTTCATGGAGATAAAGTAAACATGCACTGCTTCCCACAAAGTGACAGCATCCAGATGGAAAATATATTCTTCTAGCCAGAAAGTAATCAAGATTAATAATGAGAGAGCCATCAGGGTCACAGAACATACCTGAGGAGGCAGCTTCAATCCCAACCAAACAGTCACATTTCCACTTCTCAGGCCATGACCTATGCTCAGCCATATTGCGTTACGGGACATAGGAAACTCAGCTACACTGGGATGTTGCTTGAAACTTGAATTAAGCCGTCTGCCTATAAATAACTGTGGATGAAAGTGCTGAAAGGATGTCTCATGCAGCCAAAGAGGGAGCAGTACTTTACAGTGGAGCATTTGTTGGAGTGCTGACTGTCTGACTGTATGCTTTACTGCTCTCACTTCTCTTACCTTAATCTGTGGCAAACTTTTTACTGGATTCTTTTGTTTCCACGCAGCTCAGTTGTGATGTCAAACATTTGTCTAGGTTTAAATTTCAGCCATCTTTTCTATTTACCTTTCTGTGTTTTCTTTCATCCTTCCTTCCTTCCAACTTTCCTTTTCTCTTCCTATGCTATTTGCTGCTTCCTCATTTATGTACTTTTTTCCCTTTGACTGTGTAAAAAGGGGTCGCTCTGGGTGACAAACCCACAGAAGTAAAACTAGAAGAGCACTCGGGGAGCACAGACCTCCACCGAGTCTATGCCCTTTGTCGCAATGTTAACAAAATTGAAAATAACCTTAATCCCCACCCCGTGATTCAGATCAGCCCCAAAATATAATGTGTTCTTTCTTGGCCCTTGCTACAACCTTCCACCAAGTTTTGTAAAAATCGGGGCAACACGTTTTCTGAATTCTTGCTAACAAACACACAAACAAACCAAACCGAGAACATATTCTATTTATTACCACCCGACTCTGCAGCCATACTAAGTTAGCAGCTAGCTTGTGAGCATGGTGGAATATTTAGCTGCTAAAGAGCCACATATTTCCCTCAGGAGTTGTAGACAAAAACAGAGCTCAAAATAGATTGGCCGTTGGGTGCCCAGAAACAATAAATGAGTTTGCTTAGTGTTTACAGCTTGTTGCACTGCCCCTAAGTGACCAACATTAATTAAAGTAGGCATAAAAGCTCTCTGCTTCTCTTCATAGTTGTCAGATTCATCTACCTTATAGTCAATGATATAATCAAAGTAGAGGGAGGCAGGCCAGTACAGCCCGATCCGGCAGGGGAGAGTCCTTGCCAGGCTCCTCTCTTTACCCTGTCTCTCCTAGTTATGCTGTAATAGTTTTAGACTGCTGGGGGACTTCCTTCCTTTGACACACTGGGCTCCTCTCTCCTCTATCTTTCTATCTTTCCATTTCTGTGCATTCATGTCCCAGAAATGCTTGTTACTAACCTAGTTACTAATCTAGCTCTGGGGAGTCATTCCCCGGAGTCCTTATGTTCTTTTTCGCCCAGCATGTTTCCTTGGATCAGGGAGGCTCCAAAATCATGGTAGCAGTGGTCCTGGTCCGCGCCCTGCTATGCCCTACTGCACCCTGTCACACCCTGCAGTGCCCTGCTATGCAATATACTACTACAACTACTATTTCTAGTAATTGTTCCATTATCTTTATTGTGACTACTATTGCCACTGTTCATCACACCCCCAACCGGCCCCGTCAGACTCCGCCTACCAAGAGCCTGGGTCTGTCCCAAGTTTCTCCCTAAAAGAAAGTTTTCCTCACCACCGAGGTTTCTTTTCCTCGTCACTGTCACACTAAATCCTTGCTCTGGAGGGAACTACTAGAACTGTTGGGTCAATTATGGAGTGTGGTCTAGACCTGCTCTATCTGTAAAGTGTCTTGAGATAACTCTTGTTATGAATTGATACTATAATTAAAAGAGAATTGAATTGAAGAAATTATGACAGACCGAATAGAAAAACAAATAGCCAGAAATGAGTGCAGCAGAGGCTAAGATAACCTGACTTTGTCGTCTGGGCCAAGCTCCAACAGGGCTGGATCCTGTGTCTTTCATTAGATCCTCCCTGCCTGGAGAACTACTGATGCTACTGATACTGAAGTTTTTAACACAGGCTGACTGTTGTAAATGTGTCTCCACGCTCCAGCTAAGTTAACCCTAATGACGTCACCAGGGTTATTTTCTCACAGACAGAAGCTCTTAAATGGCTCCAAAGGCCCTGAAGTACTCCCCATGACATAAAGACCAAGTAAACTGATCTTGATGTGTGAACTCGGCGACATGGCCCTTTAAGGCTGCTGTCTGCTGAAGAAAAAGATGATTATCACTTGTGTTTACTTTCCTGGGCCAGCTGGGAACACACCGGCGGGTCATCGGGAGGAGGATGTTCCGGACCAAAAATGGCAGTGAAGGGAGCCACTTTAAGTGTGTTTAAATGAAGCCGCAGGGTTCACTGCAGCAACAATGCCTTCAATGTGTCTCGTAGACATTGCATGTACTGGTTTTATCAGGTATATCAGCGCTTTTCACTTTCTTTTATTTAACAAACATTTCCTATACAAGTGCACTTTTACACATTACTTCTTGTATAACTGCTCACAACATCACAGATTCCTCTCTCTCTCTCTCTTCTATTCCTCTCCTTCCTCGTCCATCCCAGTCCTCTCTTGTCACGCTGACCACTAACACAACAGGTGTGGGGTTATTGGACAGAGCCAGTGGTTTGGAGACCTAACTATGCTTTCAGTCAGTAGTTCCTTAGGTCTTCCCCTAAATATAGAAATATAGACGCACATAACCCTGACAGAGCGGGATTACTGGGCCTCCTCACATCTGATCCTGTGTGACATCAGGGATCCAGCACACGGAGTCTGGCTGCTGATGAAGACGTCACTGTTCATATTCAGCATGTTTACTTCTATCTAGGCTATGCATTTAACTGTGCTGACCTTTTCCGTAACTATTTATTTAACCCCCTCTTCTGTCTTTCCTTTAATTGTGAATAAGTGAGCTTTAGGGGTACTGGTTGGGATATTTAGTTAGTCTACAGTATATCAACATCGTTCCACTTTCGCGATTGTTAAGTTGCCGCCGGAAAGTTCTCCGGACGTCCTTCGAAACTTACGCCGCCCAAGACAATTGTGATTGGTTTAAAGAAATGCCAATAAACCAGAGCACGTTTCTCTCCCATCCAGAATGCTGTGTGGACTGGCCAGTCCCTCCTCCGCAGAGCTGTGGAGGAAGGTCTGGCAATGCGAGACTAGACCTTTGGACGGAGCCAGGCTAGTTTCCTCTTGCTTCCAGACGTTGTGCTAAGCTAAGCTAAGCTAACCGGCTGCTTCATATTTACCATACAGACATCAGAGTGGTAGTGATCTTCTCACCTAACTCTCACCTAGAAAAGGCAAATAAACGTGTTATACGCCTCCTTTGAGTGAAAAAAAGTTCTTTTCATGTGATTCAGTTGTTTGTTGTACTTTGCATAAACAGGAAATGCCTTATTAGTTTCAGGAAATCATCATTTTCATCCAAAGTATCTGTAATTTGGTTTCTGTGAGTTTACTTTGATAAAGTGCAGTTATTTTTAGTTTGTAGATTTGTAGTCATCGTGTCATCTCCCAGCTCGGCCTGTGCTGTCACGCTGCGTGATGCTGCGTGTCAACCTCACGCTGACGCTTATTAGCTTATGAACAGCTGCGCTGTTTTACATGGACATATCATAATGACATAATACTGTGCTCAACTTCTCCAATAACTCTCAAATTCATTCTTCTATGTTTCGACTCAACTGTCGGCACGAAATGTCCTGAATGTGGAGCGTTTAAAGATAAGTAAATTAGCTCAATTTAAAAAAAAAGGTTTTAGTCAGAATTTATTAAAACACTCTGCAGGACTGTTTAGGAATAATGTCATAACCTCACTGTGCTCATAAATTCTCCAGTCTGAAATCCACACAATGCCATATTTGTGTATGTGTGTGCACATGTCAGAGTACAATGTAAGCTGCTATTTGTATCTAAGCCTCTTGCATTTCCTGTGGCACAGGTGCAAGCCCCATGCCATGCCATGCCATGCCAGGCCAGACCAGACAGACTCTTTCTAGAACCAACCCTCCTGGAAACACAACGTTGACCCTAACTAACCAACTGACTTAATCAAATGATCAACCAACAGGAAAGACAGTACAAGCGTGTTGAAACGTTTTTGATCAAGTTATTAAAGGAAAAATATTATACTAATAATAATATACTTATCTTCAGTTCTTATAATAGAGACGTCCAGTTACTCACTCACCCTGGAGATGGTCAGGGGCTGGTTAAAGTCCTTTCCTCCTGTCAGGCGAAACCCCCAGGGGGCCGGACCGTCCAACACAACGCTGAGTGCCATGAGCCTTCAGTGTTTCTGCTGTTGGATAACAGCAGCAGACAGTAAACTGCACGCTACGGGGAACAAAGTCAAAGAGCAAAGGAATATCAAAGTGATGGAGATTTTGACCCATGTGGGTTGGAACAGGGGGAGGAGAATGGACAGACCCCACCCCAGGAGTGAAGTTATTGGTCAGATTTTGGAAACTGGCTACCAGCACTTGCTCACCAGTTTTCCTTATTTGTTGAGCACTTTTTCTGATTTCTCTTTCTCTTTTACTGCTTCTCTCTCCAAATAGAAAGCAATGTTTATCCTCTAAAATCTGGTGCTACCAAAGCTTCACTCCTGGTCTGCGAGTACCTACATGGACTCTTGTAGACAGAGTGAGAATGTAAACCACCCCCCCCCCGCCCCCTTCATTGCTTCTCATCCCTGGGCAGCTCACAGTTTGGCTGGCCTCGTCTGGCTCTGGTTGACGGGTCTTGCTGCTCCTGTCCTTATTTGGTCTAGAGGCGCAGCTCCACTCTGAGTCCGTGGAGGTCCTACAGGCACATTCCAGCCACTATTGATCTGGATGGGACCCAGGACTCTCACCCCTGCGCTTGTCAACAATCCATTTTCAACACAGTTTTTCGACACATCATCTCCCTGTTCTCACTGTCTCTGACGTGTCTGTTAAAATAAGTTATTTTATGTCTCTCAAAGCCTACAAAAAAACTTGTTTGCTGTGCTCTTTGTTTATGATCACAGAGTTTTATTACAGCCAGTTGAGGATATGTGTTTCCACATGCCCTTCACGTCTGCATTATATCCCAAATTATAAAAACACCAAAGGCTTTACGTGGCGACAAGAGCTCTCTATCAACAAAGTGAGACTGAGGCTTGTTAATCTATGTCTGCACTGATCGGCCTACGTGTTCGCTCGGAGTTTTTCCACCATGTTTATGACTCACAGTGCCAGTTAAAACAGTTGAAGAATCACACAACAAAATCCGTCAACTGCGTAGAGCGTTGAAAATGTATTTGAAAGTGGACCAGAGTCATTGTTTTTTTTGCAGATACCATGACAACAACACAACTCCCTGACAAAAATAGACATGTAAGAGACATGTCTTGGTTCTTATGTAGACACTCTTTCTCTGCGACTTATTCACACCTGCAACAAAATGAGGTGAGCATATCTATATAGCACAGAGTGCCTAAGCATGTACTGTAATAATAATATTACGCTAAACTTGGGTGAAATTAGGCTGTCAACTTTAAGTTTTACATAAACTTGACTTTCATTAATTTATCAAACTGTGTAAAAAGAAATGCTAAAACCTCAAAAGGGGTTAAAATTAAGTCATAGATTGTAAAAAATTGTGGAAGTAGCGGACTACTGTTTGAAAACCTTGTGTTTGTGTATTTGGCGTCACCATCTTGGTTTTTTGAAACCGGACAAGATGATTTTATACAAAAGGGTGGCGCTGTGGAGGATGACGCTGCCAACCCAATGTTGTTTATGGTTTTAATAGCTCTGTGCTAAGCTAAACGCTAAAGAGGGAAAGGTGGCGATTTCAACCCTACTGATGCGAGTCATCCCGGTGGAGATTTTCTGGCAGGTAAACGCCGCCGTCCAGGTACTGCCGCCATTCATGTGCATGTACAGTACAGAAACATTTAAAATGAAAACACGGACAACACCCCAAAACAAGTACGCAGCTATTGTACAAATAGCCATGGTTAGCATTGCTAAGCCTCTGTCATGATTGACAGGTCCTAAAGCATCCTCTGCTTCTTGTCATTTTTTTAAATAAATGGAATTTACTTAATGAACACCACACTGTATTGAAGACTTGAAACTTACATTTGAGACCATAAACTTATTATGAAAATGTTTACTGAGGTAATAAATCAAGTAAGAATAGGGTCATTTTCCCATAGACTTTTAACAATAACTTCTTTTTGGAGGCAGTGGAGACGCCCCCTGCTGCAAATTAGAAAACTTTAAAGTCACTTCCGCATTAGCTTCACTTGTCCGACCCAGAAGCCTCGTCCATTATCTTTACGGTCTAAGTTCCAGGTGTGTTGCACCTGTAGCCATGCCCAACAATGATGTCACGCTATACCCACACACCCTGGAGTTCCCTTATGCATTACTGTTGGATGCTGAGAAGTTCAACAAGTTTGGTGATATTGTATATTTCTGTTAACAACCATTTCAATGAAAAAGACCCAAACTAACAATTAACTGATCCTATTAACAATTAATAACTAAGCACTGTCTGTATTTCTCCGTACCATAGAGCATTGTTATCCAAAAACTATGGGAGGTAACCTTTCCCTTTATGACAACAGGGAAGATTCCAGATTGGCCCATCTGAGCTTACTTTTTCCTCAAAGGCAGAGCAGGGTACCCAGGGTGCCATTTCTAGCCACTGGGGGACCATAGGCAGGCTAGGGGAACTCGTATTAATGTTAAAAAAAAACTTAAAAAGTGAAATGTTCCTGCCATGGGACCTTTAAGGAGCCACGCAGTTTCACTAGGGAACATATGTTCCTTAGTTATGATGAACATGGGCACAGTGCTTTATTTTCCTTTTTTCTTACTCCGACCTTCCTACTGCCTTAAAAAAGAGCAATTTATAAGTATTATTTGTTTTTATTATTTTATGGTCCCCAACAAACATTTGTTTACATTTAACATTTCTCACCCAAAGCAATTACATCTGCAAAGCCTTGCTGCCTTTCACGGCACATTACCGCCACCAACTGTCCATATGTGGAACAGTGTGAAGCCGGGAGAAGAAGAATATGTATTACAACACCTCAGGGCTTCGAATAAAAATGGTGGGAAAGGGGTTAAAAACTCTGCAACGTACTTTTGAACATCACAAATTATGTTGTCTCTTCTGTTAAGGTGAAAGGAAAAAAAAAAATTGGGAATATTTCATCTACCAGCTGGATTTTATTAGCAATACAGCCCCATAAAATCATCCAACAAATGCTAAGATATTGTAGAAATACTTAGGTCCAAGAGTGTGCATTGAATTTGATATTAACATGAATAACATATAAGATTAACACTTTCATTACATGTATAAACATATTAGGGGTCAAATTCATGTCTTCGATCTAAATGTGTTCCTAATGTATCAAAAGCAGACTAAAGGTTTATTGTATGTCCCAACACTGTAGTTTGTGATCATTCTGTGCACACTTTCCTGATGGTTTCTAGACTATATATGCATAAATGAATTGTTTGCATCACAGACGGTTTACATATACATGGCTATTAAATTAGTGAGTTGGATGTAAGGCAGCAATCACCAACTTTACTCACTCTAACTACAGTAACTTGAGTTTAAATACGTCACTGACTTTTAAAACAACAAAGCACTGGAGAGAAAAAGCCCTACATGCCTGGCTACCATATCAACTCTGAAAAAGTGAAAATTAGCACCACTGATGAACAATGCGAAGAAAGAAGGAGAGGAAACCAATATGATGGTGGGTGAGAAAAAGCTGACTTTATAAAGCAAGTGGATGTTGGCCATTTTACAGCTCTCATACAAAAAGCTTACAAAACACACACACACACACACACACACACACACACGCACACGCACACACGCTGAAGTAGTGGATGACAGGGGGTGACGTGAAGGACAATGAATGATAAAACATAATATGTATTAAGGTGCTTTAACAATTGTTTTGTTGTGAGAAAAAAACAAAAACTCATAAATCAAATTCACTGAGCATGACTATGATGGAAACTGACGATAATTTCAAATAGTATATAACATGAAATATAACAAAGAAATAGTCTGCAGTTAAATTACTAGTTTTTGATAAAATGCTATCTAATCCTGCATCTGACTTAAATAATTCAACATAAAACATCATGAAACCTGGCATAATTATAGCCCATGAACTATTGTGTATTCGGTCACTCAGCATCTATCTGGACAATGAAACAATACTATAACAATCCATCAAATGTGGGTTTGCTGCTGTTGAAAAATATTAGAAAAACATCCTATTGTTCCATCTTTTTGAAATTGTCATAACACAGTTCGACCAGCTCTTGTCCTCTAATAAATATAATACCTAAAAAAGGTTGGTAACCTTTTTGCATACACTTTTCAAACATGACCATTTTACAGCAAAGCCCCAACAAACAAATCGTCTAGTGTGTAAAATCTGAAGTGTACTTTGAGATAAAACAAACACAGAATTGTGTTGAAGTTCCGTTAAAGTGCATCAATCCTAGTGTGACGATGAAGAACCAAGAAGTCGAAAATATTTTTGTGTTCTCTAATCTAATACTTTAAATCTAATGTATCAGGTTTAGACAGCAAGTGCAACAGTATCAACATTTTTCACACTTCCTCATTTGCCATATTTGAAATGGTGGCTTAATAATGATTAATGACTTCTTTTTTCATATCCCCAAATTCTTTTCAACCAATCAATACCTTGGGCAACACATAACATTGATACATGCACACACTCTTTTCCACATGTAAGTCGGCTGCAATCCCTTCAACACAGTTCATATCCAGACCATAGACCATACAGACCGTAACAGACCTGCTGACAGAATGCTGTTTTTACAACACTCTCTACACTGAATGTCTTTGGGGATATCTGTAATTGGACACTGAAATTCAATGTGTTGTTAAGTTTGAGATACTGCAGAAGAAAAATAAAAAAATAAGGTGATCGTGTTGGTCTAGGTGCCCTTTAACAGAAAGAAAAGCATCACTGTGGTGCCCCTTTTCCTATCATTGACTGTTTGCAAAGTTCCTTCGGTATCCTTCCATTGCAGTCAAAAGTTAAAGGTCACTGACCGGAGCACAACGTTTGGGTTCTCCATGATAGAAAAATAAGGATAAAAAGATAAGATAAAAAAAACAATGTTATTTCATAGAAGTCTTCCATTAAAGATGGCTAGTTAGAGCTAAATGTTCTGTCTGTGTGAAGCTGAAGAGCCACACATACACGCAAACACACAACAGCGACAGGTCTTGGGGGAGACCATTGTTGGGAGGTGGTGTCCTGCGGGTGCTGTGGGCGATGAATGTGTCACAGAAAGGGGCGGAGCCTGGGCAGGGAGGAGGAGAGTCTGGAATCATCATTATAGCTGCTTCACGTAGTTTCCTGGGAAGGTTCCAAACAACTTGCTCCTTCGGGAGGTTCCTTTCAAAAACAAAGAGCAATAAAATCAAATCGGCAGTGCTTTCAAACTCAGCAGCAGTCACTGATCTTATTCCAGCTCACTGCAGTCTGGATACCAGCCAAACCTAGAGTTCAAACTGAATCGCATGAAAACACCTTCAGAGGGCAAGTCTTTCCTACAAGAATGTAAAGATTTACACGGCAGCAGATTCTCAGGGCCATCAGACTTACACAGCTGTGCAGGATAACGTTGACTTAAGTGTCATGTTCTAAATATGTGTTGGGATCACAGTGCCACCTAAAAGCCTCGGTTTGTTGATACTTGCTAAATCTGCTTTGCTACATCATTGTACCAACCAGACCACAAACCCTGCATATACAGTTACAGCATCTATCTGACCTACTGTATCCGTTGCCCAGCTGTTCTGTAAGATAAATATATCTAGTATCATAACTACACAACCATGCAGTCCCTCCCCTTACCAACAAACCAGCCATCATCACACTTCTCCATCACATCTACAATGTCGCCCTCCTTCAGCTCCAGCTCGTCCTCGTTGCGAGGCCCGTAGTTGTACACGGCCTGGTACCTGTGTAAGAAAAACTAATGGTAAACTGACACTCTTGATAGTCTGCAGTAATGATACTCAACAGTAATGTTACTTTTTCTGTGGATTTATGATCAGCTTTTTCTCTTTTATCCAGTATTTTCCGTATCTGTTTGTGTTTAAATGTTAAACCAATGTAAAAAAACAAAACAAAAACAAAACAAGAAAATTTAAAAATTTAAACTTTTAACATATTTTTAAACAGCTTAAACATATTGTTTACCTTGCTAAGCCTTCAGTTTAGCCCTAAGAGATAGCTTCTTGGGTAACAGGGAATCAGTGGAAGAATAAAATGTACTTACGGGTCTCCTCCACCATGGAGTGCGTCCTGAACTAGTCGCTGTGACAAAGACAGAAACAGACAGACAGAAAGTTCAAATCTGGTATTTGTGAGGCTTTTGTTTAGGGTTTGAGGAGGTCAAAGGAAAAACTTGTCCAATGTTGTCGCTCATGACGAATAAGGTATAATTTAACACCCAGTGGTGTGACCAAATCCTTTAAAAACAAACATGAATAGAGAAACCAACCAAACACTCAAAGCAGAAATACTACAGTTTCTATTTTGCTAAAAGGAAAATTACACTGTATTTGGAATAGAGTACACTTTTTTACTGTATGTTGTATTCTGTCTATAATGGAGTGGGATGGAATTTTTTAAGTGATCCCAAAGTTTTGACCAGTAGATTGTGTGTGTGTATACACACACAGTGTATATGAATTATATGGTTACTTATTTCTAAAGATTTCCTTCCTGTGCAGTGACAATAACAGTATGACCATGGTTAAACAAAGACATGCCCCCCTACCCTTCGCCCTCTAAAGGGGGACACATAGGACCTCCGGTACAAGATGGGGCTACGAGGAGGTTTACCACCAACAACTGGATCCTGCTTAACAGGCAGAAAGACCAGAGGCAACACACCGATAAACTCCAACAGTAAACGAGTCAGCAGCCTTTACTATGAGCTGAACACACAAGCACGAAGGCTAATGACGTGCTCTAAAACATAATCCATCAGCATGCCAGTGCCAATCCTCCTAAACACACCACGGGACAACCGACACAAGCAAGAACAAGAATGTTTCCGTTGTCCATAAATCATCACAAAACCACTTACAGGATAGTGCACAATGTATGTTAGTGTGCAAACGACGTAGTAGTCTCAGCTATGGCTGCAAAAACGCTTGTTTGTCATATCTGTTAACACATTGTGATTAATCGTTTAGTTACTAAAAATACCAAAGATAGTGAAAACTTATACCAGATTGTATTTCTGTCCAACAAATGGTCCAAAACCTCAATTTAGAATGATATAAAACAAATAAAGCATTACATTATCACATAATTTTCAATAACAAACGATTAATCAGATCTGAAAACTTGTCCATTCATTTTCGGTCAATTTATTAGTTGACTAATCACTTCAACGATAGTCTCAGCTTCAGTAATGTCAACGGCACAAAAGTTAGAGAAAGGTATCATCAGATGAGTTTTTCTCATAATCCTTGGCACCACAAGCACAATCTACATCAACGCCATCATCTCCGCATTCCAGCTTTACCTTCACCTTGGGAGACCTACATCCTGGATGGGGTACAGTTGGGGGAGAGCGTGGAGTGACGAGGGGAGGAGAGGCGCGTTTAGGGGGAGTTAGGGCAGGAAGGGGAATAGGCAACTCTGAGTTGGGGCAGGATGTGACCAGATGAGACAGACAGGGAGAGCTTGGGGGGTGACAGACAGAGTGCTGTGAGGGAACGTTTGGAGAGGGGTGAGAGGAGTGAAAAGGGGATGGGGAGACAGGAGGAGAGGGAGAGACTGAAGGGAGCGGCGATGTCATGAGGTGAGGCAGGGATGGGGGCCGTGGGGAGACAGGGGGAGAGGGAGGGATGGTTTTATGATCCTGCTGTTGTGACTGGGAGAAAGAAGACAAAGGAGTAAAAGAAGAAGTAGAAGAGGAAGAATGAGCAAAAGAAGTAGAAGATGGAGTAAAAGAAGAAGTGGAAGATGAAGGAGTGAAAGAAGTAGATGATGGAGAAAATGAAGAAGTAGAAGACGACAAAGGAGTAAAGGAAGAAGTGGAAGATGAAGAAGGTGTGACAGTAGAAGTAGAAGAAGGGGTTAAAGAAGAAGTAGAAAATAAAGGAGTAAAGGAAGAAGCAGAAGATGGAGTGAAAGCAGAAGAAGAGGAATGGGGAGGTAAAGATGTCAGAGGTGGTGGTATGGAGGGTGAGGGGAGGCCTTGGGGAGGAAACCGTGTCATAGTGGAAGGAGAGACATCAGCCTATAGAGGTAATGACACACACATCAATTCTGAGTCACAGAAGCTAAATGCTGAGGATTTTTACTGAGCCCAGGAAAGGACATGGAGAAAAATATTTTAAATGCATGCTTTTAAAAAACAACCCACTTTTGATAAGTAAACAGTTTGCTGTGCAATACTGATATTTTAAGACTTGAGTATCTATGCAATTCCTCTACGATTGTTAATGCACAAATAAAATGTCAAAAACTCCTGCTCAAATGTAAAGTACTTTATCCTTACACTTACATTTGAGATCATTCCCTGTGTTACTATGTGATATATTAATTGTTCACTATTGCAGGTGTGAAATAGACCCGCTATATACCGATTAACAATTTAATAAACATATAGTTTTTTTCACAGCAGATATGTCATAGTAGGAAAAGCCCACATGCACTGCTGTAGATGAGGGTATAAAACAACAGGTAATCTAACACACTCCTCAACCTCCATTATAGTTGGGAAACATCTGTTACCATAGATGCCTTGATCATTAAACTGTTTAGTTATATAACATCTTACTTCCCTGTAAATGCATCCAGACTTATGGCTACATCATTCAAGCACGTTGACCTTTGTGTCAAACTGTTTAAGAGAAGGCAAAAGTAGTTTTCTTGGATTTAAAACATTTCCCTTCATCTCCCTTCCAGGGCCCTGTCGTGTTTCTCTCAAAGCTCACACCATGCTCTACCTGTGGACTGAGTCTCTCATTTAAACCTTTAATGTCCTCCTCTCTGTCCCCTCTAGCTTCATCCTCTTCCTCAATGAACAACTCAGTATATCCCCTTCTTGTCACCGATGGTGGTCTCTGAGGTTCGACTGGTTGCTCGTTCAGAGTTTTTGAATGCCCTCCCCAAGTGATGGATAGTGGCTCCGTTGGCATAGGCTTGTGAAACAGCACCTCTAACTGAACGCTGCCTGCCGAGACGCTGGCTGGAGTGACTGCTGCAGGTTTCATTGCTGGCTGATGGGATTCTTCTACTTTTAGCGTAAACTTGCTCTGGGATTCATCAGTTAGCGTAGCTGGTGGGGAATCCACCAAAGACAATCTTGAAAAGTAAGCATTGTCTTTACTGGTAGAATCATCCAGAACCATGGACAATAGCTCGTCATAAGGGTCTTTTACTTGCAGCTCAACATCAGGGATAATGCTGCTTTTGTGTACTTCCACATTTGACTTGTGCTGTGGTGGAACCTGTGTGGGTGACTTTATTGGCTCTGGCACTGTGCAGAACAAAACCTCTGGCTTATAAATGTGTAATGCTTGGGCTATTCCTTTGCCACTGCTGTATTGCAGTGAAGAGACAGGCAGTGGAGAGGTAAATGAGGAATGAGGAACGGGAGGAGGAGGAGGAGGTGGAGGTGGTTGGGAGAATGGCACGGCAGGAGGAGTGTGACCTAAACTGAGTCTCCCTTCTTTAAAAGGAGGAGTTAGGGAAACCCTCTGGGACAGCATAGCGAAGCCTCTCTGTGATGGTGCATTGATCTCCTGAGCTTTTAGGAAAGGTGTAAGGTCAGTGGGGAGGGGGAGGGGGTGGTGTGGGTGGTAAAGGGGTGGTTGAGAGGGAGCAAGCTGGGTTAGACGCTGATGGGTCCAACGTGAGAGACAGCCACTCGTTGGTGATAGCTTGCAGGTCAAGCCTTCTCAACGGGGGGTGAGGAGTGGGGAGGTCACGAGTAGTAGAGGATGGAGGTAGATGGTAGAAAGGCTCCATGAAAGGGAAGTGAAAAAGAAGGAATAGTGTAATTTATAAAACTGGAACACAGAGTACACAGTGTGTTTTGTATGTGTGTGCCATTTGAGGGCTAAACAGTGCTCAAATGCTGTATTTACTCCCTTATGCAGATGATGTACTTACCTATTTATTTAAACATATCAACATGAACTGTTTTAGTAAACTGGAGACATTTTTTTCCATGTTACTTTTTGAGTATGTAAAATATCTGTTGGCATTTGTGATGTGACACTGACATAAATACCCACAAATAATAAATCAATTAATTTATAAAAGCTGCTGTTACTCTATTGTAGTGGTTTATTGTATTCTATTTTCACAATGTTGTAGATGATTTTCCTACCTTGATGGGTGTAGAGCTTGGTGTCCTGTTGCCAGGGTAACTATGTGGGTCTATGTGGTGTGCAGAGCTCTTGGACGGGGAGCGCTTGACGATGTCAACGTATGATACAGGAAAGATGCCCTGTTTGGTTGTGTCTGGGATCTTTCCCTCGTACCAATTCTGGTCCACCTGCCTTATCACAATAAGTCTCTCACCCTACATACAATACCACAGGCACACACGCGCACACACACATTTTTTTTTTTAATGCAGACAGGATATTCTCAAATCTACACAGTAGCTTTGACCACATCAAACATATCATCACTGCCTGGTGGGAACTAGATTATGAAGGTAAATATGGTGCAAAATGTGAGCGCGCGTAGATGTGAGCACTTGTATAATATGATTTGAGAGCTTGTAGAAAAAAACAACCACAACTGATTACAACCTCTGGAATCTGTCGCTGCAGCGTGCTCTCTCGCATCACACAGCGGTGAGTCTGCACCCTCAACTTTTGCAACACCTCTTGCGATACATTTGGTGCAAAACTAATTTGTACCTGTGGACTTAGTCTGTGGAGCTCTGAGCCAACAGGACGGCCGGGGACAGCAGGGTGTCTATCACCAGATGAGGGACAACTCTGTCCGGCTTATTTATGTGGCATGAAATCTAGCGTTAGCTAACTAGCAGCCAGCCTGCTTCTAAATACTGTAAATACCTTTTAATTATCTCAACACTTTTTAACAGTCCAACTGAAACACTGGCGGTGAGCTCCAGGTCCTGCAGCCGCAGACGAACATATTCCACAGGTCCAAATTAGTTTTACACAAAATGTATTGCAAGAAGTGTTGCAAAAGTCGAGGGGGCAGAGTCGCGTCTATGTGATGCGAGAGAGCACATTGCAGCGACAGGTTCGAGAGGTTGTAATCACTTTTTACAAGCTCTCAAATCATATTCTACAAGTGCCCACATCACATCTACACGCTCTCACATTTTGCACCAAATTTACCTTCATACTAGTAACTAATAGCTTCCCGATACCAATTCTGATACCTGAACTTGTGTATTGGCTGATACAGAGTACTGATCCAATACCAGTGTGTCATATGTGTTATGTTTTAACAGCTATATACTACTCTCCCTGTATGGAGGTGATATGATTTCTATCTTTGTTGTCGGTCTGGCTCAGGTTAAACTCTCTGTGAAACATGAACAAACACAAACAATGAATGCCATTCTTATGCCATTTCTTTTATCAGTCAGTCATAACGGAAAAAGAACATAAATAAACTACTTTAACGTAGATTTTCTTTAGGGCTTTATTACGTGGTATCGGATCGCTGCATAAACTCCAGTACTTTCCGATATCGACACTAGCGTTTTAGGCAGTATCGGAGGCGATACCAATACTGGTATCTCTAGTGAAAACCCTGTAACTACATCTGGATGATGACTTGTTTTAAAAAAAACTTAACTTTTTTTTAAATCTTTTGAATTTATAAAATCACTTCTAAGTCCTGTAGGTAAACTCAAAACTGTAGAGTTAAAAAAAATATAAGGTTTCACATCGTAATTATAAACCATTACAAAACCAGTTACATTGTTGCAGTTTATCATTTATACACAAACAATAAACAGGCTACCTTTCTGAGAGACAGCTCCACGTTTGTATCAGCATTGAAGTTGTAGCGAGCTATTCCCTCTCCGATCTCTCTGACTTGTGCTGGCGGAGGAGGACGAATCGGCTGCTGCTTCTCTGAGGATGGCATCTTCTGTTTGTGTGTGCGTTAGAGTAAATGTTCATGTCGAAGGAGAGAAATCAGAGACAAATGACATATAACACACAAAATGGTGCACATCTACAGTCCTCGCATACAGTTTATCAGTTGCGCACTTACTTCTACATACGATATAGGTAATATCCCAACTCGTCCGCGGTGCTCCCCTTCATACCAGTTGTTGTCTATCTGCCGGATGATGTTCAATGCATCACCCTTCTTAAATGTCAGCTCCCTGCAACACATTCATGTCATTAAAGTGCCAGCACACAGGTCTATTTCAACCAGCACAGCTTATTTCATGTAAACATCAGCCACTGAAGCAGAATGAAATACAGCAAAAATGAGCTTTATTCATGCATATATTTAAAGACTGCATAAAATGAATTAGCGGAAGCCATCCAGGTGTGGTGGTTAGGATGTTATGATAAAGTTATCTTAGAAAGCAAAACAAACTTTGACTTTGAGAAATGCATACATATAAGTATATGAAATCATAACACTGAATGCAATGAGTCGAGATGTGATAAGCATTCAGGCATTCGTGCTTTAAAGCTTGGCTTCCTTGTCCAAGCACTGTGCATTTACTGTACTCACTTAGCGGATTGTGCCTTAAAATCATAAATGGCTCTCGCAGGCTGTTTCTGATGGAGGAGAGAGAACAGAATAAGTTGTGTCATCTGTTTATGGGAGACCTATGAGATGAGAGTGAGAGAAAAAAAGCCAGGCAAAACATAAAATACTGCTTTTTTTATTTTTGTGAGAAAATGTAACAGTGCCTTGGTATTGTGATGCTAAAGACAAAAAACAAAGTAGCCTGTTGAGGTTCAATCTGTAGTGCCAAACATATCAGGTGTTTTTTGAATTTTTTATAGAAATAAATGACCTATTTAGTGCTTCTAATGAAGTGCACGATTGTGTTGAGAGTACTAGCAATCAGCTTCCGTGTTGTACCTCTCTGTCAGGAGTAGGTCTTCTACTCTGGGGTGTGTGGCGTCCATCCATGGTGGAATAACACCTGGAGACATCCTGGTCTGTGATTAGCAGAGACATAAGAAAGGTCATGGAAGTTACCATAACAAACAAAATCATGTCCCATGCGTGTTCACAATATTAAAACATGCTTTGGGAAAGTTCTGAATGGTACAGTGATGACACCATTCCAACAGGTAAATGAGGGAATAAAAGCTCAAGGTCAAAAAATTTGTTTTATTTCCATTATTTTGGAAAAACAAGGTGATTGCAATACCCACAGTATGACACATGCAGTCAAAAATATCTGCTACGCAAAATGAAACAAGGGGAATACAGCCCAAAAATGACTAAATATGATAAATCCATTTATAAACATGAACATAAGAGCAAATGGCTTGAATACGATTGTGGGATTATAAGACGCCTCCATAAATAAATCTGCAAAAACAGATAAATGTTACAACCAAAACAATGTTATACTTATAAACAAAGAGATGAATATTTACATTTATTTACTCCAACCAGGGTAATATACTGTAAATTCTCAAATAGTTCTTTACCTCAATTACAGACTGCTCTCTGATTTTCTCTTTCTAGCAGAAATATTGTTGCCCTCAGGATTTCATTCAAATTTTTCCTACTTTGCCAATTTTTTTTTCAGCATTGAGCTACTGTCAAACAGAGACAGCATGTTTCAAATTAGATTTCCTGTAGCGCAAAGGGCATATATATCCTCCAATTTTAATAGCAGACCTTTAATGTGAAACTTCAGCAGGAACAAGTGTTTAGTCCCTGACACTAGCAAAATAGGACCATTATTTTAACACCTTGTTTTACTTGAGAATTTACAATAAACGGGTCTAACTGAATGTCATACAAATATATAGAAATCACAGTTATGGATGTATCTGCTGATCAATGAGAGGAATAGGGTGAGCCCATGCAATACTGAAAGAGATATGGAGGTAAATGTATGTGGAGTATGCATGCATGTATGTGTGTGTATGTTCATGCAAAAAAAAACTATGTGCAGGTTTGACAAAGTGTACGTGTGCATATTTGATGTGTGACATGTGTATTATCTCCACCTGAATAACAGAGACCATTCCCATTGCCCTGCTCCTCTCCATATTCATTATTGTTTGAGGTCTCTGTGTGGCGTCCGTAACAGGCACTGATTGGTGACTGCAGCCGTGGTGTGGAGGGATCCTCTCTATGTGTGGCATACCCAGTGGGGCTCCCATCTGGGTACAAAGATGCAGAGGACTGACCCCCGTGCCAATACCCCCTCCTTCCCCGCAACGACGAGCTTCGTTCAGGCACATTTGGCAGCAATTCGACCAGTATTCTCTTTAGAATGCTATCATCGGGTGCCCTAGTTCCTCTGTGGCCTCTCTCTGCTTGAATGTGCTCGTATATGTCTCTCAAGGCTGCATCTAGTGCATCATAAATGGCCTGTTTGGACTTGGGTCTGCTACCTCCATCTCTGCCACCACTGGTTCTTCTAGAGGTAGGTGGTGAGCCCTTTTTCCTACGGAAAGGCACTGGGCTGACCAGGAAGGCCAGCTTGGACATCGCTTGCTGGGACTGTGAGCTTTGGATTTGGGAATGGCTGCTGCTGCGACTCTGTTGCGAAGGTCTCTGGAGCTCCAGGCGTGCTCGCTCTCTCTCATGGCGCAGCATGGTTGTGAAACGGGTATAAGAGGCTGGGCAGCGCCCTTTGCAAGAGCTGATGAGGTGGCGGTGTTGGTAGCCCTGGCTCTGGCCTAGACTTTGGTGACCAGGGTGGTGGTGGTGATGGTGGTGGTGACGGAGGTGGTGGTGGTGGTGGTGAAGGGTGGAAGAGCCGTACAAGCTCTCAGAGGAGGTTAGTGAGCAATGGTCAAAGTCACTCTCACTGCAAAATGAGGAGCCCTCCACCTGGATGAAGTCACTGAGGTCTGACGCAACAGCGTCTTGTTCACTGTCAGAGTAGTCTTGGTTGGCTTGTGGGCCTTGGGGAACAGGAGGAGCAGGAAAGGCCCGCCCACGACCGGGCTCTGGTCCAACACGAGGCTGGCCCTCAGGTGGGCTACGAGGTCGATGCAAGTGAGCCATGGTGTGAGGTACTGCTCCACTGTTGCCATTGTTGTTATTATTGTCTTCCTCTAGTAAAGATTCTATTGAAAAACGGCGTTTTGGAAAACTAGGTGTGCCACCGCCACCACTGCTGGCTCGAGATGACGAGCCACCTGGCGTGGTAGTGCCCGAAGGCACCTCACTATCACCCAAGTTGGGCATGGATTTGGACTTCTGAATAAGGCGCTCATATGCAGAAATGCGGGTTGGCACCATATCGCGTGGCACCTCCATGCCCCAAGAGGGTGTCCAAGGAGATAGGCGATGCCGATGCAGGTGAGGTTGGCGCTCTAGCTCCAGGATGCGAGTGCGAACCGAGCGAATAACTTCAGATGGGATGAGCTGAGCTCGGTCAATCTGGTGCATTTTACGATAGAGCTGGAGAAAGCCCGGTGAATCATGTGCCCGTCGCCGGTGGAGTCGAGGCAGTGAGCGAGTGGAGTTGGATCCAGTCAAACCTGAGGGATTCCCGTCACAAACCAGTGACCCAGCACTTTCTGAGCGGGTGGTGTTGCGTCCACCTGAGCCAGAATGCCCATCATTTAGTAAGTCATCACAGCTGCGTGACTTAAGCTTGCCAGGGATGGGTGGTACTGCCTCCACACTGCTCCAAGCCTCTGCATCCTGGCATTTTATTGGCCAACTGTTCTTACAAGATACAGACTGCTTGGAGGAGGAGCTGCCTTCCTGGCTGGAATCCTCATGGCAATCAACATGGTCGGAGGGGACGGGGGGCAAATAGGGGCGCTGATAAGAACCTGGAGAGTTTAAAGTGTTTGAATACATGTTGCATGCGTCCCCACCTTTCAGATGTCCAATAGAAAGCAGCGTGGTGAAAGAGAAGAAGGAGGAAAGCATATTAAGCAGTATACCCAGCAAAGGGTGGAAGAGCTGTGTACAGGGAGAAGAATTACTTGATTTCTACTGCAACATAATAGCCCCATGGGGACAATAAACATGAACAAACAAACGAATTAGGAGAGATAAGGGGGGAAAAAAGATGATATGATGTCTTTTCTTCAGACTTCCACCAACAAAAATCAAGGAAACGTATGACCACATCAGACAGACATTATATTGTGACAAACACAACAAATGACAACAAATCTTTGATTTGCTGGTGATGTAGTAAGTACACTACATATGATGACACATATGTCTGGGGAAGAGAAGGGAAAAGAGAAATAAAAAGAGAAAAAAATAAAGTGAAAAGAAGGGGTTTGTGTATATATGTGTGTACTATATATGTGTGTACCTTTGGGTCTGGAAGGTGAGGCTGGTGAGGAACGAACCACAGGTCTCTTTAAGCTGCTGCTGGGTCTGTAGGCATCCACTGGTTTAGGGGAAGTTACAGCTCTGCTCTGAGACTGGACATTAACTTGGGAACTTGATGGCTCAGACTTTCTTCTCTTCCTGTAGTCGCTGGCAGCACTGCAACACAGTCAGACATCAATGCGTGAATTGAATTGAATTCAGGTACTATCAATTTCTTGTACATTCTATTTACTATATTCCTGTATTATCAGTATACAAACAATTTATAGAAAGTATAATAAGTTTAATTTAAATGTATTTTATTTAGGATAAACAAGTTCATGATGTTTAACATCTGAAATTATCTTCGTGAACTATGTAAAAACAGCATAAATCATTATTTTTTCCAAACCAAAAAGAAAAAAATGAACTATACATTTATTGGTACTAAAAACCTTTTTTTTAAATTTTGGGAATTTTCATGTAATCTTTTAAATGGTCATTTGTAGACTCATTTTTAATTATTATTCAAGCTCATCTTACTAAAAACTTGGCTTTTATCCTTGTCTAAGAAAAGATGAGACAACAGAGTTGCTGTAACTTCTCTTAAACCAAATGTCTAAAACCCCAATGAGCTTTCTGTTCAAAACAAACACTCAATGTCACTTACATGCATGGTCTATTCATCTTGTCCCATTTCTGCCCTTTCTTAACCGTGGAAAATGCGTCTGAATAAGCAGGCCATTGGTGAATGGGAGTAGGATGAAGGAAGGAAGGAGGGGAGGGGGGTATTGAGGGTAAGGAGGAGTTGAAGGGCAGAATCAATAGGCTGGCTGCGTTAATTTATTCTGGCTTAGTTAGTGAAAGGGAGATGCAAAGTGCCCTGCTTCAGTGGCAAAAGCAAATAAAGACTAACACTAATCCTTGCAGAATCTTCATTATTAAGAGACACATTGGCTTTTTGCATCAGAGTCAAGTCAAGAAAGAGCAGTTTTGATTGCCTGCTGGTTCACAACAACGACCACGACTATTGAGAGGATGGGGGAGGGGGAAGATGGGTGATGCAGAGGAAAATAAAAGAAACAAAGGTTACCTCGCAGGTCTCTCCGGAGCCTTGTCAGCAGGAGCGATGTGCAGGGATGTCTGAAACAGGACAGACAACAAAAGAGGAAAGTCAGGTCTGCAAGAACAAAGAGGCAGAAGAGCTCACAATGCACAGCCTGCATGCGGTTGGGGCTGTGCCACATTCAAAACGCTCCCCCAGCGTTAGGTGCGATGGATACTGGTTCCACATGGCACACCTGAGCAAGAAGAGGCCTACCGGTGTAAGCTGTAAAGATAAATTCCTGCTCTCTCTTGGGCTGCTCTGGAGGATGATGGCAAAGGTGTTACAGCAAAGGATGTTATGAGCTGAGCTAAAGGGGCAAATGCTGCCCTGCAAAATCTGGCATGGATCAGCTGGAATGGGTCTTAGTGGTAAGAAATGGGCGATACACTTTAACTGCAAAGGTGTCTCTGAGGATTCGCTAACCATCAATTACCATCACACAATAATGTTGGAAATAGCAACACGATTTCCAGTAAATTATACAATAGAATCTGAAGCAAAGAAATTAACAACATTTCAAAGCTAAATGTTCAACAGCCTTCACAAAGCAAGATCATACTCATTTTGTTGTGGATGGCTAATATGCTGACATGAGATGACACTGACATGGTGCTACACTACATTACACTAATTTTAAGCAATCCCTACGATTGGTTATACATTGTGAGTTTGACAACACTACTGGAACACTCATGAATGTGAGATTACCTCAATGCGCTGGCGAGCGGAGATGTCTGGATTATAATCCAGCCGTTTTTTAGGAGGCTTGAGCCCCAAGCAGCAGCAGTGAGCAGCAGGAAGAGGAGGAGAGGAGGAGGAATAGGAAGAAGGTGAAAATGAGGTGAAGTAGGAGAAGCAGTGGTGACATCATGGGGAGAAACAAAACAAAAAAAACAAGAAACATGTGATAAGAGTGACACCCGTTAAGAATCCGAGTAACCAGAGATGGACTAGTTCACAATCGTTGCATATCTGCTTTGATTGTACAATGCACACATTTACATACACTCAATACACACATACCTACATGTTATACACATTCATTCTTATGTACATTCTAATCTATTGACGCGTTAATCCTAGACCAATTTTAAAATAACATTAAAACTACAGTATGTCATTGCTATAAATTAGGCCTACTACTCCAACCTTTATAGCACGCACGCATGTTGCACACGCACACACACACACACGCACACACACAGAAATGTGCCCATGTACCAAACACACATGCAAAGTGTAGGAGCAAGCTGTGAAGCAGGAAGCCAAGTGAACATTTGAGAGTGCAATCCATTGCACTCTCAAATGTTGTGATTTAGTGCTGGTTTACTAGTGCAGATAAACTATTGTTCACTCAGTTGGTCAAAACGTCTTGCGACTTATACGCGCAAACAATGAACTTACCGTGAGATTCTGTCCTAGCTGGACCAGTCAGTGCATGTAGCAAAACCAAACCATCTACACTCTAAGGGCTTATTCAGTGGTGTGAAACATTCTAAATATTGCAGGTAGAAATCTCAACACACAGCCCAACATGACTGGGAAGTCATGCCAGCTCCAGATGTGACATTTTCACCTGAACATTTTGAATAAGCCCAACAACTCATTTCCTCATGTCATGCCCTGGCATGGACAGAGAGGCATGACACGTTGTAAATCAGTCAGCTTGGTCCCAGATCTGTGGCTAGAGGCAAACCCTGCCCTGAGCCACTAGGACGTTATTACTACCTACATCCAGCAGAGGGCACTACAGCATTTAACTTGTAATTATGCAGAGCATTGCTCCAGGGAAAGTGAACATGAACAAAACTACTAGCAGACATGAATTAATAATCAAATGAATACACGGGGTAAATAAAAGGCTGATTGATTGATGTTAGCATGTGCAAGAGATGTTGAAGAAACTGCACAGACTCAGACTGTTATGCAAAACAAAAGGGTATTAGTTACCATTTATGAAACTGACCTATATATTGCATGTCAATGTTATGATTGATAGATGGACTGTTCTGTGCAGCTATACCAGCCAAAAAGTCAGCCATCTAAAGCATCTGGAGCACACTGCCATTTAACCTATTTTCCTGATTTCTTTTGGGCAAGATGCAACACCGACCTGAAATAAAATGATCCAGGTCTGTGCATGAACATTTCAGTGCCTGCTAGCCACAAGACCAAAAAACCCAGCAACGCAGAGACATAACACAGCCTGTCACAAGGGTGGGGGGGAGAAGGGGGTCACAGCACCCAACAAGTACCACATGCCCAAACAACTAGCGCCACCCAGTCTATTGGTGGAGGCATAAAAAAAATAAAATAAATCATCATGGGTGGAGTGGAGAAAGTGGGTGTATGCCTACGGCAGGATTGTGGTTGAGGAAGTAGCTATGGCCCTGACTTACCGGCCGCCCAAACTCCAGCTCAGAAAAGAACTTATACCAAGGCTCGTTCTCTAAATCTATGTCATCATAGGTCTGGGAAATCATGACAGTGAGAGAGGAGGTAGAAGAAAGACAGAAGAAAGATAGTGTGGAAATAAATCACACACAAAGAGAGACATGGACCTCATGGTTAGGAATGGGCAAAGGTGGCACAGGGAGATGGGCACAGGATGAAGATTTAGACTGGCTCATGGGGACTAAAGCAGGTGATGCAAAAACTATTTACTACTGACAAATCCTACTAAGAATGTTTTGCTTCACTACTTGTATACACAAAATGAGCATGGTAAAGACATATGGTTCTGCCTGTATAGAGTGCCTACCTTATTGGTCAACAAAGCTTAGGTTTCCACAAAATGGTTATTGCGCCCCAATAATCTGTGTGGGGCAGCGACTTATACACTGTCCCATACTAGCAGCCTAAAATCTGCTATTTTCTTTGCTTGTTTAACTGTTTTTAACTGCTCTTTAATATTTAATTTCTTATACTGTTTTGTAACTTTCATTTTTGTATTTTATTTTGACTGTTTTTAACTGTTTAATTTTTTTTTGTTTAATTTTGTGTACTGCACTGTAACTTTTACTATTTTAATCTTATTATGTAAAACACTTTGCATTGCTCTGTTGCTGAAATCTGCTGTACAAATAAAGCTGCCTTGCCTTAAGTCTACTTTTTGTCACCACTGGGGATTGAAGAGACAGACAATTTTAACACCTAGGCCCTTTTAAATTGATATCCATTAATTTCATATGCATACAAAATTACCAGGGCTATAAATCCCATGATAGAATCTCATTACCACTGCTTTATTCTCGGCCATAGCACAAGTGACAGATAATGAAAATCAGCATGTTACTTTGAGCATTACATATTTAACACCCAATCTCATTATCCACACCTTTGTGTAGGCTTAAGTGCATAGAATACTAAATGCAGTATGTCAGAGTGGCAGGGATAGGCCAAATTCTCACCAGAGGGGCTCATTATAGTTAAGAAGAAGTGGACAAGGTATAAATTGAAGAACTGTTTGGAAAATACATGAGGGGTTATTCACATGGGTGTACAGTAAGTTTCCCTTCTTCATTGCAGTATGGTATCACAGTCAACCAGCCGACCAACTGAGTCAAGTGCTGCACACTTGTATACTTAAATATACCTTATGTAGCTGATCAGAGTAAAAATTCGGACCACATTTTAGTTATTGTGTCCTTTTTTTTTTTACTAACAGGTAAAACATCAGCGAGGACAGTGCTATAAACCACTAAACTGGCCTAACAGTTCATATATATTTCTAAATAAGAAAATTACCATTTTTTTTATTGTACTCTTTCTAAATCCGATTTATGCAGGCTTTTTTTCTGCCTTTTTATGTCATATGTAAAGTACTATGAATTGCCTTGTTGTTAAAAGGTGCTAAACAAATAAACTTGTTTGTCTTGCCATCACACAAATCTGCCACATTCTCCCTCTGTAAGTTATCCTCATCAGCACACTTGACCCCTTCATGTCTAAATGTAGACAGTTTTAAAGGCGGATTTACAAATATTTAGATAAAGAGTTCGGGACTGAGATGAAATGTTCATATTTATGCTCAACAGCAGGCTGCCCTCCAATTTTACAATTTTCTAACTGTTACTGGCTGAAAACACAAGTTCTGTTATATTATTTGTGTTACTATGTTCTGCATTTGCATGGCATTTAAACGATGGACAGATTCCCTTCAGGAATCATCTCTGCCGATGTGACATGATGGAATAGAACGCAAAACACTTTCTTTGTATCACAGAGAGATAGATTTTCATATTAAATCAACCTGCAATAAAGAGTGTCAGATGGGATGTAAATATTTACATGCAACACAGTTAGACAGGTAAAATCAAAACAATAGTTACTTCTGTGTGGCAAGGTAATCATCTACTCTTGTTGTTCTGTTGCATGTTTAAACCAACAGCTTTCTCTCTTTATACACTGTGCCCTGTAGTCAAGAGGCTTATTCATTCTACTGTCATTTTAACTGTAGAGATGATGCATTGGTTTACTACTCTGTCTGCTCTTTCTAACCCCAATCCCACATGGAAATAGAATTTTCACAGCAAACGAAACACTGCCAGGAGACGTTTTGTAGGCGTTGTGGTGTTACACGTCTCTTGCTAAAAAGAGAATTCAGCTTCAAGACAAATGAGTCACCCTGTAAAAAAACGCATTGAGAGCCTGGCGCAGAGACTGCCAATGCCACATGTACTGTACTGAAAAGAAACTAAAGATTGCCAGAACAACATTTTTGTTTGCTATGGCTCATAACTGGACACCAAATGGACACCTCACCACTGAGAAGGATGTTTTTGGGTGCCATTTCTTACCTTGAAGAGTGGAGAGTAAGAAAGCTTCTGAACCAACGACATATATAAAGAGCATGAGACAGCCAGCGTGTGTTCACTACTATTCTCTATAGCCTTCTCCTCTAATTGCCTGATCAGGAACTGACTCATGCATTATTGCCCTGAGAGCTCTTTGCAGTCATCACATCTGCAAAACCTTTTACATTTTTTTCCACATAACAGACTCTCTTATTTATAACACATTCTCCATTATCCTGTTCTTTATCTCAGATACCTTATGTCTACTATTTTTGCCCTCTCTCTACACAGTAATTATCTCTGCTGTCAATCTTTGTCATTCACCCAACACAGAGCGAACAGCAAATGCAGTCACAAGAGGATGCAGCACTGGAAACCTTCGCTTTTTTAACGCCCACACTGTGTCTGATGGAAAAAAGTCCATGTAAAAGCCCATAATGTGAACATGCATTAAGTAAGAAAGGTAAAAGGGCTTTGGATTCTATTCTAAATGTGACCATTCATTTTCTTATGTCTGCAGTGTTATTTCACTTTCATGTTGCTCAATGTTTATTCTTTTGCCTCTTCAGAAATGGAATTTCTATTTAGCTCCAAAGTGAAGCAGAGCAGCAACAGAATTAATCTTTTACTGAACAATAACAATCAGCAATAGTAACAGAAACTCCTTCACTGTCCAAGTAATAGAAATAAAAGCACGCATCACATCTTCTGAATGATATAAAGAATACATTTTTCAGCCTGAACTGATTCCAAACTGGCTCCAGGCCTCACAGGTCAATCAAATGTAAAGGAGGGCAGTTCTGTGATGACGGCTACCAACCTTTCAGTGGATTTAAACAAGACAATATCAGAGTTCATTATAATTGAATGAAAGAACATTTTTAAATATACTCACTGGTCTTTCATGCTCCAAAATGGAGGACTTTCCAGGTTCATACTCAAAAATACTCTTAGGCTCTGCACGGTACTTTCGTGTGTCCACTTTCCTGTTGGGAGGACCCCATTCATTCCTGATGCAAGAAAAAACAAAACATGTTTCTTAGAAAACAACCAGACCCTGAGTTAATACATCCTTCAATCATTCAGGGTTTAAGGTAGCTCCAAAAAGTAAAACTCACAAAATGCACATAAACTACTATAATAAATATATAATCTGTGCCATGTATTAGTTCACATACATCACAAGTGGTGGAAATTTCAATGTCTTTTTTATTGCTTATACAACCATCATTGAGTGCTAGTATTTCATAACTAATAAGGTGTAATTTAGTAAGGAACACTCGTCATAGATGTAACCATTTATTGCAACAAATGGAAATACAGTTATGCTTGGTGCTGATGGCTCCGCTCTTGATAATGCTCCCTGGACCAGCCAAGCAGCATGCTAAGCTGAAACAGGGAGCACCATGCAAACCCCCCCCCCGGGTAAAAATTAAGAATGAGTCAAAAGAAAGACATTGAAAACCATTTTAAACTGAGTCATGTTGAGCTCTGAACCAGAAAGGTGGAGTCTGGGTTGGTGGAGTGAGTGAGTGAGTGAAGCAGGGATCAGTGAGGAGGGAGGCACATTAAAGGACAGTCTTTATGTGAGAATGGCTGTGATTGGTTTGTTTCTGAAAGGAATGATAATTCAATCAGCGGGCTTATGCCTTCCATGTTGTGCATGAACTAAAGCTAAGCTTAATTGAACAAAAGATATAAGACAATGCTTGTCTTACGTGTCAGGGGAGTCTCTCTCACGGTCACTGTCTCTGGCCCTGAGCTGGAGGAGCGATGGCATGGGTGGAGGTGGTGGTGGGGGTACAGGGGACGGCGAAGGCTCCCGAGGGCCCAGATGTCCTCCGTTGTCCAAGGGGCTTCTGGCAAGTGGCCTGTACGTATGTGTCCGGGGAGCAGGGTGGGCCAATGTGGTGTTAGATGACAGGCTGTAGTCATCTGTTAAGGACAGACAGGGGAGACGTTGGAGGGAGAAGTATTGAGGCAGAGCAAGCGGGACAAGACAATGGGTTAGGAAGAAATTACTTATTGTATGGCAACTTTAGTTATATATAAAACATCTCTCACCATTGTTTATGACAGCATATGTTGCATTGTATGTGTCAGAATAGTCGTCATCTAAAAAGAAAAGGGGCAAAGAGTAATTGGGATGAATGCACATAATTCATACATAATTTAGGGTACAAGTGTGCAGTATCCTCTCCTGGGAGAACAGCACCTTAAGTCAGACTGACCACAGACAGTTACAAAATAGTTTCCAATAGTGACCATTTTTCACAGCCGAGAGAAGTATCAAAACCACCGAAGCAGCATACACTATTTCCCCTCTGTTAATCCACAAACTCAGCATGTCTCAAACTATCGTATTTCCAATAAATCTTTTTTTTTTATTTTTATTTTTTAACAGAAGCAGTGTATTAACCATATTTTGTCATAACTGAGTATTTCATTCTGGCTGAATTCAAAGCTGCTACATTTCTGCAAATGAGAGAACTACACATGTTTTTGTCTACAGGGGGTTACACAAAAGACAGACTTTGGTAGGACTGGAAAATTGCTTTATAAATTCACTGAGAATATGTGAATATCCAGAGAGTCATGGGAACGCTCTAAGATGCAAAAAGATAATTACAGGCCTGTAGATGTTTTTGCACTTTATAACAAACAAGCTTGGAACTGACTGTGTGATACCATCAAGCCCTTAAAATTGCAGCATATTTCCCAGGACAGCTCTGTGTCTATTAGAAGTTGCTCTCAATTCCTCCTCTACAGATCATCTGGCTCTCTCATCTAATGAGTTTTGAGTCTCAGGTTCTCTGGGTCTTTTGGTTTAACAAAAAACAGCATGCACAGACACACAAAAATACACACATACACAGGTGTACACAGCATGCAGGCATTCCTCTCATTATGTCTAATGATCAAATCACATTCAAATAAGAAAATTCCTGCATTTCAGTGTGATTCAGTACAGACTTACCTGCTTTGTGAACCTTGTGGATCTGTTTGAACATAGTTTTGTACCAATCCTTAGGCCTATCCACCGTCTGTGGAGAGAGAAACAATCATAAAGATTTATGTGCCGCGAAATGCAACATAATCTAGATAGCTATAGAAAAAGTAGAAAGGGTTCCCACAGTTTTATGGGACTTACGGAGTAGAGAAAAAAACACTCTCTCAGCCTTTCTGGGGATCCATTTTTCGCTCACAGATAATTGAACTTATGCTGAGACATGAATACATTATTTATAAAAAATAATCGTTTGAGACACTCTCCATACAACTTGAGGGTCACTAAATCTTCTTTTTACCTATACACCATAAATAATTGTGTCAGGAACCAATTGTATCAGACTATTTAACAAGAAACAAATCTGACAAGTAAATGACATGCTTCTCACAATCACATCCAAGAAATGTACTGAAGATACAGTGATATGAAACATTTTCCAAGTGAAATTAAGAAATACATTTTCCATAATTGTTCCTGCATCTCTTACCAAATATGTATTTTTTATATTAAAAAAAAACACCTTTCCTTTCTCTTCCTGTAAAACATTGAAATCATCTTGATGACTCCTCTTGGAACTCAAGGTCGTATGCGTGAATGCATTTAATCAGATCTGATTTGGGGCAACAAGCTAACCCATCATAGAAAACAACTGGTGAGTGTTAGATTGTGGGTTGTAGTAGCTGACAGAGTGATATTCCATTGTGGAATGTGTTTGGATATCAGTTGGCAAAGACCATTTCCCAAGAATGTGGTTGATGTCTAGTTCATGCATTTTTCCCTTCTCCTCCTCCTCCTGATCAACGCAGTGGAGGGAGGTGTAGGTGGAGACTAACAGTCCAGCGCCAAACTGCTTCATATTTTCTAGACCCTTCTCACTTTTGAGCATTCCAAACAAACCTATTGGATTTGATTTCAATCCCTCTCGCAATTATTACCTCATCTACATATCCCGTTTGGGTTGGAAAAAGGTCACAGTACAGAAGATACAGACTCTTAGACTTCTGTTTCACTTAAAGAGAAATACAGATGTTACAATGTTTTTTTTGTGCTATTTTATAGTTTCTTACAACAACAACAAAGTGAAAGAAACAGGATGCTTTCATCATCATTGAAAATAATCTTTAAAAAAATGTGTGTACAGTGGATAGTTCAGCTTTTAAACAATACTCACTGTATAAATCGCCACAATATACAAACATAACATATAGCCAATATAGCTAGAAAAAAGACACAACAGTGCTATCAGAAACGTGATTAACTAATATTGCAGTTTGTTTTGGTACAAGTTTGGGTGTGCACGTAAGGGTGACTGTGCCTGCTTTCAGAAATCAAAGTCAGCAGGTTTGGTTTTGCAGCACTGAGGATACAGAAGCCATGTTGCTACATTTCCAAAGTGGGAACTCCTGGTGCTTTGCCTGGAAAATCCAAGAGAAACCTTGGTATGTGTGTCTTTGTGTATACAGTATAGATCTAACAGCCACTTCAAAAAAGTGCTATCAAATGGCTGAGAGACTTAATCCTCCCTTTATTCAGTAGCGCTGAACATTGTGTCTGGACCCTGGTCAGAGAAGAGGCCGTTTGGCTCCACAGTGAAGTAGTGTGTGTCACCGAGCATGTAGCATTGGCACGGCCAAGAGACGGGCCAATTACCACTTCACTCTCCATGGTTACCAAATAAAGTGCCCACAAAAATGTTTGTCTGCTCACAACAAGGAGCATCTGTTTTTCTTCTATTCAGCTTTTTTCTCTTTTCACCTTTTCTCCTTGCTTTTATTGCCTGTCTCAAATTCTTCCTGTGGCTTTCCCTGGCTCACTCATTGTGTGGTTGAACATGTCCTTCTTTAAATTGCGCTCTTCAAGAAATGGATAACCGAGTAAAGTGTTAATACATGAAAACCCTTAACAGAAATAACATAGACACGCACTTAGACAAGTAAGCAGTGATGACCTTGTACAAGCTCACCTTTATAACTAGCAAACAGAGTAAGAGTAAAATAGATAGAGAGATGGTGAGAGAGAGAGAGAGAGAGAGAGAGAGAGAGCGCTTTTAACATGGGGTCAAAAGCTGTTGATGAAAGCAATCCTCTCTCATGAGCCTGATCACATATCAAGACAACAAAAATGGGACATTCCTGTGCAACACTACAGTACCTAATGTACGTCTGGTGCACACCAATGTGTTTAGCCCTGTGTACATTTGACCTCACCGTGCGAATGGCGATAGGGATGCCAGAGTCATCGACGGGGCCGATGCCTTCGTAATGAGGGGCTTTAATAACGGATACCTTTTTCTCTTCTTCTGAGAAGCGGGCAATGGGCACAATGCTGCTGCTGCTGGTATGGCCCGTTACCACAGACTCTCTGGTAGCTGACTCGCTGCCCTCTGGATACAAAAAGAGGACAGAAAATAGAAATCAGATATATATCGTAATCAAATAGAAAGCCAAGTTTCGGGCACCAAAACCAGCTGAACAAGCAATCATTGAATCATCCTAAGATTAATTGCTATTTTGTATGCCTCCAAATTGAGTAGTGCAAGAACCACTGTCTTTATCTCTGTTGTACTAATTTCATACTGTGCTCCACAGCTAAATGGTTCTCTTCTCCTAATAGGTATACATATATCGTATCCTGGGCTTGTAACACATACATTTACCATTAACTATTTAATTAATATGGGTACTGATCAGGACAATTCACAAAGATCCCTTTATGGGTCCTTTACAAGATTGACAGTTTTCGCGATTCTTAGCACTTCAACCATTTCCGAGCAGGGTATATTAATACGACATACAATTTATTTGGAGGTCTTTGTTGTTCATGTGCATTTAAATATGTAGTAAATAGCACTTGTCAAGCATTTGTACTTGAAAAAGAATAATAACTTCCCTAATCATGCATGTGGATAATTTCCCCATGTCATATATTGAGCAGGGATATTTTTTAAACACTTGCTATTAAAATATGTGATGTTCAAAGGGACAAAAGACCTGTGACTCACCTGAACTCCTGCTCTGTCTCTGGAACCCAGTGTGGAGTGAGGTGGGGGGAGGAGGATAGGATGGAGGAGAGATTGGCCTCTGTGGAGCACTTCCATTCATAGCGTGAGAGAGGACCTGGCCCTAGGAGTGATCCACAAGGCAGAAACCGAGATCATCAGTTACTACCGATCACAATAGCAGCAAAATGTACAAATTTTCATTTATAGTGGGGAATGTTGCTGTTCTGTCCTACAACATTAGATGAGTGCATATAAAACAAGTAGCAAAACAAGAGAATGATTAGTTTTATAAAGCCAGTATTAGTTATCATATTGCCATAAAACCTTTTTAAGGGGTTGGGGAACCTTTTATGGAAATGAATGTATATGCAGACAACTATTGGACTGATGTGATTCAGTATTTGCTAAATCTGAAAGGACTGTACAATGTAAGAACATTTAGTGAAGGGACACTTATTGATTTACTTAACCTCAAAACAGACAGAAGAGATTAAAACAGTAACAGTAAGCAAACAAAACTCAGATTACAAAACTCAGATTCACATACATTTCATCATAAATTAGTTGTGACAAACAAGACAACAGACAATACAATTGCAATGGAATGCTCTTCTGAAGAATGCTCTCCCATTTATCATGACATAGAACCATATATTCTCACCTGACAAAGGATAAAAACAGTATTTTTAATTTAAGGCCAGTGTGTTTCAATCAAGAGATTCATGATCGCTCTAAAACCAATGACTAACTTGCAACAAATCCCAATGCAGTACATTCACATTAAAGCAACACACAAACACTGTGTTGACAAGACTTACTGCCAGTGTTTCTACACTGAAGGCATGTTAGCTTAGTTTTTTAGTCATCCGTCTAATGCACGTCTGATAAAACAGATAGACTTCTATTTAAACAATCCAGCTGCACAGGCAGTGTAACAGCTTGCGTTTTACTTGCACTGTATGTGTGTAAGTGCGAGCCAAAGCAGATTTTAATACAAGTTAATTTTCTTCCATTTCACTCACATCACTACAGTGTGTGTTGTGCTTAAGCACTGCCAAAACACAGGTGACCTACACTCAATAATGTACTGAACACATCCTTTGTAGACACAGAGGGAGCACTGAAGCTCTGCTAACATGCTGTTCTTGCTAAGCCTCCTGTGTACAGTTTTAGTCCTCTTCTTAACTTCTTCTTTGTTTAGTGCTTGGGCATAGAGTAACATGGATCATTAACAGTGAACAAATCCCTACTGCTGATACTGCGATTATAATGTCACAGCTAACCATTTCAAACCAGGGGTTTACCAAGGGTTTGAAGCTAGCCATCATCACTTCTCGGTTAGAGAAGCAGCCAAGCCATCAGCACCTTTGTAGGCGGAATGAAGGTTGGGAATGGTATCTGTGGTACAGTAGAACACCAGAGTGCAGTGAATATTTTTGTAGTGAATATTTTGAATACATTTTTTTTCATTTGACTGCACTCATGGTGGAGGCAAGCCACAAGGCTTGGAGTACAGTGCCAATGCAATGCAACATTGATTGACATGATAGGCTGGTGCCTATCATGTCAATCAATGTTGCCTTTCTAACTGCTTGGCTAATAATGTAGCCACAAGAAAATGGCAAGTCTCATTATCAGTTGTTATTAGAACTGGGAAGACAAGTTGCACATGAAAATGTATGTCATAAAGATGTACCATTCTGTAGCAGGGCCCCTTAAGTCTATCCAAACTGCAATAGAATGAGCTGTCAGGAAACATAACTACAGACCTCACATATCTTATATTATAAAACCAGCAGCCGACAGCTTCCAACCTAACCCTGCTACAACTTCTCTGAAAAATGGTTTTGTCTCGTTGTGAATTGCTGATATAAACTGGCATTAAGAGACAGTATTATTGATATTATTTGATTGAAAAAAATAAATAAAAGAAAAACATAGACAAGCACATAGACAGAGTTCTCATGACAGCAGACACATTAACATAATAAGGAAACATTAGGTTGTAGTTGAAGGTTAGTAAAATGTAAAACATTGGTAGTAATAGCACATTTTGTGAAAGTTTGGTTCAGCCATCCATATGAGTAGTGGTAGGGAGGGAACCATTTGCTTTTGGTAATGATGTGTGTTACAGCAGTGACTTGTTGGGATAATTACGTTAGTGACAGAGGCTGCTGCAGCAGTGGAGGCCACAAAGGTTGTTAGCACATCGTCAGGGCCAGCAGTGGTTGTGTAGGTAGAGGCATGGCTGAGGGTGGGCGATGGCGTGGGTGAGGCGCCAGGTGAGTCCAGGCTACAGATCTGGAGCTCTTCCAGCAGACCCGCCGTGGATGACGAGTAGTGGCTGAGAGCGGACACTGTCACAGGGGAAGCCGAGGGTGACACGCAGCCACCGATGCCCGCACTGCTGGCTGTGGTAAAGCTCGGCCTGCTGACTGCACCAGCTCCACTAGGAAAATACGGAGCGGGTGACAGAGCCTTGGGCATTAGGCCTGACAGGTAGTCGAGTGATTCTGAGCTGTGGCAGCGATAGGGGGAGTGCCGTGATGTGGGGTCAGGGGAGGGAGGCCCCTGGTGTTGGAGGGAGAGGGAGTTGATTGGAAAAGGAGGAAAGGAGGAGAGTGCTTAGTGATACCACTCATCAGCCACATTGTCACAAAGAATGTGTGGAAGTAACACGTGATTCTAACAGAAGGTGAAATGCTGCTGTGAAGCCACACTGAAGTGTCATAAGGCTGCAGCATCCTCTTCTGAAACATGATTAATGCTGTGAATTGAAGAGGCATTTTGTTATTACACATACAGTATGAGTTCAGACCTACGTATGTAAAACCACAATTAGTTTGGTTGGTTGGATGGCAGCACCAAGACTAAAAAAGGAAAAAAGGAGCAACACACACAAGCAACATATGACATACATAAAAACAATTGCGGGTCTTGTCTTTCATGTAAGGCCGAACACTAGTGGCTTCAAGGAACACCACTTTCACTGACTGTGTGTATGCATCAAGCAGCAGATTTATCACTTGTGACATCTGAATTTGGTATATCCTGGCTACAGTCTCTTGACTACTTTTTCTGTTTCTATGGCATGTTAACAGTGTGTAGTGGCATCAAATGATGTGATGCAGACAGTGTGATACCCTTTCATCACTCTTGATATCACCACAACAAAAACCCAGGTAAGTATTGTACAGGTAAGTACAAGTATTGCTTTCTTTTGTTCTGCTGTAACAGAATGTAGTCAGTTATGTACCAACAGTTCTGCAGGAGAAGGTCTTGGTGGAACTGCAGGAGGAGCCTTCAATATCTCCGCCTGGGATGGAGCTGGACTTTGGGTTAGATTTGGGGCTCGATTTGGGACCTTAAACCCTGCTGTGCTGTTTGAAGGCTGATGGTCCAGATGTTTCAGATTCTCGGAGCCCAAGTGGACAGGGAGCGAGGCTGCCTGTGTCAGGGGCTGAGACAAAGTGGGACCCTTTTGTGGAGGCGGGGAAGTCGGTGGAGGGGAACCTGTGGTTTGGGTCTTAGTTTGGGGGTCAAGGAAGGAGATGCAGTGAGCCGGGGGGTCAGGGACAGTGACAGGGGTTAGTTTGAGGGAAGACACCTTACGCTCCTGAACCTGTGAATTAGTGGTGGCAGGTGGGCAGTTGCTATTCGGGACAGTGGACTGGTGTGCCTGTTGGACTGAGTTTGCTTTGGTCTCTGTGTACGAGTAAGAAGATGTGCTACTAATAGTGTATGACTCTTTCAAAACTGCCTTCTCATTCTGCGTGAGTGTTAGCGTTCCAGGGCTAAAATCATTAGCCAGGGCAACAAAGGAGCTGTAGTCAGGCTGATTAGTGCCTGTTGGTGAGAAGTGAAAACTCTCTCTCCTGGGGGGTGGCAATGGCACGTGATTGATATCCTTATTGGGCAATTAGAAAGCAACAACCAATGTAAGTTCAAACAACAACAACAACAACAACAACAGACAAATCATTAGTGTAAAGCTTGACACAAATCATCAAGATGTTCCGAAAAAACATTCTTAGAAATTCTGCATGGTTCTGTTTAAATTAAAATAGAATAGTAGAGTACACTTTTCAGAGAGATACATGTTTTGATTAAACTATAAATAGCATTTAAAAACACACACAAATGCAAACATTTGTCAGTGTGATGTGTGAGATATTTTACCTGTGTTGGGGACTTTTTGTCCTGTAGGTTGGGTTTGACACTGCGAAAGCCTTTGGCAGCAAGAGATGAGCTGCTGGCGTCTCCATTTTTAAAGCCATCTGTTGCACTGTTTGACCTCCAAGAATCTAAAAGATAAAGTTAATGAAGAGTTAATCACACACACAGCAGTGTTTTGTTTAAGTTTGCTGGGCTCCTATTGGGTGTTTCCTAGTTTATTTTTTTCTAAAGAGCCTCAACTTCAATTCACCACAAGGAACAGAGTCTTACCCAAGTCTGATGAGTGAGAATCCTTCCCTGGGGAACAGAGAAGACACAGCAACACTAAGTGACACGAGTAGATGCCTGGTCACATTCATCACTACAACAATTGTCAATACTATTGTATAGGGTTATTTTTAGAGTAGTTTTCATCTCACAAAATGCTTGAGAATGTTAAGTGTGAGAAAGAGAAACTCGTAGGTAGGGCTAAGAGAGTAGACAAAGCTCTGAGAAGACACGGACTGAAGAGGAAAGAGTAAACAGAAACACCTTTCTTCAGGATTGCATGACTTATCCTGGTGAGATAGACAATTTCACCAGCTGTTCCTGTCATCTTTCAAAGACGCAAAACTACACAAATTCACAGGGCAAACTAAAGGGATTTAGGGTTTAAAATGTTGCAACAAACATTACAGATTTCTAAAGTCAAAACTCACACAGCATTACCAGTTTCAATTAAAGATATATTAATAGAGTATTTGTATGAGAGTGCGCTTTCCTCAGAAGGTTGCTCTTTCTGTTTATGAGTACAGACTGTTTACAGTAAAAAGAGAAGAGGTGAAGAAGAGTACTTAAGGCATTTCATGCACAAGACTTGATAGACCAACCAATCCCAAGACTAATAAAGGGAAAATCCTCCAGAGCACACTAATGCGAGCCCCATTATTGAACATAAAAATTTAAATCTACACAGCAGAATGACCACTGTGCAAGGAGCCAAGCTTTAATTTTAACCTGGCATATTTCCAATAAATGTGGCCATTGTGGCTCGATGGGTCGAGCAAACTTTGCACTCGCCACTTCATAATTTTTCTGATTACGAATATGTATGTCTCTTTCAATTAATTCCACATTACTGGTTATGTTAGCTAGCTCACTGCAATGAAAAAGAGCTAGTTTTACTAGAGCAGATTGCTCAAGCTGAGATGGTTTACTCATACTTTACAGCACACAAAACTGAGCTGGCTCCTTAACCTCCATTCCTTGTATGCAGTTTGAATCATCAAGTAGGATACTTTCTGTTTTTATGTAGGGACCAGCATTGCATATGTTGGAGTGTGGACACCAAGTACAACAGTATGCTAAATAGAAATGGTGACTGTACTATACAGGGTCAGTCAGAAGCTGACGCCTACATGTCTCCTTCCTAATAATACTCTAGTGGCTAGGCACAGGATACTAACACCCTCTGAGTGGTGGTTGAATCAGTCCCGCCATCCTCTTAAACCTTATATATCTGACATCCGCTTTCAGACAGTGCCCTATTATTGTTAAAAGGAAGCTGACAGCAATGGAATGCCAACATAGGTGCAACAAGGTCCAGGCACAAACAGTTTTTTCAGCACAGTAAAGGAATATAGCACTGGAAACGTCCAGTTATAAATGTAGCCCAGCCTTGGTTTTCTTTGTTATTATTCTTGACTTAGAAATAGGCAACAGTTTTAGAGTGAAGATGTTTATACATACAGCAGAACTACCGTAACTAGCTTATATGAAATGGAAAACTATCAGGAAGTGGTGCCATTTTAGTCAACACACAAGCCCGTCCAAGAACATTTCCACATTGTGCAACAACTCAGGGTCAAGGGAGCTGTGCCATGTCTAACCACTCATTGCTGACAGAGGAAAAGGAGAAGTAGAAAACTTAGACAATCGGAAGAGTAGAGCAAACTACCCATAAAGACGGGGAGATGGCATGGAGCAGTGTGAGAGCATGACATATGGAAGCATGTCAAAAGGAAGGAGGATTCAACAACAGGTAGGTACAGTATACTTTATCACTGATTTAGGAAGCAAAAACAGGCCCAAGACGAGAGAAACAAAACAAAAACTAAATAAAATTATTATACAATGAACTGATTTGAAACAAATAGCATCCCGCAGTCCAAGCCATATCAGGATGTTGAAGGCCAAACATGACTTTGAAAAACAACAAGCCCTTTTTTGAAAAACTTACCTCATGCTTTGAGACTTTAGTATAGTCAATACCTGAAGTGGCCTATATTTTAGCTACTAATGTAACTCTTCTAATTCCAAAAATGTTAATTTGTAGTGTGTTTTGAGTGTTAGTACCTGAGCCTAGATTTGGTGAGCTCTGGACCCTCTTCATGGGAGAGAGCATAAGTGACAAGGCCACACTTTTGCGAGAGCATCCTCCGCTATCTGAGAAGTCACAGCCAGGCAGGTGATCACAGAGGCAGAAGCAGCAGCAACACACACACATGCACATGCATATACACAAATACCAATGCATAAAGGCAGAAAAATAACACAAATAAGCGTGGGGCCAAGTACATGCATTTAAAGAGCCTAATGTTTACTGCATGAGCTCAGGATGTGTGATGAAGCTGGTGTACAGCACAATTTCAAAATGTAATTGTAAAGTACAAGTTTGAAGACCTTGTGTTGCATTAGTTTACACAAAGCAGCACTTCTGTAGCAAATGCTTAGATCAGTTCTTTACAATTTAAGCCGTTACAATACAGGCAAAAAAATCAAGATGAGTCAAGCTACCACTGGCAGCCACAAAAGAGCGCTGATGTGTGACGAAAGGCTTAAAGAGGGATTATTTGTCATTGGTTCTCCAGCTGCAATACACACTTTAGCTTGGGATGCCTGCTAATTTTAGGAGAACACTTTGGGAATGTATTGAGGGAGGAATACGTCACGGTGGTTAAAAGCAACAGGCTTACTATACTTATTGACGCTTTTATTCACAATAAACCAGGCCCAAAGTGGACAATCACCAAAGTGGTAACGCGCGGTCAAGGTTAAAATTATAGACTTATGCCTGTGGTAGAGCAAAGCTAGCACACATAGCAGCTCTTAAAATATCTATGTGGTCGGAAATGTGGAAATATATTGATTTTTTATTGTAAGGTATGAAGTGTGAACGATATTTATATGTTCAGTTACTTTGTGATACAGGAAATATAAGACTGCAAATATGAAAACATAATCAGGTATGCCAAAAATAAATAATGGCCATGGACTTGATGGATGATTCCCCAACAATTGCATACAGTGTATGGTTTGAATACCTGTATTCATATTGAAGAGAACGTCTTACTGGTCCACTGCAGGGGGACACACTTTCCTGTAAAACAAAACAAAGTATTTCAGACAAAGAAATGTCTTCTAGATCAGCTGATTGAGCTCTTAAACAGAGCAAAGGGATTTGCATTTACAAACTGATCTTCCTGAGACTGCTAAAATAAATAATTGAGTTACTGCAACTATAAGAGCCAACCTCACCCCATTTTTCTGTGTAAACTAAACTCTTTTGGATTAAATCTCAAATATAAGCATTTATTTTGGAAATATGCCAGTTTGCTACTGCCCACTCAGTCATTAGGTTCACTTTGATTCAAATAACACTACTTAAAGAGCCAAAATCTCTGTGCAGGGAGAGTCTGGAGATATTAAGGAGGTTTAGGAGAAGGAATGCTGTTTGCTGACATACTGTAATTGACGGTGTGTTAGCTCGATTTGAACTCCTTTCACACATTTCATTTTCCTAATCTTGAGAAAACCTGGGCTGAAGGCTTCAAGACTGAAAGACATGAAAAGTGACATAGGGTTAGGGATGAACTGCACTTCTGAATTTCCAAGCACCTGAATCTCTGATTTATGCACTGATTACTATAAAGTCAACTGAACTGGCAATTCAGTCTGAATATAAAGCTAAGATGGGACAGACCTGTGATTGACTGTCACTATGAGGGGTTGCCAAAGTGTGCTGGAATAGGCTCCCCAGCCAACCTCAATAGGTAAGGAGGGTTAAAAAATTTATAGATGGATAATGTGGTATGGATATAAACAGATACTGATACAGATGATTAGGTATGCTTTAGAAAGATTATGAGGCTATTTCTGAATAATTGCTTTAACAAAATGCCAAAAATATTGAATGGACATCTCAAACGTAAAATGTATATCTTTGTTTTATATAAGTGTTTTCAAGGTGAACAGAAATATACTTCTGTTTACGTAATATATATATACGTCTGTTTGTGATCTGATGCAGCTAAAAAAGATCTGTCAATTATATACTTTTAACTTTATTGGACTTCCGTTACCATGCAGCACTGTACAAAAAAAAGGTAAACCTTTAAATGAAATCAACACATACTGCCTGCCATGTTCAAAAAGATGTTGAAGCCAAGGCCTAAACCAATGGAAGCCAAATGTGGGAACATAAATTCTTCCAGCTGATTTACTTCATGACCTGAGTGAATGCTCTACAGCACATAGATGAAACATAAATAATGTATGCAATACAATTTCTACTTAACCGTACCCATAAGTGATGATGCCTGCTTCTTGCTATATGGAGACCTTTTCTTGGAACTGTTCCAGTAGGGTCTATGATTGATAGGAAGACATCAAAAGCAAAAGGCGCAACACAGACTGTTGCCTCGCTGCGTAAAAGCATGCACGTGTGTCATCATGGGACTTAGTGTGTATGATAGATATTACAAGTGACGGCCTACAGTGGCTGCAGTAGAGATCATACGTGTCTGGTATGTAAGTTACTGTGGCACACACAAGGCTAAGTTTGCCTTACACAAATGTAGATATTGTTGTGAAGTTTTGGCATTGTGGTGTACTACTGTACATCACAATGTACTGCTGTTGTTTAAATGTTAGTGTAGATGGCTCCAGAACTCTTTAACACTTCGGAAACATTATGACTTGGATGATTTTAGTATCTTAATGACCTGAGAGGAGTTTGCACACCCGAATCAATCAGAATGCTCTTTATAATTCTCTTTATCTAGTTTCTCTGTTCAGCACATAGGAGTAAATGCACAGATGTCTCGTCTGGGCCTTTTTCAGTGTACCAAGTAGGTAACATGTACAAATATTGTGACACTACAGTACATAAATAAGTCTAGGTAAACAAAAAATGTGTCCGTATAACCGTGACTAAGGCTTTCCCCTAGACACAAAAGCTGTGTAATGATAAGAGCACAAAATCTGGTTGCTGTTTGTGCAGCCCATGTTGAAACCCGTTCTCACTTCAAACTCGTAAAATAAAATATGGACGTTTGGACAGCATCTAAAGGGACGACAAAGGCAGTCTTCAGCGTGTTTGTATAACATACTGGGGAGAGAAGCAGCTACACGGGGTTTAGTGAGTAGTATGTAAGGCACAATTTCCACGCAAGGAGGTTGGTTAGGGTGGTGGATGGGTCAAACACAAGACTTTCACCCAGGAGACAGGGCTTCATCTCCCATGTGTCACCTTTCCTAAAGTCGCTTACTTCTTTAACCGTCCCAATATTCCCATGTGTCATGGAAGCGCATGCCCATCCACGACCTTTTCTTAAACCCAACCATTCCATTCCCGCATGTTACAGATACGTAACCCCATCCACAAACTTATCCTTAACATAACAGCGTCAAAAGGGACGCCAGTAGTCCCGGCCAAGTGTGTTTAGATAAGACGTTAAAGGAGACTTTTAATGTCAATAACAACAACAACATACGCACCTGAACAAGCATCTGTATTTGGATTGGAGATTGGAGTGAGAATGTGTTGCATGTTGAATACCTTTTAGCATTTGTCCCAGCTGCTTCAACACTGTGACAACTCTGGGCCTCAATGCACATTGACAAATAAAGTCCAATCATCATTTTTCTTGTTAATCTCACTTCACTTGGCTATCATTGACTGGGGCTTATTTTGGTAAAAGTATGAGACCATATTCTAACGTGAATGCGTAAACTGCCTTCGCGTTGGCTCTGGTGATGAGTGGCACTAGATGGACGGCATAACATGCACACGTATTTGAACATGCTGAAAATTGTACAGGCATCCAGATATGAGAGCCAGTTCAGTCTTTTCTGAGATCACTTTCCCGTTATAACAACTGATTAAGACTCACAGTAAATATTCTCATTATCAACACTGTGACAATCTGGGCCTCAATGCAAATTGACAAATAAATAATCATCAATTGTTAAGAACTTGGCTATCATTGACTGGGGCTTTGGTAAAAAGAGAAAAACTGAATTAAACTGATACTGGCTCTGGTGATGAGTGGCACTAGATGGACGGCATAACATGCACACAACATGCTGAAAATTGTACAGGCATCCAGATATGAGAGCCAGTCCAGTTTTTCTGATTTTTATGTTATAACAACTGATTAAGACTCACAGTAAATATTCTCATTATAACAATATGATATAGAAATAAAAAGGAAAAATAAATAAAGAATGGTTAAGAAAATAATTGAAGGGCTTTCTTAAAAAGAAAAAACTGTTATAGATACTAGATATGGTCATGAAACTTGAAAACAAACAAATCTAAGGCATGTCTCCATGCTGACATAATACCTTGAGGGACAATGCCTTAGAAACATTGGTTCACATTAGTAGCAAACACTTACCTAGTTAGATAGATTTTTTTTTAAAAGAGGTTGTGTGAATAGTACTTGGAATTTAATTTGCCATCAATTATGTTGTAGGCTTTCGTTTTGGCAACAAGTGTAACCCTCTTATATTAAGTTGTTAATAATCATCAAATTTACCCACCATGTGAGAGTTTCCTAACACAGTTACAGCTGGTGAGGAGGAAATAATACAACTTGTGGGACTTCATGAAGCCATGTACAGTGGGATATGTTTAGCCCTTGAAGACCTAACCCTCACCCTCATACAGTATCCTCATAAATCTCTCTCTCTCTCTCTCTCTCTGGGGTAAATCATGTGTCTGGCGTCGCAGGCAGTCGCCGTCCAAATGATGGTCAGATTATAAACAGGATCATGTTTCTTGGGGACAGATCAGCGGCGACACAGCAGCTGTGGCCATGGTGTAATGTTATGGCTGGACACTTGAAGAAAACCCGCCAGGCTCTACACCTCCTTCAACTCTCACTCTCTGCTCAGACCTTTTTAAGCTTTTAATCGCAAAATGCACAGCACTCTTTAAAGCCTGTGATGGATCATTAGCAGCTCATGCATAGACGATATACAGTATACTGGAGGGGCACCAAATGTTTCCATTAATTTTTTGGGAGCGCTTCTCTAAAATGTAATGCTTAATGTTATACTTACGAGCTGTGGGAATAAATGTTGACAGACCTAAACACTAATCCTATCATTTCTTATAATGAATTAACTTAGACCTATATGTCAATTCCCAGAACTTTTCTCTACAATGAGTTCCAGTATATCTTTACTAAATTAAAGTCAAATGTGCTAAATAAATGGATAGCAAAGAAGAGACCTTCATTTCCAAAGAGTTGGTATACATTCTTGTCCTAGTTTTGCTGGTATGTAAAGTTTCTTTCTAGTCATTTTGTTTTCTTACTTTGCCGTGGTTTATCCACCGACTGTAATTTAAGCATTGGTAGGCCGCTCTAGAGACGAGCGTGTGTATAATTACTGAGTGTAATAGCTGTGGGACTGCAAATACCCAAGAGCTAAACACAGAAAGCAGTGATGTCCAACACCACAAGCCCATCAAGTCTCGTTAAGTCTGTTGAGTGACCTCCTGGGACACATTCGGTTCATATCTGTGGACTAAAAGGTTTTGAGCTTTGAAACTTTTTGAAACATAAGACACATTAATTTGAGCTCATCACCAGAAACTGTTTCTATAATGGAATGATCATTTTACTGCCCTCAACAACATTTCCACACTGAAAGAGTTTTAATATGGTTGATCTTGACAATACACTTGTTTGTTTGTATATTTTTTGTAGACACAAATTCAATATTGAAGACATAGGATAAGTTGCATAAGTATATGGGAATTTCGATGAGTAATCTGTCTCTGTGTGAGTGATTTCGACTATCTCATAAAATCTGTGTGTAGACAGCACTTAGCCTAGATAACAAAGCAGAACTTAATCAATGCCACTAGAGAACAAGGTTAAAGCATATCATAAAATTACATGAACCACTATCTTTGGTCTTATTAACAAAAGAAGGGTCATTTGGCTAGGCCTTTATCCTAAAAGAAATGTCCTGAAAAAAAACAATAACATGAAGAAAAATGTAACCCAGACAGTGTAATGGAAACACAAAAGGAAGGAAAGAAAAACACAAACAATGTCCTCAAAGAGCACTGGCCAGGATGCCATTAGTCACTGCCTTGGCATGGACAAAACAAGTGTAGAAAAACAAACGTGTCACCGTCCTTCCATGAAAAGAATGCCATGTTTTCATTTAATTTCAGTATTACATTTTAACAGAGCTTTTGAAAGATCCTGTGTGTGTGTGTGTGTGTGTGTGTGTGTGTGTGTGTGTGTGTGTGTGTGAGGATAGCAGGAGAGAGTGAACAATCATTGGAGATAAGCTGACTACGGCCACAAGGGTCCTGACCCTGAAGTGGTCTCTCAGACCGAGACATATTTACAGGATGTCAACAGATTAAGCTCCTTAGCAAATCTATTTAAAGACCAGACCCGAAAGTCATCAGATAGACATTTTCTGTTCAGCTGTTCTATAAACCAACATTATCAGCTGTTGAAAACTTAATAATACATACGATGCCAGAGGTTTTAATAAAACCCTAGGTGCAATACAAATGCAAAACATTCAATATGATTAAATAAAGAGAAACCAAATACCTCAAAGCAGCAGAATGTCCCAGGAGAGCTAACATACATCTCAGTTAAGACATAGCTAGCCTGAAACCCAACTGACAAAAAGAATGACCCTTCCAAAAAAGGCAGAATTTAGAATGGCTTCATTCCTTAATTGACGAGTTGAAGCCAAGTTATTTTAGTGTTGCATTTTTTTGGTTAAAAATGTTAAGAGTGCAGGGTTGTGCTAAGAAAAAAAGGAAAAGGCTTGGGAATCAAAATAGGAGTCTAGCTGTAAGTAACTGTGCTTTAAGTGAACACTGTATTTTACAACTTCAAGTATTTCTAGTATTTGTGTTCAACATCAGCCAAACAAGTTAAACGAATTAACACCTTAACAGTATATTATTCTGCGTATTAATACCAGAAGAGTACAGAATACTTTAGTTTAGCCAATTAATTAGGTTCAACAGTGACCTTAAAAATAAATTACATTCATATTCATTTTAAAGTTTGGATCAAATGGAATCATCGAACACTGACAGTCTTGATGAAAATAATGCTTTACTTTACTTACTTTACTTTATACTTTTTGGAAACCCCGCAGTAGCCATAGAGCATTACATCAGCTGCTGCAAATGAAGACAACTTGTCACTTGTTGTCTCCCATTCCCAAGCCTCCTTTGGGACAAGTTAATAAAATCATATTGGCTCGACAGCCAACCAACCTACTGGAGCGTAGCTTTATGGCACAGTGGATCTTTTCATCTCGACACATTAATAAATAATGAGGCTGTTCTGATTTTTCTCAAAGCTGTAGGAACTTCAGAAAGAGCGATATTGCATACAAGTGAGGCACTGTAGGACCATTTCAGCATCTGAATCTGTATTTTCATTCAAGCAGGAAAATCAATTAAACCAAGTTATTTTCTTGGTTGCGTTTCATCTACCTTGGCATAAAGGCCCAAAAAAGTCACAACGAATCCTACCCTGGAAAGGTCAACAAGAAAACTACTTTCCACCATGATGGTCTCATCATTCAATTGAAAAATTCTGTGATAAAAATGCGAGAATTTGAAATTCTGTTCTAATCCACGTCTAGGTGTTTTTAAGGACTTAAATAACACAGAGCCATGTGTCAAAATCCTTGCTGAGGCTTCTTCTTAGTTTCAGTGTTAAAATCCTTTAAGAATAATAATAATAATAATAATAATAATAATAATAATAATAATAATCTATACTTTATTAATCCCACAAGGGGAAATTACTTTGTTTAATGCACACATGAGAATGAGTATCCTGCTAATACAATAGCCACTTGTCAAAAATGTTGAACAAGAACATTCCCACCTTTTTTGATGATTGTTTTGGACATGTTTTGCAAAATGTTATGAAATAAAAGTTTGCTTTCTTATGACTAAGTTGCTGCAGTATTGTTTCAGCATACTGCCGGTTACATGGAACTTTGTGACTCTGCAGTTTAGGCCACGCTCTCCAGCCAATCAGAATTACAGTGAGTATTTAGCCAAACTATGGTTTAAATCCAAATCAATACTATACACATGTATGTAATGCATTACTAAAATATGAAAAACACATCTTTTCTGACAGCTTAGTGAAGAACTAATAGTTTAATCAAATAAGCCTTCATGCAAAGTTTTAAAGCATCTCTTTCACACAAATGCAAAGCTACTTCCTGTTAGATGCGAGCCATTTTAAAAGGAATAATATATCAGCTCCCTGTTACTGTTCTACCACCACATTACTGACACTAGTTGAACAACAACCACATCCAACATAGTCTCTGCTATCAGCCTTGTTTGTTCAACCTTGCCATTCATTAGCAGACCCCCCTCTGGCTGTATGAATGGATAGGGGAGGTCAATACACTGACCCTGCATGCCCACTCACTGCCCATACTGCTGACAACAGAGGCCCGTGTGTTCTGCAGATTGCATCACAACCCCACTAACGAGCAGAGCCATCGGCCTGAGAGCACTAATGCAATTATGCAACACAAGCCCCGGTACTGTGAGTCGGGGCTATGGGGGGAGAAGAATGAATTGGATGTGACAATTCGTGGGTTTGTTATCTTGCCATTTCTTTACAGAACTAAAGATGCAGTCCCTATATACAGCTCTGATGGTCACAGAAAGGAAGAGAGATAGAAAAAAAAGATATGATGGACAAGCATAGAAAAAAACGGCAAATAGAAAAACACACATTTTCATGCACACAGAAAAAAGATAGAGATCGCAGAGAGGATGAGTAATCAAACCAAATGGAATAAGTCTGAAGAAGCAAATATGTAGTGAAAACTAAAAATGAGCCAATATTAGCATGTAGTATTATGTAAGCTGAGTGGCTAAAGTCGTCTGGGGACACAGCAACGCCAGTAAACAACACCTCTAGACCTGCCACTGTTTTATCTCCTCCTCTGCAAGATGTGTACCCTACCCGTACATGTAGAGCTCCGTGATAAGACTAGTGATTACATCACCATATAACCCCAGGATACAAACTGAGACAATCATGACAAAATAATATATATCAATGTTACAATGAAATGAGAGGATATGCAAATGGGGGACATGGTGTTAGATCGTGCTAAACGCCAAAGATGAAGCTTGAGCTTTTCCTGACTGGACATTTTGATATAGTGTTATAGCCAGACCCCACTTATGGCTTCAGCTTTTTATATGGTGTAGTGAAGGGACAACTGTTGGTCACCTTGGAATCCCAAACATTTTGAGTTTAAAATGTGATGTTTTTTCTGTAATGCTCTTAGGTGAAGATGAATTACCCACTACATTTTACACTGCTCACAAATTAGTAAGCACAGGCTCCATCAAAGCAACAAATGAAGTTATTTCCTAAAATGATAGAGGGATACATGGTAAGTAAATGCCATAAATACCACCTAAAGCGACTGACTAAAGGATCAACAATAAGGGTTCATACCTTTGATATGATTATCAAAAGCTATCAATTAGCTTCTTCTAACACTGAGATAGTAAACACTACAATCTAGAGAATAAAGGAGGTAAACACTGCTTATTATTAAATCACTCTTGTGAGGAAATTAGTTCTAAAAAATTGCAGAATGCAGCTCAACAAGAATGGGTGCCTGAAGAACAATATAACCATCTTGTAAACAGATTTGATAGTTTAGAGAAAGAATAAGCAGTAAAGTACATGCTTATTTTCCCGGTTTGTTAAAGATCATGTGTGCTAATTTGCATAACATTTTCTAAATCTAATGACGAAAACATTTTGAAAGTAATCTGTCATTTGACGCAAGGAGTACACTAAAGCTGAATATCCATCAGCTATGGCTAAGATTACATTCCCCAAACATAGTCTAGATTCCCCAGGTACCCGTGTTAAGTGTTGACCATGAAGATAAGAGAAACTTGATTAGCAAGGATGCTATATTTACAATTCGGCAGGACCTTTTACCCTCTATGGTAGTCTGGATCATCGTGAAAATCGGAGGGATCTTTATGTCCTCTGGGAGAACGACATGAGTAAATATTGTCATTTTACATTTTTTATTCCTACAATTCACCAAGTGGTTAAAGAGAAATGATAAACTCCACCATCACAACTGGATACACAGGAAGTATCTCAGAGAGATGACAGTTTATATGTTTAAATGTAGTCATCATAAGTTTGACAGTAAGTTATAATATCTCAGACGCTACGCAAGAGACTCCACATTTTGAGACTCTTTTGTTTGGCTTCTGTAATACTTCTATTTCCATGATGGCCATTAAACAACACTGCAATTATTGTAGCAGCAAAAACCTCTTTCCACTGACACAGCTTTGTTGATGTTAATGATAATGAGCAATACTGCAACTAATAAATATGAGTCAAAATATTCTCAAATATTTTTTATAAATACCTAGCCATCTTTAAAAAGTAGTTTTCATTTCAGACAGAGAAAGAAAGATGTCCGTTTACTGAGAGCATCACAAATTCACATGAGACTGTAAATCAAGAGCCTTGTGTTTGCAGTTATTCTGTCAAGGTAATTTTTGAATATTTGTCCTTTTATAAAACAGGTTTAAACAAATACCCAATATAAGGAAGGAATGAGAATAGGGAGGGCAAAACAGAGTGACAGTAACAAGGGAATTGAAAATGAAATAATAGTATTTTTGTACAGCTATGATAGTTCCCGGATTTGTAGGACACATACTGCAAAACATTCTGTACTTTATTCTAGATATATGAATAAATAATTAAATAAATACATTAAAAATATTTGTCAAACCTGAATTATTTTGATCTCTCTCCAACAGAGTAACTACTTTCCAGACCCACATCACAGGTTATACAGATCAATAATCAATAAGCAATCAAGCCATCTACATCCCAAATAATGTAGCTTATGTCTAACCAAAAGGTTTTATGGAGCGCTGTTGAGTTTTGCAAACAAATAAGGCTATAGTAGGACTGGAATTAATCATTTTTTGGGTATTAACAATGTCACATTTACCATGGAAAAATGGGGTGCCTTGTGCCATTACAGGGAACAAACAAAGTCCCTCCATGTACGTCAGGTTGGGCAGAAGGGGGAACCAAGTGGACCAGTGCTACGAATAGAGGCTGGGAACCACCCCTTACTGTGTACCCAAGGGTCAAGGTGACATTCCACAACACCTCTGAGACTGGCCTAATGGAGGGATTGGAGCATGGCTTTTGTTGAGTGGGAAAGATGAGACCATGAAAAAGAGTGTAACAAGAGATGGAAGTATGTAAAAAGGGACAGAGGCAAGAAAATACAAATCTGGGACCAAATAATGGGAAGGTAAGAGGTAAAGCGAAAGAGGACAGGAGGTTTTTGGGGATTGAATCCCAGCTTTTCTCTACATTTGGTCTATCAAAACACAAAAATATAAGATTTAGTGTGAATTTCTGTTGTATATACACATTTCATTTTTACTTGAAAAAAGTCAATTTTAAACATTTTCTAAATGAATCATCTAGGCTTGATGTATACAACTTCTCTCTCCACAAAGCTGTAATCTAAGTTATTTGCTGATGCTATTTCTGAGGTGACAGCGGTAGCAACCACCGTTTTATTTGACACCACTTCCCCTGTCCAGTGTCACACAAAAAATAATCTACTCTTGGTCTATAATTGGTGGTTTTGGCAGAGCAGATAAAAAACAATTCCCTTTCAGTGTTTGGGTTTTAAAATCTATTCATACCTCTTTAATTTGCAATCCATTTAAAGCATCAATGTGTTTTTGAATGTAGACATATCACAAAAGGAGTGGACAGCAATACGTGATCTGTTTGTGTGTGTGCTGAAACACAGTAAAATCTCTTTCAGGACTGAGGAAGGTAAATTAAACCTGTATATGTCAATCCATTATTGAAATCTTCAATCTACTTTTAAAAAATGGAATTTAATAAATAGTGTGTTTTGGCGTGAAAATGCACATGGGCACATTATTTACCGTTGGAATGCAACCTTTTCGTCTGAATATCTTTTGTGACATTTACCAAAAGCCTGACCTCTCAGCCAGCAGAGAGCAGGTGCAACAGTCCATCAAGCAAAGGAAATACAATGCTTACCGTCATAAAACCAAAAGACTGGAGACTTGTTAAGAAGAGTCAGGTATAGGTGAGGCGTGAGCCCAAGTGCCTCCCACTTTCTCTTCTTATATTCGGATTGGCTTTATCGTCTTCTTCCCTGCACTCAGCATGAGTCTCTCCTCCCAGTCAAGCTTTATTCCCAGAGCGTAGCCCGTTTAATGCCTGGGAAGCAGAGACAACAGAACGAGGAGAAAGTTAGAGAGCCAAAGAGTGGGAGTGACAGGGAAAGAGAGTTCCCTGTTTGGGTGAAGCAGTGATCAGATACGGCTATTTTCAGACTCAGGCATGCTCGTCTATGAGACTGGAAAGTTACCCCCAAGTGTGGGGTGGGGGCTAAGTGACAGCGTTGACTATCTCTATTTTACCACATACACACATGATTGCATGCATGCACACCACACACACACACACACACACACACACACACACACACACAAAAAACACCAACACCGCACATTGTAATTGTATTGTTTAACATCAGCATCAAGTAGGTACACCTCTGACTAGATATGCATGGTTAAATGAACTAAGGTTAGGATGTCAGTAAAAGTGAGCAGACAGAAAGGGGCGTTAGAGAGCCTTCACTCGCCCATCTCTCCTCCAGGGCTTCAATGTCACACAGCAGCCAATGTCGTCAGTATGAGGCAAGTGAAAAACTCCACACGGAAACAGACGGGTGTCAAATTGTTCTCACATGAGACTTTTTCATTTTCTGACAGTTTGATTGCCTGCGAGGGTTTGCTCAGAGATTTGCAAATGCACATGTGTAAACATGGAGAAGCAGACACACTGGGTCTTTCTATTTTTTATCACTAATAACCATGTGCAGTCAGTGTCATATCAAGCTGTACATATACAGACTAATTATGTGTCCACTCACCTGTGTCATTAAAAACCAAACTGCTGTGTAATCCATATGGGGATGTATATTTTGAAATGACCACACACATACACACACAGGCTGAATATACACCGCAGAGAGGTCAACCAGAGGCACCTCCAGACCCCCCGCTATTCCCAGAATGATGATGTAACTACTGCTATTAGCATCTCATATTTAGAGCCTGGATACCTAAAACCAGCCAGACAGGCAGCTACTGTGCAATTGCTATTAGGATCACTTCCACCTACTCCCTACATACCCATATGACAATAAACAAAACAGTCACAAAAAACAGCATTAGCAGATTGCTGTGTAGTAGGGTTCAGGAAGAGTTCAGCACTCACTACAAAAGAAATGGTAATGTAGCGTTATGGGTAGCAAAGGAATGCTCATATGATTGCTGACTTATTTTTCTCCACAAAAACAGATATTCCAACTATGACTATTACAGTTTTAATAATTCTAAATTAATTAATTAGAATTTCAATTTACCTTACTTAGTCCAAAGCATTTCTCAGGATGGAATGCCAATAACTAAAAACACTTGTCAGTCTACATCTTCAATAAACCCATTATTGCAAGTATACAAAAACAATTTGTTAGTTTAGCTAGGTCAAGTGTTTTAAACATATACTATGTACATCTACAAAAGTAAATTACTAAACTCATGAACACACTCTGTCAAGTGACAACGTGTTGCCAACCTTTAAATCAAACATGGATGGCCTTAGTTGAGATGCCCTGGAGCAACACTATCTATGTCCACTGTCATCGTGCCAATGATGAAGTGGTAATGTAAAAATCCCAGCTTAACGTGCTTAGATAGCTCCAATTATAAGTAGCACTTCTGCAACTATGTCCGTAAAACCCCGAGCTTCAGGCCTCGGCACATTACAGTGACTGGTGTGACAGCAGACTTGATCAAACAGCAGCTGGCCCCCAGAAATTTCTGATCACGTGCCAAGGATTACGGAGGTATGGTAAAAAGGTGACAACTGACAGGTGCTAATGATGGAACCTCAGGGCCAGAATTGAGGAAAGTACCAGGAGACCAATAAAGTGTTGGTTGCATTATCTATTTACTTCATATATCATTCTTTAACCCACATGAGACTTTAAGAAAGATGACAGACAGGATCTCCATCAACACCTGAACGAACATCACCAAACGTTTGATGGATGTGATTTTAGAGTTGCGGATCACATGATCCCTTGTGCATTAAAAACTAAAATGTGAGTTTGATAAGCATCTCCTATGAAGTTGCGCATGTGCAGGAATGATTTATAAAAACAACTGAAACCAACATGACACAGCAGTAGCTTAGGAATGATCTCAGTAAAGTAGTAGAGCAAACTATTTTTATAGCGACTGACACATACTCACACTCAAACACACCGACACTTTGACCTATGAGCCACTCTGGACTACAGTGGCCGTGTCGACATGGTCTCGCCCGTACAGTTTCAACACCTAATTCATTATCAGCTTCTGCCATACCCCATTAAGTAAGTGGCAGGATATAAAAAGCAGGAGAACTGTACACGTACACATTAGTAAGTGTCACTTACTCAAAAACACAGCAAATGTGACCTACCTGTACTCAAGGTAGTCTTCTAACCCTTTCCCATAGCAGGATAGACTACTTCATACATTTGCAGTGAGTGGCTAATTAGACATAGTTTTAAGCATAATTCAATACTTGACTGCTTAGAGCCTTTTTTTAAATCCAGCCTTTTTTATCTTGTGCGTTTGTTCTGTGCGTACTGAAAAAGATACATTAAAATCCACAGGCTGTAAATAGTGTTTACATGCCATGCTAAATAAAAAACTGCCTTGTTAAGAATGACAGGTCATTGTAAAGATTTTTTTACATTACATATTAATTATAAATTTTTGAGTTTTAAGATATCAAACTAATTTTAAAAAAACAGCTGTTTGGCACTGAACGCTTTGCAAACATGTCAGTATATAACTAACCCACTTTAGGAGATTTTGGTTGTCTAAAATGATTTCTTTTTTAATTTGAACACATTTTAAATGAAAGTGCACAAAAATTATGTGCACCTTACTTCTGACTATATACACTTCCTTCAGTCGATCTAATCCAGACTGCGTGGCACATGAGAAGCACAGATTTGTTCAGTGAGAAATGTCAGGGAACAAGCATGTCCTGCAAGCGACCCCTATTACCAGTGAGACTAAGAATTAGGCAAGCTTTTCACACACCACTTGAGCCATGACATGACATGCCTCTGAAGAAGGGCAGAGAGAGGGGAAGATGGATGATGGATGAGAAGAAACAAAAATAGAGGGCGTCAAAACAAAGAAATAGACAGGCAAAGAAAAATTAAAAGGAGAGTGAGATAGAAAGAGATTATGAGTGAAATAAAGTGAACTATAAGTGTAACCCCCTGTTGGATTCTGTACTTTAAGGAGAAGAGGTCTCCTATTCCCTAATGGCCTGCCTTGATCCTCTTTCCTTCTCTCAGCTTCTCAGCCTCTCTCCCTCTCACTCAAACATGCATGTACACACACACACACACACACACACACACACACACACTCTCTCTCACTTTCTCTAAACTCTAAACTGGCAGGTGTAACAGAGACATACTTTCTGGCTCATTGGCCATCAATCAAGTCAAAAAACTATGATTGCCCCATTGAGTGTGTATATTTAAGCTTGAGGCTGTTTATTGGCGCAGCGGGCCCTCATGAGACTGATGGCAGACAACTGTTGTTCGTCATATTGCATCTGTGCTGCTTCCTCTCTCCCAAGTATGCAGTCATAAAAATACATAGAATACTACATCAAAGATACCGTCCAGTAAAGCCTACACACTAATACTCACAACACAGAAGCCAGGTAGGCCACACTGGGAGTGGTATGAGGTACCCAGAGTGATAGTGTTACACTGTGTGCATCCTGTTCACCCAGCATTCAAATTGGACTCACAGCTGCCATCCAACGTTGTTGGCCTTTTTTCTTTTCCTCATTACATCATCTCTTGATATCAGCTAGCAAGCAGCGCCAAAGAAACACAGGGGCTGACTATTCCTTACTGCTTTCTGTCAAATCTAGGATATGACATGGGCAACACCTCAGTCTTAAAATATGACATAAAATGCACTACTGCAGCACTATTCAGGATTATTCATCCAAGCTCTCTCGATAAGAGGCTGACTGATAAACATTTAATGGCAGGTGAATGCAACAAGCAGATGTAATGGTGGGTTAGTTTTGATAAATAAGTAACTCCACAGGGTCCAATATAAAACTCAGAGTCCTGTAGTCTAATTGGTAAAAAACTGCATACCAGACCAAACTAAGGTCATTGTATAATAGTGTTTTCATTATATATATATATAAAAATACTAATTCTGTACTTCGCTGCAAGTGAGTGCAAGCAAACAATAGAGATTAATTTAAGCATTTGGGATGTAGGTTAAATATGGAGATCTCAATTCATGCTTATTGCTATCAAGCAGCGCATTTGTTATTATAGCCTACGTCTCTCGTGCTGACTGTCTTTTACTAAAGCTATGTTTCTACAGCTTAAATGTTGTGGTTTGAGTATTTAACATCCTCCCAGCCCTGGCCGCATCTGCCTTTAATGTACTGGAAACAGCAATCCACTGGAATGCACTTTAGTGCAAACCATAGACAGTAGATAGGTGCAAACAGAGGCAAACTTACCGCATATGAGTTGATTTATTTGTCCTAGTCTCGCCGATTACAACTACGTGTTCATTGTTGCTTATAACGCACGTACAAACATAGCCTGCTTCACCCATCAAAGCAAACACAGCTCTGGGTTGAATCCTCTGCAGCTGCTATAAGCAGCGCGGAGGGAAAGATAATACCGTAGTCCCTTGACAACAACACTGCTGATACGGTGTGTACCTACCTTAACACGAGTCTCGCCTCACTCGACTTATTCCGTAACATATCGTCAGGTTATCAGGCTCTTCCATGTGCTAATGACTGAAGTATTTATCGGAGTACACACACAAACACAAACGCAGTGAGCTGCAGCCGCTCGGAAGCTAGTGCGGTGTCCGTGTGATGAAACTGTACACCTGTTTTCAACGCGTATGGATGTTGCCGGTGTCGGTCAGCTAACTAAAGGCCACTCCCTCTCTCGGGGGTCACAGGCTCAGATAGCAATGCGGTGAAGCTGCCCTGTCTGTCCCCTTTCTTCACGACACAAACCCCGAAAGAAGAGGCGACGCCGCAGCACAAGTAGTTACCGCGGCATGTTTTCTGTTTAACGCTAGCTAACTAGCTACAAGCGCCAGTCGCACTCGCACCGCGGTCCCACACAAGTCACCGGGCTCTCCAGCGATCGTATCTATCCAAAAATGGACTGAACCTGCCTCCTACTGTTTGCACTTTTATTATTATTGAATGACACCGTAGCTTTGTGCGCAAAATGGCCTCTGTTATTTTCATTCAGCAACAGTCTACCGCGAGCTTCCCATTGGGTCGTCGTGTAGCCATAGCAACGCCCGCGGTTCAATCAGTGCTCGCAGAGGACACACAGGAAGGCTGTCTGTGCAGTTCACTGCCAACAGTAAAGTGCCACTTTGCTTTATTTTCTACTTGCATTAGAAAGTTGATGGAGGCTACATGCTGTGTTAATGACTAGAACATGATCATTATACAGTCAGGATTAGTAAATCATCCACTGACCCATGCTGGAAATAAAGCTAGAGCTGTTTCCCTGGCAGCATACCATGTTGTCATCAAACTGTTTGAAGGCATATGTTGGGCTATTAATAAATGACAAGTAAGTTATAGCTTGACGTCCGCTTGACGTAGGCCTGCATATGGGCCAAACTAAGCACAGGCCTTGCACTTCTACAGTGTATGAAGATAATGAAAACTTAGGCTAACTGAGTATTGATTATCTAGAACATACATAGGTTAAACAAGAATATTTGGCCTATATAGCTACTATTACTCAAGTTTATTATTTTGTTTGTAGAAGGTACATTATTGCTTGAGTTCCTTGCAGATTTTTGCAGAGACACGCTGCAAAAATTGTGACATGATTTAATATAGGATTGATCATTGCAGTAGCCTACAACTACAATGCTGTGAGGTGTTTGGATAAATTAGTTTCTGTAGTACCAACCATTAATCATTGTGGTGCGTGTACACAACAAACATTTCTGTGCTAACAATGCAAGAGTTGATTTTTCAGTTGGTGACAGAGCGCTGACATTGGTTTGTCGCCGCAAAATCCTGCAATGATCGGAATGTGTTAAACTCTGATAGGTGTGAATGTGTCATCACTGGCAAGGTGTTGGCACAAATCCATTTTGCAGGTCTTCATGATCGTTGATTATGGTGTTAAACTCTGATAGTGTGGATGAGATGTGGTCATCATCTGAAGCAAGGTGTATTGAAGTCTCTTTATATAGACCACTGTAATCTTTTATAGACCTTAGTGGTCCCTAATACTGAACATTTTCAGCCTTGGTGAGAATTTTCAGTTTTCAAGTGTGGAGTTTGTAGTGGAGGTGTGGCCTGGAGGGTGGACCAACTGCCACTTTGCTCATTTGAAAGCCATAATGTCTCTCTCTCATGGGTGGGCAAAATTTTCTGGGGGTAAAACAGAGAAAGGGGAGGTAACGTTGACCCTTATGACTTCATCAGGAGCAAAATTCAAGATTGGCCCATCTGTGCTTTCATTTTCTCAAAGGCAGAGCAGGATACCCAGGCCTCGGTTTACACCTACCACCATTTCTAGCCACTGGGGGGCCGTAGGCAGGCTGGGGGAACACATATTAATGTTAAAAAAAAACTCATAAAGTGACATTTTCATGCCATGGGACCTTTAAGTGTTGCCCTGTAACAGTACTGTATTTGTTTCAACTCTGTCCTCATTAAGCAAAGCAACTGGACCGTGTCTTGATTTTTGATGCCTTAACTGGGAAATTCTCCTTCTCTGTCACACACACAAACACGCCAAGGTGTTAAATTATTTACAGACAAGATGGTAGCCCGTTATAGTCAATGCTGGGTATCCTGTGACCATGGTAGAAAACGTGGCCTTTTCACATTGAATACATTGTTTTGCATATTTCAAATAAAATAGTATGAGTCATCTGTGTCGATTTTGGTGTAGCAGAAACAACAACAAAATCTATCAATTTTGCAGTAATTAATATAAATGTGAAGTCTCAGTGCAATATCAGAGACATAGATCTGCAGCCTTGGAGTGAAAAATAGCAAAAGCAATAGCCGTATTGCTCATGAATTCTTAAAACCTTAAAGGCTTTTAATGGTCTAGTGAGTTGATAGGGAAGCATACACAGAGCAAAGATGTGACCCTTTCACTGGATGAAAATGTCACTTAAGGAATGCATCTATTCTTATGTAAATAAGTCTGACAAATACAATCCCTTTTGAGCTTACGCAACAGTGTCAATTCTTGTTCACCTATTCATGTTTCTAATAGCTTTGCGATTTTGCAAAGCTACCTCGTATCATCAACTAAACGGCAGCATAACTTGCACTGCTTTATGTAAATCCTAATAATGAAACCACTTGCACAGAATTAAATTGATAAACAACCTTGTGTGCTGAAAAAAATATTTTATGTATTATTATGTATTTATGTTATTAACATGTCCTTTTGGATATGAATAATAAGTTAAGTTAAATTGACAACAAATAACTAATCAACAATTTTTAAAGCTGCAGTGTTATTTTGTTGTCCACACATGCACAAAGAGCCCTTTCTTCTGTCAACATTAAAGGTGTACAAATTTAGACCGTTATTGATAGCTGACCTTTCTGAAGTGTCAGCGAGACCACATCTGTGTGTGTGTGTGTGTGTGTGTGTGTGTGTAAACGCATGCATGCATGTGTTTCGTCTTTTGCCACTAGCTCATAGGCAGCCCTTACTGAATCTTACTGTTATCAAGTAGGTGCCTTTTTATAGGTGGTATGTTATCCACAGGAATACTCTTGGCAATCCATTCTGACGGGGCCAGGGAGGATGATGACGATACATTGATACATGTCTGGTATGCAGTGGTCCGTTGGTTATACCGGAGCAGGCTTGCTAGGCTGAAGCTTAAGACGTTACGCCGCATTACAGAACAAGACTAATGGCATGTCTACACGAGAGGTGTTTCTGCTGTGTTTTTTCATCATCCATCTCACACACAGAACAGATTTGCATCTATTTTCATCAATACAGCTGTCTACATAGGCTGTGTAACAGCTTGCATTTCACTGCTCTATATATGCACGTAACCAGAACCTCAAGCGTCAGTTTTACACTTTAAGTCTATTTTCTTCGGTTTTATTTAATTGTGTATTCGGCTGAGTGAGAGTGTATACAGCCATGTAAGCTTCTCTGGGAGGCTGTACTTAGGCAGCATGCTAATGACAATGCTAACATGCTGATAATAAGCAGGTTAATGTTTACGCCAGTTATGCTAACATTTTCTAATTATCACATAACACAATGTACAGCTATGGCTGATAAGAATTACATTAATTTTGCATTCAGTATTTAGGAGACTCCTCAGTAAGGTGAAGTGAAGTAACAAATGTACTGATTTGAACCCAAACCACAGTTTTTTTCTAAACGTAACTAAGCAGTTTTGTAGCCTACACCTAACCAAGTAATGTTTATGCCTAAACCAAACCAAACTGTGATTGTTCCACAGCTGTTACATTTAGATATGAGGACGGAATGGCTCCTCTGGGTCGCATTTCCTTCCACCACTAGGGGCGCTAATTTATTAAACTCCTTTGAGTCGTATTAAAGGGTAGGATCAAATGACCTATGTGGTCATAGTTTGGATGACTTGTTGGTATTTAGTTGTTATCCAAATTATTGAAATGCTACTGTGGAAAGTAGGGCGCCTGATTTAGAAAAATGCTAGAACCCCACCCTTGATTGCAAAGAAATTAAAGAAAAAAAATGTTTACCCTGAATACCCTCATGGTGGAGCTAGAGTAAAAGTAAGGTGACAAAAGTAATCAGGCTTCAACCTCTCTGGGCCATGAATGTCTTTATAAAACATAAATGGTAAAACCATCCAGTAGTGAAATGATTTAGTCTGGACCAAAGCAAAGAACAAACAACGGACCAACTGATTGAACTCTGACATTAGCATTAACATCCATAGAGCAATGCCAGTAGTGTAGCTAAAGAAACAACCAAGATAGCAAGAACTCCTGGACTGTCACTACATATAGTCACAGGAATTTGTACCAACCCCCTCTGAGAGCCCAGAATGGGATTTAAGCATAGGTAGTAGAGGAGCTAGTGGAGTCTAGTGTTGACGTGAGTTGAAGATCAGAAAGCTGGCCTTGGATACAAGCTATACTGAAGCTGGGCACAATCAAGAAAGCACAACATTACAATCCACACAACGTGCAATAATGATGTGCAATAATGTTTTCCATTATGGTATTTCGCTTTTAGGATGGCAACATCAACCGTATCTTGAAGGCCATGGGATAATCAAGCATGTGTCAAGCTTTTATGGCCGCAGCCTCCTATCCTCATCCACATCATGTCTGTAATTATCTAATAGCCAAACGCTGACATATACTACCACCACCTCTCCTGCCTTATCTTAGAATAGCCCATAATAAAAGGATAGCAGGCTGGCACATGGATCTTGTGAGAAAATAACTCTTTTATCTGAGCAGTGGCACTCGCTCACATCTTTCCACTAATGCTTTCCAAAGAGATCCACATTTGGAACAGCTGATACTGAGGTTCACTCGTCTGGCCAATGTTAAAGTGGCACAGTGGTGCTGAATGAGTGGATGGCATATGAGTGCATGAGGACATTGTCTGGCAATGACATCATGCCACTTTCACTTATATGTCAGGATTGCTTTGATGTCTGAGAGCTGACCAGGTGAAATGCCTAAGCAAATATGTGAAAAAAAACAAAGCTGCTGATGTAGTCGTGTAGCGATGATGTAGTGACACATTTCCATTAGACTCCTTTTCACTGGATTAATTCCTGTTAGTCAGACATCTATGATCATGATAAGTATCATTGGCTCATGTAAGGGTCAATCACTGCCGTACAATGGAGTGAAAAGAACAAAATGCTGAATTCTGTCAACCAAACATCATTCAACCACCAAAATACAAATTGCAGTTCATCTAACCCGAAACTCACCCTGGCCTCTGCTTTCCTGCTGTGCGCTATCAATCAAAAAGAGACAACATAGCCCAGTGAAAGTGCCAGTGTCACTCATGGCTCTTCATTTTGTACATGAAAGCTTGCACTGCATTGTTATGATGATGAAAATCTGACATGACAGAACAGATACAAATGGTGGATGAGAGAAGATGAAGGATAATAGAATAATTAATGACACAGTGAAGGACATAGAAGAGCAGAGATGCAGTCATAGGCTAAATTCTCCTGTAGCTTACACAAGTTGACATCATCATTACCTCATCATGGGAATCTTCACTGTGTGACAATGCATATTATGACTTCAGTGAATCTTTCAAAAATTAACATTATACAAATCTTAATTTTCTCTTTATGTCTGTAATATGATGAAGAAAGGTAAACAGCTAGCAAGACATATTTCTCTCAGCAGGTGGAGACCAAAACAGAGTGACAGTATGTAGATTTGTATTTTTCAGATTATTTCTGCCCTCACGTGGCCAAAATTAAAAACTCAAAAGTCACATCCAAAAAAACAGAAACTAAGTGGCATAGCTAATACCACTGTATGTAAAGACATAGACACAGACTTTGTTGTCTATGTAAAATAGGTTTTCAAGCTGACAGCTTTCAAATTAGTGACAATATTTCACATTCATCAACACAGTATGGCAGGCCTTGCTGTTTTTCTCCCTTCAGGTGAGGAGTCAGCAGCTGTCCACATTCAGGAGCAGCTCACACCAACAGAGGCTGTAGTTGTATAATGAGTCAAACACTGTAATTACAACAGCAGGAGATGAGGGTGCTTTTAGGCAACCAGAGTGCTAATTTCTCTGCCTATCTCACCCTTGTGAAATTTCCTGTAGCGCAAAGCTGCACAAGATCATAAAACTTAATTTTCTAGAACAGCAAATGTGTCAGACTCAAGGACTCTTAGGCGCAAATTCTATATTTATTTAAAATGAAATTTGTCTTGCAATAATTTCAAAATTGTATGCTTGGTAAAAAATTATAGCTAAGCATTTTAATGTCTGCCAGATGTAATCTTTTACAACATTCCACACATGCTTTTAAGCTTCCCCAATATATGAGGGAGTCACACTGTTGCACACAGACATATTTCAACAAATACTGGATTGTCTTCTACATTTAGTGCAGACATTCATGGTTCCCAGAGGATGAAGTCTAATAACTTTGATGATCCCATGACTTTTCCTCTGGTGCCTCCATTTGGTTTTATGTCAAATGTCAGAAAAAACAGTTCCAACATGGATTGCCATGAAATTTGGTTGAAACATTCATGCCCCTATCAGGATAACTGTAACAACTGCGGCAACTAATAATCATCAAGGGCAAAATTTCAATGTGTCCAATACTTTAGTTTATGACCAAATAGTTGCAAAACAGTTTTGGTGTTCAAACATCCTCATATTTACTTTGTGTCCAAACTAATTAGCAAATGTTAGCATGCTAACACACTAAACTAAGATGGTAGTAAGATGGGAAACATACCCACTAAACCCATTTGGCATTATCATTGTGTGCATTTTAGCATACTAACACATTAGCATTTAGCTTATATAGTAGCACATCTATGCCCTAGTAGGCCTACAGCCTCATACAGCTGTTATGGCTTTTGTTTCCACTAGGCTTTATGTTTGAGTATTCATACTACATGAAGTATTATCCGTTAATAATGCAGCCCTGATATTGAAACGCCTAATCTGACTCTTGGAGCTCATAACCTCATAAACCTTTCTGCTTTTCCTTATGGGGGCATGGAGCGAAGCAGAGCGACTTACGCTCGGTATTCATGTGTTTCCCACGTGCGTCTTCCTAACACAATTGTTGACAGTACTCTCTTTGAAACACATTTCTAATATTACTCTGCTCTTCATCCATCTCAATACCCTCCACTGATGTTGGTAAGCCAGGCCTCTCCTGTGTGACTGCTGAGTGGATTGATAAGTGGTGTTGTGGCTGATGAAATGTTGCGTAGCTGGATGCTGATGCGATGTCTGCCAGAATGCTCACCAGAAGAGCTGCAGGGACAATGAGTCATAAACAATGTAGACAAAAAAATAATACGTATATATTCAGTACTGTGTAAAAGTCTGAGGCAGGTGTGAAAAATGCTGTAAACTAAGAATGCTTTCAAAAATGTAAATAATGATTGTTTATTTTTATCAACTTACAAAATGTAAAACGAGCAAACAAAAGAAAAATCTAAATCACATCAATATTTGGTGTCACTACCCTTTAGAAATACTTGGCTGTAGCAGAAGGCAGTTTGTTGGCCAAAGGGCTGGAGAGCGGTACAATAACGAGTGTCTGCAGGCAACAGTGAAGCATGGTGGGGGTTCTTTGCAAGTTTGGGGCTGCATTTCTGCAAATGGAGTTGGAGATTTGGTCAGGATTAATGGTGTCCTCAATGCTGAGAAATACAGTCAGACACTTATCCATCATGCAATACCATTAGAGAGGCGTATGGAAAGAGTACATAGGGAACAATGGAAAGTGACATGACCAAGAGTAATCATCAAGAGATGTGATGCCAGTCAGCTGGTGGATATGCCAGCTGGCTCAGACTGTGTCACATGAAGATGTCTTTGAACCTTTGAGGTTGACACTATCAGGTGTTTTGTGAGAAAATACACACATGTGGAGTTTTGACGTTGTATTCAAAGAATCAGGTTGTTATCATGTAGCAGTGTCTTTTTATAATTGTTCTTTGTTATTGCAATTATTTTAAAATATCTTCCATGAAAAAGGCCTATTTTAATGTTTGCGAAATTTCATACAGAAAATGTCAAAACCATAGTTGAACTAATTGCTTTATAGTAGTATGTATGTATGTACAATTACTGCAATTAAACACAGTTCTTAACACAAATCATTAGACATTTATTTCATCTAATTTTTGCAAAGTATTTGCAATTAACAAATGCACATATGATCATATACTGAGTAATTATTGTGATGTTCCATATCAGCAATAGAGAAAGCAGCTGTAGTTGCTTATACAGAGTTGGCAGAATTAACCGCATTACAAGCTCTTTCCATCATTTACTTGCTAATGAGCCTGTTAGAGGAAAGTATTTATGCAAAAAAAAAAAGAAATCTGCTTCAGAATTCTGTCCTTGATTTATTGTTAATGCTGTAAATCCTCTTCATAGATTTTCAGCTTTTTTCTAGCCTGTAATTAAGTAATGGCTCAATTAATCCTTCCAGACCTGCACTGCCAGGGATAGCCGGGACATTCATTGGGAGGCAACAGGAGGAGATTAATCCAGACCAACATACAATAGAAGTGGAACACAATTGTGCACATGATGGTGCAAACAATGGCACCCATGGAAGCCTATGGGTGACTTAATTCAAAAGATAATGTAAATGTGAAAATTAAAATGTTATTACACAATAGTAATAATAATATAGTAATATAGTTATTATCATTTTCCACAAGTGTATGTTGTTCGATAATCCAATTTTCATTTATACATTCTTGTATGGCCATTGTATAACTATATTAAAATGTTAATGTATTTTAATAACAAAATGAGAATTTAAATTCAAACCCCATTGGACTTTTCATTTTCAAAGACATAAAATGCATAAAATGTAAATACATGAATAAAAACCTGTCTGAGTCTGTGTAAGGGGATCCGAACAGTAGCAAAAATAACAAGATATTTGTATTAAGAAAAAAAAATGTTGATACAGAATAATTGAAAAGTACTGTACGCTGTACTGTTTTCTTTTCACTTTAATCTATGCAGGATAAGTAGCAGAGAAAAGGACTGCTATCTCCGTCACAAAGCTCTCACAAAGCTCTCACAGCATGTTGTGTCACAGTCAGTTCATTTTTAGCACAGACATTTTACAAGAAATGTGAATAATGGTATAATGTACAAGTAGCAAGTTGTCCTCCTGTCAGTGGGGCAAAGCAATCTGTTCAGGCTGAGATTTTTTTAAGATGTGGAATGTGACCCATGAATCTCCTTCTTCCTTCTTTGGTAACAGTGCTGCTCTGCTACATCAAAAGAGACCTTAATCGCTAAATCACTTTTGACCACATGACCCAGAGAAATATTTGCGTTTTTAGCCAAAGAGGGATGAACTTATTAGTGAATGGAAGAAAAATGTCATGAATGTTTATATATTTATTTATGCATGAAATCGCCACAAAGTCCTATCAGAACAGTAGATCTTATTCACATCTCACATCTACTTTTCCTGGTCTTTTTGGTGTGTTTCCTTCCTTGTTTGATTGAATCTATTGTGCTCTGTTGGGAAATGGTCATATTCAACCAGCACTTAAAAATCACGTGAGAAAAGAGTAAAAGATCTGCAGCCATCCACCCTGCAACATAATGGCCCTCCTAAATGAGGATAATGAAAGACAGCTAACATATAGTTGACTTTGAGAACGTCTGATAGTCTGCAAAAGTTCTCTATTGTGATATCCTATTTTATATGCTCAAAGCCATTACACCTTAAACAATCCCTTACACCACATGGCTTCTTTAATCAAGAAGGCAACAGTCCCATCTGCTAACCATCACTGACAGGCTGGATTGTTGGTACTGCCAGACTGTTGTAGCCAAAGCTTAAGGTGCGGCAACAAAGCTCTGCCCTGCTTTTCACACACTCTGTTTGGTGTTAGAAGAGACTAATCTCCTTCTGAATAGGCCACTTGTCTCACAGCTTTTAGCACATGGTCAAAGCCTCGCAGTGTCAACTCCTCACACAACAAAGATGTCCCTGCAAAACAGGTGGACAATGCTCAAGGCACTGTCAGCCAGGCACACATTTCTCAACACATAGCCCTTCAAAGAGGTCAAGTTTGCAGCCTAGTCATGATTCAGATTGAAAGTTGTCTCGCTGGATCTTCCTCCACAGCTCTGCGAAGGAGGGTCTGGCTAGTCCACACAGCATTACGGGATGGGAGAAAAACATGCTCTGGTTTATTGGCATTTCTGTAAACCAATCCCAATCATCATGAGTGGTGCTGAGCACCGGACAGAGCCACGGTGCCGCTGCAAAATAGCCTCAAGAAGGAAGTTTTGGAATGTGTGCGTTCAAAAGTTGTTTTAGTCATGCAATAGAAAACTTGTTTGGACAGATAGTCTAGCTAGCTGTCTGGATTTACCCTGCAGAGATCTGAGGACCAGGTAACCATAGTCCTCAGATTGGACAGATAGTCTAGCTAGCTGTCTGGATTTACCCTGCAGAGATCTGAGGACCAGGTAACCATAGTCCTCAGATTGGACAGATAGTCTAGCTAGCTGTCTGGATTTACCCTGCAGAGATCTGAGGACCAGGTAACCATAGTCCTCAGATTGGACAGATAGTCTAGCTAGCTGTCTGGATTTACTGCAGAGATCTGAGGACCAGGTAACCATAGTCCTCAGATTGGACAGATAGTCTAGCTAGCTGTCTGGATTTACCCTGCAGAGATCTGAGGACCAGGTAACCATAGTCCTCAGATTGGACAGATAGTCTAGCTAGCTGTCTGGATTTACCCTGCAGAGATCTGAGGACCAGGTAACCATAGTCCTTATTAATTGACCAGAATTTAAAATTCCAACTCAAAGAAAGTTGAAGGTAACGGACATTTGGCTGAAAAGAGTGAAATCCAACGGAATTTAATCCAAACGTCCGTATTTTACGAGTTTGGAGTGAGAACGGGTTGAAATAGTTAACAGTTTGCCAACATATCCGCCATATCACATTTATAAGATGAAACAATTTAAATGTTGTCTTTACAGCGGGTTTCTGTTGACTCCACATGGCTGAAAAATCTGTTAATGCAGGCTTAAATCACTGATTCCTGTACTGTATATGTTACATACTGTATATATACTGTACACATAATACATTTGCAGTAGCTACAATAACAAAATGTTACAGTGCTGAAATAGCTGATATGCCTAATGTAGTGGTAATAGCTCCATGTGAAGATTTCCTTGCCTTTCTCTGTTTCAAGTAATTGTTAAAAGTGAATACATGTAATTTTGAACTATTGTTGAAAAAGAAAAGGGGCTTTTAAGGCTAACTGAACAATTGAAAAAGAGTTATAGCCCTAATAAGGTTTTCATTGTATTTGCCATATTTCCAGCTGTGCCCCCCCACACACACACACACACACACACACTAAATTGTCTCTTCTTGCATTTTACTGAGCTGCACTGCAGAGAGTTAACGGCACAGTAGTAGATCCACGCTGCTGATTCCACTTCACTATTGATGTCCTGCCACCCCTGGGGACCACTTATAGTGAGAAGAGACCTGAGTCAGCACTTAGTGAACACTAGCCAGTGATAAGAAGCAGATACCATCAGCTAATGCTCAAATGAAAAATGAAAAAAATAAAATAAAATACGATGAATGTGTAGATTTGCACAACAGTTGCAGCTGACACTGTGAATTTTTGCTGAGGTGAAGAAATCCTTTCATTTTCAGTAGCGTAGCAAGTCAGTTTGTTTTGCTGTCGTGTGGGTTTCATTGATCACAATCAGGGATAAAAGCTTTCATAATCCTTAAGATGCTACATCTGTTCACAACTGTCATTGTATGTGCAGTGTGACATGTTGTGGGGTCATCCATGTAATGTGTGTGTCCAAGTGCTTAATTAAGGGAGAAATCTGATGAGGAAAACAAAGAGTAATCATCCATGTTTTATATTCTTTCCAGCGTGTGATTGAAATCAAAATGCACATACATTGCTTTTAACCATTTGCCCCTTCCTTCCCCTGAGGTGGCTGACACCAGCAGCAGAGCTGGGCACCTGACCTCCATACATCATTTGGCAGCCAACTGGGTAGGGGGAGATATATGCTGCAGTGTCTTTTTTTCTGCAGAGGGCAGAGAGAACATGCTACAACATAGCTGCTGCTGCTGCTGCATGCCTGCACCGCTCCTTGTATGACATTGCCCTTTTCCTCTTCCACATCTAAAATCTCTTCATCTCACTGTTTCGTCTTCCCCAGGCTCATGTGAAGACCAAACATCTTATTTATCCCCCTTTTTCTTAAAATATCAGTACAAAGACCTTTGCTTTTTAGGAATCCTTGCTCTTATTTTTGTTTCTCTCACTTGAGCTATACAGTAGATGCCCATTACGTCAGACAGTTACAAGGCACCGCTGTGAGACTGCAATTAACTCCATTAGCTACTTTATGAGGTTTGTGGAGTAAATGCACAGACACAGGCACACAATATGAGAGTGTACACTGCTCATCTTTCTGGTGTATATCAGTGTGTAGTGAGGGTTTGAACATGTTGATTATGACGTTACTGTGTAAGGTAATGTGCAGGATTAAATAACAAAGGTTACCATCCACCATGTAGAAAATAGCTGTGAATAGCCGAGAGCCGAGAAACTCACCTTTGGTTTCGAGGCATTCCAACACTCCGGAGATTCAGTCTGCAAATGAGGGAGAGGAGATTTCCCCGAGCCAGTAAGATGGAGAATGTGGCACACACACTCCCATTGATGGAGCAGTTATCCCGTTTGCATGAGTGGATTCAATCACACGTTCGCACGACACACACTAGCCACAGTGAAACATGTACAGCAATGCCTGTCACTCAGTCCACAGTTCAGTAGGGGGTGTTTCTCCCTCATTCCAGTGTCAAGTTGTTTCTCCTGAGAGAATCTGATGTAAATGTAATTCCTGTCAGCTTATTGTGCCTGTGTTTGCCTCCTTCCCCTCCTAAGCTGTTGTCAGTACACTTCATGATTTAGCCCGTATTATAACAGAACGGGGCTGTAACAATTCCCTGCAGCATCATTTGCTCTGGTTCTCATCACAGCCCTTCCCATCGCCATGTGCCTTTTGATTTGGTTTATTTTAATAGCTGTGTTTTCTGCAGAAAACCCCTCAATGTCTCTCTTTAAAAAAAATCCCATTACTATCCCATTACCACCACCATGCTAACTCTCCACTTTTTGCAGGTCTTCATCAACCCAGCCATTGGCACAAAGCCCTGTAAGCTGCCTACAGTAGGGCTTAGCACTGGGCTAAACCAATCAGGTGGTCTGAGGTCTATCCCAGAAAGGACCTGCTTTATTTATCTGAGGAAAGAATGGAACGGAAAAGAGAGGGGATAGAAAGGTGCATGTATGTATTTGTCTGTGTGAGTATGGAGGATGAGGGGGGAGTTTATTGCAGTTTTGTTTTTCTTCAAGTTTTCTTGCTTTGCACATTGTGGAATTAGAACTAATATATATGCAACCCTATTGTTCTCATCCACAATCTGAGAGAGAGAGACAGAAATGTGATGAAAAGGCCACAGGGTCAGTGTCCTCCCTTCATAAATCTCCACAAAATCAATAACCTCGGACCAAGAATGCTGGTACCAAATCTTTCGGAAATCCAGAGGGGATAATCAGGGGATCAACACTTCCTGGGGCCTTACATATCTGTAGCAAATGTCATACAAATCTATGTAGGGGATCTCCAAAGTCATGAAGAATGATCTTCTGGAGACCATGAATGTCTATACCAAATTTCATGGCAATCCATCCAATATTTGTTGAGATTTATCAGTTTGGACCCGATGTGGTCACCCAACAAGCAACATTGCCATCCCTAGAACTGCTAGCTCGGCTAAAAAGAGGTTTTCACCATATAGTTTTATATCTATGGTTTTCATTGTCCTATGTAGAGTATCTGATAACACTTGAATATGAATTTAAAAGAAGGCTACAAATACAGAGACTTCTTATCAAAGTTAATTATGTATGTCAGTGAAATAAATACATAATTTAAGCAGCCATTTGACACACAGTGTGGCTTTGAACCATGCCAGTGTTGGTTTGGATGAATGGCATTCTTAGGAATGATGGGACATGTGCTCTGTTGCAAGACAGCTGATGTCAAGCTAATTAACACACTGGTTCCAAGTGGCTGTTAGTATGATTAAAGATTTGAAATACCACAGATGATGTTCCAGTGAAAAATATGCACTGCGATCGTACTGTCAACAGGATGTTAGAGCAATTATGAAAAAAATAAGTATTTCAGTTTGAAGTGAAATTCACTTAACTGAAAATACTGACTTTGAATGATGCGATGACACATCACTTACCGATCAATTACAAGATGCTAATTGCTTTTTCTTACAGTAGTGCGGAGTTCCAATTTCTGACTCATCTAGCACCAGCAGCAGGTCACATCTGCTTTTACATAACTGCTGACCTTTTAAAATGGTTTGGCCATGTAGTTATCTCCAGAGTTATTGCTGCTTGGACTGTCTTAGTAATGCAATTACTTGCAGCCTAGAACTGTGGTGGTATGATATACTGGTCAATAAATTAGTTTCTCTCCATTTACTCCAATGTATATCTTGGGGGAATGCATTTCATTTAATAGTCACACTTTTTAATAACTCATAACTCTAACCCTCTGAAGACAAATCGGCGAGTCCAAGTGATGTTTAACAATACTTGTATTCAATAAGCGATATTACAAAATTTCATTTTAGAAATGTATTTACTAATTTATTCATATGTTATGCTACTTTTGCGAACCCAAGACTTTTGTTGATTAATTTCAAGCACAAAAATAATTGATGCAGGTTTGTTTTCAGGAGAGAAAATTTTAAAAGCAAACATCAACTGTTCAGCTTCAGGGCCAAATAATCTCTTTACACATTGCTATGGAACAAATTTGGGCCTCAATTTACAGAAAGCTGAGTTTGTTCTGAACATATTGACATGAAACACATATATACTATACACACACTACATATATATATATATATATATATATATATATATATATATATATATATATATATGTGTGTTAAATATATGTTAAAAATAAATGATGAACAGTCCTAGATGACCCAGATCAATTTAGCAACAAAAGCTCAAAATAAATGCAAACAAACTAATTAACAAGATTTGTTGACCATGGGTGATGTTTTCATAGTTTTATGAGTACAGCTATGTTGGAGCTACCTGGTTTGAGTCACCCAAGAAGGGGAGACATGTAAGAAAGGTCCTCGCTGGACCCAAACTGGGGATACTGTGATTACACAGTCAGACCCCTATAGTCCAGGACACCCAACATGAATTATTCATTTTACATGTATGCTGCTGCTCCTTTGCGTTGAAAGGAGCCAGTTGAGGTGGTTCGGGCATCTGGTAAGGATGCCTCCTGGGCGCCTCCCTAGGGAGGTGTTCCAGGCACGTCCAGCTGGGAGGAGGCCTCGGGGAAGACCCAGGACTAGGTGGAGGGATTATATCTCCAACCTGGCCTGGGAACGCCTCGGGATCCCCCAGTCGGAGCTGGTTGATGTGGCTCGGGGAAGGGAAGTTTGGGGTCCCCTGCTGGAGCCGCTGCCCCTGAGACCTGATCTCAGATAAGTGGATGGAGATGGATGGATGGATGGATGGATGGATGGATGCCCATATTGTACACTTATAATAACGATCTGAATTCTGACAGTGTGGGATCTTATACCAACAGGACTTCATGTCATCAGAGGAGGGTGACATGCAACAGAGAGGAGTCCCCTTGTTTCCTGTCATGTCTCTACCATCTGCCATCATATAATGGCATATTTTCTTGTCTTATTAGACCCTAAAAACATTGATATTTCATTTTGTCACTCACCGACTCAGGTCATAGTGTTCATTAGGGCTCAGACTGGGGTGAAGCTCCTTTTGGGCAATTCCCAATAAAATAAGAATCCCAAAAAATAAAAAGTAATAAATGGCAAATCCCACCATCCTCAAAAATAAATAAATGATTAGCTGCACACACACTGCAACAAGAGAAACAAAGGCAGAGAAACAACAGATCACAACAGCAGGTGAGCAACAGCAGATCCTATGCTACAGGCTCCGTATACACTATCAGAGAAGGAGTATCTGTTGGGTTATTTTGTAACAAAGCCTGAACCATGCTGTATTCCTACAAGGTAGACAAGTTGAGCTGCTCAATAATAGTATGTTACTGCCCTCTGGTGGTTCTTTCAAACTAACCTTGTGTTTATTTGTCCGGCTTAAGTTTCCCTTCTCTGGGTGTTCTGAATGAGGGCATTCAAAGTTATGAAAAACCATGAATGATAAAACATTATCATATGACTAGAAAGATTTCTGTTTTTCGACTCAGGAGTAGAACAGATATCACCCACCCCTGCATCAGCACTTTGAAAGTGCTCTTGAGAGTGTGTTGGTACTGGTACTGGTAAGAGAGTACTGATGCTCAGCACACCTACCAAGGTGTTATACTCTTTGTATAAAGGTTAAAAAAATGCACCCTATGTTTATTGATTCTATTTTTACAATATCTTATAGATTTTAATGCAGTGTTTCTGTGTTTATGTGGAAATACAATCTGTGACAGTAAACGACATGCACAACTGGGACATAAATAACACTTTATCTTGTATTCTTTTAAGGTGTAGCCTACTTACGTAAAGTGGTATAATACAATAAGTACTGCAGTGTTTACTGTGGTTACTTTGGGATTCTCTTACTTCTGCATATTGGCTGTTGCAGAGTCTATGTTAGGGAACTTCATGCTTCAGGTGGGAGAATCACTCAATTCCACTTGTTAGGGAAAAAAAATAATGAGCTATGTTGTATTTTTATTTATTTGATCCCACTTTATTAAACGTGTGTATCAGTGTCGTCTCATGGTTGAACTTTGGGCTACAAGGCCAAATAAAATAATACCGTAATTGCATATGTGCCCGATCTTGAATAAGGGAGCTGTTGAACTGTTAATTCATTTGAGTTACAGAGCCAAATATATTTTGTGCAATGTACACATGTTTTTACTTATTTGAATTCAGTCTGAGAAATATGTCAAATGTAATGTTTGATAGGTGGATTGGAGTATGTGGCATTCCAGAGTCTAGACTGGGCAGTCCTCCAGAAAGGATGACACATCACGGACTGTAGGCAAGTTTATTCTCGTCATCTACAGTTACTGTGGTAGGTGTGGATCATGCTCTGGTTTCAAATGATAAGCCACACATTGCCCGAATAAGTTTGAAATAACTTCATACGAATAAAAAAAAAAAATAGCTTACACACTATAGTCTATCATACAGCACATACACAGATATCTTAAACATGTTCTTAACTTCTTATAATCCTCCTGTTGTCCTCGGGTCAAATTTGACCCCTTTAAAAAATGTCTATATTTTATATCTATATCTGAAATATGGGTTTCTTTTTAACCAAATTACCACAGAAATGGATTGGATTCCATACAACGCTCTTTGCAAATACAATTGATCACTTTGATTCCTGACTAAAGTCATCTGTACGTTCCTCTGATCTTAACTATTAGTCAAAAGAATTCATTATTTCTGCTTTTATAACTCAAATATTAGGTAGGCCTCTAATTCTATATAAATGAGGGTTATTGACCATAGATTCCAAAACCTACTGTAAAACTAGCGGTAGTAAGGTGGTGTTAGTGAAAACTAAAAAAAAACACACAAGGGTTAAACTCATCAGATCATGCAGCCTGCTTCGCTCCTCCACAGCAAGTTGTCTTGCAGGTCTACTCGGTCATTTACGGTATGTGGGGAGCGTTCACTTTCTTGAAATCAACACAAATGTGATCTCGATAGATAGGCGACCGTTCACAAATGAATTCAGGTGGTAAATTAATCTTTTATATAAGCTATAGTTGCTAAAACTGATGTGTGGATTTAGTTTTTACACGCGGTTAACAACCGAGCCTCATAGTCTACCTTCTAGCCTCCAGACGGTTTTCTGTTTCGGTAACGTCACTATGACCCACATGGCGGACTGTGCGTGACAACGACAACACGACTTGGACTGTTTTATTTCCACCACGCCTCAAACTCATTAAGCGTTATCGATTTCTGGAGCCTGATTATGTTAGCCATCAGGTAATAATCTAATAATCTGAAGCATGTCACACTGGCTCCAGTCTTTGAAGGAAGCTTCCCTGTCGGCTACTGTGTTTATCCACCTGCATGAAAGAGTTAAATTCTGGATCTAGGCTAGACAATTATATGGAAGTGAAACCGGACTTGCCACTTCTCATTTCCGCAATTTCTTGCTGTCAGCGTGCGCTTCATACGCGCAGACCGAGACGGGGACCAGATGTGGTGCTGGACGTGAAGGCCTTCGGTTTGATGACGTCTAGATCCATAAGAGTATATGCAGAGGAAACATCTGGTAAGAGCTCTGCAAGTTTTATATCCCAAATATTAGCCATCTTGGAGTGTCAATGTGACACTCAGTGATATGATTATCATACCATTCTTGTGATAGTAATACTTAATACATAATACTGTATGCTTCTGGAAGAGACATTTCTGGAGACAATTCAACATTTCAAATGTATGTTGTAATGTCAGGAATAGAACATAATTCTACATCTCACTATTTAGTAATGTGTCACATCTGCATAATAAAGCAGCACTAATGCAATTCACTATTTAAGCTCATTGTTGTTCCCCATGTTACTGCTAGGATTCACTCTTAATAGCAGCACGATATGGAAAGCCATTGTATCTAATATTAAATGAATGAATGAATACATAGATAAATAAATATGCCTATGAAATACTTTCTGAAATAAATTAATGAGACAATACATAAATAAATGTGTGTATATAAAAGGTGGTCAATATAGTTCAATAAATGAATAGGTTTTACTTTTATATATTTCTGCACTTTTATATTATAATTACACATTTATTTATTTCAGGGGACTTTTATTTCATAATGTCACATTGTCGCCATAGGACAGTCACCTTTCATCGGCTAACTTTAACTGCAATGGCCTCTAAAAGGAAGGGACCTCATGGTGCTCAGTGCCTGGCTGACTGAAAAGACTGGGACCTCACGGTGCTTTGAACCCGGCATGTAACCTTGTCTTGGCTATTTAACTGAAAAGATCACTTTTGCATTTATTTAGATATTTACATATTTGTTTCCTCATTTATTTATTTCAGGTTGTATTTCATAGGCATATTTCTCTAAGTATAGTAAATTAATTCAATATTGTAATAGAACTGCAAGCAGTTATGACGGGGTCCAAGCCTCCTTTTGCATGTCAGCCCTGACGCGGGTTGCCCCTGACGACCCGCGGAGCACGCGAAAGCAGAACCCAAAGTGTAACGGTGCGGCGGCAAAGGTCAGGAAACATTGCCGTTGCAAATATTCCATTAACATTGATTGAGTAGAAGGGCCTAAACTGGTCTACATTGACTATAGTGCCCCCTAAGGGTCAATCTTCCCCAAATGTGGTACCGCACAGTGGATCGGCAAACAAGCATCACAAGTTTCATGTGGATAGCAATTACTATGGCAGAGATATTGCAATCACAAATGTCCCATTTGCATGCATTAAGTTATTGGCCAAAACACAAACGTTTATATAATGATTATATTACTCAATTACTCAAATATTATTACCAAATTTTGTACAGAGCATTATATTGACAATATCTCATGATATGACAATGACCTCGAGATATGACAAAGTTTGTGTTCTGTTGCTAGCTAGGAAAATTATTTTGGTCATAAAATGCGCAAAATTTAATGTTTAATGGCAAAGTTGATGTTTTCATAGTTAGCTACACAAATTTGTGGGTAAGATGCGCAATTTTTATCCTGTAAAAATTCTTTTGATACATTTTGTCAAGTCGGTCTGGAGATACAAAGTACCAAGTTGCGTGCAGATTGGTCACTCGGTCTAGGAGGAGTTCAACGAAGTAGGTTTTCAAAAAATCAATCGAGGACAGATGAAATGGGCGTGGCCTACATCAGGAGATTCAGTTGGATCCAGGGAACGCGTGGATATATGGTTTTGAATGTCCGGTGTACAGTCTGGGAGTTTTACCACCAAACAAATGTTTCTGCTACAGCACTACCTAGTGGTGGAAGTGGGTCAGTTGTTTTGCCTGAGGTCCTTGCAGAGTTGGGGACCGGTCCTGAACATGGCACCTCCCCAAAAAAAATTCTTTGGAAAACAGTAGGGTTCCACAGGCCGCTTTACTTTGCAACCGCGGTTCTTCCAGCCTCGCGCTTGGACCCCTAATGAAATGGCATCCCATAGTGGCAACTAACTGACCAGCACCAAACAGCAGACAGACAAAGCTAGCAACTAGCTGATGCAAATATGGAGCATTTAGAAATGTTAATCCTTTCAGGAGTTGGTTGAGTCAACAACAGACATTATTATATTGGACTTGCATTTTCTTAGAAACACAACTCACACAATACATTTCCAATTGTTGCCATATTATGCCCACATATGTCAGTGTCATTCTTGTTGTGCTGCTCCCATGTTGCCAATAAAGATTTCAAGGGTTAATTTGAATCTGTATCTATTTTTTTAAAGGTTTTTGAAACAATGTGTGCCTCTCGTTCCCTTCTCCTGGTGGTGATCACCATGTGTTATTTAATGGGGGGACCGCACAATTGCGTGGCATTCCCGAAGAAGACTTCTTGCTATGTGCGAGACGGCAGAGCAGACTGCCGCCACCTCAGCCTCAGTGCGGTCCCTCCAGACCTTCCCAGCGACATCACCAGCCTGGATGTGTCTCACAATCGATTTAAGGGGATTCCCCCAGTGACACTAAGCCCATACCCAGGACTCCTCCACCTCGATATCGGGTACAACAGTATCACCAAACTGGACCCAGGTTTGTGCCAGACTCTGCCCCTGCTGCAGACACTGAACATGGAGCACAATCAATTGTATGTGCTGAAGAAGGAGGACGTGAGCCATTGCACTAATCTAACACGGTTGATTATGGCTAGTAATAAGCTAAAGCTACAAGGAGAGCCCTTCTCTGCACTACAGGTACAGATGGCAGTTACACCAATTTGTAATTAGCTGGCAAGAAACTGATACCCCCCCCCCCACATCATTTTACCCACAATTGTTTGATATGCTTCTAGTGCATTGCATTAAATAACACATTTTCTTGTTATTCTCCTTTCATCATTCACAGAGCCTGAAAGTTCTTGACGTTTCCATGAACAAACTGCAGTCAGCTAAGCTCGGTTCTCACCCTCAGCTGCCCAGCCTCGTGAGCCTCAATCTGGCATTCAATGACTTCACCACTCTCAAGAAAGAGGACTTTTCATTTCTTAACCAATCGTTTCTACAAGTCCTCAACATGTCATCTGTGCCCCTTAAAACGGTATGAAACTAACCTAGAAATGGGAAATGAGATGGCACTGTTACAAATGGAAACAACGCTAGAACACACTGTATCTATAATGGCACCTTGCTTCAGTTGAATATTTTGTTCCTCTTTTTTGTCTCACTGCATGGTCTCTTTGTGATATTTTGTTGCAGTTGGAGCCTGATTGCTTTAAGCCCATTTCAAGCCTCCGTACTTTGACCATGGATGGAAGCAATATGGGCACACTGGTTATTTCTAAACTCTGCTTGGAACTGTCGGGGACATCCATTGATGTTCTGTTTCTTCGGAAGATGAAGCTGATCACGCTCACAAATAAAACCTTTACAGGGCTACAGAAAACGAATCTAACATTTCTAGATCTGTCCCGTAATGGCATGGTTGCAATTGAACCAGGCTCATTTCGGTGGCTGTCCAGACTTCTGACTCTAATTTTGACAGACAACAACATCAAGCTCCTGACCAAGGACACATTTCAGGGGCTCAAAAGTTTGAAAAAACTCCAATTGACAAAAGCGCTGGTTGGCGCTCATCCCACACCAATTATCGAGGATTTCTCCTTCCAACCATTAAGTGCTTTGGAAAGTTTGATATTACAGAGAACTGCAGTTCATGCAATCACAGAGTACACATTTATAGGCTTGACAAGTCTTAAAGAACTCGATATGAGCTGGAGTAGTTGCACCTCACTCAGAAACATCACAAGCAAGACCTTAGTGTCACTCGCAGGATCACCTCTCAGAAAGCTAAATCTAACAGGAACAGCTATAGCACAGATTAATCCTGGATGCTTCTCTGTTTTGAGGAATCTCACCACTCTTCTTCTAGATTTCAACTTTATCAAGCAAAATATCACTGGCAAAGAGTTTGAAGGCCTGGGCCAGGTTGAAGAGATTCACATGTCCAATAACCACCAGACAGTCAATCTCGGCTCCACATCGTTCGTTAATGTGCCCAAACTTAGATTTCTGACTTTGGCGAGAAGTCTTAGAGCCGAAGCCGTGAACCTGGATCCCTCTCCATTCCGTCACCTGCCCAACCTCACCTTCCTGGATCTCAGCAACAACAACATTGCTAACATCAGAGAGAATATGTTGGAGGGGCTTGTGAACCTGAAGGTGCTGAAGCTTCAACACAACAATTTTGCCCGTTTGTGGAAGAGTGCTAACCTAGGGGGGCCGGTGTTGTTTCTCAAAGACACACGGAGGTTGACAACCTTAGAGATGGATAGTAATGGGCTGGATGAGATCCCAGCAGAGGCTCTGAGAGGGTTGAGTGACCTCCGTCAACTCAGCTTGGCCAACAACCTCTTCAATAGGCTTAAGGACTCCATTTTTGATGATCTGAACTCACTGCAGGTTTTAAATTTACAGAAGAATCTGATCACGGCTGTGAGGCCTGAGGTGTTCAAAACTCCTCTGAGCAACCTCAGGCTGCTTGTCATGGACAAAAATCCATTTGACTGCACGTGTGAGAGTGTGCTGTGGTTCGTTACATGGTTGAATGACACAAATGGGACCAGTGTGCCAGGTCTCAGGGACCAGTACATGTGCAACACTCCACTAGGGTATTTCAACCGCTCCATCATGGAGTTTGACAGACTCTCTTGCAAAGATATAACCCCATTTCAGGCTCTTTACATACTTAGCAGCACTACTGTCATCATGCTGATAGTAACTGCACTGCTGGTGCGGTTCCAAGGCTGGAGGATCCAGTTTTATTGGAACATATTGATTAATCGCACATTAGGATTTAGCGACGCCGCAGTTGAAGAGGGCAGGGAATTTGAGTACGATGCTTACATCATACATGCAGAGGAAGACGGCAGCTGGGTGGAAAGAAGGTTGGTCCCCTTAGAGAATGACCAGTGCAGGTTTTGTTTGGAGGATCGAGATGCAGTCCCTGGCACGTCACAGCTTCAATCCATTGTGGAAAATATGAGAAATTCCAGAAAAATCTTGTTTGTCGTCACTGAAACTCTTCTCAGAGATCCCTGGTGTAGACGGTAAATCAAACAGACACTGCTTCATTTCATCATTATTATAGATTCCACATCAGGTTAAATAAAAATCGAAATACGTCATTTAGAATTTTGTGAGGTGTAATATATTTAGTCAGGGTTACACACTGTACTTGTTATTTATTTGAGTTCTCACAGTTGTCTCTTGTCCCTCCTTACCCTTATTTCTCTCCTTATCCAGATTTAAAGCCCATCATGCACTTCACCAGGTCATTGAAGCCAGCAGGGACTCAGTGGTTCTGGTCTTCCTGCAGGACGTTCATGACTACAAGTTATCTCACTCACTCCTACTCCGCAGGGGCATGTTGCGTCCTTGCTGCATCCTGGACTGGCCTGTCCATAAGGAGAGGGTGCCGGCCTTTCACCAGAAACTCCTCATAGCACTTGGCATGACGAATCGATTGAAGGAGTAACTCTATCTTATCGGTAGCAACGTGGGAGTTTCCTGTGTATTAACTTCCAATATGTGTTCCATTATTACTAATTACAACCAATTTCAGATTGTTATTCTCTGTGTGAATATCATGCTTACTGTACACACACACATCTGTTTTTTCAAAAGGTAATGTGTGAATGTGTGCGTGTGTCTGCATACACAGCTATCTATCTAGCTGGATATCTATGTTTTTTGTGATTTTTTTCATTTCAGGCCCCCGAGGTAGAAAAATTGTCACGTTCTCCTACGTTTTAAAGAGGCTGCAGCTAAACGGTTACATTTTGACACTTGTTATTTAGTAATATACTCTATACTGTATGTTTTGTAATGTATAGTATCAAATATCTAGAATTAAAAAGAAAGCTACTTTAAGTGATGTTTTAATGATTTAATCTCTAAATGAAATGTTTGCTTAAAGGTTGACCCTTACATTGCAAGAGTCTAATAAACCCTTAATTAAACGAAGACGTTATTTGAGATTATATATCTTAGTCTTGATATGTGATAGCAGAACATGACTTTTAAATGTATAATTTAGCTAAAAAAAAAAATTGCAATTATTGGTCTATTTCTATGTATAGTAATCATGTTGCATGAATCAGTTTTGAAAACTAAAATGATAAATTGTGACATGATGTCATCTAGTGGTTATAGTAATGAACTACACCATTTATATGCTTCAAATAAATATTCCATTAGTGATCTGACCATATGCACATAATGAAGTAGAATATTGTTAGTATTTTATTTGGTCACAATTGTCAGATAGATATTCTTAAAAAGCGTATTGACAATTTGTTACATATGTTTTTCTAAGCTTTTGAGAATCAGTGAGCAACATGTTAAGCCATATGTTTCCAGTTTTCTTAAGGCTTTAAAATAAGAAGCCTGTCCAGACTTTTTTGACACCAGCGGTGGCGCCAGAGATTTGCTTTTGCTGTTGCTTTAGGGTTGCTCAACTTTTCAGTGAGGGGGCTCTGAAATGGAAGGTTTCTCATTATTTTACTGGTTGTCACAGTTTAATTTCTACTGCAACACCCCTAACATGTACACACACGCACATCTGCAGCACCCACTAGGTGACAGTTACAATGTCATTCTGTGTTTAGCCTTGCATTACCACACCTTCCTCCACAGCGCTGGGAAGGAGGGTCTGGCTAGTCCACAAAGCCTCCAGGGATGGGAGAATGGACATCCGGCTGAAACAAGTCACATCTGTCAGAACTTCCGGCGGCACCTGAACAATCTGGGAAATCATTGATATGGACTGTTATGTGTTAAACACAAAGCGAGCCATTAAGCTTAAGAGATACAGATGCAAGGTTCAGAAGTCTGCCATATAACATTTCACACAAATATGCCACAGGCAGGGCTTGCATACAAGCATCAAGAAACAGGTACGTCTGTGCACATTTCAGTCTCATTCTAAGATCACAACTCATGCCACCAAGTACCAAGTACAGTATTCTGTTCCATAGACTTTATATTTTATACTTTTATACTTTATATGTTATACCAATGAGCATCACAATATAGATAACTATAAGGAATCAGAATTTGTGCTCCTCAGTCACCACATTCATTAGATGTTAATAGGCAACAGAAAAAAAACGACATATTCTTAACAAAACTGCTAATATCTACAGCAGTGCGAGCTTCCTCAGCAGCAATCATTGGCAGGCCCGTTCCCGTGTCCAGGAGCTCTGGTCAGTGGGTAGCAATGTGTCTACACCTTATTAACATCACCTGTATTAACCCTATAGACAACAGGAGGGTTAATGCTAAGTTTCTAAAACATTTTGCTCTAGCTGATAGGAAGTGAAAGGTCAAAATTCCAATGTGGTAACCCACCCTTCGGCCCAATCAGATCACCTGTTATGGCTTTGTTTGTTAGAATAAAAATAATCTGTTTGTTTAATACATTTATTTATTCATTTTTTCAAATTACAAATTATAGTATTCACATGTTAAAAATGATAAAGAAACCACATACATTTCCTTGGGGTGCTCTGGGGTGACATGGCTATCATAGGGGTACATACAGCACCCCCAAGCCCCTCCCTAGCGCTGCTTATGGCTGACAAATGCATACACACATCAGAATAACATTCATTTATGAATTAATTTCCGCCTCCATTACTCAAATATACTTTAATTACTAAGATAACAGTATCTTACAGTTTCTTACATGCCTGTGTTTTAAATTGAATAGAATAATAGACAGGACAGAGTGACATCACAACTGTAGCCTAATATAAAGTTTCTATATTTTACAAAATATTCCATGTTTTACAACATTGGGCAAAACCTCCCTGTACCTTGCTCAGTCTGCAAGATAAAGAAGAGATTCAGATCAGAGTCCCAGCCTTGAAGGTTTTTTCATTAACTAATGAGTCTTGCACAAACGTTATTAATGGTTGTGATAATTTTTCATATTATATTTCATATTTTCAGAACATTTTTCATCATCATAATTGTCTGAATGCTTTTTTTGAGTCTTCTCAACAATGCCAGGGAGATAATTATTGTGAAGGAATGCTGATATGTTCAATATTTGTTTTTGTGTAAAATTGACACATATTGTGTCCAAAAATACTATAATCAGCTTGTAAAGTAATGACAAGGAAAAGCACACACATACTGGAATTTACAAATAAATAGTAAACCAGTAATTTAGTATTCATGATGAACATATAAAATGACAATTTGAAAGAGTACTGTAAAATAAATGTTGTAGATGGTCTCATGAGAGAAAGACCAAACTAAAACTACTTACACTGTATGTTAAACTGTATGTTAAACTGTATGTTAAACTGTATGTTAAACTGTATGCTTGCATTCATTAAAAATAGGGAAACCTGTTTTATCAGCGGAAAGATTAGGCTGTTATATATTAACCAACCAGACATCAGCTGACATGAAATATGTTAACAGTTACCAGACAAGGAGAGAATAAACCCAACAAAGGCCTAAGTCAGTTACAGTCGATATCATGAGGTAAATATTAACATTTTTATTATAGCCAATAGGCTAATTTATACCATTTACCATCTCAATGCTACCTTTCACCCACATTTCAATACTACATGTATCTGTCTATTATCACGCCCTGTTTTATGGATCTCCTAGTTACATTCCCAAGAGCAATAAATAACACCAAACAGAGTGGGCACCTTTACCCAGCAAGCTGTCATTGGATTGACTGCAGAGTAAAGGAGGAGCAACTGCACCCATTCATAAGGACAGGAGGAGAGCCTGGGAGGCCACTGCACAGTCTGTGTTGCACACGCCCATCCTGTAGGCTGCTGTTGTACACACAGCAGAAACATGGCTGTACTCGGGAGCTACTCGACACCTTTACTTGGAATCAGCATCTTCATCGCTACTCTGACCTACATCACCTACAAGCTGCTCAGCGGTTACCTGGACAAATGGTTCAAGATGAAGCCTATTCCTCAGGCCGACGGAACATACATGTTTATTGGAAATGCATTCCAGTTCAAATACAATGCAGGAGGTAAAAAAACCCAAAAAACAACATCCAACATGATGCTACAGGAACATTTGAAATTGCTTAAATGAATGAATGAATGTATTTTTTACTTAATGCGGCATTACTTAGATTTCTCTTCTTTGTTTCAGATTTCTTTCAGCAAATTATGGACTTTACCCGCGATTTCGCGAGTGCTCCGCTATTTAAACTCTGGATTGGACCAATCCCATTTGTGATCCTGTTTCATCCTGAAACGGTTGAGGTAAAGTTATGGCCTCTTGTAAATGACCATATGGCAGGTGGTGGCAAGCATTTAAAGCATTCAGAGTGTTGTGTGTGGAGTGACGCAGCGAACCTTCCGGAGAACAATGAAGGGCAGAACCGAAGCACTAGCTCTCCAGGTCGTCACAGAGCCTGTTTTTAACCAGTCAGATGACGGATCACCTGTTCAACTCACTTTACCAGTTTAGAAAACTGAAGCTCCACTGTCCTATTATTTTACACATGTCAACTAACCACAGACACATGCCTTGTTCATCGCGGCGGTGCGTGTATGCCTTTTTACATGCCTTTTCTTACACACACACACACACACGCACGCACGCACGCACGCACGCACTCACGCACATATACACATGTATATATACTGTATATTTACAGTATAAACACATGTATACACACAAATATATAAAGGATATATATATATATATATAAAGTATATATATATATGTATATATATGTATGTATATATATATATATATATATATATATATATATATATATATATATATATATATATATATATATATATATATAAGCACTAGAGCTAAACTTAGCCAAACAACTCAAGTGTGTTAACCCTTCTGTTTTTCGCTCCAGTATGTGACCTATTTAGGATACCTTTGCATTGCAGGTTTACACACTGTTCTGCTGCTTGTCACCATTCTAGCTAGAACTTTGCTGTTCAATTACTGGCTCTTTAGAACATTTTTGTTTTGCAATTGTTTGTAGACGGTTCTGACCAACGCTGTTCACATGGAGAAATCCTATGCGTACAAATTCCTCCACCCTTGGCTTGGAACTGGCCTTCTTACTAGGTATTTGCTCTCCTCTGCTTACTCTCACTTACTTACTCTTAACTCTACTCTCTGCTTAAAAGGATGTCAGTGTTGAGCTGAAAAGTTTTTTTTTCTTTTTTTTTAAAAAACATACAAAAAGATCCTAGCTGTGTCCCAGATGCATACTAATAGTTTGTAGGGTTTTCACAGTGAAAAAAATACAACAGCAATTCATTTGCTTGGTAATGTGTCACTTTGAAATTTTGGCCTGCGGGTGGATAAATGAGGGGCCACCACAATCTATATGGTTTATTCCCAGGGAATCTTGTGTAATCAGTTCCTTATTCAACCCCAAGGTGGCACAATAAGAAAGCACACCTATGTGTCTGAGAAAGAAAAGGGACCATCCGGGTACCAATGATGTCTTCAGTAAACTCTCAATCAGTTGCAGTGGAAAAACTGGGCTGATGGAGGAGTTCAGGGGAAAGTCTTGGAGTCACACATAACGTGGCTTTGTAACTAATAAAACACTCAATAATAACACCATTCACTAAAATAAAAAAATAAAAAATAAAACAAGCAGCTGAGGAAACGCTCTCATAAATCCCATTACTTTACAGTGAGGAAATACCAGAGGCAAGATTATAAATAGATACAAACTCCAGCATTGTGTATCATAACATACACCAATAAGTCAAACAGGCTAATATGCATAAATAGACAGATACACATGAATAGATAGATACATGAAACTAAAGTAAAAGCCAGATTAAAAAGGTAGGTCTTTAGTTAGATTTTAACCTGTTTTTAAGATACTGTTACAAACTAGGTTTAGGCTTGTAACTAGTCTTGCTTTGCCAGGCCCTCCTCAACAGCGCTGCGGAGGATGTCTAGTCCACCCAGCATGGCGGGATGGGAGAGAAACGTGCTCTGGTTTATTGGCATTTCTTTAAACCAATCACAGTCGTCTTGGGTGGTGCTAAGCGCCTCATGGAGCAATGGTTTTGTTGCAAAATAGCCTCATGAAGGAACTTGTTTTGGTGGAAGTTCAAAAGTTGTTTTAGTCGTGCAACAGAAAACGCAGATTGGACAGATAGTCTAGCTAGCTGTCTGGATTTACCCTGCAGAGATCTGAGGACCAGGTAACCATAGTCCTCAGATTGGACAGATAGTCTAGCTAGCTGTCTGGATTTACCCTGCAGAGATCTGAGGACCAGGTAACCATAGTCCTCAGATTGGACAGATAGTCTAGCTAGCTGTCTGGATTTACCCTGCAGAGATCTGAGGACCAGGTAACCATAGTCCTCAGATTGGACAGATAGTCTAGCTAGCTGTCTGGATTTACCCTGCAGAGATCTGAGGACCAGGTAACCATAGTCCTCCTAGCTAGATTTACCCTGCAGAGATCTGAGGACCAGGTAACCATAGTCCTCAGATTGGACAGATAGTCTAGCTAGCTGTCTGGATTCACCCTGCAGAGATCTGAGGACCAGGTAACCATTGTCCTCATAAATCCACTGGGGTATGTCAACACAAAGAAAGCAAAAAGTAAGACACATCTGGATGAAAATGAGGCACATATGGCGGCTCTTCCAGCGGCACCTGAACAATCCCGGAAATGAAACGTTTTCAATATAGACTGGCTTGTACCAATAGGGAGTTCACACACAATGGTTTCAAAAGACAAATGAATGTATTTAATTAATAAGACGTTATTTGGGTTATATAGGGATGAAGTTAAATGGGAGGGGTCACTGGTGGGTGGCTGGTTGTTTGTAACATTTGTAAAAACCTAAAGGCAAAATCTCGACCTGATTATTGAATTAAGAATTGCTGATTACATTTTGTATGAAGAATATTTTCAGGTCTTGTGTTCTCTCTCACCCTTTAACTCTCTTTCATGCCTTCTTCTTTTGGTTAGCACTGGCCTTAAGTGGCGTCAGCGGCGGAAGATGTTAACTCCCACCTTCCACTTCTCTATCCTAACGGACTTCCTGGAAGTTATGAACGAGCAGGCAGAGATCCTGGTGGAGAAGCTGGAGAAGCAGGTGGGGAAGGGTCCATTTGATTGTTTCAGCCACATAACCCTGTGTGCCCTGGACATCATCTGTGGTAAGTATTATATCCATTGAATGTGAACTTGTGCATGAATGGATGAACCATTTGCCCGTGTTTGGGCATGGCAAATATTAACTTATTGGTATTGAAAGATGTCAAACAATGTCTTTTTCAGAAACTGCAATGGGAAAAAAAATCTATGCCCAAAGTAATTCGGACTCAGAGTATGTTAAGTGTGTGTACAAGTGAGTTTTTAATTATTTTTTTAATCACACAAATACAATAATACCGGAATATCTGAACAATTATTTCATGTTTTTTTTTTTTTGTCCCTAGAATGAGTGACATTGTCAGCCGCAGACAGAGGAGTCCTTGGTTATGGCCTGACTTTGTGTACAACTACTTTGGTGAGGGTCGAAGGCATGACAAGACCCTCAAGATCCTGCACTCCTTCACATACAAAGTGAGTAAAGGAGCCAGTGGTTTTAAAATCAGTGGATGTTCTTGGCATTTATTACATTAAAATGAAGCAGAATCCACAATCAGCTATAACTTTGCTTTTGTCTCAGGTGATACACGAAAGAATGGAGAATATTTCCTATAATGAATCAGACAGCGACTCGGACAAGGGCACGAAGAAAAGACGAGTATTTCTGGACTTGCTCTTGAAGACAAAATATGAGGATGGCAGCAAAATGAGCCATCAGGACATTCAGGAAGAAGTGGACACTTTTATGTTTGAGGTTGGTAATGAGAGTTGTAGAAAAACAACTCACAATTATTTATTTATTATTTATTATAAATTAGCGTCTTTAGCGGTGACAGGAAATACGACACAGGGGCGTTTTGCATCCTGTGTGTCATGCGTTTTGCGTCCCCTAATCCTAGTCTCGCTTTGCCAGACCTTGCTCCCTTCCTCCACAGCGCTGCGGAGGATGGTCTGGCTTGTCCACACAGCATCTGTGATGGGAAAAAAACATGCTCTGGTTTATTGGCAATTCTTTAAACCAATCACAATCATCTTGGGCGCCATGGTGCTGCTGCAAAATAGCCTAGGGAAGGAACTTGTTTTGGTGGAACATGTGTACCTTCAAAAGTTGTTTTAGTCGTGCAACAGAAAACTCAGATTGGACAGATAGTCTAGCTAGCTGTCTGGATTTACCCTGCAGAGATCTGAGGACCAGGTACCCATAGTCCTCAGATTGGACAGATAGTCTAGCTAGCTGTCTGGATTTACCCTGCAGAGATCTGAGGACCAGGTAACCATAGTCCTCAGATTGGACAGATAGTCTAGCTAGCTGTCTGGATTTACCCTGCAGAGATCTGAGGACCAGGTAACCATAGTCCTCAGATTGGACAGATAGTCTAGCTAGCTGTCTGGATTTACCCTGCAGAGATCTGAGGACCAGGTAACCATAGTCCTCAGATTGGACAGATAGTCTAGCTAGCTGTCTGGATTTACCCTGCAGAGATCTGAGGACCAGGTAACCATAGTCCTCAGATTGGACAGATAGTCTAGCTAGCTGTCTGGATTTACCCTGCAGAGATCTGAGGACCAGGTAACCATAGTCCTCAGAAATCGACAGAGATTAGAATGCCAACAGAAAGAAAGTGGAAGGTGACGGACATCCGAAAACGGGCATCCAAAAAGAGTGACATCCAATGCTCGCATACTTCCTGCCTTGCTCCCGTCATAATTACTAAGGCCAGCAGACGGTGCTGCTTAACAATAAACGCAAATATGAGTCACTATTGCAAATAAAAGTCATTTTTGTAAATATGAGTCATTATTGCAAATATGAGTCATTATTGTAAATATGAGTCATTATTGCTAATATGAGTCATTATTGCAAATATGAGTCATTATTTCTAGTTGAACAAACAACAAATTTTTTTCGGGGGTGGACAGTCTCTTTTGGACAATTTGTAGAATACTAACAAAAACAACAACAAACTGTATGATATTTAAATCATAACTGACTGTCTGTCTGTCTTGTGTTAATGTCTGTATATTGTGTTACACCTATTTGTCACTGCTTTGTACTATGTCACACTGAGATAAAAGAAAAGATATACAACTTGCAGTGTTTGAGTAAAAAAATACTTAATAAAAAACTAATATCTTTAACATAACACTGTGGAACATTTAGCTGCTAAGGAGCCAGATATTTATATATAGAAGTTGGTGGAGCCCAAAATATATTGGACTTACATTTGCTGGGGATCCAGAAACCCAACACCAAATGAATGCTTATATTGCTCTGTGTCTGCTGAATGTGTACTTCAAATAGGCAACATTTGCACCACAATAACTCTCATTTTTGAGTTTGAAGCTTTTTTCTCTGCCCCCAGGTGGCCGCAAAACCTCTATAACAATTAATGCAGCTTTACCGTTGTAAATAATGTGTTGTTTTTCTGTATTTAACTGCCCTTGTTACTGTATGCAGGGACATGATACTACAGCAGCCTCTATGAACTGGACCATACATCTGCTGGGCTCCCACCCTGAAGCGCACAGGAAAGTTCAACAAGAGCTTCAGGAGGTCTTCGGTAACTGCCTTCTCACTTTCATGACATCATTTATTTTTTAGACTCATTTTTTGCTCATTTTTTCTTTCCAAGCCAAGAGGGATAATAGCTGTGAAAATCCAGAGAAATTACATCGAGAAAAATTGAATTATTGGATTAACCATGCATTTTTTTCCCATGATGGAACTAGATGGCCTTGTAGCAACAACACATGCTAAGTTTGCACCAGTTTAAGGATCCAAACTTGTCTTTAAGCACAGAAGCATTCAGTTTGTGATATACTCTCAGCATTTACTTTTCAATGTGACATTGAATTACATTACCTTACTTAACCTAGTTAAATCATGAATATCTTTTGTAATCATTTTTTATTAATTCTCGATGGCCTATTAAAATGATTGCAGTATATACTCTTGAATCTTGAACTTATATGTTTCAATGAATACATACAACACAACCATTGGGTGTGCCACTTTTAAACAATACACTACTATCCAAGAAGATCTACCACAGAAGGTAGCCAAGTAGGGCCTATGTCAATGATATAGAAGTAGGTGAAAGTGTGACAGGAGGAAACTGCAGCACAATCTCATTAACAACTGTCTGACTTCATCTGTATTTTGTGCTGACAGTGTTTCCTGTTTAATTTGCTAAGGTACATCTGACCGGCCCGTAAACATAGAGGACCTGAAAAAGCTCAAATACCTGGAGTGTGTGATCAAGGAGGCGCTGCGACTGTTTCCCTCTGTGCCTTTCTTTGCCCGCAGCATCGGTGAAGACTGCCACATCAGTGAGTTACAGATGAACGATAACACTTGAAGGAAACTTTTTTTTCGCTAAGTACAAATCCCTCAAGGCAGTGGGATTTATTAGCAGCCGAGGGAGGCCAGGCTCTGTCATTTTCCTTTGAAAAATGGGCTTCTTTGTCACTTAACATTTATTGTAGGTTGTGGTTGGAGCCGCCTCTTCGCCGAGTATCTTCAAAGTGATAACACAAGGCCCCTTAGGATTGTAACATGTGGCAGAGAGTCAGTTTGTGTGCTAAAAGAAGGAATGGCACTGTGCAAGAGATGATCATAAGTCTGGTAATAAAAAGCCAAGAAGAAGTTTTGGGATTTAAAAAGAAGTAGTTTGTATAGGAGTACAGTATGGGAGCTAGTGTGGGAGTAAAGTATAGCAATTAGGATTCTGGAAATAAATTGTGAAGCAAAGACACCTGAAATCACACAAATCAAATCGTAGCCAGTTCGCAACTTTGGCAAAATGAGTGTTAGCATGTTTTCTAGTCTTGCTAATAGCAGCTACTGTTAATAGCAGCTGCTTTTATTTGTTTGTTTTGTTAAGATTTTTCTTATTTTTTGGGGGCATTTACACCTTTTCGGGATAGGACAGCTAGACATACGTAACTCAAACCCTGGACCTTCTGCGTCGAAGCATACACGTCTTTATATGTGCGCCTGCTCTACCAACTGAGCTAACTTGTGTGTTACACGGGTGCGTTGAAGTCCCCCAGCAGAACTATGGAGTCCACGGGTAAACTCCAACGCAGCGCCGCTCAGCTGGGGGTATGTGAGTACCCCCACACCCGCCTGAGGTAAGCCCCACCAGATCTAACTAGGGGCAAACTCCTTCCCCACAAAGAGGTGACATTGCATGTCCCCAGAGCCAGCCTCTGCCGCCCGGGTCTGGTCCATCAAGGCCCCTGACATTCACTGCCACCCATGTGGCAGCGCACCTGACCCCAGCGGTTCCTCCCACAGGTGGTGGGCCCATGGGATGGAGAGAAGGGTAATACTTAGTTTCTTCGGGCTGTGCCTGTGGCTGGGCTCCGTGGAAAACCCTTGCCACCAGGCACTCGCTGACGAGCCCTCCGTCTGGGCCTGGCTCCAGACGGGGGCCCTAGGCTTCCTCCAGGCAGGGTCACTCCCTCTCTACCTTGATCACTCATACGGGGCTTTGCCATTAGAGACCCTACCAGGAGCACACAGCTCCAGAACACAGCCCTCAGGATCACAGGGCCACACAAACCTCTCCACCATGATAAGGTGATAGTTCATGGAGAACCATCACCTTATCACCATGTTGATTTGCAGTTTTTGTGAAAAACTTGACTACCAGGGACACTAAATTGTACTTGTTTACTGAGCAAGTGGATTCTTTTTGCATACATATTTTGAGTCCAACACAAGCATCATATAACATCATACACTTTTTTCATAGTTCTGACTTTAATTCAGAAAACATTACGTAACATTGAACTCTCCGAGTGAGTTCTTGGTATCTCGGTACCAGAAGTCTGAAACGTGTATTGATTTGGACATTGCACTTTGTTTTGGTGATTCACCTTTAACCCAGCAAATAATTTGATGATTACAATGTTATGCGAATGCTTATGATAATGAAATGATGGCCAAAGTACAATAATTATAAACGCATAATACACTAAATATTATCTATAAACTGAGCATTTAAGCCTTTTCTTTTAGTAATTGAACACCTCCTATATGGCTGTCATGTTTTCTAACGGCTTAAGGTCAGGCAGTGAATTTCATAATGCTCTTATGTAAAACAAAACATGTTTAGTGATGGGCAGACACCATTTCATCTGACAGTAACTATGTTCATTTTCTTGTAACTGTAGATGGTTTCAAGGTGCCCAAAGGTGCCAATGCCATCATCATTACCTACTCTCTCCACCGTGACCCGCGGTACTTCCCTGAGCCTGAGGAGTTCAGGCCTGAGCGCTTCCTGCCTGAGAATTCAGTGGGAAGGCCTCCGTATGCGTACATCCCCTTCTCCGCTGGACTCCGCAACTGTATCGGTAAGAACAGGACAGGTTTCATTTGTAGTTTACTGGATCTGTCTCAGTGCATACTTTCCTGAGTTTCTTTAAAGGCACTTTCCAGATAACCTGTGTGTGTGTGTGTAATCTGCCATAGGTCAACGTTTTGCACTTATGGAAGAAAAGGTGATCTTGGCGTCCATTCTGCGTAACTTTAGTGTTGAAGCTTGTCAGACGCGTGAAGAGCTGCGGCCGTTAGGAGAACTCATCCTGCGACCAGAGAAGGGCATCGTGATCAAACTGGAAAAAAGGAAACCCACAACCTCATCAAACTAGCAGCTGCTCCGGTTCATAGAAACTATTTTCTAAATTCCCTTTCCTTCGTGGCCTTTAATTACAGAACATCCTGCCCACTTCCAATAGTGGTGGATACTGTGATTGTTTCTAAATACCCTTAGGGAGAGAATAGACGATGGTTAAAAATGAACTTTTTGGTCTACCAGCCAAATGGCTAGTGAACGTTTAAATTTTACCAGCCAATCAATAGATGAGTATTGTTTTTTTTGGTCTACCAGCCACTTATATTTTACCAGCATTTGGCTTGTAGATGGTGCTAGTTTTAAACCCTGGTAGTGACCATGGTGTTTAAACTTAAACTTTAGAATCTACTCATCATTATGGTCATAATTACAAAATAATAACATAATTACAAAAATAGAACCACATGAAAATAAATTGAGATCTATTTTTAACATTGTTAGTTTTAGAGAAATAACTATTGTACATGATGCACTATTATGGGTCCATATATCAACAACTCTGCACTATTGTTGTACCACAATAATTAAAAAAAAATGCAAATATGTTATTTGGTTTAAGTAATGAAATGCTTTAAACAGCTAAGCAATGATAGCATTTGGGTATCAAATGAAAAGCCTTAAAATATGGCATTTTCAGAGTAAGTGCGTGTTAGCTTAAGAAAAGGACCTGGTCATTTTAAAAGTCATTAGTAACATGAATGGTGTTACTCTCATTCATATCAATGCCTTACAATGTTTTGATTTTTTTAATTTAGAAGAAAGAGTGTATAGTATATAGAAACATTTTGTGCAGAGCAGGCCTAAATAGCAAATAATTTTACATACAGTATTCATTACATTTACAAGAAAGACAAGCCTTTCATTTGTGCAGCATTTCCAGTGAATGTTCATTTTCAAACATCTAGCTGCAGTTTTTGCTTGAATGACCTCATACTCAGCTACTACAGTTTGTTTATGAATGTATGTTTGATAGATCATCTACGTACAGTACTGTGTATCTTTCTGTATTTTTCCTTGTGTAAGTCCAACTAGAAAGGGCAGTTTGTGTAACTGAAGGAGTGTGATGTTAAAAAAACATGATATACACACATATATACATATATATATATATATATATATATATATATATATATATATATATATATATATATATATGTACACACACACACACACATATACTGCATATATATAAACAATTAAAATGTTGCTCACACTTGTATTTCCAATTCAATCTAAAAGCTGTGTTCAGTGACATAGAATAAATTCTGAACCAACTCCCAGAATCCCGAAGCCTGACATACATATATATATATATATATATCAACAGTTGACATATAAAGCTGCCATGTCTGATGTGTTAGCAAAAATGCCGACGTACTGTACACATCCAGCAGACACAGAACAGCTGTTTCCTAACATTGGAGTTCTCATTGGACTGAATGCAATACCTGGGTCTCAGTAGATCTTAACCTGGATTGTTCTGCCATTTCATGATAGGCAGGTAGTTTACATTTTGCTGCTGGGAAAAAAATGATGTTTTCATATGGCTTGATAGTTGATAAGGTCTGTGAGACCCAAGTATACAGTCTGTGTGTAGACACAGAACCAAAACAATTAGCTGAAAGAGGCTAAACTCTATGCTGACCATCAGTACTGTTGAGTATTCATCTCATTCTCTGCAGTATGGGTCACTCTTTCTCATTATAAAAGGCTTTTGATTCATTGTTAATATACAATTATGTTGCTCTGAGAGAATAAGTGAAGTATTGCTGCTCCACAAAGTTGGAGTGCTTAAGAGTAACAGTTAAAAAAAGTCAAAATCTTTGCTGCATATGCTGGGATGTCATGACTGTTAGTTTCTAGAAAGGAGCAAACACCCAAAACACTAGAGCTTACATTTCCCAGAATGCAACTGGATGGCGATTTTCACAAGATCCTACCAGCCTGGTTAACACACACATCTTTCAAACTCCACATCCCCTCAGTTGAAATCTCAAGGCTTATCTAAGATAACCCTGATGACATCACTATGACATCATCAGGGTTATTTTCTCAGATTTGATGAGGCTCCTCCAGAGCCACAAAAGACATTATAGTGTACAAACGTTTTCACAGGTAGAGTAGTTCTCTTCATGGCAAGTATTCTGATCTTCATCATACTGTTAGAGTTCAGTCCTTCAGGTCTTAAAGTCGAAAATGTGTGTTTGTATAAGGAACAAAACTACTCACACAACTCTGAAGATTTGACCACTTATCCCCCTGCAGGATGGAACTCTTATGAGAGAGAATCCATTCATGATCATAATGAGCAGAACTCTTTAGCCACTGAATCACATTGAGGTCAGAAGGATCTATTGTAGCAAATTAGTAATCATAGCATGACACAGTTACAAATTACCCCATCCATAATGCCAGAAGATGATTTAACTGGCAAGGCTACAGGGGTCATTGCCCACAATGACATGACTGATGATGAGTTGCGTGCCCTTCTCCGATGCTATTATTTAAATTATCGATCACATTTCTAATCAATGGTGGATAGCGCTGACGCGCCTGAGCAGCAAAGGAGGAAGAGTACATTTATCTTAGGATCTCTAATACGGGTAACGGAGCTATTCATCAGATTCTGCGGCTACAGTAGGTTAAATTCAGGGCATTATGCATGTGCTAAGATAGTTTCTAATGATGAAGCATTTATTTCTACAAAGTACTGAATGTTCATAGTGCCAAGGATCTGAACATTTCCTATAAAACGTGTGGATGGTACCAGAATTATTTTCCCATGTTAGAATTATTATAGTCTTTTAATTATATTCCTGATACAGTTTGTCAGTCACTTATGAGTGGATTTCCTTTTTACTCGCCGTGCCGTCTTTGATGTGTGTTTGTGTCAAGGCTTTGTTTCGTTGAACATTTCTTATGGAGGAAAAAACAAGAAATTGAAAAGAAAGCTGAGGGCGCACTAGACTGGCCTCAATTGGTCTGTTGAAGGTGCATCAACTCTCCCAAGCCTGCTTTATTTTACTGTGTATTGCAGTTATGTAACCGTTTTCAATAACAATTCAGTTACTTGCAGCAACAAGAGAGCTCCATGTGTACAGTATGGTAGTATCATTTCTAAAGCAACATAAAGGAAGAGAGCAGAGTAATCCACAAGAGAATTCTTTAACATAGTACAAGGCATCTGTGCAGATTTGGCAGCTGGCAGGAATGCTAAGGGAAGTTTGCAGCTTGTTCAAAGTCTGTGTTCACTTTCAGATTCCAAAACAAATACTGTATGCAGCAATGAAGCACTGGTTCCCAACCTGGGGGTCAGGTCCTCCCATGGGGTCATGAGATGATTAACAAGGAGAAGGAAAAAAGAAAGAAAAACAAACATATTATTGCCATACAACATTCATTTTCAAGGTTTTTCCTAGAACAATCACTTTATTATTGTATAATCCTAGATAGTTTGTCCTTTAATGCCATATTAAAATTATTCAAATGAAACCATTTGGGAAGGGAAATCATTAAACTGCTTAATGCTCACAGACATATTCATAGCCAGGATATACTGTATATATATATTTTTTAAATGAGGTCATAATTCCAAGTAGATCCTCCACCCAAGATCATTAAAAAAAAACTTCTTCATGCCTAAATCATTCATTTTCTAAATATTCATTTAAAAATGATGGTATAAAAGCAGTTATTGTTCTGTTAAATGCAAAGTTCATATGAAAAACATATTTAGAGGCATAAGATTATTTAAAAAAGGATGAATTCATGTCATTATAGTGTTACCCATCCACCCACCGCTGGTGCTTTTCTGTTAACATGTACTGTTACATTCTTTTAAGACAATTCAGCAGACACATGTGAAACACTGTGAAATAAAGTCAACATGGAAGACTTCAATCAGTGTCAGCTAGTTCCATCCGAGACACACATTCGCCCTTGGGCTCTGTGATGAAATTGGATGAAACTACTTTAAGGCATCAAATGATGATAGATTTCCCATTGCACTTTCATAACTGAAGTTTTTGTTGAATGGAATTATGAAATAGTGTGACTCCACAGAGAGACAAAGAAACCATATGCTCTAAGGACACAAGGAGGTATTGGCGTACAAGAGAGGAAGTGTCACTAGGTTATAAAATGACCGTCAATGAAACTGTTCTGCTTTGAAATGAGGTGTGGTTTAAACTGATGTCCAGAGAGTGGCAGCAGTGTATGCTTTTTCTGAATGTGTGCAAGGAGAGGATGCATATACACACATGACTTGTTTTGTGTACAAAACTATTTTCCTTGGCAGTTTCTCCCACAGATATACTTTTTTTATAATCACCCTGTTGAATGTACTGCTCTTATTTAGCACTTTTCTACTCTACTACTCAAAGTGCTGTAACATTGTACAGGAACCATTCACCATTCACACACTGTAGCCGAGGTTGCTGTACACGGTGCCACCTGCTCATCAGATAAACACTCACACACATTTACACTCTAATGGGAACAGCACTGGGGGCAACTTGGGGTTCAGTGTCTTGCCCAAGTACACTTCGACATGGGACTACAGGGCCAGGAATCGAACCACCAGCCTTCACCTTGGCAGGCGACCGCTCCGGCACTGAGCCACAGCCGCCCCAATTTTTTAAATTCCCCCTGTTAAGTGTTACTGGCTGCTCTATGTCTTATCCTATAAAACGGAACGTCTTTTTCCAGGAATCATCATCCACTTAGACGCATGTAAACAGACATTTTCGGAAACTTAAGATTGTTTAAGGAGAATTTAGGACGTTTAACATGAGTTCTTACTGCATTTTACTTTTTTTTCCTATCCACTATCTTCATACACAATACATATTTTTATTATTTTTATTTATTTTTATTTACTTTTTCTATTCTTATCTTTACTCTTTTTGTTGTTGTTGATGCCTGCTACCTGGGGGCGGGATGGGTTGGAAGGTGGGAGGGATTTTGTTCAAATCTACGTGACCGTTGATTGCTGGTTAAACTGTGTTGTCCATAACTGAAAATGAAAAAATAAACCTTGATTAAAATGTGATCTGTGTGTGTGTGTGTGTGTGTGTGTGTGTGTGTCAGTGTGTGTGTGTGGGTGTGGGGGGGATGGAAGAACAGCACAAACAGCAGAGTGTATCTGAATGCCTAGCAGATACACGTTGATGTGAGTGACAGCTGTATTCAGCATCCGTACAGTTTATAGCCTCTAAGTCTTAGATGCTCAGTGTTTTGACACTTGAGTGACACATGATAAATGTGCACTGTCCCTTTAAAAATGGTTAATTTAACACATGATAATGTAAAGTGTAAAGTGTAAATTCTCTAATCCCATTTTTGAGTGAATTTAAAAACTCTACTAGACACTGATTTGCATACAACAAGATCAATCTGACCATGAGACAAACATGTAAGCAAGAAAAGAAGCAACCCGCTGGCTGTCATTTGCAAATGGCTGCATAGCTGTCTCTACAAGCTTATGTCATCTTGAAGTAGCAGAGCTGGAATGACTTGCTGGATTTTCTTTATTATAAAGAAGTACAGAATTAATTCATCCCCCATAAAAATAAGGTTTCATTATCTCACATCCTTATGAAATCAAATACAAATATTACAAAACAGATAAAGCTGGTGATTTTCTACATTTTTTGTATTGTTGGAAACCCATGAAAAGACCAAAAACTAAATAATAAATTGAACATACTTACAAGAATTTGGAACTTTTGTTCAAATATGGGTAAAAAAAAAATGAAATATTCCAACTTTAACTTTTTAACTTTAAGTGCAACAGATCGTTTGAAGTAGTTTGACTTGTGGCCGCTGTTTTAATTCACTTTATCTACCAATTCATTTGAAGAAATTACGTTTTTTATTTTTTATTTTGCATTTTAGGTCTTTGTTTGACAGGAGAGCTTAGACATGAAAGCAAAGAGAGAGGGGAATGAGACGCTGCAAAGGGCCGCAGGTCATAATGAACCCCGAGCTGCTGCGGTGAGGACATGGGGCGCATGCTCTACCAGCTGACCCACCTAGGCGCCCTTAGTTTTGGTCTTTCAATGGGATTTTGTTGACAATGAGATTCCGGCCTTGACCTATAAAAGAAAAAAATAGGCTAATTCATTAATTTACTGTAGTGCAGGGATAATTAAGCCATATGAGGGAATTGGATATTGAAATGACAAATGGATATCTATTTCAAAATGGAAATGAAAGTCCTCTATAATCCACTTGATCAACAAAAAAACAAAACTGGTGTTTTTTTTGTAGGGTATATCATTCATGTTTTTTATTATTATTATTGTTATTAGGCTTTAAAATCCAGTCTTGAATGTCATCATAATGACCCATTTAGATCAATAGGGTAGGTGAAAGCTGCCCTGGAGACTATCTGAAGGTGTAGCTAGGACTGTGTAGTATTTATATATACATCACTGTGATGTTTTATAGACCTCGTTGGCCCAAAGAGCACAGAGACCAGTGCTGAGGAAGAAAGGATGTGACAGTATCTCTGGATCTGACTGAGCACCATGCTGGAGCTTCACAACACATTGCTATGTCTGTTGGGTTGCTTTTAGTCACTCTCCTGCACACATGCATGCACACACTCCTAGTTAAACCGCCTACTTGTTTTGAGCCCTTCTCCCTTTGACTTTCTTCTCTCCACCAGTCTTGAGTTCAGTCTATTTTCACATCAAATGGATGCCCCTATTAGACACCAAACCCAGAGCTCAGAATTGGTTCATCCAATATGGAAGGAGGCAAGGAGATGTGGATGGAGAGAGTGAAGGAGAAAGAGAAAAAGAAATAGTCAAAAAGAAAGTGATTGAGATTAGATGGGGGGAAAGCCAAAGAGGGTATTAGGCAGAGTGAAAGCGTGAGAACAGAAGTCTGAAGGAAGAACAAATCAGTGAAACACAATGATCACCCAAACCAGATAATATGAACTATCAGCTGAAGATAAAACGGTCGCAGCAAAAAAATGATTTCTTGGGGATGAAATAAACCCATTTGCCTGTCATCTTTACTGTTCCCATAGAAACATGTGAGCCAGTTAGCAACAAACTTTGAGGTGGAAGGGTGTGCAATGCTCAAGGCGCCAAGGCCATGCATACTTCACTTCCTTTGAAGTACTCGATACTTAATCTCACAGCTAAATTGTTTGAAATGTGGGTCGTGGCTCCAATTTTACTTCATGGGGGGTAAGACTTAAAAAGCAGACACAGCTCAATATATCAGTACTTAGTCCCTCTTGCACCTTATAATTTTATAGAAAACAGAATTATTTTTCTACATTCCTTTCTCATAAAGAAGAAGACATGCTTTGTATTAACTTTCAATTATAAGTAACCACAAGTAAACAAAGGTGTTCCTTTTGGGGTAAAAACAATTTGTTGAAGCTGCTGATGAAAAAGTATCAGGTACTTTGATGAAATGCTTGTGTACCTCAATGTGACAACATTTAAACATTTTTTTTTAATATCTGTTTATTTATAAGATGATATAATATGGTGTTGCACTGTACATTTAAAGGCATTGTGGTCTTCTATGGATATTGAGTGTTGTATATTCATTTTAGATGTGTGTGTTTGTGGCTCCATAAATGAACGTCAGTCAAAGACAGGTCAACTCCCTCCCCCACAACCTTTCCATTCACACATGACGTGCAGTGTACACTGATATCAGTAGAAGTCCATTCCCATGACTTAATGATTCCTATAACTGAAACAACATTCCCAAACCTGAAATAACAATTAGGGTGTGGAGCTGTGGTGTCGGCTGTCTGATTTTTGTATTCTCAGACGAAAAATGGAACCAAATGAAGATTCAGAATCAAGTTTATTCGGCAAGTACAGTATGCCCATGCAAGGAATTTGATTCTAGTTCTCAGTAGCTCTACATCTTTCAAAGAGTTAGAAAAAAAAACATACATCGAGGAAACAGTTATATGGCTAAACAAAGATGACAAAACTACAAATGGTGAGTGAATAACATTAACACTGAGCTTTTATCCATAGCTCTTCACAATTTATGCCACTCATTCTCACACACACCCACACATACATGCTGGAAAACACTAGGGCCCCACTGCATGCAGCTGGTGCCCTTCCAGCTTTTTACACCCCTCCTCACATACAGCCTTTGCTCTGAAGATCATATCATATGATTCTATCAGTTTCATACTAATCAAACCATTCAGTGACCCTCAAATCTAATATGGAAGCATCTACATTCATTGTGGTTTTCTGCACATTTGTTTAGGTTCCTCTAATTTTGTCACATAGCTGAAAACAAATTCCTCCGGCCTTGGCAGCGTGGCTAATAAACTGTATTGTACTGTCTGTACATCTCTTTGTGACAGTAATGTATGTACGTATACAGTATGTGATGGTGTGTACAGCTACAGCACAATGCAGGCTTACCATACAGGCATGTACATGACTGCTAGTGGGATAACAAGGCTAGTTTAATTGTGCGATGGCATGTTGAAAGAAAGAAAAAGTAATCAGAACTGTGTTTGAAATGTCGTCCCAGTACTGCTTCAAAAGCTCAGTCAGTGTAGCCATCAGACAAACCAACCATGCCGCTGAATACAGACAAGGACAAATACTGAGGGACATCTGATAAGGGACCTCTGTCTGTTTTTGCCTTCCACTAAAGTAGGGAGAAATTGCATGGACCGAGATAAAGGGAAGGTTTGTACATGCTTCTCAAAGTCTGCTCTTTATCAAACTCTCCATGACGAGCCCCCCGGGTGCCCAGAGGCCTAAAGAAAGAGGGAAAGAAAGGGATGAACTGCATGCAGAATGGATAGTGCTGCATTAAACATTGCCCTGAACTGGAGAGCAGTTGAGTAATTACCATTTTGAGGGCAGAGGAGTTAGTTCAAAGAAGCAAAGTGTCCTAATAATTAGCGGGGCTTGACATGCACAAGAGGACCAAGGTTAAAGCAGGACTCAATCCTTAGCAGCTCCAGCTCCATATATGAGGAAAACTTGGAGTGATCATTCAAGTATCACAAAGAAAAAACTCCACTCCTCTTCCCTCCAACACATTCTTGTCCAAAAGATGAATTATGTTCTCCAAAGATGGATATCTAAAACTCCAGCTTCAGGGTCCTTCTAACAGTGACTTTGTTTTTCTTTAATCACAGAGCTTGAATAAGAATAACTGGTCAGCTCCCATCAAGTTAGACGTCTTGTCCTCCAGCTCTTTCACTGTCTGTTCAGCTTATTGCCAGTGTGTGTTGGACCTCGAAAAGGTTCCGTGGTACTTCTACTAAGTCACTGAATGTTTTTCTTGCCTGTATTTGAAAGGATACACACACACACACACACACACACACACACACACACACACACACACACTCCTGCATGTTTCCAGGATGGGTCAAAACTGCCTGATCAACCAATCAAAACTCCCATGGAAGATTTTCTTCTGGCAGCTAAGTTTTGGCCAAAGATTTTCTGTGCATGACGGGGCAGAAAATGTGTCCTGTTGATTTGGATTGAAGCTGACTTGTGTGTATTGCTCATGCTCTATCCATCCTCACCTTGTGTGGACAAAATCAGAGTGAACATAATTGAAGTCGTTTGACTCACTAAGCATTCCTCATTTCAAGTTACTCCACTTGCAAATAACAAAGCTATTATATTATTATATAATTTAAGAAGCTATTATCATATAAAAAAAGTAGGCATATTGAGATGATGAAAAATTCTGTCTGCTTATCTGCACAAACAATGTGCCAACTAAATACATTTTACATTGAGTTAAACTACCTCATTCCTAACCCATGCACATCTCCAATTCTCATTCCAGTGCCTTCCCGTAAAAGGCAATGATTTACAGTAAATCCCAGTCATTCACATATTAACCCTCTGAGGGCATTTTCACCTATATCCTAAATGTACCTTTTTAAGGTAGTTGCATATGAATTCTCCCTATGTGTTTCATATTAAAATGTTCAGAACAAAGTCAGCTTTCCGTAAAGTGAAACCCAAATTTTTTTCTTAAAATATAATCTATAATATATCCAAGACCTTCCACCTCCGGGATTGCTCCATCACCTTATGCTTTCTTTGTGTTGGAATTGTAAACTGTGGTGGATTTCTGAGGACTATGGTTACCTGGTCCTCAGATCTCTGCAGGGTAAATCCAGACAGCTAGCTAGACTATCTGTCCAATCTGAGGACTATGGTTACCTGGTCCTCAGATCTCTGCAGGTAAATCCAGACAGCTAGCTAGACTATCTGTCCAATCTGAGGACTATGGTTACCTGGTCCTCAGATCTCTGCAGGGTAAATCCAGACAGCTAGCTAGACTATCTGTCCAATCTGAGGACTATGGTTACCTGGTCCTCAGATCTCTGCAGGGTAAATCCAGACAGCTAGCTAGACTATCTGTCCAATCTGAGGACTATGGTTACCTGGTCCTCAGATCTCTGCAGGGTAAATCCAGACAGCTAGCTAGACTATCTGTCCAATCTGAGGACTATGGTTACCTGGTCCTCAGATCTCTGCAGGGTAAATCCAGACAGCTAGCTAGACTATCTGTCCAATCTGAGGACTATGGTTACCTGGTCCTCAGATCTCTGCAGGGTAAATCCAGACAGCTAGACTATCTATCTACTAGACTATCTGTCCAATCTGTGTTTTCTGCTGCACGACTAAAACAAGTTCCTTTCCGAGGCTATTTTGCACTGTTGCTCTGCCTGGTGCTTAGCGCTGTCCAAGACATGTGTTTAAAGAAATGCCAATAAACCAGAGCATGTTTTTCTCCCATCCTGCTGTGTGGGCTTGCCAAATGTGATCAGGGTATCATGACTGATGGTTTTCGCCTGCTTGGACAAGGTTAAAAACGCCTAACACAAGACCTAAACTCATTCCTTGTCACACCTGACTCATACTGTTATAATCACAGCATAGCCCAATGCTGACCTCATACTGTATATATTCCTGATAATTTTAAAAATTCAATTCCCGACTCTGAGTCATGCATGTTAAGCCACATTATGTCCCATTAATTCCGTGCAGTCGTGAGTTATTCTATTCTAAATATATCAGTCTTCCTTTGTACTACAGTGTGGCTTCATGGTGAACTTCCCCTATTTTAAATGTCATTTCACCCTGACTATGTTTTGATGTTGTCATAATTTATGTCAAAACACATTAATCTTTTCTCCCATATATTTTTCATTGATTGTTTTTGCTCACTCTACTTAATTGCATAATCTCTTTATGCAATTCTGCTTTATTCACAATCAACATTATGTCATTATTTTTTCAGATTATTTTGTCATTAAATTAAGCTCTTGTTATTGCCTTAATTAAAGATATTTAATACACATTACATACATCATATATGCCAAGGACCTCCATCGTTACCATGAACATCAGTATGTTTTGAAGCCTTAAGTTTGGCGATACAGTCGTCTCCGTGTTGTGACAATTTTTGACGAGGAGGTTGGAGCTGGGGAGGATGACACAGCCAAGCCAGCGGTGTTTATGGTTGCCATGGCGCTGCCCTAAGCTTAATGCTTAGGAAGCGAGTTTTGCTTAACTTTGACGAAGTGGGGGGGCCAGATAGCTCAGTTGGTAGAGTGGCCGTCCACATATGGAGATTTACTCCTCAATGCAGCAGGCCTGGGTTTGACTTTGACCTGCAGCCCTTTGCTGCATGTCACTCCCCCCTCTCTCTCCTCTTTCATATCCTAAGCTGTCCTGTCAAAATAAAGGCCAAAAATGCCCAAAAATATCTTAAAATAAAACTTTGACGAAGTGAAAAACACAGTGAGAGGGTCAAAGTTCAAGATTAAAACCCGAACAACACCAAAAACAAGTTCACTGCTGTTTTAATGTACACAGTGCCATGGAGACACACTCTGTTATTTACAGTCTATGACGACAGACAGAACATGAGGTGCAAAGTGAACATAGACTAAAGAAAGAATAAATGATTGCACATCTGCACCTCAAATTGAAATGCACTCACGTGTACAGAACGTGCTGGTTGTAATTTTTTTCCACAACACAAGCCGTTGTCACGTGACAAGGCTAAAGTTATGATGACGCACATGCTCTTTACTCAGGATGACCTCACTTTCCAATAAGACTGCAGGGCTCCACAGAAATCATACGTGATGTGATACGCATCTCCACAGTCAGCCAGTCAATCAAGTGTTGTGCTTTAAGGTCAGCCATTCCTCCCATGCTGAGAACACGCAACAACTATTATGTTTCATACGCAGAATTACAAGCAAGCATTAAGCAAACACAGATGCTCAGTCTCAATAACAATAAATCCCTAATGGGATACCGGATTAAAGAGAGTCTATTTATGAAACTATTCAACCGCTGTTATTCAGCACTTACTTTATAGTGTCAATAAGCTCTGAAGAGAGTTATGGAGAAGCAATGCATTCCAAAAAATGTGAATTAGACAGCTGGCTGCTTTGATCTGTGTGCTTTGATGAAGTGAGACTTCGGGAGAGCCTAAAATTAGCAACACAACAGATTGGTCCTCCAGTTCTCCTGCACTAAATACATAACAACGCACAGGCTTCAAGATGTACTGACATACATATCTGTGGATAAGATTTTTCTTTTTGATTTGCTTGAAAGTTTTAAGGAATTTTAAAAGCAATAAAAGCCTTTGAAAATATAAAGAGAGTCAAGAAAGAGTTGAAGTTACGGAGCAACCTTTCCTTTTTAAGTTAAACTAGGGAGTTTTTAATTTTATCTAATCAGTGGCTGCATTGGAATATGTTTTGTGAAATGAGCAAATTTTCAAAACATGAAAGGATTATGTGGAGGAGTTATGACTTGAATAGCTGTAGAGTGGAACAACTAATGCAAATATGAGCCCCACTGCACTGCTTGTGCACACTTTTACATTTCGTTTTCAGTTTTATTACCTTTTCATTAGAGTTTTATGGCAATTTAATCACCCAGGAGAAAAAGTTGGACAGAGCTGAATGCATAACATTTAAGATCATTAGCAGCCACTTGGTCCAAAAACAAGGTGCATAAAGTGATGAGTCACATTCCTCTCACTCCCTTTTCTAATTCCTCAGATGCAGAAACACCTGTTCAAGGGCCTGAGGCTGTCCAACATTTAAATCTTATAAAAGTGATTCTGTCATTAGCACACAGACTGTAACTGTGCGTTCATGTGTGGGAATCTGCATGGAGGATGTCTTTCTGTTGGATCTAGATCTTTATTACCTTGTTGGTTTGTTTTTAATTGATTTTATGTTTTTTTAGTAAAGCACTGAAAATGTCCAGTATGTGCTTTAGTCATATAATCCAACATAGGATGGATAAACATGACATTAAAAAATATCCTAATTTCAAGGCTCAGAGGGAAATGGATGACTTTGTTAACATCAGCCCAGGAATATTTGTTGCTGTCAAATATGACAATAAATAAATATATTTGCACACACAACACATTGTGTATCTCAGGAATATAATCTAAAATAATTAGAATATGAATAGTTGAGGACAAAACCAATGACAAGATAAAAAAAAAATAAAGAAATGTCTAATTGTGGTAGAAGTAGTACCACACATTTTAGACTGTATTAAATCACACCAATAAAAAGCTTTTCAAAAACAACTATAATGAATATGATCTTGCAGAAATATACAACAATGTTCTCCACCTAATAATTTAATATATATAAACACATTCAGTATGGTTATTGGGGTCAGGGTTATGATCACAATTCTCGCATCCTTAAATAATTAGCGGTATCTACACATACACACATGCAAGCAGATACATACTTTACTTTTGAAATGAAACACCAAGAAGAGCCTCTAAAAGTGGTCCCTGTGTTAACACTTTTTTATTAATAATTCTTACAATGGGATAAATAACTATGTGTAATGTGAAATGTGTCGGTTACACTGATTAATTCATAGACAATCATCACCAGACGTTGCCATTTTTAGTGTCTTTGGTTTTCATCTAAAAAGCTCTGATAAACCCACTGCGCGCTCCCTGCCCAGCAAGATACTACAGATATTATCTGATGATTATCTCTCATATGCCTTTTAGCACATCCATTAATTTCAGTCTTGAAATTGAAACTGTAAAATATTAAAGCAGGAATCAAATGCATTGTACTGTGGAATGTACTTTGTTATCCAACTGAAAAAAAATATTTAATTTGTTCATTGTTTAAAGACTTTTAAAGACATATCATAGTGAATCTGCTTCTGATTGGCTGACAGATGTATGTTAAAATGATATAACAGACCACCCCAAACAATGACCTGGTCTACAGTTTAATACATAGATGTCTTAAGAGAACTGGATGTCCCAAGTTGGCGATTATTGCTGAGGAAATTTGCTTGGTGTGCGCATACCAGAAACATATACCTTTTTTTTTTAAATCCTGGAACTTGAGTCTTTGAGGCCCTAGATTATGCACATAAGTCTTTGCAGCTGTTCCTTTTGTGATGGTTATGTCAGGGGGAAAAGTTGTATTTTTTGCCCTGTGTGCATCACTTGACCTACAATTCTGACAAAAATTGCCAAAAGCCCAGCATGGTTCCTAGGGGCTTAAGTAAAACCACCACTCTAAAGTGGTGCACGGATCTAGAAACCTTCCAGGTAATCATAACAACAATAGTGATGCTTGGGGAAAACGTCAATTGTACGATACAAAAAAATACACTCCAAAATGTCTTGACACTGTAAACAACAGACGTAAGAAAGGAAACACATTCACCTTATTAGGGTATATTTTGTTTGCTGTTTGATTATCACATCTAATGTTCATTGTACTGCTTTTATATAAGGTTTAAATTGGAACCTAACTAATAACTTCCTATGTAGTTTTTGAAAGTAATTGATTGTGTAATTGACACACTCATGACTCCTTATAATTATCAGTAGTTACACTGATTACTCCAGTCAGTCAATCCATTTAGTGAGAGCTTGAAGCAATGAACCAACAATAATCTTCTGTCTTAAATGCCACAGCCATTACTCAAACAACACAATTAGAATTCAGTCCTATATGTACAACGTATTGTGACCTTTGCTGTCAAAATAATAAAGGCCATGAGTGTATGCAAAATACATCACAGCAGCACATATAGCGCTGCACACATATGTGTCATTAACACTAATGCGGCTGACACCAGATGTGCAGCACCTGCCAGGACATCCTGTCAGTTGGCTGTTGTGCTGTCTGCCCGTGGACCGGAATGGTACACGCTCACCCTCTTCTTCTGCTCTGGACACCCTTCAGAGCTTTGGACCACTCCGACAGGTAACCACCCTAATTGCAAGTCATAGCTGTTGCCATGGTTTCCCCAGACTCGGTCTGCCGTGGGTAAATCTCTCTCTCTCTCTCTCTCTGCTTTCGTCTGCTTTTGCTACGCCTAAACTGGTCATTTAAGCTACACCCAGGGACGCTCTCCTAGGGATGATCAATAGGTCATCGTTGTTGAGTCAGGCTTATCCCGTTTCCCCGCTGTGTTGTTGATACTGGCAGATTGACTCAACAGACTTGTGTCCCTGTCCTAGTTTCTGTTTTCCTCGAATTTCCTCCCTCAGCTTGTTTCTAATTATTGACAAGCCAGGATCGAAACCAAGTTTTAAAGCATTACCCTGAAGCTGCCATGTTTTGTCAGTGCTTTCTTTTTTCCTTGGTTGAACTAACTTTTCCTAAAAGGTAAACAAGAGTCAAAGTGTGTAATTGAAAGACGATGCTACAAGAAATGAATGAACTACACCAGAGAACAGCACACAGTGTTTTTTTTAACACTATACTTCTCTGCTCAGCAGTTTTGCAGTAGGCTTAGTTAGTTAAGATAATTAGGCTTCTTTAATTGGGCCATTAATTAGCAGGCATCTATTGCTCTGATCAAGACTTACCTTTGATGAGGGTGGCAGAAGTACATATTTATTTTCATTTTTATCAGAGGAAAAAAGGATTAAAGCAATGATACATGATTGTATACATTCAAAATGGTGTTTGAGGTATTTCTGTATATTTTATGTACTTGTTGACACTACGTGGGAAGAGGTATCACAGCATGTGCTTGCCATGTTGGACCGGAGCATTTGCCAACAAGCAGGGAACAGTGGGAGCATCCCAGGCAGCTATCTGAGGAGCAGAGAGGACGGAGGGGATAGACAGAAAGCATGCTGGTGGAAATTAGGTTAATTTTTTTTTTCATCATGGTTATTTAATGACACTTTACGTCTACGCCTGTAGGATTGAAAGAGAAGGTAGTGAGTGTTTATATCAGAGACTAGGCATTTAAAACAGCCTTGACACCTTCTTCTCAAAGTAGGTCACAAAATCCTCAGGGAAAAGTGAGAGATGCCAGTGGAAGGTGCTAAGGGGAGAAATATAAACACAACGTTTTCTTGTGTTTCGAAAGCAGGAGATTAGATTTGAGAATGGCAGGTTTATTGAACGACTCAACCTATACCACATCCTACCAGGCCATTTCTTCATTTTAAACAAGCGGACAACCCCACCCGATCCCTCCTCATCCCCACCTCAAATAGCCATACTGGTATGAGACATTGTGGTTTTGATGTGGGAACTGGATGTACATTTGATGTATGACTTTGGTAATTCCACGGCTTTTAATTTTCCAATTAGTCAAATACTTCTATTGTACTTCTATGTAACACTTGTTTTGTGTTTATTACTATGCAAATGCTAACACACCAAATTAAGATTGTGAACATAGCCAGTGTTATATATCACCTGCTAAATATCAGCAGGTTAACATTGTCTTTGGGAGTAAGTTAGAAAGTTGATGTTAGCATGTAACACATGCAGCATCACAAACCCTACCCTAAATACTTTAACAATTTATTGCATTTTCTCTCTCGATTTTTACATGTATTTTCTTTTACCAAATCTGTTTGCTTTTTTTTAAATACAGCTCTCCTTAGCACCACAGGATCTCATCGTGGTTTCCCTCTTGTGGCATTAAACTTAACTTTTTGGTTTGTGAGGACCTACAACCCACGTGAAAATTGAACAAATCCATAAAACGATGCATTGCAATGCAACTGACTTAGTCATTGATTAGTACGCACGCACACACACTCTCTCCCTCTCACACACACACACACACACACACACACACACACACACAGAGTTTCAAAATCAATCATTCCTTGAACTGCATTGATGTAATTTTCCTCAGAAAAAGTTCCCACGCCTCGGCATTTAAATCATTAATCCTCATTATGTATGTATGCATCTGTGTGTAGGAGGGGGCTGGTCCACATTATGCTTACTCAATCAAGGGATGATAAAGCTTCCACCATTGATGGCTGTTTATCTAATTTAGGTGTATTCTAGGCTTCAATTGAGCCTTGAAGTGTATAAATCAATGTAAATTAGCCCTTCCTATGAGGATCTGTTAGAGACGTAATTGCCACAGTGCTTTCAGAAAAAAAAATTTGTTCAATTAACCTGGGTTTTTTTCATTACTGCCACATTATATTTTTATTATTGTTTTTGCGGCCACTTTTTGTATAATTGAAACATTTCTGATGCCTGTGCCCCCCAGGCCCTGTGACAGACACACTGCTTCCTCCTCTTCCTCTAGGGATTTTAAATGAAAGGTTTGAAAGCATTCCTGAATTTGTCCTGGACCAGAAAATAAAAAGCCCTAAATAGCTGATACCCCATAAATAATATAAAATTTGTGCAAATGCCTGCCTCACAAAATTGAGACTATATCTTTAAACCTTTAAATTGCACGTAAAGATAACATGTTGGTAAAAAGGAAAGCTGAAAGAAAGCGTCTCCAAGGTCTGGTTAGCTACGGTTCAGACATTTCTAAATTCTACATGGGTCCCAACAAATATAAGTCAGGACCGGATTGGTTCTGGTAATACATTTCCTGGTCTTTTTGAATATAGGCTTGAAATTATGGACCCATGAAGACCTCTAGCTGCATAACATCAGTTGTCTCTGAACTGGATATTTCTTTATTGAAAGTAGGGCAGAGAATGGCACTGAAGGCTTTTCTCAATGGGACACATGTTTTCACTCTTCTCCTGGCTGCCTTTGGCAAGAGTTTGACAGACAGATGGTTCATCCAATCACCTGGCAAGGATTTTTTTGAAGAAGCCTGCCCTTTTTGAAACAGTTTCCAATGGTTCTGTATAACAAACCATCTGGCGTGTTGGGTCAGTGTCACCCCTAAAGATGAATAAATAAATAAAAGCACTATGCACATTCATATTTAATATTCTGCTGTGAGAGTTACTTTGTAATCTACGACAAGTATAGAGGTGAGTAGTGCTACATCTCCACAACGTCAAGTCTACTGCCCTGAATGAGCAAATGTAAGAGGAAGCACTGGACTGAGACAAGCTGTAACGAAATCAGCGGAAACTGTGAAGCAAAGACGTCAGAGGATTTTACTTGAAGTAATCTATCGATCAAGCAGTTCAAGAGCAGACAGTTTTATTACTTTTAAGAAGTATATCTGCTTACTTGAGCAGATATCCCTGAGCCAGATGTGTGGCAAAATTGCAGTGGATCGTTCAAAAAAGTTGTTTCACCCAATGTGAAGTAAAAGGCCACTTTAGGCTAATGATGAAAAAAAAATCAAAGTACATTCCCACGATAATTGCCTGATGTGTGTGTGTTATCCCTCACCTTCCTCTCTCTCTGTGCGTTGCCATTGTCAAACTCTGTTCGCTTCGGGAAACAACAACAACGCACTTTGAGTTAGCATGCTGCACGCTGAAAATGGCAAGTTTTAAAGAAGGTTTGGCTCGTGCAGCAAGGCAGACCTGCTTGGTTGTTTCGGGGAAGGATTGTGAAGATTTACAAGCAATATGTTTACAGCACTGAAGTAGATCCCGAACGTCGTCAAGGAAAGTGGTTAATTATTGCTGTGTTTTAGGTTGTACCAATAGGTCAGACCGAGAAAAACCTTTGGAATATTATTGACTTCCAAAAGTGATTAAAACCCAGGAGAGGAATGGCAGCAAACTGGGGCTCTTTGAAATGAAAAAACAATAAAAAAACAATTGAGAGTCACTTGGCTACACATTGAGTATCGCAATGATGTCATACAGTTAAGGTTACTGCATTACTTACTTTGGCCTTCACAACACACCATCTGGTTATAGGCTTCCAAACCTTTGTAGGATTTAAGATCTTCCGCTGTGTATGGGCTCAGCGAGAAAACCACGTAGTTGACTATACTGGGATATGCAACTGAAGGAAGAATCACCGGGTTGTCATGGATCCAAGAAGAGGGGGCTAACTTTTAGTATTCTGCTTATGCCAAGGTTAACCAGCGGAGATCTCAAGCCAAGGATCAGTGGGATGGAGAGTGGGGGTCACAAGAGATCTTGAGCCTCTCCATAATTAATGGCCTGATTAATAATAAATCCCTTGACTATTTATGAAATACTCAAAACTAATGAGATGTCTGCCATCCGTTTTCTAATAAGCATATTACCAATTCCGCTCACTCTGTGTCTGCCACACAAACGATAACATCTGCATATGTCATGTTCCTTGAAGATCCAACACATGAATATTAAACTTTTTGTTTTGAACAAGCTGTTTCTGCTGCTAACAGGTGTTTAAAGAGAGAAACAATGACACTGGTCCTCTATTTGTTTCTCCAAGAGAATGAACTTGTCTTCTATAACTCAAACTATAATGTTTTTCCTAACTTTACAACCCTAGTTTTGCCTAAACTTAAGTTTTGTTGAAAGTCACAAAACTGCAACTGAAGCTTCATATTTTGGCAAGTAAAAGGGATGTCAAGGGGTCCTAAAAGCGTCTGACAAGTTGGGAATGACAACAAAGTGTAAAAGTAAAGGGAAAAGTGTGAATGTGACACGTGAAACCTGGTGTGCCATTTACATGCTTTCCTATGAGAAATTAATTAATTAAATATTTACACCTGTTTGAGTATGGTTTGCTAAAAACTAATTAGCTATGGAAAATGACTGAGCCATCATTAAAACACACACACACACACACACACACACACACACACACACACACACACACACACACACATATATATTTGTGACTCATTTTAAAGGATTTACATCTTCAGTAAGAATGGGTTAGTAAGTTGGAAAGTATTGAGAGATGGACTAAAACCAGAGCCCTGTTCCATAAAGCAAGCTTACCAAATAAACCAGAATTATGCTGGTTAGTCTGACTTATAGACTAATTTTCAATTGATTCGGTTTCATAAAGCAAATTCAACATATATAATGCACAATGTGACGACTTATGATGGGAGACTAACCTGGTCTAACTGGCAGGCTAACTGTCAAGCTAAGCTTAAAATTGGCAGTTAGGAAAGACCTGATGGGAAAGCAATGATTTTACAACTAAACAGAACTGTCCTTGCAGTATGCAACATCTGTGGACTTGTGTGATACAAATTATATAATATTACAGTATAATCCTCACTGTTGACACATTTTGACATAGCTATCACTTCATTCATATAGAAATAGAACGCTGTGCTCTTCAAACTACTCTCTCATTTAAGTTTAGAGCGTCAGATGGATGTATGAACACACCCTCAGTGTTAAAAATTGTTCAGATCTATGATTGCAAGAAGTAGCCGTTGTAAGAGTAACAATGCTGCTTTACGATATTCAATTTCCAATATTTTGGCAAACCTGAATGTGAAATGCTGTAGCTGTTCCTTCAATGGTCACTGCTTAAATTCCTTAAAAGATGTATGAATTCTTCATATGTTTTTTAATACTAACCGCTGCCTGGTGGCCGGGATCATTGCTGCTATCTCTTCAGAACAACTGTCACGGTGTATTGATTTGATCCATGCTCGACCTCTCTGCTGCTTAAGAACAGCATGCACTTATTAGTTAGTCTGACTGCGAGAGCATGAATTGACCTCTACGGAACTGCTTTAGCCCCAACTGATTTGTTAGGTTCATTCAAGTCAGGTGTTGGACTTTAATGGCAGCTTTTCTTAGCTTGCTTTATGGAACAGGGCCCTGCTTAATCATTTCATATATCATTCAGTCCAAAGCAGGTAAGCAATTCCAAGATAGCTAAGCAATGTTTAGCAAAAAAACTACAACAAGCCAACAAAAATACACACACTTGGCACATGTACAACAGAGACCATCTGTCAAGTGACTGCAGTCACTGTAAATAGAAAGGTATATGTAGTGTGAGACTAAGGAGGGAGGTGGACAGGTGTGCAATCATAAGTGAAAGTGCAAAGTGAAGGATCCAAGGGGAGGATGTGAGGCTGAAGAAGCAGGAAAGAAAGCAGTGCAAGTGTTTCCAGCACTGGGTTTCAACCTAGTAAAAATCAATTTGGTCATTTACTAAACTGAGCGTGAGGTGAGATTGTTTTGTCAAGTGCTGTTTTTAAGATCAAGAATGAACTTTATCAATCAATTAAAAAAGAATATACCTATTCTAACGCACACATTATATATATACTACCATAACAGTAGATAATATAAAGTTACTTCTAAAGTACTTCTGTTAGTGTAAGAAGAAGATTGACTGATGTATCTTGCTCATGGCAAAAAATTGCATGTTCATGCAATAGTTTACCGGCATTCATACCCTCAGGTATTACTTTATACAGAGTATGCAGAGAGAATGGGTAGACAGCAACAGCAGATTATAGGCACGTGACATCCTGTTTAGACAGCTGGAATTCAACCAGCAGCATTAGTATTTAGGCCATTAGGTTGGCATGCAATAGAAGATCCGATGACCTCATAAAACATTGAATGCACACGTTAAAAAAACACATAATTGACATGATGACCGCCTGTCAGCACACTGTGATTTTTGCATGGACAAGTCAGATACACACCGACCATGCAGATAGGCTACAAGACGCTTGCAGCTTATTTGACTTATAATTCTTGTTAACAGTCAAATATGTCCTATTCTAACACCATAAGGGATGAGGCTAAATTCCGTAAATCACCAAGCCAGCCTGCCACTGCTATTTATAATCAAATTTTCATTAGCTGCAGTTGAACCGTGGCCTTCCCTCCAAACTGTGATTACACTTTGTGGGGCATTTGATCAATTTAATTTATATGGATTGATTGGCTGCAGGTTATACAAATATCTGTGCACTTATTTATTTATCATCATATTATCATCAGGGAAATATTTTTTTCATTTGTGATAAATATGTATACAGACACATAACAAGTCTAAGATTATAACTTGTGTGTGTGTGTGTGTGTGTGTGACAGCAGACGAAAGCAATCAGGGCAAGCAGTGGTAGTGTAGCAGATGTTTCTCTATTACAGCTGATAATGCATCGTATCCGTTTGGGACTGTTCATTTTGGGGCTATCGGAGGAGTTTTATGATCTTTAGTCAGATAAGACTTGACCTTCCCTTTGCCAATAATAAATTTTTCTATGACCCTCTGAAATTATTGGGGAAAAAAGGCATGACCCTCCCTAACAATGCCTTCTGTTCTGGTTTGCACTTAGCAAAGATGTACAGACAGCCCGTTTTTTTTTTTTTTTACAACCATGACATACAGTACATGAGTATACTCTGCACGTCTCATCTTCCACATCACACTCCACCGTTATGGTGGTCATTTCAGTAGATTCACTCACTAACCATGTTGTGGAAGCATAATAAGTATGGAAACTAACGACATTCTTCCTGCATTACTGCATTACTTCAAATACTAAGTTACTCCTCTAGTAAACTAGTATTCACATGAAATAAAACAATAAAACATTGAGACCATTCAACAAAGCACACTTGATAATAACCCATTAAACACGTGTACTGGTTGCTAAGGACTCGTCACTAGGCTTCCTCAGTCATTGTATATTTTAGCAGAGGTAAAGCTGCCAAAGCTGAACAGCATCAGTTTGGGAGCCTGCATGCTGCCACTCCTTCCTCACCACTCCTTCCTCACCACTCCTTCCTCACCACTCCTTCCTTACCACTCCTTCCTCACCACTCCTTCCTCACCACTCCTTCCTTCTCCAATGACTTGAAAAGGCTGTCGTTTGCACAATTTCACAAGTAATCACTGGGACCAAAAGGATATTTGAGTCGGGTTTGGCTGCAGCCTGGAGACCTCCCGTCTCATGCCTTTCTGGCTGGTGCTATCCGTGAGTTTCAACTTTTCAAAATAAAAGCTTGCGTCTGGTCTATGTTTTTGTACATTGGTGTTTTTTATGTTTTTGAATTAAGCAGTACAGCAATCATGCTAATGAATAACAACAAAAATTGAGCAGATGTCTCAGTTATAACACGATGGAACTAGCAAAGCATCCCATAAATACAGAACGATTCCTTAATACATTGGAGATATTATTTTGTTTGACACTGGTATGCAATGTTGGAATGTAACACATCACTATATTACACAGCAATATTAAAAAATAACGTAACCACACTCATCCTCATCTTTAAAGCTACTATGCAGATACATTTAGTTTATGGTGCAGGTTTTTGAAAGACCAAAGACATACTGTGTACTTAAGTTGTACATGGAGAAAGACATTATGTCAACATTTTAAATTGATATTGTTTTGATGAACAAGATGACATGGTAATATAGCTCCAGTTATGTTGCCATGCCATCCAGGTCCATTTGTAAATTGAGGTGCTTTACCTGTAGTACACAGAGGTGTGTGCAGGGCACAGGAGGAAGTAAATTATATCCTGCTGCAGTACACAAAAGATCTGAGTAAGTCACATCCCAAGTCTTGGCTGTTAAGCGAAAAGCAACACAAACATGATATCGTGCAGCCACACATCAGCAGACTGCAGACCAGCTAGTCTTGCATTGCCAGGGGCTTTAAAACATTCCACCCAGTCCATGGGGGAGTGTGTGTTAATGGAAGCAAATAGTGAAAGTTCTGCCAAAGCAGAACAGTGAGCTGCAGTCAACTGTGTGGTTCATTAGCCAGTTTATCAAATGACTTTGTAGAGCAAATACTCAGTGTTCATATTCACGGTCAAACACTGATAAGTCTGTAATCACAGTTTTCTTTAAGTTTGATTAAGCAGGAAAACACAATTATCCACATAATAACCACAACTGATATTAGAATACAACAAACAGAATAATAAAAATGCGCTCCAGTGATAATTAATGTTGCCATGTTTTATGCACAAATACAGACATTCCCATCAAACTCTCAGTGAAGCAATAATGTTTTTGAGTCTTTTAGACAGGTGCACAACAACACTGATAGTTATGACTGTGACTCACACACACACACACACACACACACACACACACACACACACACACACACACACACACACCAGTATCCTCTCCTCTACTTTGTTGCAGTGTGAGAACAAATACAGTCTTGCTGTGGCTCAGGAAATGTTGCTTCACCAGTCTATATCCACTACTTCCAAATCCGCGGTTGCTCTGTTGCAGCTGGAAATTTTGCTGTATGTCCTTCTTTTCGGCCAGATGTCCATCACCTTACACTTTCTTAAACTACTATTCACATGAAATTAAACAATAAAACATTGAGACCATTCAACAAAGCACACTAAACAAATTCCTTCCTGAGGCGATTTTGCAGCGGCACCAGGACTCCATGCCGCCCTCAGCGCCGCCTATGACGATTGTGATTGGTTTAAAGAAATGCCATTAAACCCAAGCATGTTTTTCTCCCATTGCTAGATGTTGTGTAGCATAGCCTGACCTTCCTTTACAGCACTCTGGAGGAAGGTCTGGCAATGCGAGACTATTACTTCAGTGATGAGAAGCTGCAGTAAGTTTGGCACAATGAGCCCCGTCAGTGATAGAACCGAGTGTGTTCTAGACTCCAACCACAGAGTTTGTTACATACAGTAGAGTTAACATATGGGTAGATGCCTCCACCGAGTATCTAACCAGTACCAAACTTTGTGCAGGACATTGGTAAGCCATTGCCGTGATTTATCATCTAAAAGGGTGCTATTGGAAGATTGAATTATAGTCCAACAACCAGGGCTGTACACAAGGTTCTAGAAATACCAAAGTCCAAAAACTGAGCTTGCTGAGATTGCATATATAATAATACTATATATTACACTATAATTATGCTAGATGTTCTTTTTGTAGAGGCCATGTGCAATATAATAATTAATGGTAAAATTCTACATACAGTATTGTAACAGATTTATCTTAAAGCTAATTTTCATCTACAATCCCTTGGCAAGTCACAAGTAAAACATACATTTATTTACATTTTAATTGGACAAGACAAAAAATAATGTACAATCAGCCAGATATATATATATATATATATATATATATATATAGGACAAACAAAAAGCAGGGATGAACTGTTGGTTTGTGACACAAATGCCATCCTCTGGCATGACAGTTGGACGTTTTACTCACTCCTCCACCACCCTGACCTCCATGCCCTCAATTTCTGCCCCACTGCATAAAGGCACTTCCTGCATCGGCACTAAATGCTGGCATTGGACATACTGTACACTGTGTGCTGCTGAATCATCTAAAACATACCTAATTCCTAGGGATACTGGGCTGATCTAAGAGAGCATATGGTTCCATTTGAGATTTGCTCTGCCGTTCATCGTGTTTGACTGCTGTGCATGCTTTAATGCTCACTTCACTGTCTCCACTGTGTCCTCTTCTCTGTTTCCAGGGTTAGGGGGGTTCTAGTCAGGTATTTGTGATATCTTCTGTAACAAAATGTATGCAGTGATAATTAGTGTAAGTAGATTCTGATATTTTATGTTTTTGGCAGCAATGCACTGAGATGACAGGGTTTCCACCCACTTTCTGAACACAGCCAACAGTGTTGTTATTTTTCTATTTAATTAATAATTTATTTTTATTTGTGACCGGGAGGTTGTTGGGTGAATCCCCACACCGACATGATACATCTGGGTGGGGAAAGAAATAAAGCAGGGCCATGACCAGCCCTGACAAAGCGTTGCCAAATCTTTGAACACCATGTTTTGTGCGCAAGCGCTCTGCCTTTTTATTACCGTGAGTTTACACATTGTCTTTGCTGATTGGGTATCACCTGTGACACAGCCACCAAACGAGAGAAAATATATCGTTGCATACCATTGCCGAGGAAACATGTTCAACACCTAAACTGTAGCAAAACAATGCACATTGTTTTGAAATTAAACATGCACCAGCATTTGCCCATCCTTCATTACCACCTTAAGCCACCAGGCTCCAGTGGAGCTGCTCAGGGTCCAGCAGATTAGACTGTGGTTGTACTGGACAACTTTCAGGTGTTAATGTGTGTAACTGTGTGAATGTGATTAGGGTATTCCTGCTAATAGAAGCTTCCTCTTAGTGAAACTTCCAAAAATAGTAATAATAATAATAATAATAATAATAATAATAATAATAATAATAATAATAATAATAATGTATACTTTAATAATCCCGCAAGGGGAAATTACAATTTAGACTCTGTTGTTATTACACACATTGCACACAGGCCTTAATTACACACACATGCTCAGGTGCTATACATGCACTAATGGAGAGATGTCAGAGTGGGGGGGCTGCTCATGCCCATTGAGCAGTTGGAGGTTCGGTGCATTGATCAAGAGCACCTTGGCAGTGCCCAGGAGGTGAACTGGCACCTCTCCAGCTACCAGTCCAGCACCATACTTTGGTCCGTATGGGGACTTGAACCAGCGACCCTCCGGTTCCCCACCCAGCTCCCTACTGACTGAGCTTCTGCCACCCCAGCAGATCCTAAATGAAGGTTAAAAAAAGTACACAACAGGAACATATTATAACAGCAATCCTATAATATAATAGCGCAAAGACCCAAACAAGCCCAGACAGTGACGTGAAATGGCACTTATATAAACAGAATAATACTATTTCTTTATGAACAGATAATGGGCTATAATTATGTGGTTGCATGCGCACAACAGTTTGTACTCAAGAAGAGACTGAGTAAGTGCACGTATTCAGTGTTCATTTACATCGTTAGCATTGACACGGGCCTCATTTCATTCTGCAGTAATCAGCCTTAATATTTATAATGTAGTGCACGTACGCACAATTTGTCAGCAGGAAATTACCCTTCCATCTTTTACATGTGAATCGTCTCAAGCTGTAACATCTGTTTGCTGCCTCATTATGGGAGTTAGGAGTGGATGTCACTGTGTTACACAAGTATAGTGTTTTTGGGAATTTGGAAGGTACAGATTCAATTATCAGCAATCATCAGATGATGACAAGATGTGTGGGTAGCAAAGCCACTCGTAGGAGAAACCGCGAGAGTTGTGGCAATGGCTGCGGGTGGCGCTGAGATAGCAGTCATGGTGCCATAAATGGAGGAATGTGATAGGCTAGACGGGTAAACTTGGTCTTTGAGTCTACTCAGTTACTTCGGTGGCCTAATGTTTGGAGTGATTGAAACTCCGCTGACAGAGGGCTAACGTTTCTACGACGAGAGGTAAACACAATTCATACAGTATCAAGCACAAAAACATTCAAGAAGTAGCGTGATCACAGCAAAGAAACAGGACACATTGGTCCACAAATCACATTAATACATGTAAGATTTTCACAAGAGTAGCACTTACAAATTAAACACACTATCTTTCTCTGGCCAAAACTGTTGGTGTGTTTGTCCGTTAGTTTTGGTCCCTCGGACTTAATGGATCCATTTATCACTTTTCAGTAATATTGCAAAAAGCTGGTGAAGAAAGCAGCTGAGGGAAAAACAATGTCAGTCCTTTTCTGAAGAAAACAGTGTTTCCTCATCTGCGGATGAAAATGGAGCACTGGGGCAGTGTTTCTACAGGGTCCAAAGAGTGTTACTGTCAACACCAAAATAATTCACTCGTCCAGCAAATGAAACTATTTAATGAAAGTAACTGTGTTTGTCCCCTGCAGTAAACAAACTCTAAAACTCTTTAACACGTGATCACTGGGTGCTAGATAAGACTGAGACACCACAATACTGCACTAAGTGCAACCTGCACAATTGGTTTATTTACATATTTAAGCAGTGGCACATTTTTGTATTCCAACTACAACAACAACAATTGTATATATTCAAATGTTTGTTCTTGTATTTTATACCTATTATTATTTGTAATACATATCCTAGTATTTCTTTCATATTTATATTCTGTGACTGTGTGATTTTGCTGCTGTAACACTGTAATTTCCCATTTTATTGGGATCAATATCTATCTATCTATCTATCTATCTATCTATCTATCTATCTATCTATCTATCTATCTATCTATCTATCTATCTATCTATCTATCTATCTATCATAAGTCACAATGGTAAGACAAGTGGGCTATTGGGACCTTTTATGTCTCAGGCCACCTGGTCAGGGACCCCTGGGGCTTTCAGGGGTCTTGGCCAATGGGAAATGGATCACAAGTGAGGTGAGAACTCCACATTCTGTAGTTTTCACACCTCAGGCTGCAGGGACTATTACAAGGCCTTATTCCTTTGTTCAGAGGAGAGCACATGACTGTGCTTTGTTTAGAAGGTCCTTACTGTCCACTGTTAGGTTCCGACAGTGTGAAGAGTGACAAATTAGACAATTTCAACACCACAACAGGCAGCCAATAGCATTACTTGGAAGCAAAGCATTAGGCAGGTGTTTGACCCTTTTGTAAATCATGCTGGGAGCTCTTAGCCTGTATAAATTATTCATGATGACTAAAAGCGATATCTTATCATAATGCCTGAATGATGGTCCCCCAGTCGTAGTGATGGTTGTTCTTAAGAAGGGTTGACTCATGCCACATCAGTTTTGCAGCTTCACAGAAACCACCACACAGTTAAGTCATGTGGCTGACTGACCTGAAAAAGCCTGTGTGCTGTTAAAACACTCTGACTTAAATCATATCACACGTCTGCGTACAAATCTGGTAAACATCTACCAAATTAATGGTGATGTCAAAGCGTTCTTGGTTGCTGCAGTAAAACAAATGCCAAGTAAATATTAACATTTTATAGACGTATAGATGTAAAAATTAAAATCTAATACCCTGAGAAAGCATGCAAATGCACATTAAATAAACATAAAACAAGTGCTAACCCTTTCACATCCCCTAAACCTAGTCTCGCTTTGTCAGACCTTCCTCCAAAACCCTGGAAAGGAGGGTCTGGCCAGTCCACACAGCATTCCGTGATGGGAGAAAAACGGGCTCCGGTTTATTGGTATTTCTTTAAACCAATCACAATCATCTTGAGCTGCATTAAGCGCCAGATGGAGCCACGATGCCTCTGCAAAAGAGCCTCGGGAAGGAACTTGATTGGGGGGGACGTACTTTCAAAAGTTGTTGAGTCGTGCAACAGAAAACTCAGTTTGGACTGATAGTCTAGCTAGCTGTCTGGATTTACCCTGCAGAGATCTGAGGACCAGGTAACCATAGTCCTCAGATTGGACAGATAGTCTAGCTAGCTGTCTGGATTTACCCTGCAGAGATCTGAGGAGCAGTTAACCATAGTCCTCAGATTGGACAGATAGTCTAGCTAGCTGTCTGGATTTACCCTGCAGAGATCTGAGGACCAGGTAACCATAGTCCTCAGATTGGACAGATAGTCTAGCTAGCTGTCTGGATTTACCCTGCAGAGATCTGAGGAGCAGTTAACCATAGTCCTCATGAATCCACAGTAGTTTAAAATTCCTACACAAAGAAAGCCCAAGGTAATGGACATCCGGCCAAGAAGAGTGAAATCAGGCACAATTTCCAGCGGCAACGGAGCAATCTCGGAAGTTGAACATCATGGATATAGATTACGTTAAACCTTACCCACCAGTGGTTTGAGATGTTTTGATCCTGTTTTTTCCAGCCTTGAAAATTGTTTCCATTGGAACCGACATTAATTCAGGCTGTTCTCCGTGAAGGATGAAAACCACCAACTTTAAAAAATTCAATCTTTTATGCCTACAGGGATAAAAGGATTTTGGGCAAGGTATTTCTTTAATTGGTGGATACTGTGTTCGGATTTTGCAGAGACATTATTTTATGATGCAGAACTACGCAGCCTGGTCTACATAAAAATAACAATAGATGGATAACAATTCAACTGTGACAAATAAGAATCATTGAAATACTGCACCATGCACAACAGCACATGATGAAAATGGTTTACAGAGAAAGTTTAACTGTCCAGAACTAGGCCCTGTTTACACAATTATGCTTGTGAGTAAAAATGAATCAGACGTGCAGACAGCGACAGCGGTTTTGGGGCTTGAAAACTCCAAAAAGTGAGACCACCCTACAGATTGGAAATCTTACAAACGCTCCACCGTCAAAGGTGCTCAAGTCTGTTGTTTTCCATATTATTTTTTTTACACATGGGAAGCAACATATGATATTGCACTGCAGTCCAAAATTAATGTCAGCTATTAATGTAAAAAAAAAAGAAAAAGAATAAAAGATGGAGGTTTTGTATTTGCAAGTGTCCTTGACAGCATGTGAAAATACAGCTTTCAATAAAGCTACTCAAATACCTCCAAGTCCAGCACACTGGAGCACAAAACTGAAGCCAAGTTTCTATCTGTTCTGGGTTTCAGTTTGGCAGATTGTATGCCCATGCACACACATAAGGTACACACAGACATTCAAGCACAAGGGCATCCTGTCAGAAGTAGATCCATACCAAGTCCTGTGCCAAAGCCCTGGAGCCACGAGATATCTTGTGCCGAGAAATTATTTGAATATATTTGCTAGTTTATTTGGCTCGACAGACACTGAAACACAACTCTGAAATGAGTGTAAAGTATTTATTTATGAGTTTGAACAAAACCAAAAAATGCTGAACTTAGTAGAGTTTCCTGTTGGTCATTTCCTTCATGAGATCGTACGCACTGTACGATAAAATAAAGTCAAGCAATACCAACCGAAAGTTTATGACGCATTTGAAACCTGAATTTTACTGACACTGATGTCCTTCAGTGCCCTGGGATGGACACAAAGGATTCAAAACCCTCAATGTCAGCACGGTCAACCATGGCCTTGCACACGTGACAGATATTGACATGCTTACCTTACAGTTTCCTAACCCTGCGGCTTTGTCCTTGCCTGGACAGTCAGGCTCTTAAATAACAGCTAGTATGCGCTCGCTGCACTCACCTTCGCCACTGTGACATTGGTTAGCTGACTTTTGGAAGGATAAGTGGTCGTAACAGCTGCCATGACACGAAGCGCAATATGAACCAGAAGAGGGATGAGGACAGAATTCAGGGGCTATAGTACATAAACCAACTCCACTTCTGACTGGGTTGGAGAGAATGACTTATATTCTGCAATATGATCATGATATTACCTTGACTTAAAAAGGAATGACATGTCAGAGCCTGGAGTTGTCATTATCCCTTAGCTCACGGCACAAAGGCACAGCCATGTCCAGTGTTTTCCAAAATCACATGGTTTAAAGTAGGCTAACTAGATTAAAATGTCTCCTGTAGAACTCTCAGAGTTTTGATGATCTTTACAGCGGCAGATCAAACCAACTCTCAGCAGGCACTAAATGTTAGATGGCGGTATAAATGTATCATGTTCAACATCACTGGTGGAAGTGTCTTCAAGGAAAATACTGGTAGTGGTGGTGATAGTGAAAAGATTGTGAATGACAACAGTGCACTCATCTTTCTGCAATAAGACCCGTCCGTCAAGCATTCACACTACTACTATTGGCCAGGTGTCCACGTTTACATGAACAGGTCCTGTCCCCTGACCAATCCTCTAACCCTAATCTTAACCACTCGAGGTGAAATGCCAAACCCCAACCAATCTAGTTGCTTCGTAGGGCGGGATTTGGCGTGGCCATTGTAGGATTCGTAATTTTGCTGCCCACAGCTATAGTTTAAACATTAGAATGCATTTTTTTATTTAACCTTCATTTATACAGCTAATCTCATTCAGACACAGGGTCTCATTCTCAAAGGGACATCTGTTTGGGACAAGACACAACATCAGAAACACATTAAGATAGTATGATTTACCAAGTAGTAAATCATCTTCTGCTTTCTTTGTGTTGGTATTCTAACAAAATAAAAAAATTCTGAGTGAAATGAGTCTTGCTGTGTCTCAGGCAACGTTTCTTCACTAGTCTATATCCATGATTTTCACTTCAGGGATGGTTCTGTTGCCGCCAGAAATTTTGCCATATCTCCTTTTTTTTTGGCCGGAAATCCGTCACCTTCCACTTTCTTTCTGTTGGCATTCTAAACTCGGGTGGATTTCTGAGGACTATGGTTACCTGGTCCTCAGATCTCTGCAGGGTAAATCCAGACAGCTAGCTAGACTATCTGTCCAATCTGAGGACTATGGTTACCTGGTCCTCAGATCTCTGCAGGGTAAATCCAGACAGCTAGCTAGACTATCTGTCCAATCTGAGGACTATGGTTACCTGGTCCTCAGATCTCTGGTAAATCCAGACAGCTAGCTAGACTATCTGTCCAATCTGAGGACTATGGTTACCTGGTCCTCAGATCTCTGCAGGGTAAATCCAGACAGCTAGCTAGACTATCTGTCCAATCTGAGTTTTCTGCTGCACAACTAAAACAACTTTTTAACACACATATGTTCCACCAAAACAAGTTCCTTCCCAATGCTATTTTGCAGAGGAACAGCAATGCCCCTGCCTTTCAGCTGTGGTAGAACTGTTCAGATATTTGACATAAGTAAATGTGGCAATACCACAATGCAAAAATATAAACACAAACACACTGAAGTTTTAGCAATCAAATGTATCTCTAAGTGTTACAAGTACACAATACCAACAATTTATTATTCATAAGGTGAAAGAGAGCAACACCTCTCAGTGTTTTAGTACTTTTATATCATCATTTAAAAAGTACTGACATATTTAATCCAGCATTTTAATGTAATTGTTATTGAAGTTGAGCTAATTTGAAATAACTTTTGCATTAAAAATCCTTATATGTAAAGCACAATAACCCGAGCTGCCTGGTGGTATAGGCAGCATAGGCAAATGCTAAAGCTACCATGGTAACAGCAGCCTTGGAAAATAAATAAATAAATAAATAAATAAATAAACTAATGATTTAAAAACAGCAGCTGCAAACAAATGCAGTTACAGTAACTGGTTAACTTAGGTTCGGGAGCACCTCTAATCACCTGTCAGGCCTACATATACATGTTCTACTCCTCCTGCCCCGTTTGTCTCAGATTACAACTCACCCTCACTTTCCCTTCATCCATTCACTTTCCTGCCTCATCCATCCCTCCTTCTATTTATCCCTACACTGATCCACTCATCATCTCCTTCCTCATCCCCTCAACCCTCCTGATTTCATCCCTCCATCGCCTCATCCTTTATACCCTCATACCCTAATCCCTTCATCCCCTTATGCCTCATTCCCTCACCCCTTCATCCTCTCATCCATCCTACCCTCATCCCTTCCTATTCAAAGCGGTGCACACTTCTCCTGTCTCATCTACTGTACCGTTTTGGGGGTCCGTAAAACGCTTGAGTGAAAACTTTTCCGGGACAGAACCCCCACACTGAGTCTCCATCCAGTCTGGTCATCCTCCCAGACCAGTCAGACGACATCCTTCTTCCATCCACCATTCTTCATCCATTCATCCATCTTCTAACGTCTATACATCCCGTAATCTCACTTAACCTTTAAATTACATGTTGTTGTGGCTAGGTCCCTGCTGGTGATTTTATGGATGTGCATGTGCCTCCTGATGATTGCCAAAACATATTTCGTACAATAAAAAAAAGGTGTGAGCCACACAGTACGGCAAGAGCCAGGACTGCTAGTAACAATAATGTTGCTCCTTTGATCTCCCCAACTGCCCCACTGGTTTGTTCACTATAATATGTTAACTAGTACAGAGTAAAATTAACCCTGAACAACTTCCCCACCTTGTGCAGAGTCGTGGTGTTCCCACTCATCCTTATGACCCTGCCCTTTGTACACACTGCATATAGCAACACAGTTCATTAGCTTTGAATTTTCCTGCACTATTTCTCATGGAGAGCTGGTTAGCATCACATGGAGGCCAGCAAGTCCATTCTCACTAGTTAATTTATGAACCTGTCAATTGCACGTCAAAGGCAGAGCTCATGGGAGGTAAGTAAAGGGGAGCATGTTCTTATTCTGAATGTTGACTTTTGTGATTCATGTGGATTCAAAGCACTGCTGAATGATCTGAAAGTACAGCATGGTGGGTGTCTGCTGTTTTGAGCATAGGCAAAAGTTTCTCGTTTGATATGCATGGCTTTTGAGATTACTTTTTGCAACTAGGGTAATGATTTGCATGTGCTGTTTGGACTATTCCTTTGGAGCAACGTCCCTCTAGAAACTGAGGATAACAAACATTACTGCAGTGACAGATGCTGATAGAAAAAAACATATCTCATGACAAAGCTCTTTTTTGCATTTTTGTTCATACGGGAAGTGTCACAGCAATAGCAGCCTTTGTGTGGTTAATACATTATTAATGATTGAGAAGTACACTTTCAATTTCCACTAAAATTCACTTAAAATGCTGGACAGTTTTGACAGACATTTTTGAAAACAATTATTTAACAGAGGCAATCAACACCAATCTGCTCTCTAAAGAGCCCCACTATGCCACTACATCCCATTATTTCAGCCACAACGGAAAAGTGGAAAGAAAAGTTTGATTTTCTAGCATAACTTGTAATTGTAATTGGATACCCTTCACTTGGTTTGGATCAGTTGGTTATTCTTTTGTCGGAAATAATAGTATCTCTCAAAGTCTTCTTCCAAAATTATTTTAAACATTTTATTTATTTAAATTCCCAGATGGAATCCATATCCCATTTACGCGCATTGAGTTATTGGCAAAACCTGTCTAGTTTGATAATAGCACCCACAAATGATCGATTTTTTTCAATCGAAGTTTTGCATTGATAGCTATTAATCAGATGCACGACCTTGGAGGAGTTTGAAAAAGTTGGTTTTGCACATTTTTTAATACTGCAAAAATATGTCTTTGCAAAAATGGGCGGGGCCTATATAATCCGACCCATCTTGATTCAAGGAACACTTATGTTTATGTGTGTGATGTGTAATGTGGTAGTTATAGGCAAAAACACGTTTAAGGCCATTATAGCGCCAACTAGTGGTACACATGTGTCATTTTTGAGATGTGAGGTTTTGTCCCATTCTACATCTGCCCTGTAAATTTGAAGTTGCTCACTTTAGTGTCAGTATTGAATCCAAACGTCAGTCCCATAGACCACGCCAACCTTGTCAAATTAGTACCTCGCTGTAGGTGTGGCATCAGGAGTGGCCCTGGATGGTATCCTCCAAAAATAGGATGCGCCGTTCTGGAGATATACACTTTTCAAACTTGTAGGCCCCCAGCACAACCGGCCACCTGCCAAATGCGGGTGAATTTTGCAATTGGCGGGTAAGACTGTCAATCTATCTGCCACGTTGGCAGGTAGCCATTGAGAATTGAGTGATTCAGATGCGTAACTATCGGTAAGTAGGGTACGCAGTTGCTAACGGTCCCGGACCAATCAGGGGCCCATATAACTGGAAGACGTTGATTGACAGCTGGGGCCTCCAATTGCAGTTTCATTACTTGCAAATAATCCCAGCAGTCCCACGTGCAGCCACTGACCAAGTGGGAGTGAGAACAGGTCAAATTCATTTTGTTGAATCTGATATGAAGACGAGACGTGTGTGACTCGAACATCTCACATTTACCAACAAAAACGTACAGCGAAAGACCCTGTACACATTTTAACATCAATGTATGCTGTAAAACTTTTTCACTATAAAGTTGTGGAAAGTTTCTGCTGTTTCAATCCTGTCGGCTCGCTGCAGTGGGCGGGGCTGCTGCTCCGTTCCCTCCGCGACCGACGCACACACACATAAACACACACAATCACACATGGTGGATGCAGGAACAAACGCAGATGAGATGTACAGGACCTAAATTGAGGACAGCTACATTATTGTAGGTGCAATGATAAGTTAAAGTCCAATAAGTACTTTATCAAACTTTATGAATTTGTGTCCCAGCCCAGGATAAATGATGCCATTATGCTGGATTATCAGCAATGTCTACGAATAGGCTACCGTGAAATGAACAGGATAGAATCATAGAGACACAGCCGTTCCTGTTTTTCACCTTTATGAGGCAAAAATAAAAACTGGCTGGTAAAAAGTGACTGTGGCAGGTGGATGTTTACATTGCACTAATCCCCTGAAATGGGAAATAATATTGTTGATGTGTTCTTTGCAACAATGACCTCAAGGCGCATTTACACAAAAGGTGTTTTCGCTTGAATTCAGCGGCGCGATACAAGGTACTGAAAAAATATATTCCAGAAAACATGAATAGATGTAAATAAGACAAACACGGGAAATTCACAGCATTCATGTAATCTCATGAGTTAAAATATTTCTATTTAAGTGAGAAATGCGCAATGTGCGAGTAATGCAAACACAAATGATCCCAATATGATTCTTCAAATCAAACATATTTGCAACGCCTTAGTGTGAGCACACTTGTGGTGGCTTGCTGTATGAGGAATTGAGCTTAAATTGAGATGAACAATTAACTTCCCTTTGACTCCTGTAGTGCTCTGTACAACTGTCTAATGGAAGAACAGTCAACAAAGATTCAAGGAAAACGGCAAGCTTGTTCAACCCAAAAGCACGACACACAGGCAGGCAGGTTAATTGCTACTGAAGTAAATGAAACAGGCCAGGGTTGAAACCAGCAAGGCAATCAGAACTGGCAAACAGAGAGGAGTTGGGAATCATCAATCAGCTGGTCAGACAGCCAGAACAGCTGGAATGCTAGAGTGGACGCAAACAAGACAATTTGTCAGGGGGTGAGATACTATATACTGTTAGGATGATTAAGGAAATGGAAAGCTGGTGAGTATATGGGTGGGGGAAGTTAGATGATGGAAATGGTGAGATAGGGATTACTGCAGCACAGGAGAGAGTGGCACGATAGGGAGAGTTAGTGAATGGCAGTGTATGGTATGAATACTAAGAGCTGGCTACAGTTGTGACAGTGTTGAATGGTTGATCAATTTGTGGTCTCTCTGTGTAGAGAAAATCCAGTTTTCTTTGTTGTCACTGGCAATATCATGAATGCTTTATACTACACTAAATCAAAAATAAATACATTTGATGCCTCTTTCTCCCCTGTTTATGTAAAATGTGGTATACACCAAGAGACAATAATAATGCTTTCTGGGAACGTAAGAAGGTTTTTCCATCTCTGGTCAGCTGGCTTCACCTCTTGGACCCCCTCCCTGCTTCTGCCTTTCTCCATCTCCGCTCCCCCACGCTTCCCCAAGTATCCTCCCCCCCTGAGACTCCACATTGTCCAGTCTCTTCTTCCCTGTCACCAGCATCTGCCTCCCCACTTCACTTCTCCCCTCACTTGAAATAAACCAGTTAACATTGTTGACCCTTGCATTTGAGTCTGCTCTGTCACCCAGTGTAACAAATACCCCATTGGATGGATGGTCCTTTTCTCCTCTTTGGTATATGAAAAAATAATTTTAAAGTATTGGAAGGACACAGAGGCCCCATCGCTACAACAATGGAAGGGACTAATGAAATATTATTTAAGTGCTATAGAAAAATCAATGTTTGAAGATGGGAACAAGGTGTGGCAGGACATACAGTGGCTTAAGAAAGTTTACACACCCATGCTAAAGTTGATTAAAAAGAGGAATAAAAAAACATCTTTTGGAAATTGATCTTAATGACTTAATTCAAAAGATTTAGGAAAATCCAACCTTTTAAGGACGCCAATTTTCTTTGTGAATGAATAATAAAATAAATGTTCTTTTTTAAAATACAGGGGGCATAAGTATACACAACCCTATGTCAAATTCTCATAGAGGCAGGCACATTCTTAAAGGCCAGTTATTTCATGGATCAGGATACTATGCATCCTGATAAAGTTCCCTTGGTCTTTGGAATTAAAATAGCCCCATATCATCACATACCCTTCACCATACAGTGGTGTGAAAAAGTGTTTGCCCCCTTCCTCATTTCCTGTTCCTTTGCATGTTTGTCACACTTAAGTGTTTCGGAACATCAAACCAATTTAAACAATAGTCAAGGACAACACAAGTAAACACAAAATGCAATTTGTAAATGAAGGTGTTTATTATTAAAGGTGAAAAAAAATCCAAACCATCATGGCCCTGTGTGAAAAAGTGATTGCCCCCTAAACCTAATAACTGGTTGGGCCACCCTTAGCAGCAACAACTGCAACCAAGCGTTTGCGATAATGTGCAATGAGGCTTTTACAGCGTCCTGGAGGAATTTTGGCCCACTCATCTTTGCAGAATTGTCCTAATTCAGTTATATTAGAGGGTTTTCGAGCATGAACGGCCTTTTTAAAGTCATACCACAACATCTCAATAGGATTCAGGTCAGGACTTTGGCTAGGCCACTCCAAAGTCTTCATTTTGTTTTTCTTCAGCCATTCGGTGGTGGACTTGCTGGTGTGTTTAGGATCATTGTCCTGCTGCAGAACCCAAGTTCGTTTCAGCTTGAGTACGAACAGATGGTCGGACATTCTCCTTCAGGATCTCTTGGTAGACAGCAGAATTCATAGTTCCTTTTATCACGGCAAGTCTTCCAGGTCCTGAAGCAGCAAAACAGCCCCAGACCATCACACTACCACCACCATATTTTACTGTTGGTATAATGTTCTTTTATGAAATGCAGTGTTCCTTCTACGCCAGATATACTTGGACACACACCTTCCAAAGAGTTCCACTTTTGTCTCATCGGTCCACAGAATGTTGTCCCAAAAGTCTTGGGGATCATCAAGATGTGTTGTGGAGAAATTGAGACGAGCTTTGATGTTCTTTTTGCTCAGCAGTGGTTTTCTCCTTGGAACTCTGCCATGCAGGCCATTTTTGCCCAGTCTTTTCCTGATGGTGGGGGCATGAACGCTGACCTTAACTGAGGCAAGTGAGGCCTGCAGTTCTTTGGACGTTGTTGTGGGGTCTTTTGTGACCTCTTGGATGAGTCGTTGCTGCGCTCTTGGGGTAATTTTGGGCGGCCGGCCACTCCTGGGAAGGTTCACCACTGTTCCATGTCTTCGCCATTTGTGGATAATGGCTCTCACTGTGGTTCGCTGGATTCCCAAAGCTTTGGAAATGGCTTTATAACCCTTTCCAGACTGATAGATCTCAATTACTTTCTTTCTCAATTGTTCCTGAATTTCTTTGGGTCTCGGCATGATGTGTAGCTTTTAAGGATCTTCTGGTGGACCTTACTGTGTCAAGCAGCTCCTATTTAAGTGATGCCTTGATTGTGAACAGGTGTGGCAATAATCAGGCCTGGGTGTGGCTAGAGAAATTGAACTCAGGTGTGGACAACCACAGTTATAGTATGTTTTAACAAGGGGGGCGATCACTTTTTCACACAGGGCCATGATGGTTTGGATTTTTTTTCACCTTTAATAATAAACACCTTCATTTACAAATTGCATTTTGTGTTTACTTGTGTTGTCCTTGACTATTGTTTAAATTGGTTTGATGTTCCGAAACACTTAAGTGTGACAAACATGCAAAGGAACAGGAAATGAGGAAGGGGGCAAACACTTTTTCACACCACTGTACCTAGCGATTGGCATGGTGTTATTTCAGTTAGCTAACTAGCTGGTTTGATTTGCAGTGAGAAATGATCTTATGGAAAGTTCCCCATGCCTATCTCTATGTATGGTGAATGGTATGTGATGATATGGGGCTATTTTAATTCCAAAGGCCAAGGGAACTTTATCAGACATATCAGTGTGTGTGTGTGTGTGTGTGTGTGTGTGTGTGTGTGTGTGTGTGTGTGTGTGTGTATTGTGTACATTACACAATATGCTGGTATATGTATTATTTCTTGATGGAAATAATTAAAATAATTATAAAAAGATATCATAAATGCTTGGTCCTGTCTGTCTTGTGGAACATCAAAAGGGTCCCATTTATGAACAGTATGTCAACTCTTTTCTTAACCTGATGAGCCAGATGGTTTCTTAACACAGGACCATCTGAGAAGAAGAAGAATATCATAGAAAATTGTTTAGAAAAGGGCAGGCGCCTTCAAAAAAATACCTGTCAGGTGATTGGATGAACCATCTGTCTATCACGTCAGCTATTGTTGTTCGCGAGAATCCAGCTGAAGTGCAAGGTAACTACAAAACTCCTATTTTTTTCTCATAAAAGAACAAAACAGTAAGTACTGCCAAACTGGAAGAAGAAGTAAATAAAATGCATTGTCATACATTCTGTAACCAACTACATGGGTGACCTATGAAAGCCTGTGACTAAATATATAAGCTATAAGTGAGACAGTCTCTATCTATATTGGCCTTGTCTCACATTCCTTCCTCCACAGCACTGCAAAGGAGGGTATGGTTAGTCCACACAGCATTCTGGGATGGGAGAAAAAAAAACATTCTCTGGGTAATTGGCATTTCTTTAAACCAATCACAATTGTCTTGCCATACTGGAAGGAGCCAAGAAGCCTTTGCAAAAAAGTCCTATCCTGAGTTGAAAGATAGCTCACTTCACGTCTTTATTATCATAGGTTTGTATGTTCATGTGGGCCGTCTGAAATGCAAACATTTTTTGACTAATTTTTTTAAATGGGCGTGCGCCCATGAGCACCAACGCAGGAGAACTTGCTCGTTGGTGACGGAAGTGTGTCATACTTCCGCGTCGCTCACTCCGTGTGTTTCTCTGCTGTGCCACAGATCTCCAGTTGGCGGGCCAGTCCTCCACCTCGCCGTTTCAATCACCTTCACATAAAGTGGATATCACTGAGTTTGCTGTGTGTTTTGCCCACTGAGAGCTGCCTCCTTCGGGTTAACGTAAACGCTGCTTGCCTTACCTGTGTGACTTTAAATATATCACTAACTTTGTAATTGGGAAGTAAAATTATTCATTAGTAATTAAAATCATTCTCTGGGTGAAATTCCCAGCGTTGTGTTTTTTGAGGTAGATTTCATCTAGAATACCACCTCCTCTGCTCTGTCCACACTATGTTGTTGTGAAACGACCAAGTTGTAATTGTGTTGGTGGTCAAAGCCATCACAACTGGTCGCAATTCTATGCGCAGAAGCACGTGTTGTCCATGCTGTCTGCTGTCCTTACAACTCTGTCATGTGTGTTTTTTGTGTGTTACTGAGTCTTAATACTGAAAATGCAGATATATACTTATTCTTTAAACTTTACAAAACATGCTTATATGCAGACTGTGTTTTGCTTGTGTGCGTATGTGGATACAAACAGGAGCTAGTACAGGCAAAAGCTTCATTTCTCAAATCTACAACATTGACGATTAGCCATGCTAATATGTGCTGACTGATTATATGGATTTTCTTTCACACAGAAATGGACTGAAGATTTTTTGCACTCGCCTTTTAGTGAATCATATCAACTCATATGACTACCATTCAAAGGACAAAGACCAAATTTATATCCGACACAAAGAATAATGTATTTTAAGGGCTTTGGGGTGTCATTATTGGCAAGAGAAAATTAAATGGAATTGTCATCATGTCGGTTCAGGAAGATGATGACCTTGGCCTACTGTCATGGTTTTGTCCTCATGTAAAGTTCCTGTTTTAGTTGGTTTCATGTTTTCTTTTTTTTATGGACTTCCTATTTTATTTTGATATCCACTGTTTATCTTCATTTGCTTCACTTGCCTTCCTTCCTTTGTCTGCTTTCTTGCCTGTGTGATTACCGTCCCCACCCCTAAATTGTTTCACCGGTTTGTCTCCAGTCCCCATGCTTAAATACTCATCATTCCCATTCACCTGTGCTAGATTGTAGTTGTATGTAAGTCACTCTTTCCAGTGTTTCGTAGTGTATTCGTAGTGTTTGTTTTCCCAGTGTTAATCCGACTTTTGCTTTGTTCTTGACACCGATTTTTGCCTGCCACTTCTGTACCTTTGCCTGCATTGTTCTCTGAACAATAAACTACTTACCTGTGATTCCCTGTCTGAGTCGTGCATTTTAGTCTGCTAATGTACCGTGACACCTCCTAGAGGACTCCTCATTGGAATGTGGCACGTTGAAGGTGAGACGTTGATGGAATTGGTGATTGCAGCTGAGACTGAGGTTACAACCACACTGCTACGTTTTCATTTTTAAACAGCGTTTTGAACAAAAGGCCATCACTGTCTACCCAAGCGTTTAGGCTCTGTATCAGATATTATATCACATGACCATTGGCATACACTGGGCACGCGGGTGCTGGAGTAAACATTAAGCAGATAGCCTAACGTTACTTTGCGGTTACAAAATCATGAATGCATAAGTTGAAAATACTTGGGAACAAGGGTGAAAAGTAAGATTCTGGATTGATTTGCTTGGACCAATGACTAGGTGGAACTGTTAGTGAAAGATAAGGTACCCTACCTAACCCATCGGCCTTTTCAAAGATTTAGTGTGTCTCTGTTTAGAGGCTCAGAAAAGCCAGAGTAGTATAAGAGACATAAGCGTAGCAAATGTTGTCTCCCTTTTAAACTTAAACGGTAGTAGTGTAGATGTAGCCTAATTTGACGGACACGTCTATTTTCAGACTACAGAAAATGTAAAATGCAGTCCTCAATTTCTTTCCCATATTGATTTTCCTCAGTGTGTCTTTAACCTACTTTTGTATTATTACGCTATAATCACCATAACTACAGGCAGGCACAACAGGCAACCATGAATGACATTTTTTTAACCAACCCATTAAGATAATGTTTGCTTAATTTCAGTAGCTACCAAGCTGCTGCTAATAAAATCTGCTAAAGCATAATTTCATCTGACTAAATCAACAATCACCGTCTAGAAATATAAAGTCTACCTCTGTCAGAAATTGAGGATCTATGTGTTACAAAGACTTACAATGGTAGATCTTAGTATTGTAACCCGTGTAATGCTGTGCAAGAATAAAACACCTTGATACTTTTGGTTTTCACTCAAGGTGTCTATAGCTTGATAAAAACTAAGTTGGGCCAACACAGCTGAAGTCAATCTCATAATAATTACATGGTTTAGTGGACCAGATTTCCCTCATGCTGCATTAATCTAGATTCTGTGTAGAGCGCTGGAGTTGTTGCATCTCGGTGGGGGGGGCTAGAGATTACACCTGAGACAGACTGTGAATTCACAATCTGCAGATTTGGGCTATATCTAAACATGTAATAGCCACCACCGCTATATCCGTCAAGGTTAAGGGTCACTAATTGCATCTTTCCAATAAATTGCTTTCTATAAGACCTAAGAATTTTGATCATAATCACAGAACTGAAAAAATAATGAGAAAAAAAATTAACTGAGGAGAAAAAAAATAGTCAGGCATTTAATTTCAACCACATGGCTCTAAACTTAGATTCTTGAAAGAAAGACTGCAATGAAACCATTGTTATTACACCAAACAATGGGTCTTTTGTCAGATTTCCCTTTAATCCATTCATCCATCCATCCATCGTCATCCAGTTATCCAGGGTTAGTGTTGCAGGGGCAGCAGCTCCAGCTGGGGACCCCAATCTTCCCATTTTACCAAGCCACATTGACCAATTCTGACTGGGGGATTCCGAGGTGTTCCCAGGCCAGGGTGGAGATATAATCCCTCCACCTAGTCCTGGGTCTTCCCCGAGGCCTCCTCCCAGCTGGACGTGCCTGGACCACCTCCCTAGGGAGGCGCCCAGGAGGCATCCTTACCAGATGCCCGAACCACCTCAACTGGCTTCCGTAACCACAAATGAGCAGCGGCTCTACGCCGAGTTCCTCAGGGATGACTGAGTTTTTCACCCTTTAGATCTTGTTCTTTCAGTCATGACCCAGCCTTCATGACCATAGGGGGTAGGAACAAAAAAATACTTGGGAATCACTTTGATTCCAGTTTGCCCATTTTTAATTTCTGTGTTTGCAGTTCTTTGTTGTTTCCAATTTTCAGCCACCCACAAAGGGCTGTATTGTCTTAATAAAGACTAATACATTTGCTTTTGCCCTTAGGTAATATCTCATTGGCTGAATCTGGACGCAGGCTGGATGTGATTTGAAAGCCACTAGTTCTGTAGTGTTTAATGCTTGACCTTTCCCCTGCATTTGCAGTATATGCATATATGACTGGAGTTTCCTCAAGCTAACTTCTATTTTTCCTTGTCTCTTTACTGAACAGGAGACTATTGCTGTGCAACTGTACATGTTCTTTCATTCACTGTAAAACAGAGTGATAATCTCAGTGATGATAAGATGTGCAGCAGAGCTGTTTTTGTTTGATGTGTGTTAGTGACAAAGAGAAGCCTTATTGGTTTAATGTGCTGGTGTTGGTTTCGGAGAAAACACAAGCAATGCAAGTTCTTGCAATCTCCATGCATAGAACAGTTCCATTTTTTTTTAAGGGAGAATTATCACTCTACATCTCTGTGTTTTAATTTCTATAATCTCTCACACCATACGCAGACAGACAGCATATCTAACAGTTTGATCCCACACGAAACTGTTCCACCGCCTGATGCAGTTATAATCTGGGTATTTGCGCTGTATGTCGTTCAGTTCAGTCAACAAAATTTTTTGTTTTTCATGGTTATATGTGAAGCTATTTTAAACTGTAAACAGCATATAACCTGCAACATTCTACCTAAAATGCTGGAAATAAATGCTGAAGCATTGTAATCAATTTCAGCATTTTTATTTAATAAGTAAACTAATTGGTAAATATAATCACAATGCAAATGATTGCATTCTCACATTTTGTGAAACTTAAGAACCAAAATAAATCTTGTCAGCATTTACAGTATATTTGTCTCTCTAATTCTCTTGTGTGCAGTGTGTGTTTCAGTTCAACAGCCAACACACAACCCTCCATCTGAGGGATCGTGCACACCCCCACCGACCTATGAACATTTACAAACGGAAGTGTTTTGTTCAAATGAGTGTCATTTTGAATAATAACATATAACATATAACTATGGTGGTTCTAGTGTTAAGAAATAATTTAGAAATAAATTAATAAAAAAGAATTGAGGAAACAAAACAAATAGGAAACAAAATCAATTAAGAAATACATTTGGAGAAAACAAACTAATTATATTCCTAGGACCTGAAACATCTGCATTTGAAATGTATAAATACATGTATATGAAATCCCTACTACATAATGCATTTTATGTTTTAGTCTCACCTCAAAATGTAATTAATCCTCAATAGATAAATTGCAATCTGGCCTATTTCATGTCAAAATGATAATCACAGGAGTAAAATGAACCTCAGTAGCGGTCAAAGAGTTTAATCAAAGTCATTCATCTTCTAGTATGCCAGATTCGGTGCTCAATAGATAATTATTGTAACATGGTTATTACTGTCTTTCTTTCCCCATATACGTATATTTTTCTTCTTCTTTTTATTGCATTGAATCATTTTTGCATCTCCTGATAAGTCAGGTATGGGTGTCTGTACAAGTTCAAATGAAATGTGCGTGTTCCGTTAGCCTCATGCCATATTCACCTGAAATCTCTCTTTCTGCACTAAAAGCATGTTTTTAAATTTACATGTTAACAAGCGTACAGTTTCCCAAGGGGTGGCTAATCAATGGAGTGATTGCTAAAAGATTAGTTCCACAGCCAGAAGAGCTCAGCCGGATAGGTTTACGGAAAAATCAAAGAAAACGTAGGCAGTTGGCTTCCTTAATCCAACAATTCCATGATCATTGTGGTGTCAGGCGTAGCATATTATTCTTAAGCCTACGCTTACCTCGATAAGCAGATATTATGGTCTGTGTGTTCACGTGCATGTGCAAAGACCGGAAATTGGGTTGCAACAGGAGCACAATTGGCTTCCATCAGACATAAGCTTCGGCTCAGTAATAAAATAAAAAAATCTTTTGAACCTACTTTTCTGGTGAGATTTATTATACCTATACTTAAACAGTCCTTCCATACTTTTTGAAAAAACAAAAACTGTTAAGATGTCCCACAATGGTAATAATACATTTTATTTAAAGAGCACTTTTTGAACATAAATTTCATATATATATATATATATACATACATACATACATACACACACATACATACATACATACATACATACATACATACATACATACATACATACATACATACATACATACATACATACATACATATGTATATATATAAAAAAGTGATTAATAGCTGTGCTTTAATTTTGTCAAAGGCAGCAGCCAGCACAGCGTGCATGCAGCTTCTACAGAGGGCTGTTTTGATGAGCTATAAATGTCTAACTGGTGGGCTTGTGTTTATACGACCTGATCATTGCCAGGCACAAACCTTTTAAAATAAGACTAAAATTCAGATTAAAAAAAAAAAACGTTCTTCAAAGCAAAGAATAAAGGCACATTAAGCAGAGTTGGTGAAGTATACGGATTGTTAATTCATTTATTATCAGAATTTTCTGTTTCTCATTTATCTGCCATCTGTGAAAATTTACTTCAAACCACAGAAAAAAAAACTACACGCTGAGCATGATGAGTTCCCTGAATTTTAAAAAGTCAAAACTAAGCTTGGAGGTTTTTTGTTAAATGACTGTACATGGAATGACTGACAATTTGGGAAATTATTATTTCCTCAGAATTAGATAAAGGAAAAGATAGTTAAAGAACTCTCATATTACTCACAAGTTACTCACTTATAGGTTTGGAGCTAGAGCCAGGAGGGGATTAGCCTCGCTTAGCATAAGGGCTTAATTATAAAACATATCCTATTTGTTCCAAGACTCATTTGTTCTACACACAAACAGAAATGTGTTTTAATACCATTTTTCTTTCCTGTGCATAAAAAACTATATGCATATACTGTATATATAGATATTTATATACAGTGGTTAAATTGGCTTGTGTAGGGAGGGGGAGACCTTATTTACAGTGAATGGTCATCATTCAAAACCGCGCAATAAAATGACGTGGAATGTGTTTTTACACCAAAGGGGTTCTTTTTCCAGTATTAAGAAAGAAATACTTTACAATTCACTTCACTTTATTAATTATTTATTTTTTTACCTTGAGGCTTATGTTAACAGGCAGGTAACGGATTTTACCCTCGGAAGATGTAAGAAATTGAACATGTTTGAAAATATTGGTTGTCAAATAAACACTTTTCAAAATTATGTTGGTTTAAGAGAATCAAGGATCAATTTCTATATCACCGTGATTGAATTTTAATCTGGTTTTAGATCAGGTCACAGCACTGAGTCTGCACTGCTTGGAGTACACAATGATATTGCCTTGTCTGCAGATGCTGGAAATCCAACAGTTTTAATGCTATTAGACCTCACAGCGGCGTCTGACACACTGGACCATGCAGGTTCCTCTCCTGCCTTGATCATTGTGTAGGCATCCGAGGCTCGGCACTTAAATGGTTTAGCTCCCATTTGGCAAATAGGAGCTTTTCTAAGCTTAAAACCTATTTGTTTAGGCAGGCTTTTAATACCTAGTGGTTGTGTGACAATGTCAATCTCCTGTTTCTTTGTAACCTTTTCTGATTTTACTGTATTATATGCTTGATTCTTTTTTATTGTATGATGTGTTGTTTTGTACTTGGTTTCTGATGTAAAGCACGTTGGATACCTGCTGGTTGTTGTAAAGTACTGTATAAATACATTTTGATTGATTGATCGATTATGATGCGGGACGTCTGGGGGTGGAATTGTATTTTTAGCATTAAACACTTAATTTTCTGAATTTTGGGGAATTTTTACACACCTATTTCTATTTTTTTCTCAATCAATATGCCTAAAATATCTTTATGTAAAGAGAAACATTACAATCCAAATATAAAAACATAACGAAATACAGTGCTCTTAGGCATTCTGTATTGATTTGTATTTATGCTCTTTTAGATCAATTTTGTAATTACAATATGTAATTATATCTGAGTCAGCACACATGTAGCTCAGGCATAATTTACTCTCCTTTTGCATCTTTTGTTGGGGATGTAACCTCGTTAAATGTGCATATGACATTTATTTACCTCTATGACACAAGAGTGTATTAATAACACCCTGGACTGTAATATTTCAAAGCAGTTTGAACAAGATTTCTGCTCATGTCCAAAACTTTGCGCACATTCAAAATATAACTGGGTTCTCTGAGGTTTGTAGCAGCTGTGATATTTTGTGAAAAATAAAGTTATAATTGGCTAATACAAGAATAAAGTCAATATATTTCAGAAAATAATCTACCTGCAAGTATTAATATCTAATTTGTTAACCACTATAGGGGAAGGGAGTCCATCTTGGAATCACAAGATTCCTCTACAGTATATTCCTTCCATCCCACTATTTGACACAAAGGGTTTGGCAAACAAATACAACAGGGAATAATAGATTGTGTAGTGCAACAAAAAGGGTCAAAACCCAAGGTTGTTATTGTTGCGCGAGGATTAACCGGGTGTTAGTGTGGGCCTAACTGAATTGCATGCTAATGAGCATATGAACTACCTGAGAGTGAAGGCATTATGGGTGTCACTCGCGGGTAAAAATGACACCAAAATTGAATTGCATAAATTGAGTGGAGTGGAAAATAATAAGTCTGCAGGCCAGTAAACAGGGGGGGGTGGATCAAAAGAACCCCCCTCACTGCCAAAGGTCCATAGTTTAAGTCTGGTTTTTGTTGTTGGAATACAAAAGTATATTTTTAAATAATGATGGCCAATTATTCAAATATACCCCCCCCCCACTCCCTTCACCCCCAATAAAAATAATCTAAACAAAACTGAAGCCCTAATCTTGTTTAAAACATCATGGACCATATGTTCCTGTTGAACGCTTTCTATTTCTCCATGTCGGTATTTGTAAAAGATGCAATGCATTTCCTAGAACTCTGTTCCCATAATCCCTTAACATCCTCCCAGCTTGCAGAGCCACAGACTATTTGTGTAATAAATGTTGTACATTCTACTGACTAATGGCATAAAAACATACCCAAGGTGCTCCTGTAGCCCTGTGTGGGAATAAGATAGAGCACCTAAGCACCTTCTGCATCCACCAAAGAGACTCAATGTTGTGCTCCAGCCAGCTTCACTCGATTTTAGAGTTGGTTAGAAGTTATTGCATAAGAAGTTCAGTTATGTCCCCATTTTCCTCAGCATGCTAATATTCTGAGCTGAAATGACATGTAAAACAATCTCTGTTGCATAAATGGAAGGATTTATGCAACAGAGATCTCCTTAATGAGCGGAGACAAGCTTTCATGAATTGCATATGCCTTACATCTTTCTTTATTCCAACTCTGTATTATATTTGTTAATCGATTCTATTAAAGTATTTATTGATCTTTCATACTGTGGATCTTAACATGTTTAATTGCACATGTTTTACTAGAGGTGGATCCACAGAACACACAAGTACTGTATTTTAAGTAAAAATGTTGTGCTTTGTAGTCCTCTATATTTACTTTATATATACTTTACTTGTAATTTGTTGAATGCATACATAACAGGTAAAATGTGTTACTAATATTATTATTATCAGCAGTAGCAACATTGATGGAAGTACTTTTACAGTGACAACTCCATAGTCTGAAGACTGCAAGACTCCAAAATGCCCCTTGGTGATACAGCTTTTAGTCCAGAAGCCCCATATTATCAGATGGAAGAATTTAGTGACCCCCTGAGGTGCAACCCCCATTTTCTGCTCAAGCAATCCCTTCGTTCACCACACCCAATTTCTTCTCTTGGGCATCAGCTCTGCAAGGACAAGGACTTTCCATTAGCTCCAGAGCTAACACGGTTGTCAGGTTATTGCATTGCTACCTTGCTACTAGTCTCGCTTCGATAGACCATCCACACGCTGTGGAGCAGAGGAAGGTCTGGTTAGTACACACAGCCTTCCAGGAGGGGAGAAAAACAGGCTCTGGTTTATTGGCATTTCTTTTAACCATTCATAATTGACTCGGGCGGCGCTAAGCTCCGCACGGAGCCGCTGTAAAATAGGTTTGCAAAAAAAAAAGCTCCCTGCAGAGATCTGGAGAGCAGTTAACCACAGTCCTCATAAATCTATTGGAGTTTAGAATTCCAACACAAAGAAGTGCTGGTTTACACAAACCACAGTAATCTAACAGGGCACAGTGACTGCTGGCTGAGTTACCATTTCCTCTGCAATAACTGATCCACTGACAAAATGTTGTCCATATCTTGTAGGCCAGCTTTTATTGAACAACAGCCCCCCTACCATTGCATTTCCTAATGCTGCTTCACAATAACAGACTCTTGCTGGTTTGCAGGTGGAGCTGGCAGCAGCAGAAAATGTTCAGTTTTCAGTTGCAATAAAATAACACAGAATATACAGCTGTGGCACCAAGATGTCGAAAATAAATAAATTTTATGACGTTATTATGACAACATTGTGGTTAAGGTTTGGTTAGTTTAAGGTACAAAAGAGACTTGGTTGGGATAGGGGAAAGCCGACTTTGTTATGGTTGGGGAAATCATTTTGGACTCTCAGTTGAAAACAGGAAAGAAACAGTGATCTTCTGTGTTACTCAATGATTAGTCTGGCATTGCCAGACATCCCTCCACAGTGCTGCGAAGGAGGGTCTGGCTAGTCCACATTCTGTAGCATTCCGAGATGGGACAGAAACGTGCTCTGGTTTATTGGTATTTCTTTAAATCAATCACAATCTTCATGTGCTAAACCCTTTGCAAAATAGCCTCTGGAAGGAACTCAGTCCATGGTCCATAGTCCTCATGCAGCGGAACAAAACTCCAAACCACAGAGGCACAGTTACAAGATACAAATGGTTGCAGTGGCGTTTCTACATTGAATTACACCCAGGGCGAGACCCCTCCCCTGTGTTCATTGTCTTTTGACAATGATGGAGGTGGAGATTATGCACCTTAAAAGTGTGTTTCCTGTTGTAATTGCAATTGTTAAATAATAATAATTTAATTTTTATACTCTTCACTGATCCCCTATGGGGAAATTACAATTTACACAGTTATTACACACTACACACAGGCCTGAAATACACATACGTGCTCAGGTCCTATACATGCACTAATGGAGAGATGTCAGAGTGAGTGTGCTGCCAGTGCTAGACCAGCGCTGGTCCAGCACTGGCAGCACCCTGAGTGGCTGAGGGGGTTTCGGTGCCTTGCTGCGAAAAGAAGTCATCCACTTCTGCTGTTTATCACTTCATTCATTCATTCATTCATTCATTCATTCATTCATTCATTCATTCATTCATTCATTCATTCAGTCAGGAGGTGAACTGGCATCTCTCCAGCTACTAGTACACACTCTGTACTTTGGTCCCAACGGGGACTTGAAGCAATTTCTCCTTTTTTCATATGCATTTATGGGATCATACACATTCCAAGAAGATTGGATAAGATGGGTGAGTGTGCACTCTGCTGGTTTGCTGGATTTATTAAGGTTCATGCAATTTTAGAGGGTCAATTTTGCACGGAAAAATATGTGGGTCTAACCCCTGTCTGCAAATTTACATAGGTACATTAAAGGATGGTTGTGTTGGGAAATAGAAAATTGAACATACTCAATAAAAATCATCATGAGAACAAAACAAAGGCTGAGTGCATCACAGAAAAAGCATAAGCCGGAAATCTGCTCTAAATTAGTTCAAATATGAAATAACAGCTGTTTGGGAAGGAGGAGTTTAGTAGTGATAAAACAAAAAGTGAGTATTTTATACCACCAAAACTAAGGGTGAAGAGTTGTGGGTTGAGCTTAGCTTGCTGATGCACTCCTGTGACTTATCATTTTTTATTAGCAATCTTTTCACGTCTTTCTTTTTCTTTTTAATTTCCTCGTAAATTTGTTTACACTGTAATATGTACTGTTAATCTATTTCCAATTGTCTTGAATTCTCATTGTTTAGCTCTGTAGAGTCTGAAATAAATATTTCCGGTTTGCTATGTCACAGCTAGATATAGAGATACTTTATTTATCCCAAAGGAAATGAAGGTGTCCAGCTTAGACACAACAGCGTACATACAGAGGCACACAGACATATCACAGCCACACTATTGATATACTGTATTACGGTAAACAGGCACACTATTAATACATTACGGTAAACTATTGGTATTTTAAAGTAAAGTATGATTGTAGCGTGTTTAAAGGAGTCTAAAAATGTAGGAAAAAATGCAGAAAGGTGCAATGGTATCATATTGCAAAAGATTGAGTGCAAATTCTATATCTACTCAAGTGCAACAGGCAACACCAACAGGCAATATCAAATCTATACTAAGCTACTTACTTAACTATACATACAGTAGACACTAGTTAAAGACTTGAAGAAAAGTTAAAGTTGGTAAGTTAAAAACTGTCCAGACAGACAAAAACACAGCGTGGTGTATTGACCATACAGGCAAGCTAGCAAAAGTCAGCGAGGGAGTCAAACAGTGACAATCAATCTAGTCCAGGGTAGTTAACGTGTATGTATATATAATGACACCCAGATGAAGGCATGGTACCAAGGGCAGTGTGCCGAGCAGACTTAAACACACTCAGTCAATCACACTCCTCCCCTTCAGTGAAGCATTGAAGAGATTAATGGCCCAGGCAGTTTGTCTGTTTTACAAGACAGAGACAAGAGCCTACTACTGAACATGCTCTTCTGATTGGAGAAAGTGGTGTGCACGGGGTGGCAGTCATTGTCCATTATAGAGAGCAGTCTGCTCAGGGTCCTCTTATCTGCAACTGATGTCAGCTGAATGCAGATGCAGCTCCATGCCCACCACGGAGCCAGCTTTTCTCACCAGACGTCCAGTATCCCTCTTCCTAGTGCTGCCTCCCCAACATACCACAGCATAGAAGAGGACACTGGCCATGATAGATAGGTAGAACATAATCAGGAGTTTGCTGCAGACATTGAAGGACCCCAGCCTCCCAAGGAAATAGAGTCTACTCTGCCCTTTCTTGTAAAGTGCATCAGTCCTCCACAAGGCTTCTATACTCCCTCTTCCTGTCCATTCTTGATACACCCCACAATTGCAGGGATGTCAGAGAACTTCTGCATATGGGACGACTCAGAGTTGTACTTCCAAAGTCCGTGGTGTACAAGCTGAACAGTACAGGAGAGAGAACAGTTTCTTGTGGCGCCCCTGTGCTGCTGACCACAGCCTCAGATGTGAGGTCCCCCAGTCAAGAAACTGTGAGGTAATCTGTGGTCTATGTCACCAGGCTTGGGTCCACTCTCATTTGCAGGAGTTTGTCTCTCAGCAGGAGGGGCTGAATGGTGTTGAAAGCGCTGGAGAAATCAAAGAACGTGATTCTCAAAGCACTGCCTCCTTTTTCCAAGTGAGTGTACACCCTGTGAAGTAGATATAGAACGGCATCCTCCACTCCCCTTCTCCTGGTAAGCAAACTCAGGCGGTCACACATATGGCGAACCTGGGGTCTTAGGAAGTGACGCAACAGCCATTCAAGGGTCTTCATTAAGTGTAGATGAGGGCAATAGGCCTGAAGTCATTAAGTTGCTTAGGTTGTACCTTTGTGGGAACTGGTATCTGGCATGATGTTTTCCACAGTGAGGGTACCTTACCCAGTTGCAGACTGAAATTGAAAAGGTGTTGGAGTGGCTCCCATTGCTTCACAGCACAGGCCTCGAGCAATCTAGAGCCTTCTAAGCTCTCCTCTGATCTGGTCAGCACTGAAAGTGGGGGGTATAATAATAGAAAGATTCAGCTGGTTGGCTCTGACCATATCCCCATCTGCCTTGCCACTCTTCCCCCCACATCCAGTGATGTTACACAATCCCTGCCAGACCTCCTTCTTTCACAGTCTTTAGAAGATAGTGTAGCAGGTTGATTGGTTGCTATGCTTTCAATCATGCTCACTCTCTGGACCAACCAGGAAGTAACTAAATGTCATATAGGTGGGGGGTTGCCCTCTTGACACTCTCTACTCTTTGTTGCCGGAGCCACATTTCCGCTCTGGGTCCCACGACAGATACAGTAATTCATCAGGCAATGCAGTGTTGCTAATTTGTTTGCTACCTAGAGGCCTCATTTGTGTTAGGATGGGCATTACAGCGTGCATTGTCTTTTGCAGTGTCTCCCTGTCATAAACCAGACTACTCATGTAACAGGACCGGGTTGAGTTTTGCTGCTGGTAGGTTGGGCCACACTTTTCTTCTCTTGGGTATTCTCCTGGCAGTGTTTAAGTAACTGGCCATTCTATTGTAGGCCCCCTGTAGCTGTACTTTGTACTGACGGGTATGTATGCCGGCTAACATCTCATATATTTTGTTTAATCATGAACTGTTACTGAATTTGGTTTGTTTGTGTACACCAGGGTTGTAAACTGTTTTGCTGGTGCTGGTACCTGCACTAGCCCCTCCCTTCCTCACCACAGTGCTGTTTTGTCTCAACCAACTTCTGTTTCAACGGGTTATTTGCATGAGCTCACTCCAGGCTTTGAATGCCTCCACGTGCCTTGCAGCACCAGGTTCTGTTGCCCAACTGGGTGCCCTACTGGGCTGTTGTAGATTGAGTTATTGTGACATACTATTGCAATAGTATGGCCTTTCTTTGGCCTGCCTGTGTTTATTAAAAATATGTGTGTGGAGATTTGGGTTCTACATTTATGGGTTTCTTTGTTAAATTAGGATTTATCAATTTTTGGTTAATTTATATTTCTTTTTGTTTAAGTTCTGATAAAGACTTGGCTTTAGGCAGCTATTAGTTACTTTCGGCTGCCTAGATTTGCCTTAGATTGAAGTTGTTTTTAATTTTTTTGGTTTATTGATTTATTCCCGCCCCCACCTAATAATAGTGTTCTTTCTCCCACAGTTGCTGAGTGCCGAAGGTGATGGTGTCTACCTCAAGTGTGCTGTGTTTTCCCCCTTTGGTTTATTTTGAGATTTTCACGTTGTGTGTGTGTGTGTGTGTGTGTGTGTGTGTGTGTGTGTGTGTGTGTGTGTGTGTGTGTGTGTGAGTGTTCAGGTGTGATTGGGGTGATCTGTTCCTGAGATCCCACACCCTTTGACCCCGTCCTTCCACTGGTAAGGCCTCAGCACTGATCCTTCCTCTATTTTGACCTTTTGTGTGCATGGTATCTTAGTGCTATTTTATACTTAAGGTTTTTTGTTTAGTAATTGTATAAATAAAATAATTGTTTATAACGGAACTACGTCTCTGTTTTTGAGTCAAACCTGTGTGCTTTCTGTATTTTGGTGGTTTAACTATCGAGCAAGCCAAATCCTATTCTTGGGGTGAAATTCCCAGAGTGGCGTTGCCGGTGTCTTCCTTGGGTCTGGGCTTTGAGGGGGCCAAAAAGGCGTTCCACACCAAAGAGTCTCACTCGCCACAATAGGTTAACAAACATTTTAAAAACATGTCACCCATCCATAGTGATTTTTTTATCATGTCAAGTAATATTTCATTTTTCAGTCTGATTTTAGTTCTTTAAGTCTGTGTTAAGGGCGTAATCTGTGTTTCCCTCAACTTCATTAGGGTGATGTGATGGCGTACATACATCAGTAAAAAGTCTAGCTGCTGCATTCTGAAAAATGTAATAAACCAAAACTACAACCTTTCCCTAACATTAACCAAAGTGCTTTTGTTTCCTAAACTTAACCAAATGCAGGCTTTGGCTTTCAACCCCTGTCTCCAGTGCTTAACCTCTGTGCTTAGTATGCCCACCATCCAACCTAACATTCCTCTGACTTCTGTGTATAACACTTTGTTGGATGAAAATAACGTTACACCTAAACATAAACCTGGCGTTGCCTTTACCTCAAATTGTAGGTGGTAAATCAAATTAGAAGTATATGAACTGAATATCTAGAAGACACTGTTAATATTGCATGTATCCTTAAAACTGCCCTCTTCTGTTTATCCATTTCACAAAATGAACAACCCCTTTTTTTTGAGCCAACTGGTCTGTATCTGGAACACAAATAGCTAATAATTCAATTGAATTGATTTCATTTACACGTGTGTGTGTGTGTGTTTAGATAAGGAATACTACTCCCTGCCAATGAAGCAGAATAAATTGAGTAGCCAACTTAAATGACATTAAATGGTGTGTGTGTGTGTGTGTGTGTGTGTGTGTGTGTGTGTGTGTGTGTGTGTGTGTGTGTGTGTGTGTGTGCGTGTGTGTGTGCGCTTGTGGCTGGCTGACAGAGGATTGCAAGAGAAAGGAGATTGCGTGCCGGAAGGAGAGACAGAGAGGGAGAGGGAGGGAGGGTTAGAAACTGAGTAAAATGATTCTGAAACGTGCATGGGAAACACCTCTATTTTTAGCAAATCTCCTCAGAGTGCTACACAGAGGCATGAGCTGAATGAATGATTTTGAGAGTGAATGTGCTGGGTGCTGCATGGCTCATTTGCAAACAGAACACACAAAGTCTTTGTGTGGTAAAACAACCATCAGTTGTGGCAGGTTAAGGTCACGTGTGAATCAAAAAGGGGTGGGTGAGTGTGTGTGTGTGTGTGTGTGTGTTTGTGTGTCTGTGTGTGTGAGAGAGAGCTTTTTTTTTTGTTTACGTCTATGAGAGTGACAGAGTTGGTGTGTTGCTCTGCTGTGAAATATCCTGAAATGGCTTGCCTTAAGGGGATTGTGAAAGTACGAAGCAAAACGTGACTGTGTAGTCAGTGCTTCACGACTGAATGGAGGGGAGAGATGGCGAAGGATTTGAATGAGAGGGAAGGTAAAAAAAGAATGGGGGAAAAATGAGTTGGATGTAATAAAAGGGAGGGGGAGGAGGAGAAAAACAGCACACCAAAATAAATTAGACTAGGACCAAAGAAAAAAATCAGATTAATTCAATGAAAATAAAGCAATGAACTGCAGAGGTTTAGTCTGTCACGTGCAGCTTTTTTTTATCTTTCAGTTTCCGTAGCACCATTGTGGCTAAAAATAATAAGGTGCATATAAATAGACACTGCAGACTTACTGAGCAGACTTAAATACACTGAGTTTTTTAGAGAGAAAGATAGATAAAAATCAGGCTTGTCTGATTTTTATCTAAAGGGCAGAATGGCCACGGTATATTAAATATATCTATTTATAATAAAATCAAACTTTAATAAAAAGAGATTTCTGGGTTTCATACCGTATTTTCTTTTAGACTCCTGCATACCACCACTGCACCACCATCACTGATGCCAGGTATGTGAAGTTGTGTTACCTTAGGGCGAACAATATTATGTTTACAGGGCATGGTTAAATTGCTTTTTGGTTTTGACGTTCCCTCTTCCAGGTTTTATTGGTTCTGGGAAAGGCAGCACATGGTAAGCATTCATTTCTGATAGGATTTAATAGAATAGAAGAAATGGTTACTACACCAATGCTAAAATGTACTGGTAAAAGTTCAATTTGTTAAATTCTTTTAATGTAGTTTCCCGGATGAGCCCCCACTTGTCATGACCTGGTTCAGGTGATCCCAACAAAGAGGGAGATGACACCATGTCAAATGTTTAAACAGGATTTTATTAAATTCAGGTTAAAACAAGTAATTTGAATTCTGCCCTTGTTGTGAAACAAAGGCTGAGATCTTCACTCTCGCAAGGATCCTGGAGGGAGCCTGGGAGTATGCCCATCCGGTCTACATGTGTTTGATGGATCTGTATGACCGGCTCCCCCGGGAGATACTGTGAGAGTATGGGGTGGAGGGGTCCCTTCTCAGGGCCGTCCAATCTCTGTATGACCAAAGCGAGAGCTGTGTCCGGGTTCTCGGCAGTAAGTCGGACTCGTTCCAGGTGAGTGTTGGCCTCCACCGTGGTCGTGTGTGGTGCGGTTGTTGTAATTTTCTGGATTTCCCTGTGGTCTCTGCAGTAAACGTCACAACACTTTGAACTGTGGGTAATTCTCTTTGGTGAAGTCTGCATACATGCAGACTCACGGAAAGGGCTCGGTAAGAGTGTAATCAAACCCTCATGTCCTTTGAAATTCGACATTGAGACAACCCTTACAAATTTTGCGAGAATGCACACCAAAGTCCGCGAGTCTGTGAGTCTGAACTTTGGGATTGGGCCCAATTGACACTGCATGCGCATCAAACTTAATTAAATTATAGATAAAACTACATTAAAACAAAATAAACATCTCTTTTGGTGTGTAGTCGAACCCCAAAATGCCATCAGGCAGATCTGCTGCATTCTGGTTTTGTTCCGTTGTCCGCCGTGCATCATACCATACCGGGAGCGTTACGCCTGCCTGACTCAAACTTGAGCCCTCATGGTGTCCTTGGGTCAAATTGACCTGTTTTCCTATTTCAATGTTCTTTGTAATTACCCAAAATAACATGATTGATTCCACACAATGCTGTTTGGCAAATACATATCTCTACTTTCATTAATTTTGGGGTGTCTTATTCAATTTTATAACATTTGAAAAACAAATATTGCTATCCATGCACAACTAGCATCTCTAACTGAAAACCTTGGCTCTATCAGATCAGATGTGAACAACCTAAAAACAACTGTGGAGAGCAATGTAAGTATTCATGACATTATTCAAGAGATAAAGGTGAAACTAGCAGATATGGAGGACTGAAACCAAAGATGCAATGTCTGCATCGTCGGGTTGAAAGAGGGTTTAGAAGGTGCTAATGATATCCAGTCTCTTTTGTGCTCCTTGCCTAAGTGATTCCCAAATTTAGCAGATGTTCAGATTGAGATTATGAGAGCCTACCGAATTTACAGGGATAGCCCAAAGAAGAATACCACTACTAATCGCACATGGATTTTAGACGTGTTTTGCTACACAACCAGGCAGACAATTCTACAGGCTGCGCGGAAATTTCCTCTCATCTATGAGTACATCAGCTTCTGTGAAGACTGCTGTGTTCCATCATGCACCAGGGTGAGTTACATAGGCGGTGCCAGGGAGGGGCTTCGGGTTGCTCTAGCTGCCCCTAGGATTCCCATAGCACCCCCTCAGCACCCCCCAAAAATTGCCGTGGTGTAAAAAAAAAATTAATTAATGTGTTAGACCATTAGACCAGGGGATCCAATAGGGGTCTATGCAAGAACGTCACTCTTACCTCTGTCTCGTAGCACAACATTACATGAAAATGTGTTTTACAGAACTAAATAAGTTATACAGCGCACAGGGCATTAGTTTATTTATAGCCCTGAAAACGTGTATGAAACAGGTTCAGTGGCTTATTTAGATATATTAAGTCACTAAAGATATGAAAAACGTTACGTTATTGTTACCATGTGTGCAACTATGAATACTATGTGAGGATGCATATGCGTATGTTTTTGTGTGTGTGTTTACGTGTAGTTGGTTGTGTGTGATTATTTGGCCTGCTGCATTACTCTTCTGCAAATATAAGCTACTGTTTGAAAGCTGCAGTAATGATTGTGTAAACCCCCTTTGTTGGCTGGTATTTGAAATTTGTTCGGTGGGTTAATCAGAGTTTCATGGTGCTGTTGTATCGGCAACATTAGTGCATGAAAAACAACAATCTCTCTCTCCATGTCGTTCGCTCGCAGAGTAAACCGCTGCGGAGGTGGGAACGTATATCTACACAGTTGTGTGTAGGCTACATGTGTCAAAGGAAATATTAAATTTCAAAGTACCCTCACTGCAACGTCACCAGGACAAAGAAATCAGAGAAACTCCAACAAAATTTCTCAACTAAAGACTCTGTGTCTGTCTGGAAAGGGCTCAAGCAGATCACCAACTTCAAGCCCAAAGACCCCACTCTTTCAACAACCGACGCCTAGCTAACAACCTTGACGAATTGTACTGTCTCTTAGAAAGACAGAAGGACAGTTTTGAAACCATCCTCAACGACACCTCACTACAGCTGCAGCCACTGTGCATCACCTCCACCTCCCCCCACATCAGCAGGGGCCTGGGCCCCCCCCACCGTCTTAAAGGTCACCCCCTGCACCTACACCCCCCACCCATCTCAGTGACGACTCTCTCCATCCATGAGAGGGACGTCAACAGACCCTTCAGGAGACAGAACCCCCACAAAGCTGCTGGACCCCCATCCAGCTTAAAGCACTGCACTGATCAGCTGTCTCCAGTGTTCAGACATTTTCAACACCTCAATGAAGACATGCCACATGCCAGCCTGCTTCAATTCCTCTACTATAATTCTTGTTCCCAAGAAGCCAAGGACCACAGGACTTAATGACTTCAGACCCGTTGCCCTGACCTTTGTGGTTATAAAGTCCTTTTGAGCGCCTTGTGCTTTCAACACTTGGTGACCTGGTGCAATCAAAACAACCAAAGACAGTGGAGATGGTTATGGACTTCAGGAAGAACTCAGTCTCAATTGACATTGTGGAGTCTTTCCACTTCCAGGGAACTATCATCTTCCATGATCTCAAGTGGGACCTGAAAATCAGCTCCCTCATCAAGAAAAGCACAACAGAGGATATACTTCAGAGAAATTAATACATATTAAATTCAACCTGCCAAAGACAATGATGGTACACTTCTACACAGGCATCATTGAGTCCATCCTTACATCCTCCATCACCATCTGATACACTGCTGCCACTGCTAAGGACAAGGGCAGGCTGCATTGTGTCATTCGGTCGGCAGAGAAGGCAATTGACTGCAATCTGCCGCCACTCCAGGGCCTATACTCCACCAGGAATCTGAAGCGTGCTGGAAAGATTGGGGCTAAACCCTCCCAACCCGGCCACAAACTCTTTGAGTCAATCCCCTCTGGCAGGAGGCTGAGGACCATCAGGACCAAAACCTCACGCCACATGAACAAGAAGGCCCAGAACCCACCTTGACCCTCTCCACACTCCACCTCTGGCTCATCATGCCACCGTACCTACTCTGCTGTACCGTTCCATTTGACTTATTTTATCTTTATTAATTCATATTGTGTGTATATATATATATACATATATTGTTTATATTCTGCTTATCCTTTTTATATTTGAAAATGTGTGACATGCACCAACAACACCAGGACAAATTCTTTGTATGTGTAAAATCATGCTTGGCAATAAAGCTCTTTCTGATTCTGATATTGCCATATATCTATATATCATTTTCTCCTTTAATCAACAATGCAGCACTTCTGATTGATGAAAGGCATTTATCAGCTCCATAGTGTGGTGTCTAGACCTACTCTGCAATATTGCATCCAAAATATCCGCTTGATTAATGTTACTGTACCTGTTACTGTCAATGTTTTTAATCTGAATGATCTGTCAGCCCTCAAAACTCAATTTGCTGGACTCACAAAATGATAGCAACCCGGTAGAAACCACCTTATGACGTGTCTATTTGTACATGGATGCTTTCCTCTCTACAGCTCGCATAAATGGAGCGCTAGAAAACACTTTGAACACTTGGTTCGATATCGCTGAATGCTTGACATCCAAGATGTAGACTTGTGGTTCATAATATATCAAAAGAACAAGAATATGGTATCATGTTTAGGAAAAAACTGCATAAAGCAACAAAATGTATTTTGATAGTGGCATGAACCCTCAGTTAACATTGTAGGGAGGGATTCCCAGTCTGCAATACCTGAAGACGTTTTCTCAAAAGGTTGAAAATGTTTCAAACTCAGCATTTGAGAACTCAGTAGCAACTCCATGCTTATCACAACAGATAAATTCGGCAAGTTTAATGATGAAAGTCCATCAAAATACTACATATAATCCAGTGAACTATGGTAATAACCCCTAATGGGATCATGACAGATCATCACAACAATTCCACAGATCATATGTGTCAGAAAACTGAAGCTAATAGGGACCCAAGTTGGCATTTAGACCTTTAAAGATGTGAAAGGAAACAGCTGCTTAAAATTAAGCTTTAAACACAATGCATGTGTGATGGCACACACTTGACTATTCCTTGAACAAAAAGTCAACATTCAGTTCAAGGGTAAGAAATTAAGAATCAGAAAGATGGAATCAGAAAGGCATTAGACATTCAGTTTGCAAAGTAAAACACCTGAAAACTTAGCTTAAAATCACTGATTTATCATGATGTAACTGATAATTTAGATACAAATGTAACATATTGAGGGAGGATAATTGGAGCCTGAGCAACAACCAAGTTCCACAAGTTGTTAGTTGCTAAGGTACTACAATAAGATATATACTGTTTATAGACATGTGGTGTCAAGACAACAACCTTCACCGAACTGTTGACAAAACAAAGACAGAGATAATTGTTGATTTTAGAAAGTCCAAAACTGTCCTAGTTGAAATCGTGAATAAGACACTATACCTGTCTGTCGCAACATTCGTACACTCTCTCCTTCTCTGGCATCATCTGCTTTATCAACACTCCCTCCATCTGACTCTGTTACTCATGCCTCCAAACACCGCCACAGACACAGCTACTCTTTCCTCCTCTCTACACTCTCTCTGTCCTCTTACTTTACCCTCTTCTTTCCTCCTTCGCTGCCTCTATTTCTGTTGCAAAAAGCTCTTTTTATCAAAACAAAATTGAATCTCTCTAGTAAATAACTACAGACCTGTCTCCCTTCTTCCATTTCTATCCAAAATTCTTGAGCGTGCCATTTATAATCAACTCTCTACTTATCTCCACCAGAACAACATTCTTGATTCCCACCAGTCTGGTTTCAAGGCTGGCCACTCATCAGAAACTGCCCTCCTGCTTGCTGCCCATGCATCAAGGGACAACTTATCACTCAACAAAATCCTGATTGTTTGCTGTCCTGGCTCCTAAATGGTGGAATGAGCTCTCTATTGACATCAGGATGACTAAAAGCCTACGCGTCTTCCACCAAAGGCTAAAAACACATCTCTTCCGACTGCAGCTGGGATAAAAGCATAAATAAAATATATACATATATATACTGTATATATAGTGGAATGCAGTGGAAACCATTTGGAAAAGGACAACCACATTAAAAAAATAACTGGCAGGTGATTTGATGAACCATCTGTCTATCAAACTCTTGCCATCTTTTCCATGGAGAAAAGCCTTCTTTACAAAAGTCACCTTTTTCTGGAATTGGTATGTGAAAATATTAAATATTGCAAACACACCCTCCAGTGTGTCCTTGTAAAAGAGCGTACAGCTTTACAAGTAATAAAGGTTCATATCTATAATATCTATAATTGAAATCTATCTGTTGCAATGCAGCTTTTATCTCCACAGCATGATCTCCGCAACATGAGGCCAATCATAATGCCCTGTGCCCCGCCCTTTAGTGCTGTTTTATCTCTGAGGGACTCATGTTGTCAATTGGGGTTGTTTGATGTCATCACATGTGCACCTGTCAATGTCACTGCATCCACTGCCAGTCAACTCCGGTGGCAACGGAGCAATCTTGGAAGTGGAAAGTCAAGGATATAGACTAGGTTGAGAATGACAACTTGTGTTAAAAGAGAAACTTAAGTACTCCGGGGATTAGCTCAGTGTGTAACCTACTGTGTGTAAGTGAGAGCCGGTAGATGCACTCCAAGCAGACAGCTGCTGGTGATCTGAACTATTGTATTCAGTCAGTTATTGTTATAGAAAACAACTGAAGGAGCATTGTTAGAAATAGGCCTGTTTTCATTTAATAAAGGCTATTTATTTTAGATGTATTTTTATTTACATGCCTCACTTTTTTCCTAGTGTACTAAACAGTTTAGTACACTACTACAGAAATAGGACATACTGTTCCAATTCTGAGTAGTCACACTATACTATAATATACTATACTATACCACTATAAATAAACAGTCTTAAGCCGCCCATGGCTAGTGACTACCGCAAAATGTTGTGTAAGAACTTTAAACTACTAAAACATGTAGGCATGCTTTTAAATATGTTATTGCATTATTTATTGTCTGCAGAAAAGTATGCCAAAGTTAAGTTGAATGCAGCTCAAATGCTTAAAATATTTATATACATATGCTTAGTATATTTCATCTTCCTTCCTCAGACAGACATTGTCTCTGCAAAGGTAAGATGTCACATACATAATACAAGGTTCTTATTTTGTTGCTTTGGGCCTTACATTTAATAATCTTTTGCCCTTTTTATGCTTCCAGTGGTAAACGGATAACCAAATATACCAGGCAGGAATCCGGCTCTCATGCATATTTTACCCAATGCAATCTGTTTGCATAATATTTCAATATTTGAAATGGGACATAAAATGACCTTTTTTAATCAAAGATACACTGTATAAAATGACAGAATATTACAGTATGGCAAAAGCCTATGGCTTCCCATTGCTATGGACAATGTTCCTGATGTGATCTCCCATGTTTTCTTGATGGACAGCTCTGAGACACCAAAGTGACACTCAAAATGAAGATGAACGGACAGAAGCATCCACTTGTGTGCATGCATTCCCAAGAATGAACACCATTGTCTCTGTGTGTGTGTCTGTGTCTTTCACACATACACAGATGTTTTAAAGTGAACTTTTGGGTAGTGTTCATGGCAACATTAAAAAACAGAGTCAGGCAAATGTAGATAGAGCTACTAAAACAGTGACAGGAGTATAAGGCAATTCAGGAAATAATGCACATTGTCTGCAGTGCTGCTTAAAGCTATGTCAAGATCATTAAAAGTATGGACTGAATATGTCAGTGCTAATTAACTTTACACAGCACAAAGGGTTGTTATGTGTGTTGGTGTTGTGGGCAAACAAGTAAGAATAAAGAGCTGGGGAACCATGTGTCACTTAAATAGTACCTCAGCAGTAAATATTGTGTGGAGGGTGGAAAAGAATCACAGCACAGACTTCCTTGGGTTGACATGATACATGGTACACATCTGACCACAGAATTGTACAGAATTGTCTTTTCATACATATTATAGCAGCAAAAATAACAGGAGTGGCTGCATTCCAGATAGGTGTCCCAGTTCCAGGGCCCTGTTGTTGTGCTCACTGGCACAATTAAAGGGAGAAGAGAAGGAAAGAAAATGATTTGGTGTAGTTTCTTCTCAAAGATTTTTTTTTTTCCAATAACAACCAACATACCACATGAAATAACCAAAACAGATGACGCATTTACGCACGGATTTACTAAGTGTGTATTGTCAATGTTGCATTTTCATGTGTCAAATTTTCTATATTTATCTGTGTATTGTGTACTTTGATTACTGTACCTTGAGTGTAATTGCGAAGAAATTTGCAATATCATGACATTGTGTTTCAGACTTATACTCATACTGAGCAGAACTGTTCCTTTCAGATCTAAGTCTGTAACCTCTAAAAACCCTCAGTGCTGGCGCCAGGCGAGCCGGTGGAGGCATCTAATGGAGTTCAACGCCTGCATGAGATGAGTAAAAGAAAGTGTACTGGCTGTGTGCAAGCGGGTGACAGAGCAAAAGCAGCAGAGCCCCTAAAGTGATTCCCGTCTTTCTCCACTCATCTTTTTGAGACACTTTACACCGTCCCTGGACTGTTCAGACTTTTGATGGACACTATGGTTGTTTGCTATTGTAATTTTTGGTTGGGTAACTTTGTGGCATTCAGACATCTTACTTTATTTCATTTGTTTAAAGAAATTGTTCTTGACCCTGCAAATTCTCCCTGATTGTCCAGTGGATTTATAAAATGCAGGCTATGGCCCCCATATTTTCCAACTACTGGGAAAAATCTAACACATTTTCTTTAAAAAAGTTTTAAGCATGCTATGCTTTTATTAGCAGATTTACAGCAGCAGAAAAGAGACATATGGGCAATAGCATGCAAATGTCCCCATCCTGAATGAAACCGGAAACATTGTGGTCTATCTTAAATATTTATCTCAATAATATCATTGTGGCTTAACCCTTGGACTATTAGGGCACTGTTTTAATCATAAAAACATCACTGCCGGTATGGATTTTGTCTAGTGACATTTAGGGGAAGTCTTTATTTCAGTTCTTTAATTATGCCCAAAAAGAAATAAATTAAATTAAAAGCAGGCATTCAAAAATGTATCAAAGAATGATTCATTACAGATAGATTACTGGCCCCGAGTGTCCTACAGTTTCAGACCTATTAAACCAGGGGAACCAGTTTTGGAATCACAAAATTAACTACAGTAGCCTAAAGTGATTGTCTTTGATTAATACAAAATAAGTATGTTATTAAATGTGTGTTTGCAAGAGAGATAAAAGCATAAGTGAAAAACCAGCCCTCCACCATCCCATGAGATATGATACACATGATGGCTTTTAATGCCGGTCTTTACTGAACATGACAATTTAAAAACAGACCTCTAGAAATGACCTCTACATGCCAGAGTTAACTGTTAAGTTAGAATAGATATGCATACTTTATGCTCTTTACCTACACTATTGATTTTTACCAGGTTTCAGAGTTCATGTATGTTAATTAATGGGGACTTAGAGCAGCAGAATCCTCAATGTTGCTCAGATGGTCCTTTAACAAGCAGAGCCTGTGCACAAAATGCAACGGGTCAATTATTTGACATAAATGTCTCAGGCTGAAACATTGCTGTTGCCATACAAAACAAATGGAAATGGGGAACAAAAAAGCTGCATTCACCACAACCTCTCCCGACAAGGTTTTGCTTCTTCTTGCTTTGTTCCTGACTGACAAGAGTTCACATAAGGTCCTTGTAAAGTAAATGTTAACATATAGGTATTGGCTGGGTACGATTCCTGGGTGAAATCCCCCTTTCATTGCCATGGATATAGTGCCACTCGGCCAGCCATGCCAAAACACTTATTTATGAACATCTATAGCCAATGGAAAATAATCTCAAAATGAAATAGCACAGTGTGGTGTTGCAGTGCTGCGAAAACAACATATTCATCCAGAGAGAGTTCGTTTGTTCCTCAGGAGTGTTTCCACCACAATCTTTTTTTTGTCTAAACTTAACTGTCATTGCTGCGTGATACTCACTTTTTCTGGCTAAACTCAACTTCCACGAATCCCAGTAGCTGGCATCCTAGAGCTGTGTAGCGGCAACTAGGCTCTGATTTCATTGGTCTATGGCACTATGTGTTCACGTTACAGCGCTTTATTTAGTTTAATATAAAATAAAAATAATTCAGCAGAGGCTGGGATACATAGACCAGAAATGAGGGAAACCCCCCCTAAACTAGTAAACTTGTCCCTTGTGTTCTAATCATTATGACAGTATTTACACCCAGATCCTGCTTCATTAGGTATCACATTACAACACATTCTTACTCCCATCTCGTAAAATGCGGACGCTTGGTCAGGTGCCTTTGTTGTTGTTATTGACACTAAAAGTCTCCTTTAGCGTATTATCTAAATGCTCATGGTCGGGACTATTGGTGTCCCTTATGACACGCTTGGTCGGGACTATTGGCGTCCCTTTTGATGCTGTTAGGTTAAGGAAAGCTCATGGGTGGGCTTACGGTTCTGTGACTTGTAGGACTGACGGGCCGGCAGCTTCCCCGACACGTGGCAATAACAAGATGGTTAAAGACACATTTGGGACACGAACCCCGGTCTCCTGGGTGAAAGTCCTCTGTTTGACTCATCCACCACCAATAGAACAGGATGCCTTTGTTGTCATTATACACAAAACCAGCCTAAAGTTCTTAATAAAATGAGAAGATACTCAGTATGTTTAATTTGTCAAGTATTTCATTGACACAGGATTATACAAAGAAATAGGCTTAACCATGTGTTGTGGCTTCTTATCAGGTTCTAGCCACTGTCCTTTGTTGGTGGTTGTGTTTTTGGACTCACCATAATTTGAAAGAACAGCGGAGATTCAGGTTATGTTGTTACATCACATTATATTTATTAACTCAAGGGGTATTTATTTAATCCAGGGTTGCGATCAACATAAACTATAATTAAAAAATAATAACAAAAAGATAGTGGTCAAAATACTACCACTCCCCCATCTAATCAGTATCACCTTTCTCACCATTATTCTCTGTCTATATGGTAACACATATGATGTCATTTCCTCCCTACCGCGGCCCTTCCTTGGTGCATTGTGAGAACTAGATCTCCAGGGATGTCATTTCTTTTACATTTTATTCCATTTGTTTTGTTCTTGAATGGTATTCCCTGGTCCATTGTTTTCCTAAAAAAAGTAGGCAACGTATTGCACCTGCATCCACCTTTTTCTATGAATATAGATCCTCTCTCTGGAACCGTGGTTATCACATCTCAAAGATGATCAAGAGAAATGGGAGGCACCTGAGTTAATCTCCAAGTGTCAAAGCAAAATACTTTGGCAATGTGATATTTCAGTTCTCTTTTTAATACTTTTGCAAAAATGTTTGAGATCCTCTTTTTAATGTGTCATTGTGGGGCTATTGGCCCTCATTTATCAACTTAAAGTAAAAACCAGCGCAGATATGAGCACAGAAATCATCTTACTACAGGCTTCATGTGTGATTCACTAGCATGGACCACGCCACAACCATGTGTTAGTTAAAGATTTAATGAACATTATGAATGTGCAAAATTGATGTGGATGTCATCTGATGGCTGGTCTGGGAGGATGTGTGATGACCGGGTGGAAGAGACTCAGGGTGGGGGTCCCGTCTCAGAAGCAGTTTTCGCCCGAATAGTTTACAGACCCCCAGACGGTACCTAGAAGAGACATGAGAGAGATGTGCAGCAGGAAGGGAAGAGGGGGAATTTGGATGAAGGAGAAGGAAAGGGAGGGTGGGTCAAGCAATCAGAGACACGAGCCTGGCTGCGCAGCACGGTAGATGGAGGTCTGTCTGGTGATTAGAGGTGTGGTTTAGGCGTGGCCCTGCTCCCGGACCTTAGTTAACAAATTAACTCCATTTCATGAAACGTTCGTATCACACCAATCAAAACGTTGATAAATGCAGTGGCTGGAAACGATCGTAATTTAAATATCACGCCCCAATATACTGTATATCCTCGGTTTTGAGGCCTCGCCCTTACTAGTTATGACATGGCAAAACAAAATCTGGCTAAGAAGCGGCACTTTTCAGAGGTGGAGATGGAAACACTGATATCTCCGCTTCATTTGCAGTAACGTGTAATATTTGGCAGCCTAAAAATTGGTATTGAAGGCTGTAGAAAGAATGCAGAATGGAAAGACATCACTGATGCGGTCAACAGCCAATTAATAAATGGCTTGCTTTGCGTAGGAATCAGCGTACGCCCGTCCTACGCCTGTTATAGGTCATGCGCACGTTTCATAATTTTTTGTTTTTGCTGATGTTTTGAATTTTTGGTTGGTTTTGGTTTGGTTATTTGTGTCGGTTTTGTTTTGTTTATCCTGTTTGTATACTGTATGTAAAATGTTTTTTGTGGTATCTTGACCCCCTCGAAAACTAGATGGTATATAAAATAATTTAAAGAATTTAAAGGACCATTGAGTGTAGAAAAATGAATTCATAGAAGTTTAACATAAGAACTACTAAGAAATTTAACTTAGAAAATATTAGAGGAAAGAAAACTATAGCAACGTCTAAATAACACACTATCAAACACATTGTAATATGGTGGATCACAGCATTTGTATTTTCCTCTTTGTAGCTTTGCTGTTTCGGATATTGAAGTGGGCTCAGAGCTTGGATCTAAATCCTTTATACTTGACATGTTTATCTCTTTCCCTCCCACTCTTCTTCTCATCTCCCTGACACAATCGCTGAGATACTTCAGCACTTAGCTTCTCAAACCAACCTCCGCTGCCTACCTTTTCACCAAACAAAGTTTAGTCTGTAAAGGTTGTTTCACTGCATACATTTGGTAGTTATTTGCATTTTAGTTTTAACACATTGCAAAAATTTACCTGGCAGTTAGAAGTGTACAGGACTTTGAAACTGATTAAAAAATGACATAATACAAGAAAAGGTGATGTGTGATTTGCATGTAACATCTTGATAGGTTCTTTAGTTGTGCCATTTAAAAGCTGTAGTTCTGTGTCTTCTGACCACACACCACAGTCACAGGGAAGTGTGAATAATGGAACTGGCAGCCCACGTCCACACAGGATGGTGGCGACAAGGACACACTGAGGTTAGGTGGTGCTGGGGTGAAAACACAGCAGACAGCGAATGTGGATTGTGGTAAAAAATGCTGATTTATTTACAGTGCTATAAAATACGTCATCCAGGACACAGAAAGACTTAAAAAAAAAATCTATCTCAATAATTCACCGTATACAACCTCTCAGCAAGTTGACACTCTGGATACATTTACACGTGGCCGGCTATTTTCATGAACACACATTTCAACCTCTCCGTTTAAAAAAACAACAACATTGTGCACAGATGTCAGTTTTCAGAAACGTGTTCGGTTACACGTACTCGTGTACATGCCGTCAATGCTGTCAAGGGCATGCCAAACCTGTAGGTGGCAGTATAACGGGAAGCTCAAGCCCACGTGAAAACAGTAACAACAACGAATTGTCTCAGTTTACCTGCAAACGAAGATTTCCAAAATCTCCACGCTGGCCGGAGTTTTTAGAAAGACTTCAGAGGCAAATTCTCCGTTTGTATGTAACACATACAGGGCACAAACAAAGGGAAATGTCCCAGTTTTTCAAAAATAACCATGTACGTGTAAACAGGGCCTCTATCTTAATAAAATCTCCACATACAACCTCTCAGCGAGTTGACTATAGGCTCATTCAAGATGAGACAGGCCTGCGCAGAATCGTTCACCGGTGATCACCGGCCAACGCATGCCAGTTAGACTTGTGTCCGACTTGATCCCGACTTGCTCTGACGTCATGCACACGTGGGCAACGATAACCTCACGAGAGCAAGGCAGCCGCAGTTCTGAGACACAGGCAGTGCAGTCGCTTTTCACCATCTGCAAGACCCAGGCGGCCCCAGAGCCTGCTGGGGAAACGCCGGCCTGTCAGCTGATTTAGCAGTTGATTGGTTCAGAATCAACTCAACATGATGACGTTTTATATAAACTTTTTTATTGATTTGGAGTCAGAGGGGTTTTAACTGCTAACTACGGCTTATTTGGTACAGAACACACGTTGGCTGATAGTGACATTTAGAAGTCTGAGAGACTAAATCCGTTCAGATTACAGATCTACAGTCTGTTGTTTTATTAAAGTCAGAAACGGATCGCATGTAGAGCATTTTGAGAGCTACACTGTCATAATTATTATTTTTTAATTATGATTGGGTCTAATAACACTTTATTAAATCAGAATCGCACCACAGTGTATCTGTCACTTCCTGTTGAGCCTGAAGACTGCAGGAATTGGCTGGAAACGGTTTGTTTTTACCGCAGCTTTTTGCCCCCCCCCCGCTGCTGCTGCCGCCTGCTCTTGTCCACTTTACAGGCGAGGCGCAGTTCATCTCAAACAAGTCTACTCTACCAACTCTCAAGCCCCTCTTTCACCTTCTTCTAATGCCCTTTTAACTCAGCCTTCCCTAACTGGACCATACCACCTACTCAGGTGACTAAAGGGTAAGCTAACCTGAGCAGGCAACAGTAACACTGAAATTTCTCAAAGCATTACAATTGGATTAGTTACTGCTGACCTTACCATTTAGATTTCATTTCATTTTTCATTTCATGTCATTTTTATTAGTTATCTCGAACACTCAAAAGAAAACAAAACCAAAAAATAAAAACACAGAAATAAAACTTATCAGAATTTACCAAACAAACCCAAAAAATAAAAAAGCATTACTTTGAGAAGGAACAGGCGGAAGCAAATAGCTAACCCTTCCCCTAATTCACATCATATTATTAAAAAACAAATAGATATGCAAATACAGCATACAATCTTTCAGGTCTTACAATACATTTATATTACAATTCCATTCCTATGTACGTACTGTATGTATGTACATATATGTACACCCACTACAATAGGTACCCCAAATATAAAAATGTAATTTACTACAGAACTATTTTACCTATTGTTCTGCATCTTAGGATGCCCAGCCCCTCCCTACAGAAAGGACCTAATGAGGCAAACCTGCATGCACTCTCCCTGATGAGCAGCTGATCTTTTCCCCACATCACATGCAGACCCACAGCAAAACACCATGAACACGCCAAACAGGCCTATGTCAAATAATATAGTAACAGACTAAATCAATAACCTACAACATTACAGTGAAATTAAGAATGAAGCAGACACAAAACAGTATTCATTTTGGGAAAAGGGCTTAATGAAAAGGGAGAGAGGCAGCCTTTACACAGCCAGTGGTATTGCTGCTTGTAGAATTCATCAAAACCAAATTGACCTACAAGTGTACGATTCAGAAAATGTCACGATTAATAAATTTTTAGGTTCAAGATTCAATACAAAATTGATTTTCCATTCAAAAATTAAATTTAAAAAACAATTCACAGTATGTAAATGTTAACCTAACCCTAACCCTTTTCCATGTGATAATATCCATCCATCCATCCATCCATCCATCCATCCATCCATCCATCCATCCATCCATCCATCCATCCATCTTCATCCGCTTATCCGGTATCGGGTCTCGGGGGCAGCAGCTCCAGTAGGGGACCCCAAACTTCCCTTTCCTGAGCCACATCAACCAGCTCCGACTGGGGGATCCCGAGGCGTTCCCAGGCCAGGTTGGAGATATAATCCCTCCACCTAGTCCTGGGTCTTCCCCATCCTTACCAGATGCCCGAACCACCTCAACTGGCTCCTTTCGACGTGAAGGAGCAGCAGCTCTACACCGAGCTCCTCTCGGATGACTGAGCTTCTCACCCGATCTCTAAGGGAGACGCCAGCCCCCCTCCTGAGGAAACCCATTTCGGCCGCTTGTACCCTGGATCTTGTTCTTTCGGTCATGACCCAGCCATTTTGAATTTGTGGAGCTTGAATTGTGATAGAAATGTGAATCAATTTTTTTGTACCCCAACATTACTTACAGAAGGACCCCACACCACTTCACATGCAACTCCCCTGTACACCCTACTAGGCCTACTAACTTATTGATTTACCTGACAGTCATGGACTCACGGCAGTGTGCTACCCACCTGGCCCATTATGAGAGCTAATCAGCACATATCTGCTAATCAACCACCAGAACAAGACTGTGTGTGTGTGTGTGTGTGTGTGTGTGTGTGTGTGTGTGTGTGTGTGTGGAGAGAGAGAAAGAGAAAGAGAAAGAGAGAGTTGTCTTGTGTCGTATGATCGTTAATGGATTTAACATTTCAGCAGAGATGTTAATGTCCATACAGGGTTTGTGTCTTGACAGTTAACGGCGAAGTAGGGGATTTGATTTGCGGGGGTATTTTGGCGACGGTAATGTTATTAATTAGCAGTAGACTTAATTAACCCGGGGTGAGTCTGATGAAAAGTGTTGCGTCTGCCTGGTTCAGATTTGAGATTTTCTCACATTGCACAGCTCTGTGAAGGAATACTCTCCGAGATTACTTTATATTCTGCCTCTGGTTACAAGTGGCAACTTAGTACTATATCATGTATACAGTGTATTTTATATATATATATATATATATATATATATATATATATATATAGTAATAAGTAATATATGCTATATATTTAGTGTTGGCAAATGGCTTTTTGTGGAGTTTCCTCTGCAAAAAAACAGACTAGAAGCGTAACACCTTTCTTTTGCCAATCTTATTTCACACAACAGTGTTATTTACAGCTATCTGCTTGTGCTCAAGATTGTCCTTCCAGGAAAAATGACATGAGCCATTTCAGCAAATTTCAGTGCTTCCTGTTTCTCTCAGCACTCAAAAATTGGCATACAGTATTTTTTTAACCATGAAGATGAAGTTACAAAGTAGTTCTTTTTACTCCAAACCAACTAGGGGTGTTGGATTAGCGGTGGAAATGGCATTGAGTGCCCAGGGCCCTCACATGAGGAGGGCCCAAAATGATGCCTTGATAGCTTTGGTTGGTTGTTTCTCTAAAAGAATGGTGTTATTTTCATAGAAAGGAAATAATGAAAATTTAAATGTGCAAATTAAAGAAAAAAGTAATTGTTTTATTGTAAGGATGAAAAGCTGAATTTGTAGAGAAATCATTGTTCTGCAGTTTGTCACTTTGAATGCAATACAAATCCTCGAGTGTCATCAAGAACAGAGGAGGTTAACGACTGAAGAGGAGTGTGGCACTGTAGCGATAATAGCTATCCAACCTTCTGTGAACTCCAGCATGCTGGGTCTGAGATGATCGACAGACATGTGACCTGTCTGAGAAAGGTTGTTTACCTTTCTCATTAGGATGAAGAGTGCAACACGCACAGGGATGGTCACCATGAGTGCAAATGTATAATGGTTGCAGAGTAGTCAACCAACTGTATCCCTCACATGCACAACGCCCAACTAGCATGCCATCTAAAGCTACAGCAACAGTCTTTTACACAACCGCTATTTAGGAGGTGTTGGGAAGGTGAAGACATTAACCACAAAGATCAAAGAAGTAAATGGTGAAATTTGGCTTATTTTCATGTGTGATCTTGAGTATTATCGAATTTCCCTTCTAGGGATCAATGAAGGTTTATCTTATTTTAAGAATTCTGCTCTTTGTGTTGTGATATCTGTCATGTTTTTCCTCGCCACTGTTGTACTTAATGCTTGCTCTTTTGGATTGGAATTGTTGTCTTTGTAAATTATAGAGATCTCCAGAGATAACTCCTGTTATGAGTTGATAATATTAATACAATTGAATTGAATAGACTCATGGAAACATCAGTCAGTTTTTTTAAAACAGGCAAGCAGGCTTCCCACACTAACCACAGTACCATCTGCACTAGAGACTGGGTTAGAGGTTTTATTGGGATAATGAGAATGGATTGCCATTTGTTTCACTTCATTCATTTAGCCAGCCATTCTTTATTTCTAGCCCCTAGTAGTGAGTGTAATGTCAATGTCATTTTCAGTTGGGTTGACAGGCGACTATAGCCCCATTAGCTAGATGGCTATACTAATGTTTTTTTATTATTAATGCATCTGGTGGTAGAAGCCACTGTAGTTCATCCAAGGACCTCTTAAATAAATGAGGAAAAGCTCTGCTTTGAGTAAGAGTGACCATGTTTGAACACTGTCACAGCTGAAAATTGATTCCGAAGGAAGTTCTTGCCAAATTAGAAGTTTGACCTGCCCATCATTCTGCCTTACAGAAGTCAGGAGCAGTGGACAGAGTTGTCACACAAGGACTTCAATTCACAGCTGCTCAGTGGGAAGGTAGAAAGAGCAGGCAACAGGCCAGGGTCAGAAATGTGTAGTGTTGTGACCAAGTCATCTTTGCTCAACTCCCAAGTAAGTCTCTAGTCATTTGGTCCAAGTCTCAAGCAAGTCTTGAGTCATTTTTTGGGAGACAAGTAAAGCCACAGATTATGTCAAGTCAAGTCCCAAATAAAGTCACTTTTTTATACTAAAGTTAAAGCACTCTTGCCTGTATTATCTGGTCTTAATAAAGAGAAAATACACTGTATTTTACAGCTAGTTTGACAGTTATTTCAATCTGTATTATAATTATTGATATTCAGTGAAATTAATGTAATCAAACCATCAGCTATTTATTTCATATTACCTCCCCTTCACTTTCAAAATAGTGAAATACTGACAACCATACTACAACATCAAACATTGTCTAAATGCTGCATTGCTTTTTGCCCACAGAATAAGATTGGATGCCCAGTGTCAAAGCCTTCCTTATATTGGATTCCACCTCGTGCTGCTGTAAACAGGAGAGTGGTCAAGCAGAGTGTGCTTGTACAGTTGCCTCGATGAAATTGGACTAAAAAACTGAGATCAAGACAGGTGAATCTAAATACCACATGGTTTGTCTAATACATAAAAATGCAGCAAACACATTTTACACTTCAACAGTTCAAGAATCAATAGTAATTTAGCATTTTTTATGACAAGGCCATTTAATTGCTCTACTGTAAGACATAAAAAATAAAAGACACAATATTGAGGACACACAAGGCAATTTAAACACATCAACACATTTAGACACCTCTTCTCTCAATGCTCTCAACCAGTTGGGAGTGCATTATCACCTACTGTCATGTCTGTGTCACCTTGCCTACAGAACATGGAGCTAATGCTGAGTTCGATGTTTATCTCCAACTGGGGCAACCCATGTAAGGAATAGCATGCACCCAGGCGAAGCACATGGCGTTTGGGCCAAAGCATACACTTAGTATCCCTTTCATAGTAAACAGATATTTTGTTTTCAGCACAAGCCCTTCAAATTACCCACTGACAGTTACATTGTGCTTTCAGCAGAGGAATGAGCTTAACGTCAGCGATCAGTGCTACAGATTTGTGCCAGCAGTATGTACGCCGTTCCATATTGGCCTACATTAGGAAGTGAGCAGAGAAACAAAGATGGCTGGATTTAGGGTTCTATTTGTAATCAGATTAGGAGCTGAAGCCTAGTGTGACTGACAGTATAAAAGACCCAAAGATTGTAATCACTATATCTTTTCATTTGCCATTCGCGCAAACAACCTTTTTTTTTCCTTTAACATTCTCTGTACCATACCATACAGTACACATGAGTTTCTACTTATTGTCATGAAATTCATTATGCTTTCCTCTTCTCGCTTCTCCACCACCTTTCCCATTCCCTCCCTCTCATCCCATCTCGTCCTCCCAATCTTTTTTACAGTCATATCGCTGTTCCCCTGGGGGCATTGGTGGGTGCTGTGATCGCAACATGATTGACAGGCTGAGCTGATTTCCACACACTAATCATGACATCACCGCTCAGTCAGTTTCATTTCACATCCCATCAAATTATATCAAGGGAGGCTGATTGGAAAGTCAAAAAGACCAAAAGAGAGTTTCATCTCATCTTACCTTATTGTGAAACAATGTACTTTGTCAATATGATGATCTGCTTACACTTATCTGTATTAGCAGTCATTGGAACATTTGTTCATCACTGACCTGTAATACACTTTGAATAAGATGTGTTGTCTTTAAAGTTTATATTATGGTTTTGGTGTTTTGTCTTGTCTTAGTGTGGTAGTCTGTTTTCCTGTCTTAATTTGTTGGTTTTCAGTCATGTCTTGTGATTGTGTTATTTTTGGTCTTATATATTTTCTGTTTCCCGTTTTATTGTGATAGTCTTGTTTTCTGTGCAGTCTTGCTCAGTTTTTCTTCCTGCCTTAGTTTTCCTGCTCTTGCGTTTGTCTGATGTCTTTCACCTGTTCCCGGCCCTTGTGTCACCTCCCTGTTATAATGCTATTGTTAATACGCTGTGTATTTAGTCTCTGTGCTGTCTTTGTCTCTTGTTGGATTATTGTGTTCTGTTCGGTGTTTCGTGTTTGTCCTTGAGTGGATTGCTTGCCACTTTTCTGTTTTGCTTGTACCTTTTTGGAATTTTCCTTCTGTTCTTGGGACACCATTTGTTGGTACGGATGTCATCATTCGTTTATTAAATCCTCAAAGCTAAAACTGTCTGTCCATCTCTGCATTTGGGTCCTACATCCTCTGAAACCCTAACAGAATAATCCGCTCAAACATGGACCCAGCAGGGATTTCTGATGAACTGTGTGATCTTATGTGTGACCTGGTGGAACTCAAAGCCAGGTGGAGGGATGCTAGCAGTGATTGCTTGAAGGAGGCAATTTTGGCAGCAGCTTGTATGAAAGTTTTGGAAAAACCTTGGTTAAAGGACTCTGTTCCAAACTGGATTATCAGCTTCATTTTTGGTCCAGCTCCTCCTCTTACTGAAAACTTGTGTTCAGCCAAGCCTGTTAGCTCCACAAAGGCGTCACTCAGTCAATTACCAGCGCCTCATTCCGTGCCAGCTAGCACCCACTAGCCTGCATGCTAGTTTTGTGTTTGTCCTTGAGTGGATTGCTTGCCACTGTTCTGTGTTTTGCATGTACCTGTTTTGGAATTTTCCTTCTGTTCTCGGGACACCTTTTGTTGGTATGGACTTCATCACTCGTTTATTAAAACTGCCTGTCCGTCTCTGCATTTGGGTCCTACATCCTCTGACACCCAAACAGTTTATATGAATGAAATTCTAATGAAGCCGTTTTATTTTACCATCAAGACATTGGATGATTTCCATTCATTTTACCAACTGCATAAACATGCAGCCTTCAAACGTGCTTGAGCTAGCTAATCCAAATTAATATGTTGTTGACTATATTTTCTGCTTTATTATCATGTAATCATGACTGTAGAGACTATTTAGAAAAGTAGATGTTTACAACATGTGACGTTTCAGAGTCGGCTGCTGAACAGATCTCTGCAAACATAACAATGGCAAAGTATCACCTCATGAAGTTTTTTCTTTTAGTTGCTTTTTGGTCTCCAACTGCTGACTGAAATATGTATCTCTGTAGCAGCAATTAAATATTGATGAGAGTGGGGAGACCTGTCCTGTCTTCCAGCTATCCTGTCAATTAAAGGCCATAAAAGCCCCCAAAAAAACAGTACATTTGGAAATATTTGGAAAGGGACAAGAAAACTGAACCACGTTAGCAAAGGTAATTATTTCACTCATTTGCAGACTCCCCTGATGTATCTTGAGAAAAACAAATACAATTGTAAGACTTTAATCCTTTTTTTATTGTAACACTTAGTTTTATCCTCCTGTCCTGTGCTGAAGTGGGTTTCACTCCACCACTGTAAAAATAGATTATTGACCATAAAAGGAAGGTAAGACATTTGAATACTGGTATTTGGCCTCCCATATACCCAACAAAGTTTTACAACTGGCCATGGCACTTAGGTGCTCATATCCCTCATCCCTCATCACTCTCTCTATCTCTTTTTATCGTTGTCCCTCCACACATGACTACACTATATACACTATAAATAGCAGCAGCATTCCCCAATTCATCTTCTCACCGTGGAAACAGAGCATTAAACCTAAAGAACCATGCCTTTGCCTGACAAGCAAAAGGCCACTGTTTCACCTCTAAGCCTGACGCTAATGGTGGTGACAATATTTAGAAAAAAATGCACACGTAGTATACTCCCAGCAGCTCTGTCATCTCTGACATTTCCCATTTTCCATCTTGTTGTCTGCAGACTTCTGCTGACATTCCCGAAGCCTCACGTGCAGAGACAGTCGAAGGAGTCTATCTAAAAATAGAACCAGCACACAGCTCGCTGTGCCCAATATGCGTGAGCATGTTTTTAATATCTCTCTCCTCATTGAATATGCATGAGATTAAGCACCCGCCACTGTTTACATTGAGTGACAAGCATTATTTTCAAATTCATCAACTGCCTGCACCCATCTTTCCAACTCTGTATTTTTTTCAGTTCTATAGATTAATGCATGATTGATTGACATGAGAAAGATACAAAAAAATATAATAGAAGGCATACTGTATGTGAGGGTTAATGTAGAGCAAGACAGTTGTTATAGCAAATACAACCCCAACAGGGTGATCAGGTCTTGAATCAGCCTGAAGGGGTTGAATTCGCTGTAACAACTGCCTCGCTCTACATTATTCCACCTATTACATGGCTACTGACCAAATAAATCAATAATTTGATGCAAAATATTGATTTAAAAAGGAGTTCATAGCAACTAGGGGTGCAAGATATAGTCAATATTGTTACTGCTCTGTCCTGTCTGTTGGTTGTATGGCTTAGTTGTGTTTGATTTACAGTCCTCTTGAAATGTTATAATAATCATGTTTCATTGGCCAGTTACCGTGCCATTTACACATGTTAGGACACATCTGGGCACAGGTCCATTATGGGACAAGCCCTATGGAGCGTACCACGTGTGTAAATATTTCGACAGTGTAAGTGAAGTAATTGATAGAGACAACAAAACGGACAAGACATGTAATTTATTAATTTTATAATGTCCAACCAGTAGAACATGTCCTGTTCTGTAGACATGGTCCTTATTTTTTTATTCATGTTGTACCAGTCCAATATGATTGTCAGTTGAAACAAACCTTGTGTTGTAAGAAAATTTGTTTAATTTGTTAATAATCTATTTTGATGCATTTTCCTGTAATTTTTGTAATTTTACATATGTTTAAAAAATATTGAAATTAATATCGATATTGCAATATTCCTAATCAATATCGCAATATCACATGTTGTTAATATTGTGCAACCCTAATAGCAACGTTAACTCTGTGAAGAGGGTTGCATTAAACAGCACAGTATCTCCCACTCCTGCAGCGAATACATTTCTGGCAAACGCCACGGGTCCGGCCTGGGCACGCATTGTATTCCCCTTCCAGGCTGTGCGCTAGCTATAGCTAGGTGGACAAATGACCCAGCTGCTGTTTTAATCACTGCAGGAATCAACATTAGCTGAAGCTAATTGATTGAGCTGTATCCTCCAGAGTGAACAGAACTGCACCCATTGCAATGGTGTGTTATCCTTAGCATGAAAATAACAGACCGCAGAATGCCTTAGAATTCAACCAAACCATGTAATAAACTACTATTTATGTACACTGTTCATTAACAAATATAAGCATGCATCCTCCAATTTGCCTGTTTCTACAAATACCTGATCAAATATTTAATTTAAAAAGAAAGATATATAGTATCAATTGATCTTCTGAATGCAGGAAAGGAGGTATAACTTAATCTCTACTGCTGTCAGACTTGCACTGTTCAAAAGTTAATCATGGTTTGAGGGACTGGACATCAAAGGTTGCACATTTTCCCTACAAAGCATACACACCCACTTTTTCTATATGTCATAGAACTATCTTAAGCCTGTCAGGAGGGAAAATGTTGTTCTGCTGCCTCAGCTGGTTATACTGTGTTCATATATCTCTAATTATCTGTGCAGGTGCCACTAATTAAAATGCGGGTCATCACTCATGACACCACAGACATATGGCGCAGTAAATGCTGACAGATCTGGCCAAATGTCATGTATTTCACAAAAAAACAACTGTGTGTAGCAGACTTTCTTCTTGTAATTATTTACCAAAAGGATGTAGTGAAAAAGGCGCAAATGTTACCAGGCACATAAAATCCCTTTGCTGAATTGGCTCCAGTGGCAGCCTCTATAATCCGAGGGACAGGTGTTGCCATGACAACAGCTTGCCCTGAGCTGAGCTGGCAAAGCTTCCAAACAAATGATAACGTGAGTGAAAAAAGCTGTGTCTGTGCCAAATATGTGCGTGAAGAGCAAACAAGGTATTCTGCCTCCTCTTCTGCTCTGGAACTCGAAAACAAAGGAACACATCCAAGGCTTCACCTCAAACGAGATTGAAGACACAAGATGGTTACCACAGAGTGGGTATGATATGTCCTTGGATCTATCAGGAGAAAACTTTGCACAGGATCTGTGGACCGACAGCACATGGTAGTCTCCTTACTCTGTAGGCTGAATTCTAGAGCTACTGACTCCTTTGAGCACAGCAGCATCACCAAACACAAAGGCAGAAAAGGACTCTCAAAGTGCTTCAAGCAAAGTGAATCCAGGAGGGAGAAACTGTCCTGATGGCTTGTTAATAACCCTAACCCTGGGAACAGTTGGTACCATCAATATATTACATTAATACAGTTTTATTCGCCTGTGCATGTGAAACCACAGTGCTAAGCGCTTACCTGCCATGCTGAAAGTAAAAGTCAAAGGCCTACCTCTCTGGTTCGGGATGCCGCTTTGCTCCATGTTGCAACCAGCTCACTGCTTGGTTTGGCACTAATCAGCGTTGACACGACATTGACAGTTCATCTGTAGACATTTAAGACGCGAACAAAACATTTACACAACTTGATGGGGAAAAGGAAAATATTCCTCACAACATAGACAAGCATCTCTCTTTGATAAAACCAACGGTCTCTCCCAGTCCTCTTGACTTCCATGTTGTAAGCTCTGTGATGCAGGTAAGACACACGCGCCTCAGCCTGGCAGTAGGCACAACAGCCAGTAGGAAAAGATTGTGCTGTGAAACAGGTATTTCCATGTCTGACCTCTTCAGATTCCCGTCATTTATTAGTAGGAATAAAAGTGAGTGGTTGACTGGACAGTTGCAGTATGTGTTACATGGTCTTAAGTTAAGGTCGTAGACTTTTGTCCACATGTGTTGCTTTAATAGATAGCTTAATTAAAAGTCTTGTCCAATTTTCCAATTCCCTACTTGTTTATTTGCTCTTTGGTTGTTATCTACTACTACTCTAGGTGCTAATCCTTAAAGATGATAAGAACAAATGCTGGGCTTGCAGTGTTTCAGCAAGGTAAGTTAGTTTATCTCAGTTATTAAAGTGCTTAAATATAAAGCTACATCCAGCAGTTGGTTGGCATAGCTTAACATAAAGACCCAGGGGGAACAGCAAGCCTTGCTCTGTACAAAGGTAAGACAATCCACCTGAAAGCACCACATTCCTATTAACACATTATCTTTTGTGTAAAACAGCCAATTGTGGCTTTATCAGTGGGTTATAGAGCATTCCGTTTACTTTCTCCATAAAGATTTAGATTAGCCATAATGTCTTAACCATCCAAGGTAGACTACAAGATTGAAAAACAATGGTTTATGTCCCTGTATAAGCCATTTGAAATCAACTTTGTTTTAAGAAAAATATTTTTATGTCTGAATTTGATGTGATTTTTATAACATTGTAAAGTACAGTATGTCTCATTTACTTCAATTTAATGAGAGAAAGTAAAATGGAATGGTTTGTGGTCATACAAAAACATATGATGTCGAGTACATGTGTACATTTTCACTTTCATTGATGATGATAAAACTTCATAATTTAACGTTTGCTCTGCAAGGTGAAACCAGTGGGCCCACAAAATGCAAATATATATACATATACAGTTAAAACAACTTGACAGTTGCTGGCAATGTTGCTGATGGAGCATTCAGGTCTGGCAATGTCCCCACGTCAGTTCTCGCTGGGGACGTTTGTTGCATGTCTCACCCCTCTGTCTTCCTTCATGTTTCCTGTCTGTATCTCTAATGAAGCTCAGCATCAATTCTTTCAGGAAGACCTAACTTTTAATCAATGCACTCCTAAATCAATTCAGCTGTTATCCTAAGAAATGTACATTTTATCATGCTGTGTATTTATGATTACACAGTATAATTGTTGCATATCTGCAACTAGTCTCTCCTGATTGAAATGTAGCTCACTGTAAATCCATTCAGGAAGACCTAACTCTTAATCAATGCTCTACCTAAATCTAATCAGCTGTTGGAGGCGTTCACCTTCCTGCTTAACCAATCACAATCATACACAAATCGCAAGGGCCAATCACAGAGTCACAACCCTGCTTTAAAAAATCTGTTTCTCTCTTTGCTATTCAGCTGTCGTTGCAGGCAAATAGTGCAACCCTCCGCCCCCCCTTCCACCTCCAGTCCTCTCCTCCAGCTGGCCGGTCCGGAGCCTCCTTCGATTGGGTCTTCGGGCTCCTTCGTCACCACCACCGTGGTCTATATTCCATCGGGGGGTCTGATGGTTCTCTACCCCTATGTATATACAAAATATTCATATAGCGAGTCTAATGGCCAAAGACTTTTGTTGAGACATTTTATTGAGCTGTACAATAAACCTTATATGCATATCTGCAAACATGTCTCTCCTGATTGAATTGTCAAATAAAGTCAAAATGACAATCTTGAAAGAAATGGGGCTCAACAACAGCACCCATCTTCACGAAGAGCAATGTATTCATCTGAAACATTTCCTTATTGAGGTTTAAACTGGAGAGAAGATTAAGATTTAATGAATGCAATTATGCCTTGAAGGTCATGTTGAGAAGGACGTGACATTCCCATATCTAAAAGATGAATATCAGGTAACCTCTAAACTACTACCCAGAGTTGGGTAGACTGTTGAGGACACAGTTCTCTTCAGCTCATCAGTTCTTTGAATCCCTCAGGTAACACAGTTAGTCTAACTGTCATGTAAAAATCTGCTTCATTTATGATGTATAACTTTATTTGGCTTCCTATTACAGCCTGCACAGGCATTAAAAATGTACAAAGTCATTGGCCCTCTACTATACACGGCAGAAAAAGTCTGGGGGCATAGGACACGCGCTCTCCCTCACGGCTTACGGTTGCCTGGCTCTGACTCATGAAAAAAATATGTGTAAAAAAAGAAAAACACTGCATAAACTCCGCTACACCTACATGTAGGCCAAAGAGATTGCAATATAAGCCTATATATTACTATCAGGAGTTTAGCATACACGTGTCAAGGATGTATAAATGAAATAAACTTCAGCTGGAGTCCGATTTAATATGGCAACACTGTTGACCACATCAACGACCCATTCCGCATTCTTCCTACAGCCTAATACCAGTTTTTAGGCTGCCAAATAGGACACAAGGTACTGCAAATTAAACTGAGATGTCAAGGTTTCAATCTCCACCTCTGAAAAGTGCCGCTTCTCAGCCGGATTACGTCTGGCCATGTCGTATAAAATAGTATGGGCGAGGCCTCAAAACTGAGAATATATTGGGGCGTGATATTTAAATTACGATTGTTTCCAGATGCTCCATTTATCAATGTACGATCATTCTTTAGCTCTGACTGGTGTGATACGAATGTTTCATGAATCTCACATGAAGCCTGTAGTAAGAGGATGCGCTCATATCTATGTTTTGTGAAACTATTTTTTAGAGCCACAACCCACAAAGGCTCCCCGGATGGATGGATGGATGGATGGATGGATGGATGGATGGATGGATGGATGGATGGATGGATGGATGGATGGATGGATGGATAGATGGATGGATGGATGGATGGATAGATCAGGCTCACATGGAAATTTAGGATTCTAAAGCCAGCTCTCACGTTTGCGCTTGTGATAGAAGATCATTAAAGCATAGAGGCATTATAGGTCCTTCTCTGTGGACTGCGGCTTATATTCTTCCAGAGCTGTCTCAACAAGCAACACTTCAAATTAGCATCTCTGCCCACAGGGCAGTACTAGCAAAACACTGGACTGTCTGTTACGTGAGAGCCAGGAGCTAGCTGACAAAGCCCAGAGGGCCAGAGAAGCCCTCACTGCCTGTGGTTTGAGGTTTTAGAGAGTGAGTGGGAGAGATAGAAAGAGTAGGTGGACAGTTCCATCACTGTGAAGTAAGGGAGAAAACTGGGTGCTCTCCCAAATGGTTCTGGAGGGTGGAAGTAACAATTAAATAAGAGCAGAGTTGAGTTGATTACTTAATGTGAGAAAAAGCACACATTAGTCCCTTAACAGCTAACCCACACATTTGCTCTGAAGCATGTTTGTGTTCTCAAAATAGATTTCTGCATGGCAAACAGTAAAATTAGTACAAAAGCTGATCACATCCATTGAACATGCAAGAGGTCCCTTTAATTATTGAGCATGCCTAGCTGTCTAATTATGCATATGCACGTAAGCATCATCAATTATGCACATTAATTATTCATATTGCATAAAAAATGAATGTGATCACATTTTAATTATGTTTTCTTATGCTACGTTTACACATGGCTGGCTATTTTCATAAAAAGACATTTCAACCTCTCCGTTTTCAAAAATAAAATTGTGCACAGCTGTCAGTTTTGAGAAAAGTGTTCGTTTACACCTACCTGTGTTGATATGCCGTCAAGAGCATGCCAAGCCGTAGGTGGCGCTGTAACGAGAATCCCAAAAATAGCAACAACACCAACAATTCACTTCCTCTCTTCACTTCTTCGGCTGTCTAAACCACTGCGTGTCTCAGTTTCCATGCAAATGTGCAAACAAAGATTTCAAAAATCTCCACTCTGGCGGGAGTTTTTACTCAGACTCGTATTCAGAGGGGAGTTCTCCGATTGCGTGTAAACCAAGGGCACAAACAAAGGGAAATGTCTCAGTTTTTCAAAATAGCCATGCACGTGTAAACAGGGCCTCAATCCCATCCACTATTTGTCATGAACCTTAGAAAGCCTGTGTTTTCACTCCAACCAAGTGGCCTTCCGCTTTCATCTTCCCATTTCTATTTTTAGATCTGTTCCGTGTTGTCCAGCATAGCCATTCCAGAGGCTTGTTACTTAGAGCTGGTGGGATCTGGGCATATGTGTCCCTGTTTGTTTCCGATGTATTTTCAGAGAGGTTAATGCGTGCTGACATCACATAAATGTCCTCTCATCCAACTGAGAATATGCCAACCATGCAGCAGCAAGCCAACAGCACACATGCACGCACACTTCCATCACTCTGTCCTTACTTCCCATCTGAGTTGATCTTTCTTCTTTCATCAACACTCTGATCCCATCTCCTTTTTACACAAGTCTATTTATATGTTTTTGAAAATACAACTGCATGTGTGAATGAAAAGTTACATAGAGCCTTTTGTTGCTTCCGAGGGAGAGACAAGTCTTATAATCCTAGGTGGGGTTTAAGACTACACATTTTAAAATGAAAAAGCTCTGGGATGTGAATTTACTAGACTTCTGTACCCGCTCCCCATCTCTGCCTTCAGGCCAGCAGCTCAAGGCTACATTAGCCGCTACTACCACAACACGCCCAAATCTCCAACCAAAGAGATTCCATTTTTGTTTGCGTTATTTCTGAACCAACACATTGTCACTCCCATCTTGTAAAATACATGCGCTTGGTCAGGTGCCTTTGTCATTGTTATTGACGCTAAAAGTCTCCTTTAGTATGTTATCTTAACGCACTTGGTCGGGACTCTTGGCGTCCCTTTTGCATTTTATCTAAACACGCTTGGTTGGGACAATTGGTGTCTTTTTTGACGTTGTTATGATAAGGAAAAGGTCGTAGGTGGGCTTACGTTTCCTAGACACGCGGGAATAACGGGCAAAGGCAACATCACCTCGCAACACAAAAGGACAGTCTGAGACACAAATTAGGGAGTGAACATATTTTTCTATGAATTCTGTCAAAAAATGTCTATGTTAATAGACTGGAAAGCAATAAGTCGTCTAAACCATACAACAGTATAGGTTGTTTGTTCCTATTGTCTAATATGAGCATTCTGTAAATTAGCACCCCTAGTGGTGGCAAACAATACAACCGTCGCATTTTAAAACACGTCATTTACGTCGGTGCAATTTGGTAAGGTTAAGGCACCAAAACTACTTGGTTAAGTTTAGAAAAAGATTGTGGTTTGGGTTAAAATCAATACGTTTGTAACGGTACTTCACTTCCGGTTAAGCACATGGTGCAGAACGTGATGTGGTTCATTTTCTTCCGTCTTCAGTGTCTATAGGAAAGCCAACAACATTTACAGTGTCTCCCAGAATAACTTAATCACTGTTAAAGCAGCATTGCTGACATTCTCCTGAAGAAGAGGGGACAATTATCTCTTTGAGAAAAATTAGCTGGCATTGTTAGCATTCTCTTATTGTACATGTATCTTGTTATCTTGGTCAGACACGCTCATTTTACATCATTACAATCAGACACAAATATTAATTAGCTCACCCTGTGGCTAAATAATGAGATTTAATATCAAGTTAGCTCACACTGTGTCTCACACTATCATACTCAAATAGTACAATCCACTGGACTTCTTTGTCTAAAAGAATACTTAAAACTGCTAAGTGCTCTCTTGACTGAACGTGTACTTGTTCCTTTGACAGCCGTGGTAATCTACTGCAATTAAACATGAAAGAAGCTATGACCATTCCCATCATATCAGACAGCCCCAAATTATTAAATGCAGTGCTGCTTCCACAAAAATGGGCTCTTTCAGATAAACATAATGCCCTTTTTGTCATCTAGACACTTTAGTTAACTATGACTATGATTAAAGTTATTGCACAAAACAACAGTATATTACTTTGGATTGTTCGCACACATAGACATACAGGAGTATTTACACACAGGATCACAACACACTAACCTTTGAAGTGTCACCATTCACAGTGGGGTATTATGGCAGAGCCACCTGGAAAAAGGAATGGTTGTTCTCCACTAAGCAAGGGAAGGCATATGTCCTACACAACACAGTTCATTAACCGCACGTGTTACAATCCGAGCAGCACACCACATACCAGCAGGGTGCAGTAGATAAGGTTCAATGATTAAAACAACTTTTCTTACACACAAACTGTCATCCCTTGCATGCTCTTGTACATGTTGACACACAGTTTCAGTTGTATTTCTATGAAAATGCCAAAAAAGCAAAAAAATGAGAGTCAAATCAATACTTTATCCTGTATTATTATACATGTTCATTTTAATTTAATGTTTCATGGTATTTGCCGTCTGTTAAACTACTAGAAATAGTGTATGCCTTATGGAGTGGCTACTTGGGTTAATATTTTCCGGTGATTTTCAGAATAGATGGTGGCAATATAGTTCTCTTTTCTTAGTAAAAATGCAACATAAATTAAGGTAATTTTTTAAACACAGAACTGTGATTAATTAATCATAAATGGTATGATTCTCATTCCTTTAATGATGTTCTGCCATATTTTATAACGTGGCAATAGTATCAGTAGAACAATTCTTCCAATGGAATGTGAGATGAAACCAGCACATGTCAGCCATCATTCGACCCTCAGCAGTCACTTGCCAATTTTAAAATGCTTGAGTGGGAGTGTGTGACAGTATTTATAGCTGAGGTTATCCCTGCGTGATGATTGAGGAAAGGACAGTCTTTTGTGGTTTGGGCCAGGTCCGGGTCCATTTTGTTGCGTAAAGCATGGGTGGTGTTCAGGTTTGGTTATTTCCAAAAGTAATACATTCAAAGATAGCTTAACGCAAGCTGAAAGCAGTGTTTCACTGCCCTCTATATAACTGAAGGTTTCAAGTCTGTTTCACATTGATGGCATTGTGTACTGATGTACCTTAAGATGTATCTAAAGACCTACTGTACATCACTAGAAGTGATGAGCATGAGTGCAGCCTAGGTGTTGCATTAGCCTGCTGAGCAGTCAATAATGTATAAAATACACATGGTCTTAAATACATTCTGGGTTCAGGTCTCAATTTTAGGCCTGGGCAAAACTTTACATCAAGCTCGAAAAAAATCAAACTGAAGAAGTTCCATCAGTCACCTGCAACAGGACGTCCATTAGCAGTCCTGCAACATTAATGCTTTGTTATACTGTCTACTGTATAATGTAAAATCTCTTTTCTTGCTTCCATTGGGGTGGTTACCATTGTTGATAACTTTACAATGGGGACTTATCATTTTCTTTAAAGTCAAACATTCAAAAATGCAGATGAATCAATCTTGTAACAACAAAATATTTGCATATCATAGAATGTGCTACTTTGTGGTCTTTATTTTGCAGTACAACAACCCAAGTCTGAGCTTTATATGTGTGTTGGCAAGTATCCTTTCAGCCAAAGTGACAAGAATTTAAGCCCCTATTACATTCAAGGATTCTGTCGACGACTGGTTATTATAGTGGGATTTGGCGTATTAACATTAACAAGATTCAAAAGACAATGTTGTCAGGATTCTGACAAGTGAAGCTAGGCAAATGTCATCATGATTTGCAAATGTTGAATCACAAAAGCTGTTCTATTAACATGCACAGCTGAGATTTTGAAGGCATTTTATTTCCATTGAGGTCAGTGTCCGGTAATAGGAGTAACAGTGAGAGAGCAGATACAATGATATGAGCTTGGATTAAAATGACAGAATATTTCTTCTCTTTATCATGACAGATAAAAAGGTAGCAGTTTGAGCAGCACATAGAGCAGCATTAACATGGTATTGAAACTATTTAAAGTCACAAAACAGTGTAACACATACACAGATCGTGCCAAGTTGAGACAAGGTGACTTTGGATTTGGCAGCCACACTGGTATTCTACCCCCTTGAGAAATGCTTTTGTATGTGACGCTGACACGGGTACAATGCTATTGTGTTTGTTTCCTTGACTTTTTTTTAACAGAAGTGTGATAATTTGTGTTGTAATTTTTCTTTGCCTACCTTGTCTGTGTGAGTCAGTTTTATTAATTGTCCTGTAAATGATCATAGAAGGGGTTGATGTCCCATGCACTGCCCAGGGTGACTGTCTGGAGGTTACTCAGAGTATAAATGAGTTTTAGGTGGTAAATCTTTTTTATTGTGGACGCTTAGTCTGTGCCGTGTTTGTGAAACTGTTGTTCACATCATACTTCCAGCTTTCACATTTTTGTTGACAATAAGTAAAACTACACACAGGAATCAGCAACAAAAGTTTGAAATTGGAATTCTTACTTTTTTACAAGGAAATTTATTTACCTCTGCTTGCTTTAAATTTAGTCCCGTAAAGTCTATTAATGTCCGTTTTGTCCCCCCTTTTGAATAAGCCTATACAGCAAAAAGATTTTAAACATCTGACCCAAATAAAAATACCAACACACAATTGAGGCGCTGTCAAGAGCATGCCACACCAATAGATATAGTATAACCCTAAAGCCATGTTGGCCAATTAAAAGCCTGAAAAAGCTCCTTCCAGAAGACTACCTGGCTGTAATGTGCATCAGTAGCTCCATAGTGCCTCTGTTTCTCAATATAGTGGTAGAGTAACTGCACATTTATGTGTCAACATGATAAAAGGTGCTGTTAGCAAGGTTAGAATCAGCACTATCATGGCCTCGTCTGCCATTGCACGAAATGTTGCCTCATTTGTGACGCCTTGTAACATTCTGATGTTACAAGCCAAAACTCTCTCCTTGTCTACATGTCAACACTAAAAACTGAATTTCTGAAAATCTACACCCTGGAAGAAGTTTTTCAGTGACAAAATGCATGTTTGCGTGTGGATGAAAGGCCAATACACATTGGAAAAACGTATGTTTTAAAAAAATACCTGTGTATGTGTCGACTAGGCCTGAGAAAGTTGAGCGGTGGGGTTTCTGAATAGATATTATTTATAATGTACCAAATTTTAACACCAAAGTACAAGAGAAAAAAAAAAAAACTTTGTTTAACCCTTAAAATGTGCATTGATTACAGTATATGGAGAAGAGTGAAAAATAAAATTTAGTTTTATACTGATATTTGTACTTTTAGTATATTTTAGTATATCTAATCATGGGTGACATTTTAATTTAAGTCACATTTACACTTGGCTCACACTGTCACTTAAATGAGGACAACATAATGACTGCCAATGAAGACATAATGAGCCAAATTAGCAGCAATTTTTTTTTTTTAAAGATGATTTATTATTTTTTTTACGCCTCTATTTGATAGGACAGCTTGGACTTGAAATGGGAGAGAGAGGAGGAATGACATCCAGCCAGGGGTCACAGGTTGGAACTGAACCTGCGACTGCTGTGGTGAGGACCCCCCCTCTGTACATAAGGACTATCTCTCCACCAGCTACAAATTCCATACGGGGAACCGTCCCCGCCACGTGCATATGGAATGTGTACCTTGGTGAAGAGATAGTCTCAATACGATAGAGAACTGAAAGAGAAAAACGTGGTTGTTGAGGTATTTACAGTATAAATGTGTGTGTGCCAGACTTCCACAAAGAGAGAAAGACAGCCACGTTATGGAGGATATTGTCCTCCAGCTAGCCCAGTTAACACTATTAATGGCTTCCCAGCATGTCTTTCTCCCTCATTAGGAGAAAGTGTCACTGCCTGGACCTTTGCTAAAAGGGACCCCGGCTGTGAACTGAAACAGTGCAGACCATGATCTCTTACTGGGGCCGCCCCTAAGTTTCTTTTCTCTCTCTCTCTCGCTCTCTCTCTCTCAACTCACTATCTTTCTTTATCTTGAGAGAGACTGTTTTCCTGTTTTATCGAGGAACCGAGAAGCATTTCTTAATTAGTTCAGTCATTAAAAGTAAAAAATCGTACAAAGACGCTGTGGAGGCATGCACTAATTCTACATTAAGACACCATTATCCCTCTGTCGAAGGGATAGATTGGTTGGTCTGAATATGCCACTTCATAATGAAAAGAGCTAAAAATAACCACCAAGTCATTTTAATGATGTGATTTATCCATTTGAAAAACCATCAAGACTTCCTTAATTCTCTTTGAGATGTTAATGTACTTGTACAGTATCTGTCTGTTTAATGTGGTTTCTGAAGACATGAGGGAGGAGATGAACTGGTGGGGACTCGCTGTGAAGAAAAGACTCCAGGATGTCACTTTGCCCAACTGTTTTTTTCCATGAAATACAGTTACAGCACTCAGACAGCGCACAATGCAAGTTTTTTGACGTGGAGTGGTTGCATACAAAGTCAAATAAAAGACATGAAAAAACTTCTGGGTATCCCATCAAATACTGAGCAATTTGTAGTCTTGCATCATTGACGAACATCACTCTCTGGTACGAAAACAGCAACAAACAGGAACGCAAGGCCCTACAAAGAAGGCTTCAATTGGCTGAACAACAAACACATTCTCCCTTCCATCTCATAATAAGGATTCTTGGTCAGGTGCCTTAGTCGTTTTATTCGTTGTTGTTATATAACACACACTTGTTTCGTTTAGCATCATATAACACACACTTGTGGGCTTACAGTTCCGTGACTTGTGGGGATGGGATGGTTGGGTTTAGGGAAAGGTCGTGGATGGGCTTACGGTTCTGTGACACGTGGGAATAACGGGACGGTTAAGGACACACGTGGGACACAAACCCAGCTCTTCTGGGTGAAAGTCCTGTTTTTGACCCATCTACTACCCCGACCAACCTCCCTATGTGGAATTTCCCCCTTACATCCTACTCGCTAAACCCCGTCTAGATGCTGCTGTCCTCAGTATGTTCTACACACACGCCCAAGGGCGTCTTTTTCGTCGCAGCAGACACTGACAGCCACTGTCCAAACACCTGTATTTTTACGTGTTCCGAGTGAGAACGGGTTGGAACAACTAGGCGCTGCCCTGCCCTGTGTGTTGAGGTGTGTGTGTGTGTGTGTGTGCGTAATGGCTTGTATCTGAATAGCTAATTTAATTCCAGCTGAACGACCCACTTATGATCTAATCTAACAGTAATAGTCTTTGTGGCTTCAGTGTGATGATGACCTTTGCAGTTGGCTTCCAAGCCTGTACTAGCACTATGTCTGCATATATTTGAATATTATAAAAACATTGTTAAATAGCCCTAAAGACTGAAAGCCCTATTTCAGTTACTGAACAATGTAACTGCTGTCTTTGTTAAAGCATTCAAAGTGTTAATGTGCTTTTGTGACTTGCCAAAAACAGAGTCAGCTGATGATAGGCTATCAATACCTTGTCCTCAGTTTATTATTATTATAGTTCTTGGGCAATATGATTGCTTCATGCATTCTATGTGGATATTTTGGTATGGATATAAAAATATATAGACACCTTAAGCAGTGCATATGTCATCTTCCAAACTGTTTACATTCAGTGTTTCTCATGAAAAGGTGTTTTTCATTGTTTATTTATAGGAGACAGTGCACAATAATTAATATTTATGTGTAACAACACCAGTGTCCTTAGTGTACTCCCACCAGTTCCATTCACCTGATTCTTACACCTATGTGCACATCTGTTTCCTATGACCTAGTTAGTCTCTCAGAGAGCAAGAACTACAGACACAGTGAAGTTAAGAAAAAAGGTTTTACTGATGGCAAACCATAAAACAGATTTTTGTGCTTTCATTGTTTTTGTTTGTTGCAGAGTTAGCACCTGATCTCTGACCTGTTTGAGCAACTCTATCTCATTCAGTGATTTGGACTGCGGTAAGACGATGTCAGCTCCAACCAACCATTACATAAACATACTCCTGGGTACACCCAACCAACAAAACCTATCCAGGCAGCAAAGCCTGCCTGGACTCAGCTGAACTTACGCTACAGGTACATTAAATAGGACAGGCATTCTATTGTGTTTCTCATTTCTCAACCGTGTTATAATGCCTGGTAAATGTGTTTTCTGGCTTCCATTATTTACACCGTGCAGTGTCTTTTTTTACATTTACCAATGACTAATAACCTGTGCAATGCAAGGTAGTCAAATGATATTTTCTGATTTTATAAGATCATGATGATCAAGCAGACCTGTGAGATTATGGGAGCTTGGGGACACCACTTGTGCAAAATAAGCATTTCTGCATCTGTAGTTGCATTTGGAGGAAATGGGATTGAAATGGGACAGTCCTTGTCGGCCTGATATGATGTTTTCAGGTCAGAAATGGGGACTTATGAGGATCTAGCCTCTGAATTGGAACACAGCCTATGCACATATGGAAGGGATGGAAACTCCTGACTCTGCAATTTCAGAACGAACCTGCTGTTCCCGCCATGATTTAGTGTATTATCCATGTAACCATGAAGAGTACAAACATTAATTCATCTCAGCAAATTCATTCAATATCGACAGCCCTTCAGTCAGAAAAAAACACTTTCTTGGCCTTTTCTTGCCGTCACAAGTCTGTCAATTACTTTAAGGTCAAAGTGAGTTCATCAGATTTTATTTTTTAATGACATGCATGTTCTCTGCTGTCCTGCGTCAACATCTGTCAATTTTACATTGCTAAAACAATTGGTCTCTATCAGCTTGACACACACACACACACACACACACACACACACACACACACACACACACACACACACACCTATTCTCTCAGGGTTCTAAAAATAGCTGCCAACATTAAATGAACAATGGATGCCTGGATCATGTAGATTGAAAATAAAAAACTGGCCTAAAATCGAACCTCGTGGTACACCACAGGTAATGTTGGCTATGGATGATGAGTAATAATTACCTATGGAGACCGAGCAGGTTCTTTCTACAAAGGTAAGAATAAAACCAGTTCAGTATTCTTGATACCAACCCAGGATTTAAGGCAGTCAATTAAAATAATATGGTCTGCTGTGTCGAAGATTGCACACGGGTCTAAAAGAATAAAAATTGAGCTCTTACCCCTGTCATTAGAAGAAGAAGAAGGTCATTAGTTACCTTCAGGAGGGTTGTTTTTGTGCTATGAAGATCTCTAAAACCAGGATGAAACTTTTCAAATATGTTGTTGTGACACATAAAAGCTAAAAGTCATTAAAAAAAAAATCATAATAATGATAAGTAAAATACTGGACCCAACTGTATTAATAACCTCTTTGAGAAATGTTGTAATAAAATAGAGGCTGCAGGTAGTGGGTTTCATCCGGTATATTGTATCAGATAAAATGGACAATGATAGTGCTTTGAAATTACTAAAATAGTTATGAATATCCCAATTAGGATGTAAAATACGCTCTTGGGGCTTAATTTGTTGTTTTATTTCCTCAACTCTTATTTTGAAAATGTGTAAAAAAAAATGTAGTTAGAAAAGAACAAAGTTCTTGCCTCGTACAGTATTTTTTCAATTGTTTAAGCACTATTTTAAAAACAGGTAAAGGTTTTTCAAAACACAACACACAATTAGCAGAACACCGCAGACCCTCTGCAATATGAAACACTCTTGCAAAAACTATACACGATTTATTAAAAACATTTTGTTACCATATGAAACAGACACACACACACACGTCTGACTCAATTATGTTTGAACCAGTTACACACTGCTGTTGCTAACCTAAAACCCGTTTAGCAATTCCACATCTCAGTGATTAGAGTACTGTAAATTAAATACAAATATACAATAAGTTCCCTAAACACTACATGAGACCAATGCTGTATACTGAGGAGAATAATGTATTTCTCTCCATATACCCAAATCAGTCAACATGGAGAATCACAAAATAACATGTCCCAGTTTTCATGCTGCTATAGTAGTGTGCATACCACTGTTAGCTCAGCAAACAACCCATCCTGTGTAATGGGAGCACAATGGGTGATGTTACCCCCACGTTGCCCTGGGACATTGATTATAGCCCTGTGGCCAATGATATTTCTCCTCTCTTTGCTGTTGTAAGGTTGAACCCTGCCTCATCTATGTATTCATGCAGGATTTATTAAGCATCCATCTGTAAAACTCTCTAAAATACAGTGAAAGAAAAGATTGTGTAGTTCAGGATGGATCTAGTATACAGTCAATGAACATGTAAAAAGGTCATGTGTGCATTATGCAACATCACAGTGCTAGAGTGAACAATACATACCTCGACATACTCATGCCACAGCTGTTTGCCCTCTCTGAATTCCGCTCAAAAGGCACTCAATAAATTTGTTTCATTTGAACCTGATGTTTTTTTAGGATGCGTGCCAGAGTTGAGAGACCTGATGGACATTATTGAAAATGGCATGGTCAACGATAATGTTGGCTTGGATTTCTCTGAGCCTGATAGCGTTACAGTTTTTTTTCCAATTGCTAACACACTAAAATTACATGCACAGCACAATTATTTAAACTGACACACAGAGAGCAAAACTTCTTCTCAAGTCTCCAAAAGTCTAAACACATTTTCTGCTTTACACACATTTTGCATTTCAAAATGGCACTTTTTAAATGCACTGAACACAGTTCCCTGCATAAGACACAGCAATCTGACATAAAGTCACATGTTGGCCATTTCAAAACAGTGCCATTCAAAATGACACTACATGTCCAAGCCCTATATATTTCTTTATTTTATTTTTTCTAAAGGACTGAGAGACGACACCATGGTGGAGGAAGGGGCCGAATCTTCACCGGGGCACAGGAAGCTGGCATTGTAAACTTGTTTTTGGAACATAATGAAATCCAAATAATAAGAAATTCAAAGTCACATCATCCAAGACAACACCTTATTCAATAACATTCAACAACAAGTCAGTCTGTCCACATTGGCTCGCATTCTCAAGCAAAACCAAAACAGAATGAAACAACTTTATTAGGTGCCGTTTGAGAGAAAAGGAAACAAAGAGGTCAGACGAGCATAATGTGGATGTAAGTATTATATTGACTGCAGTACACTACACGCAACAATGTTTCCCAGTGTACTGGATAACACCATATTGGCAGATTTTTGTTCTTTGTTTTCAGGGAGTACTGGAAATGGATGCTCATGCAATCCCACATGAGTTCATCTTTAAAGATGAGGCTGGGTTCAACCTAGCAAAGTCCAGAAGAAGGGGGAGAAACGTCATCGGCCACAGAGCCGTTATACATGTTCATGGCCAACGTGGTGGGAACATCACAATGTGTGCTGCCATCTCCAGTATGCATGGTGTCCTCCACTGTCATGCCAACCCTGGACCATACAACACAGTCCATATTCTTACATTTCTGAACAGACTTCACAACATTCTCACACCACCAGAGAGTATGAACGATACAGACCATCAAGGAAACCGGTATGGGGCAACGTGAGCTTTCATCGTGCAGCCGCAGTCCAAAACTGGTTTGCTGACCACACAACATTTCTCATGCAATCCCTCCCTCCATACTCACCATTTCTGAACCCCATAGAAGACTTCTTTTCGGCATGGCAGTGGAAGGTGTACGACCGGCAGCCTTTTGTGCGCATGCCTCTTGTGCCGGCCATGGAAGTGGCATGTGATGAGATTGATGTGGGTGCATTTCAGGGATGGATAAGGACCTTAAGGCGTTTCTTCCCTCCATGTCTGGCAGGGGAAGATATTGCCTGTGATGTTGACGAGGCGTTGTGGCCAGACCCGGCTGTGCGGCAAGATGCCGCCTAATTATTTTTCTTGCCTCTTTTTTTTACTGTCATATATATTTTCTGAAATTTTCTTTTTCAGTTTACTGTTTTTTGTAAGAATATTTTAATTCGGTCCCATGGAAATATAGCTGCTGTGCATATGTTGCATTGACTTCTTTACTGTAGTGAAACATAAAATAATGTTTCAACAGCATGTGTGTGTATCTGCAAATATTGCTGTGCATGTGAACAATCTGATACATATTTTAGTATTATGGCAAAGCATACTAAAGATGGGGGTGATTTTCATTATGCCCAACAGTGTGTAGTTGGTTGGGCAAAAATCTGGTAATATGAATGAAGTGTGTGCCATTTCATGCAAAAGTTTGATTTTGATAATGCTATGTGTAGTTTTGGTTGCAGTGCTTCATTTTGCAGGATAGGTATTTTTTAGTTTGGGTTTTTGTGAATTGTGTTACGTATTTTGATAAAACCAGACAAGTTTGCAAAATTGTGTGTTAGCAATTTGAAAAAACTATTTTCTTTTACCTGTTTCCTTGTTGAAATGTTCTTATGACAGATGCCAATGTATATCTGCTAAGATTTGGCTGAACTCTTACTCTCGTCATTCATCTTGCTGCCACTGGTAATGCGGAGCGGGTCACTGTGGACATTGTTCCAGGCGCTGTCCATAATCTGGGTTTCGGCTGCTGCTTCGGTGTCATGGTTTTACTACCATAAATTGTGTAATAGAGACAGCCAGAAGCGTTGTTATCTTCTATTACTACTGCAGGTTAAACATGCAGCTTATGTCTGCAGGTGGCAGCTCTTTCATGCAAATATTTTGATATGCAGTCCTGGTATGGATACTCAGTCTCTCTTGTCCAGTGTAGGTTTTATTCATTTTTATGTGTGTTGCTAGGCGGAGGAGTAGCTGCTATAGATGTTTAAAGCAAAAGTTTGGCTTCTATTTGTAGTTTCATTAGGTTCAATTAAGTTAGTTAATCGTTGAGCTGGGGAGTTTTGAATATTACTATTCCACCGAAATAGAAAGAGAAGCATTTAACTGTTTCCCACTCATCCGTAAAGAGGCATTTCGTACTCATTGTACAGTCGTGTCACAATGGGCTGCAGTCACAGTTACATTGCTGATAGCACCACCTACTTCTGGAGCATCAGCAGTGCTTCAGCAGAGCACTAGTATCAGCATTTTATAGATCTTTGCTTATAGTGTGAGGTATTTCTTCTCTGTGCACATTAACATGAAGCTTAGAGTGTCGGAGTCAACTCCATGGGCTTCGTAGCCTATTCTTCTCATATGTTTTTAAAGAAGTTTCTCTCACAGGCAACCTGCATCATGGACTAGTCACTAGAATTTATATGCTAACCAATACAGGATATGCATCCGTATGGGGGTTTAGATGCGAGAGTATTAAATGGCACCATTTTGCAAGAGGAATATGTCTTGTGTTCAAGCTCCTTCTCTGGTTTGCTCGTTTTGGCAGTCAGCCACTGTCCTTGGGACTTTCCGGTGTCTCCTCACTACATGTCCTGACAATATGACCTTCATGTGAGGATTTTAAGTCCCTCCCACTGGCGTGCTGGGTTAGGCTGCTCAGTTTGTACTGTACTGACAGTAGATCCGTCATCATACCTAAGCAATATTGCTCATTTCGTGGAGTGCTGATTGAGGAGCCTGGACCTCAGGCAGTAACTTCAACTGGCATTTTGCATAAAATAGTGAATTAATAAATACTAAAGGGTACTTGAATAATTACATGTGTGACTGACTCACTCCACACCTTGGTAATTGTTTAGATAACTAAACTTTGCTTAAATGAATATTTTATGTGGTAATGCTTCAAGGCTGAGATCGGTTTTCCTTCTGTTTGCCAGCTTTACTCGCCTCCAGCTTGGTGCCTTGATTCGCTTTGCAGGATTTTACTTGCCACCGGCCTGAGATGCCAAGATTTCGTTGTCTTATTTTTGCAGACGTTATTTTTGTCATGGTTGTTTGTTTTCTAATTGGGTTTAAAATGGTCTTCCATTTCTTTTGTGTACTATATTAATTGCTTGTCTTTCTTTTTCAGGTATTAATAATGTGTTTTGTTGCAGGCTTTACATCATAGGTAACTTTCTATTATCTCTCACTGTTGAGGATGACACCCTCATATACTGGTCAGTCGAGCCCTGCAAAGTCAGTCAGCTAAACTTCAAGCTTGCATTACAGATGTGAATCCTGGATGACCTACAAATTCCGATGTTATACCCAAACGACCTGAAATATGGTGCTGGGGGCCTTACCACTGGCAAAATTCCTTATCTCAAGATATAGCTGCCATGGTTGTTTGCACTGCCATCAGCACTACTGTCAGAAATCTGGGAGATATTCTGATCTAGAAATGTCCGTTCACACCCTTCAGAAACAATCTGAGGACCAGGACTTTATCTTCTTCATGAAATTGCAAAATTGGGACTATCCTGTCTCACTAAACTCACAAAACTAATCGTGTTTTCGTTGCATTAGGCTGGACTACAGTAATTCAGGTTGCTCTAAAGACTCTCCAGCTGATCCAGAATGCTGCAGCACAGGTTCTGACAAGACCTGAGACCAGAGATCATGCTTCTCTTGTATTGACTTCTCTGTGTTGGCTTCCTGTATATCTGGGATAAAAATATCCTTCTCCAGACTTACAAAGCTGAATGGGCTAGCAACGACATATCTAGATGTGATATTAGTAATTTAGTGTCTGCTATAGCACTACACTCCCAGAATTCAGAGCTGTTCGTGGTTCTGAGAATCTCTGAAGGAGGTTGGGAGCCTGTGCCTGCGGCTGTCAGGCTCCTCTCCTGTGGAACCTGCACCCAGGTTGGGTTTTGGGGGATGGAAACGTCAACGTATTTAAGATACCTATGTACCTATGTCTCGCATCTGTGGAGTTGGAATGTTTCTTCAAAAGAAGAGAAGAGCAAAGAGAAAAAGAGAATGGCGTTTATTGTTTGTGTTAGCGTTAATGTTGATTGTGGTGTTTCTTATTTTGACTGGTTCATCAACCAAGTGGTGTTCGGCCCGAGTTGCCATACCGGCTGAGTTGCCGTGTTATGCTGGCGAGTGCCTGCCGGCTGTCGTGCCGGCCGGTTTGCCGATGCTGGCCATGTTGGTGTTGCTGTCTTGTGCTGCCTGTGTCAGTACGTTGCACCGACGTAAGACATGCCAGGTGTATTTTACATGCTGTTTTGGGGGGATGCTTTCTATTTTACAGATTCATGGAGATTTTGCCGTACCGGCGATGGTGCCGTGAATGCTGGCTTGAGTGCCAGCTGGCTGTGTTTTGCCGGCCGAATTGCCATACTGGCTGAGTTGCAGTACCATGCTGACTGTTGTGCCGGCCGGGTTGTCGATGTCGGCCTGTGTTGCTTTTGCCAGCTTGTGCTGCCGTGTTGGTATGTGGGGCAAATGTGAGTTAAGAGAAATCTTAAACACGCACACCAAATCTAACAATATCTGGATTTATTTTATTTGTCTATTTCCTAAGTCATGCATCATCATATTTATGTTGACCCATTAAATGCATGTATACAGAGTTAATTCAACCAAAAGGAAGATGATTAATAGGTTAAGAGAAATAAGAGTTAGTAATCTCCGTTAACAGTGCAAGAAGCCCTTGTGTGTTCACTGTAACACTTACGTGCATCTCCGAGAAGCATGTCCAGCTGTCATGATAATCACAGATAGCCTATATTGCGCTACACACAGGGCGAAAAAAGAGGCAGGTGTATAATTTGTAAGAAAATTTATTTACAACCTTAAATATTGTAAATAGGGAGTGAACTAGTTCCAAATAGGAGGAACTAAAGTTGAGAGTCAAGACAGAGGGTAAGCAGGATTGGTGGTGCCACAGCGGTGTCCAGGAATGATGTGAGCAGAGTCAATAACCGAGAGTCAAAAACCTACCGTCCCACAGGAATAAAAAAACTGAGCAGACGGAATCAGCAAGAGCAACTTTCTGCCAGTATGAGTGTGGCAGTTTTTGTAAGCAGATTTCATTGTAGAATGAAAAAGCAGCTGGTGACGCGCCACTCAGAACCGGCACATCCGACTCTGCTTGAGTAATCATAGCCATACACTGAGAGAGAGGGAAAGGTTAAGCAGAGGTGGAGGCCATGACATGAATAGATTATATCATTTCATTAAATTGGGATGTTAGGTGGCCGGGTGAGCTCAATTGGTAGAGGTCTACTCCTCGACGCTGTGGCCGCTGGTTCAACTCTGACCTGTGGACCTTTGCTGCATGTCATTCCCTCTCTCTCTTCCCTTTTGTGTCTTCATCTGTCCTGAGTAAATAAAGGCCTAAAATGTTCCAAAAATTAATCTTACAAAAAAAATAAAAATAAGAGACAGTGTCTTGCTTACTTTTTGTCACTGCTCCCTGCTGCTGCCACCACTAGATCTCGTCCGCTGACAGAAGAGCCACCTGTTCATGTAGTTAGTAACACCTGGGTTTTTAACAAATAAAAAAAAATTATGAAAGCCTTTTGATATGTATGGCTATATATATATCTGAGTGTATGTCAGTGTTTCATGGCAGATAATGACATCACCTAAAAGGTGATTATTTAAATAAAACTAATTATCTCACAAAGTAAAAGTAGTATCACACTAATTAGGGCACAACATGTCACCTCACTCTATTAAGATGTCAGCCACACACTCCCCTGGCAAGTGTTTCTTAAGAACACTAAAGGTGGCTGCACCGCGTCTTTATCACAGCAGCGTGCACATATGACTGGAGCAGCGAATTCCTGTCCAATGAAACAGGATGTTTACATTCTCAAAGTAATATCAAAAAGGATTAGGGCTAGAAAGAATGTCAGTGTTGTCTAAGAGCGAATTGAAACCCAGTTCCTCAAACATGACTCATCTTCGTGCCTTTCCTGGCAGTATCCTCTGATAAAATAATCCAATGCTCACACACAATATTGTACACATTCATATAAATAAGAAAAGAACATGCCTGCAACTACTTCTTCCTAAATATAGCTCCAATTTGAAACCTGTCCTCCCTCTTAAAGTAATTTTTCCTACAATATCTAATATCCTCTGATATTTGTCTCTGCATTGATTTCTCATTCTTAACTCTCAAATATCACTGTACCTCATATGGAAATCATATCAGAATCAGCTTTATTTGCCAGGTATGAGTACCCATACAAGGAATTTTGCTTTGGATTATACATTGCTCACAATGACAATATATACACACTATAAATAGAAACAACATTGACAGGTTGAGGGCAAAGTGTGCAGGAGTAAATTATTTTTATGATTTATTATTATTTTAATTATGGAGCATAGTGCGATGCTGGAATTATGTTATTATATAAGTATTATATTACAATATGAACAGTATGAACAGCTCTGAAAAAGAGAATGATGAATAAATAATAAGAGGAACCAGTAAACACATGCTGATTAGAGACATTGTTCCTGAGTTATTGCACAGAAATTGACACTGTGAGTCAGAAATCAGCTGTTCATCAGAGTGATATATAATAGGTAAGATAAGATAATGAGATAAATATATATATATATATATATATATATATATATATATATATATAAATAAAGAGTTAAATGTGTCCCATAGAGTTTTAACAATAACTCAAACCTTTTATGAAATATTGAATAAAAATTGGTGATTGCTTAAAGGTTCATTGCTCAGACTTTGTTTTTTAGTTTTTACATAAGTAAACAAAAGACACAATATACACCATCAACCAGATACATTTGAACTTTATTACTGAAAGATGTTGCCTTCATTAAGTCTTTATATATAAAGATCGTCCTCACCCAGAAAATGACCATATAGGTCAATTGTGCAAGAAGTTCATAACCACCCATAACTACATTTCTTGTTAGGCGGCGACCTTTATGGCTGAATTATCCAACCTGTCTTCAACCAGAAAAACGTAACTTTAGTGATAAAGGGTAGTTGTATATGGCTTGAGACTGCAACAGGGGTGGTCACCCCCCATGGCCCGCAAGTATACCATGAGTTTAAAGTATTTTACCATACTATGTGTTATTGAAGTCAAGACTAATTTAAGAAGCTCAAATTAATACATTTTCCAGTCATGAATGTCACGTTTCATGTTAACTGTTACCTGTTTTATTTTCTCTGTTCTCCCTTGTTGCTGTTTTCTTCCGGTTGTAGATTTTCCCACCTTGTGATTATCTGTCCCCGCCCTGTGTTGCACCTGTGTCTCATTGTCTTCCTTGTCTTCCTTGTCTGGTGACTGTGGAGCCTTTTTGACCCAGTGTGGATTACATTTTGAGCTCCAGTCTGTCCACTGTCCTATGGATTGGGCTAAGATTGCTTACCTGATTTCCCCACCTGTCCGGACGAGCAGAGGCGTGGGCCACAGCAGAGTGGGGAAGGAATTCGCTCCTTTGTGACTTGTTTGCTCGCTCTACCCAGACTTTCACACAGATTTGCCAACATGTCACTCCAGGCAGAGAAGCGGCCCGGGATCTTGTGAGCATTCGTCAGAGCAGACAAAGAGTGGCAGACTTTGCAATAAACCTTTGCAAGCTGGCAGCAGAGAGCGGGTGGAATCAGGCTGCTCTACTAGATGCCTTCCTGTATGGTCTGTCCAGTGCCACATTGGATCTTCCAAGGGACCTCAACGCCCTCATCGCCCTAGCCATCAAGATTGACAAGCGGTGTGAAAAAGAAAGGTTTGACTCCAAGGATTCTCTGCTGGCTGATCAGAGAATAGTCATCTTGGGTATAGAGTGTCCCTCACCACCGTCACTCACACCAGACATTGCTTTGCTTCCAGCTTCCACATGTGAGGAGCCTTGGGTAGAACCCAGTTAACCCTTGATGAGAGACAGAGGAGAATCCGGGAAGGAACTTGTATCATTTCATCAGTCAGCGCCAAGTAAGAGGGAAGGGCTCGCCAGGGAGGGAAAGGTTCCTGGTGGGCCATGCTGCAGTTTTGTTCCCTCTCGCCCCATGTTCACTGTAACTCTGTCTTCCTCTGGAGTGTCCAGTACTTAGGGGGTGATGTTGGATTGTGGGGCTAATGTTAGCCTCTGTTGGAATTTAAAATGTTATATGTGTTTAAACATTGTGTGTGATTTGCATTATACATTCAAGCCAAAAGGCAAAAGCATTATTTCAACATACGTGAAGACATGTTTGTCATGCATTAAGTTTGTTATTTGTGCATTAAGTTGTTTTGTAATACTTCTGTTCCATAATATAAGGTGTTCTGGTACATTTTGTTATTACCCAGTTTTACTAAATGTGTCCGATGCAGGATTGATAGTTAGGGAAACTTCCTGTGTTTGGTTCCAGATCCTCTTTACAGCCCAACTAAAAGGGCAGCAGGTCATGCTATTTTTTTACTCTGTAAGTCCTGATAGGGTCATAAACCCTCAATCACATTCCAACTAAAAGATAACGAAAAAACAAACAAACACATCACATCACTGTGACCTGGAGACCCCCCCCCTTAGTGAATAAGACCAGGGGTGCATGAGCCAAAGAGCCAGACAAAGGAAGGGGAGAGCTGTGGTAGCTGATCCAGGTAACTTTGTCTCAGGATATCCTACGTAATAAAAAGAATTCACACATCAACATCTGAGATTCTGGCTAGTAATTGACTGAACCATGAGACCGGAGCAGGATTTAGCTCCAACACCTCGTGGAGTTTTCCCTTGCCAGAGGGTTGGGACTGAACTCTGTTCCGCTGCCTGCATCATTGAGAGCCACAGCGCTGGATGGCCAGCTGCTCTGGCGGGTAACTCATCAGTCCACTCCTGTGACCCTTTATTCCCTGACCAATATAATGAGACTAATGAGTTTTTATGGTGTCTCCCAACAGCCGATTATCCTCGGGTTTGTTAAGCGGTGGGGAGAATCCTGTGCTAAAGCTTCTTTTCGGTCAGGACCAAGAGAGGGTGTTCTGGGAGTAGTATTCCTGTGTTGACTCATTGACAAATGTGACTGTGGTTCCTGTTCTCCGTGTTCAGACGGTGGCTTAGCCAAGTTATGTCACCGGACCCTGGAGCATCTGTCCCTTTGCCTATCTTCAGCCCAGGTGACCCCTCGCCTGGCTCTAGCCCAGCTGTCCCTTCGTCTGCCCGGTTTACAAGAAGACTCAGCCTTTGCCGTTCTGCCTTCTGAAGGGTTCTTCTTTCGTCGCAGGCCTCTGTTCACGGTTCCCGTTGCCCTCAGTTCTCTGTTCCCTTCACGCTGCTGTCTCCTGCGTCACTCCCGGATTTTTCGCCCTCCCTGGGTTGACTTATTTTGTTCCTTCTCCGGACCCCCACCATCCCTGGGGTGTTTTGGCCTAATCTGTGGATGTTATTTTCTATTTATTTTTGGGCCATTTCGTAGCCATCCTTTGAGAGGAGGAAGAGGGAGGGGTGTTCTGTCACATTTCATGTTTTCTGTTTCCTGTTTTATTTTGAAAGTTATGTTCTCCCTGGTGTTGTCTTGTTGTACTTCCTGTTTGGATTTCCCCACCTGTGTGATTACCTGTCCTCGCTCTAATGTGTTGCACCTGTGTCTCATTGTCTCCCCTTTCTTGTGTAGTTAAGTTCAGTCTGCCCCAGTGCGAGATCGTCTGCTTCCTTGTGTTCAGCCTTCAAGAGTTGCCTGTTGTTTTCCATGGATTTTGACCATTCCCTGTTTTTTGGATTTCCTTTTTGTGTGACGTTTTTGGACCCTGTTGCCAGTGAGTTTATTAGCATGCTAATAAAACCACTGCATTTTATGTACCTGAGTCTTCTATCTGTGGGTCCATCCTTCTTACAATGAAGAGTAGTTTGTTTAGTTTCTAAAATTGACCCATAGGAGACAACACAAGTCAACAATGTTGATGTTAAAGTATAGTTTCCAATGGAGAGAAAAAAAAAAAACTCCTGTTTTGTAAATATGATTTGAGGTGCCACCAAGTCAGTGCCATTGGTCATGTAACACCTTTTCTCTTCTTTATTGTTAAATCACTGTAATTTTTACATTTGCTCATTCACAACCCTTTCAGTCATTTTACAACCCCACACAGCTCTTGGGATTAAGCAGATAGAGAAGGGGGCAGGGAGTCTGCTGGGAGCTGGCTCTTTCAGCTTTTTGCTTTGAGGATGATGTTCAGTGGCCGTTATATAAGCCAAGTAGATTTTAAATACATAGTTGAGCCATTCTCCTCTGTAATGCATGCTGCTTTTGCCTGTGTTAGACTAACCGGGTTGTGTATATATATATATATATATGTGTGTGTGTGTGTGTGTGTGTGTGTGTGTTCACCTTGAAATTTGCTTGCATGCAGCACCTGATAGCTTCAGTGTGGGACAGGCAAAACCGGAAAAATGTCTGACATCAGCCCTATTATATTCCTTTGTTGTGTTCCACTTATGATAGATTCACATTACTCAAGCAGATTTATAGCAGAGCTGTCATAGTTAATCCTTGGCATAATTATGAATCTAGAGGATCAGCCAGACAACATAGTTTAGGTATTCAATGAAGGCCTAAGATAAAATATTGAAATCATTTTTGTAAATTCTTTATGTATTCATTGTTCTGTTTTTATTCACTGATAGGATACTAATGTCTAGATTATTGTTAACTTTGATTTATTTATTTTTGGCCAAAGGGTTCAATATAATGGTCGGGAAATGATTCAATCACATTTCTTTTCATTTTTCATTCATTTTGTTCATTCGATAGGAAACTGTGGTGTTTAGAGACCACCTACCTGGTTTAACTGTGATGTACTTGCTACAGTAGAGCACACATACAATTTTAGTATGCACTGAGTGGTTTTGTTTCATTAATCTAAGTTAGTTAGTATTTCTTGCCCCCATTTATGTTATTTTTAGTGAAGCTGAATACCGGGGTCTCAGGAATTGCTTTGTAGAGTAGTAGTAGAGTTATGATAAGGGTTAGGAGTAATGGTTAAAAATATGAAAAAAGACCAAAGTTATAATCCAGAAATACTGAATGCATTTTAAGATTTGCAATAAACTTCAATTTGTGAGTACATTGGACACAGGACTTAATCAGATACTCCATCAATATAAGGTTTTATTTTGTATATGAACAATTCCTGCATATCCATGCATACAGTATAATGAGTTCACAAGGTGGCAGAGAGAGAGACTAAAATATATATATTTCACTTAATGTATTTCAAGGTATAATACGACAGCAGCAACCCACATTGCACTCAATTTGTGTTACAGTGTCACAAATGAGGGTATTAAAATTAAAACTTAATTTATGAATGTCTGTGTATATTTTCAATCAAGTTTTGTAGAATGTTTTTATTGGCCTATGTTGTCTTCATTTAACTGGAACCTGATGTATCTTACCATATATATCTACATGACATGTCATACAAAATAAATACTTATATAATGCATGATACATTTATATCATCACTGTAAACAGGAAAACAAAACGTACATCATATTTACTGTACTACAGGTACTGCAGAGTCAAACAAGAGACAAAGATAATGTGCACCCCTGTTTTTACTGTGATTGTTCAGAGGTCCAATAGCACCATATAAACGTCTGTAGACAGCTCAGAGTATAGAAGCTATTTTATATTAATATTTGGTGTTTTTCCTCACCCTGCCGTTTTTCTTTTTTTTTTTTTTACTTTCAGTCACAGCTCATCTTTTAATGTCCGCTCAGTATTCCTCTTGAGTTCTGGATCAGACAGAGTCCACCTTGACCTGGTTATTGTTGGTCATGAGGGGTGACGGTTTACACTTGAGCCTTTCCCCTGCATCGTTAGAGCTTTCCTGGAAGAAGATGCGTGCTGTGCACACTGACACTACAATGCGCTTGTACTCCCGCCTGAAGTTCTGGTTCAGCACACCATACACAATGGCATTAAGGCAGCTGTTGAAGTAGGCCATAAAGTAGCTGGCCACAAATAACCACTCTGGGATGAGAGGAACCACCACCTCTGGTTTGATCGCTACGGCCAGACCGATGAAGTTGAGCGGTGCCCAGCAAACGGCGAAGAGCACAAACACTACAAACATTGTGATAAAGTTTCTAACATCATGTGGCGTTAGCTTGGGCCGGTTGTCTGGCTTGACTCGTCTCCTCACCTGTATGACCAGTATCCAAATGCGCAGGTAGCAGTATGTGACAATCATGATAGGTAAAATAAAGTGAAAGAAAACCACTGCGATAGTGTACGCTGAGCTGGCGGACTGCTCGAATGTGCAGGAATACACCCGTGGATCATACTGAAGAGAACCCACAAATAGGTTGGGCACGATGGCCACCACAGTCAGCGCCCAGATTAACATCACATAGCAGACTGAGTTTTTGTCACTGTACAGTTTATCATACTTGAGGCTGTGGCAGATATAACAGTATCGGTTGATGGCAATGCCGGTGATGTTGAAGATGGAGCCGATGACGCTGACGCCCATAAGGAAGCCGCTGATCTGGCAGTGAACATAGCCCAGGTTCCAGCCATTGTTGAAGATGGAGGTGAGGACCAGAGGGTATGGGTAGATGGCCACCACAAGGTCTGCCACTGCCAGGCTCACCACAAAGATGTTCCCTACAGACAAAACACAGACCCACAGGAGAGATAATGGAGGACAACATGAGTTGCTGACAACAGAAGCAGAGTAGATTGGTCCAAATGAACAAGACAAAGAGAGCGTGAGTGATTGTACCAAAAGTTTTTATATATACTAGTTTTAGCATGTTTGCTTTCCTACCCCTTTTTGGCAGGTATTTATTTTAGTTTGGAGAAAGCTTTAGTACAAAAAGTATGACACAGCAATTTCAAGCTTGGGTTAAGATCGGTCAAAAGTTTGGGATCACTTACAAATTTCCATACCACTCCATTATAGACAGAATACCAGCTGATCTGAGTGGGTGGCTGATCATTCATGCAATATCTACATTGCCCGTTATCAGCAACCATTTATCTAATGTTCCAAAGGCACATTCTGTTTATTAATCTGATATCATTTAAAAAATAACTGAGGAAACATTGGAGAACCCTTTTATAATTATGTAAGCACATAATGTAATCTGAAAACTGCTGCCCTGGTTAAAAAAACAATGCAACTGATCTCAGCTGGTATTCTGTCTATAATGGAGTGCAATGGAAATTTCTAAGTGACCCCATTTGACTCGTGGTGTATTGCCATATTTGTCAGAAATCTTAAGCCATAAACTGCTAATTTGGGAAATAAAGTGGGGTGGTAACTGCATTATCACAGAGCAATAACTAACAAATTATAAGCAAAAGCTTCCTGGCAGGAAGGGCAGTCCTTTGGAAATCTAAAAAGCTATGTTATGGCTGGCAGTATTAAGTATACATAATTTGTAAATATGCTAAAACATGCAAATAATACCAGCACCTTTTGATACATCCTTTTGTTTTTGTTGCTACTTAGTTACATAAGCCACAGAGAAAGGGCCTAAAGGCTGGATGTGGAGAGGAAATGCATCTGCAAAATTAGTTTTGTTTATGCATATGTGCACTTGTGTGAATGTATAACCCCCCCCGATGATTTGGTGTGTATAAACTTCAACTTGCATTCATTTGTCACCTTTTTGATGTTGATGAATAATGCAAGGGAGGGGGTGCCTGTCACTATAATAATTAGTCTGGATCAACGTCAACATTTCAACACTTTCTGTTTGTTGCCTATCTTAAAATCCTTTTGTTTAGGATTAACAAAAAACTTCAAGCTAGCAAGTTACACACTGAAAATGGCAAGTTTTATAGGAAAAATGGGATCATGCAATAAGGCAGGTTTACTTGTTTCTTTTGGTTAATGACTGTAAAGATATACAAAGAATATGTGTTGGCATTTATCTAACTGGGGCTTTTAGGGACAGAGATTGCTATGGACGAAGTACACATGACAAGCAAATTACATTTAACCATGTATCCTGCTAATTTAAATAGCTCACGTTACTGTATTGTGTGAACAGTTAACTTCATTTAATTATTTATGTGGCGTTTTCTTTTGCCAGGTGCAACTGTTCTACCAAAATAAGTTCCTGCCCAAGACTATATTGCAGAGCCACCGTCGCTGCATCCAGAGCTTAGCACCACCCAAGCGGATTATGATTGGTTCAATGAAAATCATAAAGCCCAGAGATTTTTTTTTTCCCTATCCTTCAATGTATGTGTGGTGTAGCCAGACCTTATGCAACAGTGCTGTGGAGATAGATCTGGTAATGCAGGACTACTAAATAATGCATATTTCTAATTGTCAGCCAGGACATCATCTACAGGCTGGTTGGTATTCAAGGGCTCACAATAGTAGTCTTTGTTCCTAAACTGATGGGAAAATTAGACATGGCTTGTTGGAGAACACACTGTAGCACACGGAAATACATGGCATGCATTTAAGAGACAAAAGAGTAAAACCTCTGTGGAAACAGCCTCACTTGTGTGTGTATAGGCATACACTGCTTTATGTCTCCAGCTTTCCTTCAGTAAGCAAACCACTGCATTTAGCATTATTTACCATTGAGTGGCCTGTCATGAGGATATTGGAGGATTCTAACATCGAGCCACACAACTCAACAGCTGTCACTTATTCAGTATATTAGGGTAATTTGTTGTATATGATGTATAGAATAGAGTACCGTATTACATTCCCTAATGACAAGTCCAGACCTAGGTGCCTATGTGACAACACCCTGTCACAGACGACAAGATGCATTTACTGTATGTCAAATGGAAACTAAGCACATCACATAACTCTGCAATCACTGCACAGTCCCTCCAGGGTTCCGCTGCCTTTTGATGCGATTGTTGCTTTTTGCTGGAGCTTTTGTAAAAAATTGCGATAAAAGTTGTGATATCTTTTGTATTTTTGTTGCAATGAAGTTGGGAGAGACAGGGAAATTACAAAAATAACTTGCGTTTTTTTGTTGGTATAATTCTTTAAAAATAAGAGATGAGATGTTCGAGTCACACACATCTCGTCTTTGTATCAGAAATAAGGAAATTAATTTAGCGACGTTACGTCAAACATTTCTCACGCCCACTTGGTCAGTGGGTCTCAGCATCACATACTAACACATGGGACTGCTGTGATTGGTTGAAGTCAAATGTTGAGGTTACTGGTCAAAATTGCAAGTCACACCAAATTCATGGTGATTGGTTGAATTTGTGTGAATTATTGTGGTCGCAACATCGCAAATTCCTGGAGGGACTGACTGCAGCACAAGAGGCAATTTAATATCTGCGCTGATAGACTGTAAAAATCTGACACACTCCCCCAACCGGCAGACAGACCTGTCACTCTCACCTGAGCATGAAAAGCACTCTACTAATTAGCCCGTTGGGTTTCCTTTTAACATACCAACCAATCTACTGCCAGGGATCACAGGGGGCTATTAATGAGGGGTCCAAGCCTGAGGCTGGAAGAACCACAGTAGCAAAACTACACGCTTCACACGGCAGGGCTGTGGAACCCTATTGTTTTCCTAAAGATTTTCCCCCACTGTTTTTCTTCTTTGTCTAAAACTCCCACTACAGCCTAAATAGTGGGGGTGCCATTTTCAGGACTGGTCCAAAACTCCGCAAAGACCTCAGGAGCAACAATTGATTTTTAAGTATTGATGCCTCACGCACATTTTTTCTTTCCATATCATCCACATTACTATGAAGAATAAATCCAGCAGTACTATTTGCGCTTGTACTGAGTGATACTTCTTGTAAAATCCACAAATCTTTAATAAAAATTTGTTAATAATGTTTAACCTACGCTGTCCCCTACGGAGCACAGGAGGAGGAGATGGCCCGACTCCATGGAATACATGATAGCATCCAATACCCTAGCATTAAATAATGGCAGAACACAGTTTAAATAATTAAATATGTCTTTAATATTGTGCATATATCATCAAATGTCAGTCTGGAAATAGTTGTTAACCTCTCGCGCAATCGTTAAAGGTCCTTGTTAAAGGTCCTCGTTATCCCTCCGAACTTTAATACTGTTTGTGACAAAATCTGCATGAAGAAAAGTGTGTTTTGCCTTTTACACTTTTGTCTTCAAATTGTATCTCTGGGTGGGGGGTTTATAGTTGATGCTGTTCTTTTGGCAAGGTGTTAACAATCACTTTAATTGTTGTAAACAAAAATACTGCGGTGACCCCCCCTTCGTCAGTCATGCTGCATGATGGCACTGCTGGCACAGCAGGTGGACTGAACCCAAATGGAAGACTTCAAGGACCATGACGATGACCTGCTAATATGCTGATTTAAATTCCTTAAAGCTGCGCTCTTGGATCTCTGTACTGAATTGGGTCCAGTAGAGAGGGCAATGCGCTGGAACCGTACCACACGGTCCAAATACGTCCTCGCAACTCTGGGGGCAACAGGCTGTTTCCAGAGAGTCATGATTCGGCATGATTCAGCACAACAAAAGAACAACTGCCAGGGTCACTAACATACTGATCGCATTCATGAGGTGCTTTGCATTGACTATTTATGGTTAAAAAAGAGACTGATTCATGTGTGCACATGTGATTTATAAAGGGAATATTGCTTATAGACGTGCGTGTGCACAGTTTTATAAATCTGAATTGCTGTTGGCGTATGCCATTTTTGGCTTTTGGGCGTATGTACACTTTCAGTAAGGATCCTACTCACAGTTTTATAAATGAAACCCCTGGTCAAACTTCTTCAGAAGTAGTGTGAACACTCAAATCTTGCCCAGATCTGATTTTTTCAAATCAGATATAGACCATTTCCACGTGTGGTCCTGAATCAGACCCAGGTCTGATTATTGTTTTTTGTCTTTTTCAATGTGGCCACAGTGTGAACAACCAATGTCTCACAATTATGCGCCGGCATGAGTTAGGCCTAGACACAGACAGTAAAATTAAAAACTTGACTAGGCATGCAAAGGTTTTGAATAAAATTCATCACTGCAAAGCTATTCACAACAGAGTCCCACCACTCCTGGCTTTGTCTCTGGATCCACACAGACCTCTAGTGACTTTGCAACCATAACCCTGCCAAATAGCCAATTTGGCTCTCTTTCTCTTTGTTCTTCTCCTCCTCAGCACACACTCATTTATATTACGGCTGCCATTCAACAAACCTTTTTTTTTTTAAAGTGAAAATGCTTATTTCCTCCATAACCTCCCAAATTTTAGTGCAACAGCGTGCTGCGCATGCAGATCAGATCAAAACCGCAAACAGTTCACACTTGAATCTAATATAGATCACACATTTTGAAAGTTAATGTTAACAGCCAAACAAAAAATCAGATCTGAGCAAAAATAATCTGAATTAAACATTAAGGCTTGTGAACGTAGCCATAGTCAACTAAACCAGTTTATGCCCTTTTACTCAGTCAGTGTTAATGGGATATTTGCAGTGGCAATGTACCGCAGACCTTGCAGCTCACACTCTCGATATTTAGTGACGTTTGCCTCCCCACGTCGTGCTTTGGGTCCCCGGGACGTCGAGGGTGACTGGCACCGGGAGGCTTAGACCAGATCATAAATGCTTGCAGTTCTAGTTAGTTTTGTCTTTTTATATCTGTCATTCAGCTGCCCTCTATAGGGTAATAGGTGCACCTGCTGTTGACACAAGATCCCATGTCTGTCAGAGAGCTTTACTGTGTGTGTGTGTGTGTGTGTGTGTGTGTGTGTGTGCGTGTGTGTGTGCGTGTGTGCGTGCGTGTGTGCGCTTTTATTTTCATTTAATTTAATGTATTATCTTTACAAGGACAACCAGGGGCGGAGCCAGAAGTCAAACATGGGGGGCTCAGCCCAAACCAAGGTGGCACTTGGGCTTGCTCACCCAAGGACATTTATTTATTTTCATTTGGAGCAGCTATATGCACTTTTAAGCTATTTTAGATATTAGTGGAATAATAGACTGCCTAAAAATCTGTCATTCATTTAGGAAAAACACTGCCACCAAAAGAAGCAAAAACTGTCTCTTACTATTTTTAAGTCACATGAGATTGTTGTTGTAGACATTTGGCGGGAACAGCATTACTAAACTTGAAACCGATTTTGTTACATAATACTGGAGTAGAGTTCACAGAATGAATGTTTATCTGACAAATCTGCTACATTTGAATCCATCCCATAATACTCTAGACTGCTCTAATTGTTAATCAATGATTCCAAAAAGAACATTTACTCAATTATATAAGATCCCTTTAGGGAATGGCAAAGTAGTATAATAAGTATAAGTAGTATAAAATAAATAAGTAGTATAAAAAGCATTGAAGGTATTTTTTTTTTTTTAAACATTCGGGGCTATTTTTGTGAGGACATTAGGAGTGACAGCACTTTTTCTTTTCCTATTTAAGGCTTAAACACAACCTATGGAGTTGTCTTTTCTCCCCTGTGCTCATGTACGTACATGCAGATGTAGAATGTGTGTGGGAGTAACCAACAAGATACAATATCAATACACTACTCTATAGAAAAAAAGAAAAGAGGATACCTCTAAGGTTAGAGATAGAATTATGCTAAGATTAATAGTTGTGTAGGATTTAGGCATTTCATTGTGATGGTTGAAACAGATATTGATTTTTTCAGACACGTGAATCCAGCTAACAAGCTGTAAACACATACAGCATATCGCCTTGTCAGGTTGCTGTGGAAAACCTACGTGTTAGCAACCAGTTGTCTATATACACATCCAGCAAACACAGTGGAACAATGACACACAAAGGAATGCTAACCTTGTAGAAGACACTCCTTTTAGCTCGGCGTTTTGTCACCACCAACTTCAAAGGGACATCCCCTAACCCTACCCAACTTGTCAACAGTCATCTTTAAGGGGCTTTTTTCTCCCCTTCTTTGGCTATTCACTACTGATATATTTTACAGGATTTTAAACTCAATTCACCCAGTATTAACAGCCTTGACCTTGACAAGGTCATGTCATGAAAGGCCTACAGGCAGCCTGCTCTTTTTGCTGTTGGACTCTCTCCCTCACTCTCTCTGTCATTTGTCCTGTGATTGACACATCACTCTGAGTTTTCATTTGGCTTGAGGAAAGATATGGCCTGGTGCTGTGTCCCTTTTTCCATTTCTGCAATCCCACAATTTCAATCGATTTAGGTCCAAGTGAAGCCCATCTGAGCATTTTGCCACAATGAATTGGAACGTTACTGGCTAGCAGAAAAGATATACAGTGCATCTGGACAGTATCCAGCCGGTTGAAGTTTGTTCACAATTCATGGTGTGGCAGCATAATCTCTAAAATGGAATATGGTGGGAGATTTCTGGGCTACTGTAGCTATGTTCTGTGGTCTCGCTTTTAAAAAGTAGCTGAAGACTCACTTTTTTTCTTTTTAATTTTTATTTCCATTGGTGTTTTACTTCTTTTTTGCTTGTTTTAACAATTTAACTAAAGACACCTCTGAGTCTGTATCAGCCTGTCGTCATATTTTTTCAGAGCATAGTTACAATGATTCAGGTTCATGGTACAGCAGCTGTATTGAGGTCTTTCCACAGATTTTCCAAAGGGATTTAAGACCTGGCTTTTACTGGGTCATACCAGGACTGTCACTTTCTTGTTCTGAAGACAATACAGTGATATGGAAGGGCTTCAATTTGATATGGAGCTTAGTGTAAGTGCAGTCAGGGGAGACTATTTTATTTATAATTCTTCTGCTGTACTTGTTTATTGACTACTTTCATATTATCATTAAGCTTCACATTTTGGCACTTCTACATTCATAAATTGTACTTAAAAAAATCAAATAAGTTAAATAAGTTAACCACCTTTCCACTCATTATATCCTTGCAGAAGCCACTCATTAAATAAGTGTACTTTGACTGAATTGGCTGTATATCCCTCCAGTGGGAACACAAACTTCAGGGTAGACATGTGGCTAGTTTCCTTCATCCAACCCCACATGTCCTGTTTCCATCTGTGCTGAAAAGAGCACCAACAGCAAGAGACTGCCACCTTCACGTTTTACAGCACAAATGTTGTTAGACTGTTTTCTCTAGTCTGCTTTGTATTATAGCTGTCAAGTTAAATGTTTTTTTATTGTATCAGATGGATGTTTTGCCGCCAAGCAAGTGCTGCTCTGACTGTTTCGAAAGGTGCTATCTCAGCAAACTCTGTAGTTCTGTCAGTGGCCCTTGGATTCCTTGTCACAGCTTTGACCGGGGCCCTCATGTCCATGTTGTTGTTGTTGTTTGCCAAGAATTTTAGAATATACCTGTATTAGCCTTGTGATAACTCTTATTAGATGTTTTTACTCAGAAGTGCTAATTTATTGTTGAACTACAGTCTATTTTTCTAAAATCTCTCAACACATGACTGGTTTTGTATCCATCCTGCCCCAGATCTACACATTCCACTTTCCTACAAAAAACAATTCAATTCAGATCCTGTTTTCAAGTCCAGACAACGTCAAATGAAACCTAAAGCTCAAGAAACCATCTCTATGTATGTTTAGGATCCTTTTCCTTCCAAAGTTGTGCAAATATGTGTATTCCCTATATAAATCTAAGAAAATCAACTAAACAAATTTTATACATTAATCCCATTTAATATGAATTTGATGCTTCTTCTTAAAATGTAAGGAACAAGTTCTGATAATATTTTATCAGTAGGCAGAATGGTGGTTTTCAGTTTATTTGAAGATTTTGAGCAGTGTAGCATCCACATGCAGTAAGACTGAGGCTCCATGTGAGATACAATGTGCATGTGCTAAAGGTGGCAGCAGGTGGAGCAAGTCTGAATGTCAGCCGTGACCCAATGGATCCATGTGTCCTGATTGCCCTTGTAAACAAAGCTGCTGTGGTAGAGCGGTTGCCTGCCAATCGGAAGGTTGGTGGTTAGATCCCTGGCCCTGCAGTTTCATGCTGAAGTGTCTTTGGGCAAGACACTGAACCCAAATTGCAGCCAATGCTGCGCCATCAGTGTTTAAATGTGTGTGAGTGTTTATCTGATGAGCAGGTGGCAGCCTCGGCCACAGTGTATGAATATGTGTGAATGGTGAATGGTTCCTGTACTATGTAAAAGCGCTCTGAGTAGTCTTTGAGACTAGAAAAGCGCTATATAACGAACATTACATTTACATTTCATTACCCAGGGTCAACAGTCAAGCCTAACTGCATGCCTTTTCATGGGAAGTTACTAATGTACTAATGTAGCTAAGTGTTAAAGTGTAGAAAAAGCATGTAATGCCTTTTAGTATGCTTCCCTTGGCAGAACATACTGCAGAAAGCTCATTTTAATGTATGTTAATTTGTGAAAACCACCCCACAAATATGAATATATTTCAATGTGTCAGAAATCCGTACAATTTATTATGACACTACATGTAGAGTCAAATGAACATCTCATGTTATGAATTTCAATTCCAAATGGCTCTACTTTCATGGCAGTGCAAATAACGATGCAAATTTGGCTATAAGACAAACGTGGGTATTTTCCTGACCTTAAAATGTATTATAGTGCCGGGGCTCAACACTAACGGTTCCTTGGTCGCCCTTGTCAACCAGATTGAGTCAGTTGGCAACTGTTCGTCGCCTCTGGTTGCCCAATTTGGCTACCACCTAAACACTAATAACATGTTACACTTGGCAGCAGATAACGTTATCCTATTGTTACATATATTGCTATAGTAGTCACTGGATTAAACTTTGTTAAAATGCTGAGAGCTAAACGGTGTTAAAGTGTGACTGTATTTCACTGTAGAGGATTCCAACACCGGGACGTACAATGGTCTGCCGATCAAGCTATGAGCTAAAAGCTATGAGCTGAAAGCCAACAGGACTAAATGTTGCCTTTACTGGTAAACTGGTAAACCTCGTAGTGCATTCAAAGTTATTGTAAAATACCCTTTTCTTTGTGATTTTAACAGCAATTTACTGGTGAAATAAGTAATTATTATTACATTTCTTTTTAAATTTTTTGATACGAAAATGTATCCGATCCGTGACTCAAGAGTGAGTTTTGTGATCCTTTGCACCCCTATTTGTAAAGGATGGGAAATTATATTGCAACATTATTAAAATGTGTTTTAATAATGTGTAGTTATATAAGAAATCAATTACTCCAAATATAGGACGTTTAAAACATGGCAACCGTATTGTCAATTTTGGCAACCAAAAGCTGATGCGCGGTTGCCTAGCCGACAACCACTTTAGAAAGTTTTGAGCCCTGTGTGCCTTGGTATAGTCACACCCAGTGCTTTGCAAATGATGGAAGAATTGGCACAAAGAGAGGGCAGTTCCAAGCACACGAGGCGAGGCATTTATATGTTGCTTAAAATGGATCTTTTATGCTGAAAGATTTCCCTTAAAGTTAATCAAATCTCTACAAGCATCATAAGAAAGCAAATTAGAAAGTATCATGGCAAAATGCAGTGTAATTGCACATGGTAATGTATTGTTTTCCTTATTAAAGCCCCAGACTGCTACAAAATAACTACAAAAACGTTTAGGTTTCAGTGCATATCAAAATGTATAACCTGTTATTCTCCTGGTTAATGTATCTTGCCCCTCTGAACCTCATAAAACAAAAAAAGTTCCCTACATGGATGTTTATCTCCATTTGGTGAGCCGTTTTCATCATGCACCAATGTGATCGACACAGTAGTTTAAATGGTATGACACAAGGAATGTGACTGACTGAAAGTGTAAAAATAAATCTCCACACTCATCCATTTGTGCATACCACTGCACCCTTATGATCATAAATAGCAGATCCACTTGGATAAACATTCATTTACCTTGCCACCATGACATAGTACTTTGCGATGTTAAACTCAGAGCCCTCAATCTTTTTTTTTTTTTTTTTACCTTTCTGCACCTTTTCTTTCCTTCTAAGAAATCAGTCTTGGGAATTTTCTTTCATCATTACTTAGCTACAGACTGTTACAGCCATCAGCAACTGTGCCAACAAATTTGAAAGCCTTGAATAAATATATATGGATATTATGTGTTTTGTGTGACTGTGACTTAGTGTTGGGAGCATTTATTGAGGTATTATGGAACTCACTCAAAATATATCCCGGCAACAGATCGGATTATCATGGCACCTTCAGGGTGTGTACAGATGTGACAAAATGCACACAAAACAACAACTTTGATGTTGGAATTTTACTTGAACTGCATTAATAATAATCCAAACAGAAAGAGGTAGAGACATGCAGAATAGAGAGAGAGAGAGAGAGAGAGAGAGAGAGGGAGAGAGAGACGTGGATGATTGACCCTTGCCAGGTTTAATCTCCGCCTTCTCTTAGGGCCGTGACACACTAACCCGATAGTCAGCCGGCGGACAGTCTGTATAAACAAACAAAATATTAACTAAAAATAGTTTTGTCTTTGCTTTATTTAAGGGAAGAATAATGAGCTTCTCTTCTAATTGGCAGTGTTATGAAGTCCTGTGGGTTTTAGCACTAGATAGCAGCTTGAGTGAAATTTGGCCAACCTTGTCAGCTTACCTTAAAAAACCTAACAAAGCAGACTCAATCCTAAATTGCTGGGCCTCTTTCTTACTGCCACCACTGCAATGTTGTGGATCATGTGTTAAAATACCTGTCCACCACACTTACTTTCTTTGGTAAGGGAACAGAGATGACAAAACACCAAGGGTGGTGTCAAACTGGATGTCAGCCAGGCCCCCACAGCTGGTGGCCTGACACAGCCTGACAGGTCCAGTCACTTCTTCCAGATAAAGCCCCCTAGACAAGTTGTCCAATGTCATGTTGTCAATCTGATAACACAGTCTTCATGTGTCATGAACTAGTTATTAAACAGAGCATCCAAAATGAACCTGTTTGTGTGACCAGGCATGGAAATTAACTATATTTGCAACTCTGATATTGGTGCTAAACACCAGTATTGTCATATATATATATATATATATATATATATATATATATATATTTCCATCACACTGATCTTGATGATGGGGGATACTGTACTTTAGAGCCCCGGAGGAGCTGTGGGTCGGGTGAACCATTTTGCCACAGCTCTTGTAGCTGCTGGTGCTATTTTTCTGTGTATGTGTATTGTTTTAGATATCCTACTGCACACTAAATTTCATTTTCTAAGGACAAATAAAGTGGAACTATAAAGTGGAACTGCTGGTAAGATTTACAGTACTCCAGCTGCTCCCAAGTGAGCCACACTCTGTGGTTCAGCTACAGCATCCGTTATAAAGTAGAGAACACCTATTCATAGGCGATGCAGCACATTCGGTCTTCTTTTCACCATCTAAGATTACAAACAGGAGGACATAAAGTAGGACAATGCCAGCAGAAACTGCTGTTTGATAAAGGGTATTTCTGCAGAGTTCCAGTCCCATCAAACTGTCATTAATCAGGATTTTGTGGCCTTTATTTTTAGATTGTTGCGGCCCAAAATGCCTGATTTTGTGGGATCATTTGTAAAAAATTGCAATAAAAGTTTGTTGAGAGAAAGTTGCAAAAAAGTAAAAAAAATGTTGTATAGTTCTTTAAAAAATAAAAAGGAAACTTGTTTTGGGGAGATGCATGTGTCTTTGCTATTTGAAGCCCTTTGTGAATTTCCCGTCCTGCGCCCATCTTTGTGCCCATGGGCGTGCTGGTCTTACAGGGAGGTGTGTTCAGGTGCATTCTGGGCGTGCTGGTCTCACAGGGAGGTGTGTTCAGGTGCATTCTGGGCGTGCTGGTCTCACAGGGAGGTGTGTTCAGGTGAATTCTTGGCGTATTGCTATCTTGCGGCAGCAGAAAGTGATCGCAGCATTGACCAACAAAAATCTGGTCCAAAGTCAGTAACGCAGCAGTTTATTGAATTTTAACAGTGCATTAGTAAAATGCGCCTAGGCTCATGCACAGCGCGTGCACACTATCCTTGTTATACACACACACACATACACACACTCACTCCCGCTTGGTCAGTGGCTCTCAGAGTCACATACTGATACAAAGTCTGGCACGTGGGACTGCTGGGATTGGTTGAAGTCTCCAGTTATTGACCAAATTTGCGGAAAAGTTGCAGTGATTGGTCAGAATTGCGAGTTGCACCGAAGTCACCGTGCTTGGTTAAATTTGCGTGAATTGCAAAATCCTGGAGGGACTGATTAATTTGATAGGCACAGGCCATTTTGCTGACGCTAGTCTCAAAAGTGAATTGAACTTCTTTTATACTGAGGACATGTGAATGACATGGGTCTTCTTTAGTCCCCGTTTTATCCCATTTACACCAGGCTTCTGCCGCAGATTCATTTCTGGTTGTCATTGTTCAAAAAGATTAATGTATTACTTTTGTAATTAAACCTTAACTATGTAATCCTACTGCTTTGTACATATGTTTATGTGTAATCTAACATTTCAAACATCACAGTTTGTTGCAATTTCTCTCTCATGTGCACTAAAATTATAGTTATTACTCACTTGTGAGATTTACAGGTTTAGTGTACATGATCTATGTGCTTTCTGATACCCTTTTAAAGGATTTTGGATGTTCCAGTCCTCCTGTGGCAGGTAATTGGTTTCTGATGTTGGTGTACAGTGTGACAAGTGCCTGGAATCTTTTGGTCGCACAATCAATAAGTTGGGTTTTCTGCAGTTTATTGAGTCTGTCTCTTATTTGTGCTGAAACGGTGAGTCAATTAATCCATTAGTCGCTCCCTGATGGGTAAACTGGAAACAATTTCTAAATTCCCATCACTATTTGTGTTTAAATTAATTTGAATGTGTCTTATAATTTGTTCTCTAATTTGTTAGAAAGTTTTGAAAACGCAACAGCCTCACTACTGATTACCTTTGTGATTTTAGGCCGACTTTCTCCATTTTCATGACATTCACTTTGCACAAAGACCATATTTTACAATCTTTGTACTGTGTTTTGAGAAACTTAACTTAGGGATGGACCGATACTGGCTTTTCAAATCCGATACCAATACCGATCATTAGTAGTTAATGAAACCGATAACTGCTATTTGGAACTGATATGCATTTACAGTCAAAATTAAGATTTATGAATGTTACAAACTCCAACGCAAATTTGTTTATTTGTTTAAATGCTTTGAGCAATTATTTAATAAATAAAAAAAAACTTTCAAAATAATACACAATAAAAGATAGTCAGATAGTGTTGTGGGACATTAAGTCTGTGAAACCGAAGCAAACGGACAGACAGAGCTGCAGCGGAGCCAAAGTAGCGCGGTTATTAGGCAAATAAAACGCCAATACAGATAATCTGCAAACTGCCAAAACATGGCCTGATAATTCAACACCAAATCGTGCTTGCAAAATTGTCAAAGCATCATTGTTGCAAAACAGGCCTTTACACGTACGAACACAGAAACATGCACGCAGTATTACAACCACAAAAATAAAGGCTAGCAGTTCAATCTTACAATCATTTCAAACATACAAAGAACAAATTGGAAGCAGAGCACGGTTGAACCGTTTACAGACAAATGATCTGCTGAAAAAGGATTTTTGAGGCTGTTCTGACCCCACCATGAAAAGATACTTTTAACCCCCTTCCATCATGCCTCAGTGTTCCACAAGTGAGTCCAGTCTGCATAGTGGAGTGGCTGAAAGGCAGACCAGTGCAGAGCGTGGTGGGGGGCTGATGGGTTGACCCAGATAGGGGGAGACAGATTTAAAGTTCAACCAGGACACACAGGATAGGTTTGAGTGCGTTGTAATGGTGACCACTGTTTTTTTTCCTCTTTCTGTATCTCTGCACACAATCCAAAACCTGTCTCATTTAAAAGAAAACACCAATCCTTGGGAAAATTCAATCTATAGTTCATACAGCAACACACCTCAAATATGCAGTGTTGATTGTTTGCCTGCTCACCATGGTAATTTCTTTCCTACTATAAGCATCAACAGATATAATCTTTATCTCAACAGAATAAAAACTCAAACCTCGTCTGCCTGGTCTTCATTTCCAGATAGGGTTTCATTTCCCAAATACAAAGTGAAAATTGATGAGAAAGACAACAAAGTCTTGTCAGTTATTCAGGACTGTACACACATCCAGCTCTGCAGACAGAGGGCTACTGTATGCAATAAGAGAGGTACTGTCTGCAAGAGGTCACATGGAGGGTGTTGAAACTCCTGATTACGCTCCTAGTTGTGCTGAAACTCCAGCAGGTTAGTAGATAACACAGAGCCCTGGGATATTACCCAGAGACATTTTTGATGGTTGAAATGATAACTGATCTGATCTGGTGTGGCCATGTGACCTGACACTTTGACATCTTAAGTCAAGAACACATTAACAATGCGGTTTAATGGGCGATCCCCTAAGAAACTATGGAATCAATTATCATTTTGTCAATAAAAACTATGAATAATGTTTTCGATCACTTGATTCATGATACAAAATGGAACAACAGCATAATACCTTGTAACAAAAACTGTGACAAAACTGAAAAAATGTTCAGTCACTCGTACACAGGTAAACAAAGCAAGCTCTTGTATACATGTGATAACTATTGTGTAGTGTTTGGATGTGTGAAGTGGGGGTGTGTTGAGGTATATATCCATAGTCAGTGTAGTAGACAGACAGACAGGAGTACTGCCACGGAAACTAAGCAATGTACAGCTATGGACGGGGGCAACAGCAAAATGTATTTTAGCCACCTAAAAAAGAAGGCGCACCTAAAAAAACAATATTGGTTTAAGTGAACACTATATTAAGAAGATTTTCACAGCTTTACCTTGCCAAACCTTTACAATACAATACATTTAGCTGATGCTTTCATATTCTATATTATCCCTCCTGTTGTCCTGGGGTCAAATTTGCCCCGTTTTTAAAAGTTTCTTTCATCCAAATTGTCCAAATATTACGTGGAGTGTTCCATATAACGCTTCTTGCAAGTTAAACGAAAGATCAGTTCGTTACTTTATTGATTTTTGGGTGTTTTATTTCCCCCAAAAAAACTTAGACAAAAGACAAAAAATTATGTAATTTCATATAAATGAGGTTTCTTGACCGAATTCGAAAAAGAAAATTGTGTAAAACTTGTGGTAAAAGTGTCAAAAAGTGATAAGAAGGTATCTCAAACGCGTCAAAAAAAGGGCTGAAGCAATTTTTTGATGCTTTTTCTTTTCAGTTTTGACCTGGGAGGACAACACAAAAGGTTTTTGTCTTGCACAGGGACATATTGCTTGATGTATCGCAATGGGAATTAAACCCATATCTTCCACACAAAAAGGATGCGTCATATCCAGTGCGCCATCCCCTCCCAACACAAACCAACAGGGAAAGTGTTAAGGCACAACACAAGAACACTAAACTAAAACTTAAATCCTACGCAAAAATAGAGGAAAACCGGCAATCAAATGAAAGAGCTGTAACTGAAATGATTGTTTTTGTTAAAATTAAGTAAAGTACCACTGTTAACATTTGCACACAGCCTCCTATTCACATTACACAGAGTCACACACAGTCACACAGAGTCACACACAGTCACACACACACACACACACACACACACACACACACACACACACACACACTTACAAACTTGCAGCAACTGTAATTGGGTGGCTTGGATTCCCATTTGCAATTACCAAGCAGCTTGATCCCGTTACAGGATTGAGATTATGTAATTTAGGTCCATGGAAGGCAAGTCTTTAAGGAGATATTGCCACTTATTATAAAATGAGCAAACTAATCATGCTTCAAGGTTATTGAGGTCATTGTAACCTGAAAACACAAGCTAAACTACAGTAAAATCCTGGATGTTATTAAAACATTAATTATGCATACATTATACACATACTCACTGTAGATTTTAAATAGTTTTAACTCTTTTATTTAAGTACAGCAGCTGCCAAATTAATAAAATTAAGAAAAAGCACTAGCTATAAAATTATTTTATACAATTACTTTAAATCTTTTTTTGCATTGCATGTTAAAATGACATTTTATTTCATGTTTTCAAAACAAATAAGCAAAGGTGTTCAACTACAGAACCATTCTTATAACCATTGTTAGGTATTACACTATCTAATTCTGCAATATAATTTGATTTATTTGAAAAAAGGGGGCCTCTCCTTGTATTGCTTCCTGATTTAGGGGATAAAACAGATCACAATTACATGAACTACTGGTAAGAGACAGAAAGAGTTTCCTCCAGCTGCACCAGTTTCTTCCCACCATGATGACATGCATGATAGCTAGCTCCTGCCATTGCCCTTGACAAAGGTACTGGCATTACAACTAGAGTTGGTCCCTGTGAGCCAGACTATGGCTGCCCTCTGCCTCTAATTAGTTAGGGTGTGTAAATCACACGTTTCAGTATTATATTATGTTGATTCTTTAGACCAAACTGGTACGATACAGAAGCCCATTTAACACAGCCTGTACATTTTTAAATATTTACATAAAGCAACTAAAATATGATTAGTCAATTTCATTACTGAGCTCTTCCAGACGTTTAAATTAAAAACAAAGTACTACTTTCAATTAAAAAATAAGAACTGTATAAAGTGGAGGGATATCAACATAAAAGGTGCATCCTAAAGATGGCGATTTGTCTCAATATTTTCACTTTGTATTGATGATATTGGATCGTTGAGGATTTAATCGTTATGTTGATCCAGATCTGTGTATCGTTACAGCCCTTGTTAGGATGGGTTAAATGCAGAGGATAAATTCCTCACGTGTAAATATACTTGACAAATAAAGGAAATAGTATATGTAATTATATCAAAGACCAAGCATTAGTAAAGCTTATGAATGCCCATCAACCTCCCTAACCTTAGCTGTCTGAACCTCCCATTACTTTGCTAACTGACAATGAACGTGGCCACATATTGAAAAACAATATGCAGTGAAGCTGCATATAGGGCTGGAAAGTATGACTTAAATTTATATAAAAATATATTTAGTATATTAGAGTAATGATATACAATATATCACCATAAAATGTGATTTAAAATACAAGACTCTAGTAAATAGTTATGCCTGGATTTCAAGTTATTTTTAGTTATACTTTACAGTGCTTGTGGAGGCAATACATACAATACATGGTGAAAGTTACTGTAAGAGCTTATCACACTAGACAGCTGATGCCGTGCATGTATCTGTGCGTATGCGTGCATGTGTGTGTGCGTGCGTGCAAGCATGTGTGTTTGTGTGTGTGTGTGCTCTTTGCTCCACTTTCTCACAACAGCTGCTGTGTAATTTCAGGGTCTTGTTTTGGGTGAAACAAATCCAGCTTGATATTGGAAACCATGAATCCAGGGTTTTACCAGTACAGTACCTCAAAGCCATCTGCTGCCACAGCCATAGGCATTTGAGCAAGTTGAACAATGCATCCCCACTATTCAGTTAGGAGGAAAAAAAGTTTATCATACAGTCTCCACAATCAGTTGATTATATTTAAGGAGACCGTTTGCCACAGCATGCTTTGCTGTCAGTCACAGTCTGTCAATCCACACAGGATCCTGATTGTTTACAAAGGTAGGAAGCAGGCCATTTAGCTTAACTGCGATAATAGAGTAAAACTAGAACATAGGCTACCGTATGTTAAATGAACCTGCATGGCCTGCTGACTCCAGCCAAACGTTATATTAGCTGAAAGTAGTTTCGTTTTATTGCTAAAATGCCAACCCAATTTGAAAGTCAACATTAGCTAAACCCACCCAACCCACCTAACATTAGCTTGTTGATTTGGATTTGGGACGTTTGCAAATGAGCCCACTCAAGTGTAACATGTCTATTAATATTTTGCATTAGCCCTGTTGATTTTATTATCTAATCTAGACTAGTGCAGGTAACTGTTTCTTGACTTAATCCAAGAGCTAAGGTGGTGTGGAATTTATGCTTGAGTGGTATCATGGTATTAAGGTGACAGCTGGAGAACATAAAAACAAACATTTAACAGCTAAAGAACTGGCTATTTCCTTTGGAGTTGGTGGAATCAAAAACAGAGCTTAAAGGAGCAAGATTTAAAAAATGTCTCTATCTTTTGGTCCTGCCTCTATAACTAGACATATTTCTTAGCATGTAAATGTTAATTTAACATAAAAGGGAAGAGTACGCTGACAAGTTTCTGTTGACCTACAAGTAGTCTATATACACAACGTTCCACTTCAGAGATTGTTCCGGTTCCGCTGGAAATCCCTCCGGCTGTCCCTCATTTAGGCCGGATATGCACTACCCTGGGCTTTCTTTGTGTTGGCATTTTAAAGTCTGATCGATTTCTGAGGACTTTGGTTAACTGGTTCTCAGATCTCTGCAGGGTGAATCCAGACAGCTAGCTAGACTATCTGTCCAATCTGAGGACTATGGTTACCTGGTCCTCAGATCTCTGCAGGGTAAATCCAGACAGCTAGCTAGACTATCTGTCCAATCTGAGGACTATGGTTACCTGGTCCTCAGATCTCTGCAGGGTAAATCCAGACAGCTAACTAGACTATCTGTCCAATCTGAGGACTATGGTTACCTGGTCCTCAGATCTCTGCAGGGTAAATCCAGACAGCTAGCTAGACTATCTGTCCAATCTGAGGACTATGGTTACCTGGTCCTCAGATCTCTGCAGGGTAAATCCAGACAGCTAGCTAGACTATCTGTCCAATCTGAGGACTATGGTTACCTGGTCCTCAGATCTCTGCAGGGTAAATCCAGACAGCTAGCTAGACTATCTGTCCAATCTGAGGACTATGGTTACCTGGTCCTCAGATTTCTGCAGGGTAAATCCAGACAGCTAACTAGACTATCTGTCCAATCTGAGGACTATGGTTACCTGGTCCTCAGATCTCTGCAGGGTAAATCCAGACAGCTAGCTAGACTATCTGTCCAATCTGAGGACTATGGTTACCTGGTCCTCAGATCTCTGCAGGGTAAATCCAGACAGCTAGCTAGACTATCTGTCCAATCTGAGGACTATGGTTACCTGGTCCTCAGATCTCTGCAGGGTAAATCCAGACAGCTAGCTAGACTATCTGTCCAATCTGAGGACTATGGTTACCTGGTCCTCAGATCTCTGCAGGGTAAATCCAGACAGCTAACTAGACTATCTGTCCAATCTGAGGACTATGGTTACCTGGTCCTCAGATCTCTGCAAGGTAAATCCAGACAGCTAGCTAGACTTTCTGTCCAATCTGAGGACTATGGTTACCTGGTCCTCAGATCTCTGCAGGGTAAATCCAGACAGCTAGCTAGACTATCTGTCCAATCTGAGGACTATGGTTACCTGGTCCTCAGATCTCTGCAGGGTAAATCCAGACAGCTAGCTAGACTATCTATCCAATCTGAGGACTATTGTTACCTGGTCCTCAGATCTCTGCAGGGTAAATCCAGACAGCTAGCTAGACTATCTGTCCATTCTGAGTTTTCTGTTGCACGACTAAATCAACCTTTGAACGTAAATATGTTCCACTAAAACAAGTTCCTTCCCGAGGCGCCGTTGCAGAGGCGCCGTTGCTCCGTATGGCACATAGACAAGACAATTGTGATTGGTTTAAAGAAATGCCAATAAACCAGAGCATGTTTGTTCTCCCATCCCAAAATGCTGTGTGGACTAGCCAGACCCTCCTGCGCAGCGCTGTGGAGGAAGGTCTGGCAAATGGAGACTAGCCTTTAAATGACCCTGCCAACTTTAACAGCTTTACTGTTTAGCATGTAGTAGGTCAGAGGGTTGGTGCCGTGTAGTCGCAGTACATTTTAATTGGCAATTAGTACATTTTAATTGCCAATTAAATCCCACGATACACCTCTCTACAGATTATCAGAATAACATTCAAGAGCAAAAACTTTGACAGTTTTAGGTGATGAATATATAATGTAATGACTTACGTAACTGTCCTAAAGCCAACAAGCCTTTGTATATTTTGATAAAATGTTGCCGTTCCCATCGAAAATTGAGGTCGTAGTAGAGCTTGAGCATCTGTTAAGCTTTATTAGATATGATTGGTTTGTGCAGCAGTTATTTCCATCATCTGACCCCAATTGACCTGAAAGAGCTCAATGTAATCTCTTTATACCATAGTTGGAATTCTTTCTGCATTTTTTGAATGTCATCTTTTGACTGTGGTTTCAGACTTACATACCAAAACATTGAGGGCTTTGAATAGTAGAGCCGTACTTTTCTTACCGTTTTTTAAATGTATTTTTTTCTCAAGTGTCACTCTGAGCATAAGCTTTGGACACAGTCTCTAATTTCCTATTTTACTACTTCAAAGTCACATACAGAGCAGCCAGAATGCCATATTCTCACTAATCCCCATATTAAAAACCCACTATCATGTTTTTGCATCACAAGTATTTTCAATATTCATGTATCTCTCAACCTTGCATCACATGCTGTGCAGCCATTCCCATTACATTCATGATGGCAAGAGCACAGTTCACTTAAACACACAGTATGAGTCACAAGTGATTAAGAGCAAGATGTCCTACATACTAATTATCTCGCTATCTTAGCTTAGTTTGGGAATCTAACGGTGATACTAGTAGTCCGTACAGCACTAAAGTGATGGGGGTTAGGGAGCATCCAACCCTCCAACAGCTCTTTGAGGAGACAGTATTCAGACAGGTAAGGCATTACTGCTGACCCTTCACATCTCCTACACTATCAATATAAGCTGCTTCCACCAAGTCAATGTTACAGAGTCCCAATTAACAAAGGATCAACCGGCTATGTGTAATGTGAAAAGACGATTTCATGGGGTCACCCAAGCAGAGAATTATTATCCGACTCTGCAGTTCCTGTCAGCTCTAGAGTGTTTTAGGGTCTTTTAGCTCATTGTTTTGGTATGACAGCCTTTGGTTCAGCCACCTCTCACATTAACCTCATATCTAGTCGCAGCTTAAACAGCTAACTATAATTTACTGTATCAGCTCACTGTACACTTCCTGCCCAATATCAAACAGCAGACAGACAAAGTTAGTGACAAAGTTAGCCAGATATTTTTTTTCTCAGGAGTTGGTGAAGTGCAAAACAGAGCAATGAGCACAGTAAATATTGAACCTACTTTGCCAGAAGTCTAGAAATATGACTCCAATAATGCTACTGTTGTTGGTTGTGTAAATAGTAAGGTGTTTGCTAAGAAGTTTGAAAAAAATCAACTCTATAAATTGAGTTCTGCCCCCAAGTGGCCAAAAAAATGTTGAATGACTCATTGTTTTAGCACAACTGCACACACATAATTCACATTTCAGTCTCAGAGAAATGAATAAAAAATTCACAATTGAGAGAGTGGACATAAGTGTATGCCCAGACACACAAATACAGGGTCCTGATGGCATTCATTCTTTAGCCTGTGAGCCTACTCTTAACCCTGAGCCCCACGTGTCTAACCTTAACCTTTCACCTAAAGTTAACCTAATCCACTCCTTATTCTTGTAATATTAGTCTAACCGTAGCTGTGATGAAGTGAGGCTCAGTCCAAATGACCTCATTTTGCAAAAATGTCCTCAGTCAAAATATCAAATTTGCCCTGCACACCCACACCCCACACACACACACACACACACACACACACACACACACACCTGACCTAGAACTAGAATTACAACACAGGGCAGTAATTTGGACTCTTGACAGAATGATTTAGCTCATGTTGGATTAATGGGCACAGATGATGAGTTAATGATTAATTACTCATTTTGGATCTGATACTGTATTTAGGCCTCTGCACAGAATAATTGACAGCATCTGCTGCAGCCCATTCTGAAACCTAATTGAAATACAAAAGGGGAGGACAAGCTCTCATATTCTGCTTTCACCACAATTTGACGCACAGCTCTACAAACATTTTTCACCCTCGGCAGAAAGAAATGGTTACAATGACATGAAACATTACCACCCTGAAGGGCAAAAATGCATTCTCTCTTCACCAGTTCATGTAACTTTCCAGTCCCACAAGAAGATTGTGGGCCAAAAGCTGTTTCTATGTAGGCTAACCATTTGACATAACAGAAGTCTCCACTTTGAATACAACAAATCTAGTCCAGGGGATTTTTTTTATTTATTTTTTTTTTTTTAACACAACCCAGGCCCCAAAACTGGACATAATTGTATGTTGTTGTTGTGAAGATACCAACTTCACGGCCTGCCTCACACTTCTCCTTGTTGTGGTTTGGTGTTTGGTTATATATATTTTGTCCTTGTGTTAGTTTCCGGTCTTGTACTGTATATGTTTTAGACCTTGTTTCCACCCCGGGGGCTGTTGCAGGATAAGGGATTAAGCCGGGATATTCAAGTTATCCTGGATGAACTTAGCTTTGACTTGGTTGCATGAAAGCAGGTTGAATTAAACCCAACTAAGTAACCATGGAGATTTATTCTTTGCTCCAGAGCAGGCTAACAGCCAGGCTAAGATTAATCCTGGAGTCTCGTGTTAAATCAGCTGCCGCCATGATCAGAAATAAACGGGTTTTACAGTTATTCCGTTGTCTTCTGAATGTGTTCTGCTTTATTTTTATTAACATGCATTACTTGTCATTATTGTTGTCACGAGTTTGATTTAAACTCTACTATTGCAGTTGTTTAGCTGGTTAGAAATGGGTGCACTGGCACCCAGATGCGGAATGGCAATCGAGAGAGTCGGGGCTTTTCCCGGTGGGACGGTAGGTAGTGTGTCGAGGCCGCGAGGGCCGGTCTGATAATAGTTATACATTGCAAGTTCTTAGCAACACCATCTGGCTGCCTGGTGTGCGGCCGCTGCCTGCCGGCAGACCTGTGCATCACTTCAGTGTCCACTCTCTCTGTAAAAATAGAGATGAGCAGCGCAGCTTCTGTGTTCTATGCAGCTTCACATTTATAAAGGACGCGCTCCAGAGATTAAATGGGACAATGCAGCTATATTCCCAGATGACATTAATGGCAGACTGGTCAGAGACCAATACATTAATGGTTTCATTTTCTTGTTGCTTCTCCTGCTCTAATAAAGGATAGTTTGTGTTACTCCTTAATATGTAGGCCTAATGTTTTTTATTAGGTATTATAGCTTACTTTGGTTTCATAACCTTCTCAATTAGTCTCACTTCACTGGACCAATGACTTGACCTATATACGTGTATATAAGTGTACATTCATCACACTGGGAACACCACAATGCTTCGTAATCTTTTTATTTTAGTGCTGTCACATCAGCTTGGAGCTTGGGAGAAGAAAAAATACATTAATAATACATTGTTTTACATATATATGCGTACAGTGTCTATTGAAGTCACTTACTTTTTCTTGTTTTCGTCCCATTCTGTTTGTTCTGTATGAAAATTAATTGTAGAAAGATATTTAGAATTAGGCATAGCTTATATAGATTTGTGCATATGGTTTTAAAATATGTTCTCACGTTGTGAATAAGGCTTTGAAATTAAGCCTAGTCCTTAGGGTACATTTTATTTATATAGTGCTTTACATAGTAGGCTCCTCAAAGACACTTTACAGTAAAACCAGCACAGTTAGCACATAAAAACAGATGCAACCAACCAATAAAACAAGCATATGAAAAGCAATTAAAACACAGTGAAGCCTACAACTTTGTAAAAATGTGGATTGACTTGTAGGCTAAGTAAATATTTTTAAATCCTTTTGCATTCAATCGGTCCGCTATAGTTTGTTGGGCTTTTCTCTCCGTTTGATAACAGCCTTATTTCCCTTTATGCATATTATATGCTTCACCTCCTCGTTACTTTCCATTAGAAGTTGCTGTTCAGCGGGTGAAACATATGTCGCATGCGTCTTCCCCACTTCTGCATCAGTAAATCTGTGATTGATACCGTGGTCTATTTAAGAAAGCCGTGAACGTGCACTTATCCCAGCTATCTACACCCGGCTGGACATAGCTTCACCTTCTCATCCTGGCTCGCCATCTTGCTGTCTTGTCTTTAGTTTTACTTCCTGTGTTTTCCCGCTCCTGTGATTACCTGATGTCTTCCACCTGTTTCCCAGCCCTTGTGTCACCTGCCTCTTATCTCGTCTCCCAGTGTATTTAGTACTCCCCTGGTCTCTTTTCAGATCCTTTTGTGAGTTTGTGTGTTCCCGGTGGTGTGTTACACGTTTGCCTTGCCTGTGATCCGTCGTCCCCTCATGAGTCTTACCAGTGTCTGTGTTCCGGTTTTTGTTTCTTCTTGATCTTTGAGATGTTGGATTTTGTTTCCTTGGACTCCTTTTGTAAAATAAACCCTCACCTAAACACTCTCCTGCCTGCCTGTCATCTCTGTGTTTGGGTCCTCTGCTACATTCATAACACTCATGCTATTTCAGTTGTACTATGATAATCTCATGCTACAGTATGGTTGCCAGTTCAGAGCAACTTGCTTTATGAGGCAACTTCTGTCTGATCAGGTTTAAAGGTAATTACTGTTTTACCTCTATAAAATTCGTAGATTGTTTCAAAGTTATTCAGTTAGCCATCTATAAGTTTGTACATGACAGTAGAGCTGAAACTCAGTTAATCATTTAAGTAATTTTTCTAGCAGAGGATTTAGACTTTGTCTGTTTTATATGATCTCAACGCTTGTCTTTTTTGGGAAAAGCCAGTTACCCGTGCACTGTGGTCCTTGTCACGGCTGCTGGCCTGGGGAAGTTGTTACCACTCATATGACTCTATGATACACTTGAATCACTATCCTTTCCTTTCCTTTCACCTCCCTTCCCTATGGTGGTAGGAAGTGTCTGTATGCCTCCAACATCACATTCTAAAAGCACTCATTTTGGAAACACTACCTTATTTCTGTTGCTGTCCAGTTTGGTTAAATGCACCCAAATGCATTTCTTTTGTGACATTGCTTCAGTCTCAGTTAAAGCCAAACTAAGTAATTTCTGATATGAACAATGCCGAACCTACACTGCTTTACAGCGTTTTAGTGTAAAGCCGCTGGCTGCTAAAAAGTAAAAAGTCAAGAATCTAGCAAGATACAGACCAAAAGATAAGATCCATCGATCCATCAGAGGGCCAGAAACATAACTTAGATCAAATGTTTATGGTTGTTCTGTTTCTGATGGATGTTTAAATAAGAAATCAGATACTAAGATGATCTCAGATGCTATGTTGTGTGTTCCTGAAAAAAGATTTATTTTTTTTAAATCTCTTAATACAACTTTAAATCATTTTGGGCGATGAACAGACCTTGATAAAGAACTAATAGCACCAGATCTAAATCATTCTCAGGAACCAGACCAGCTGTAAATGGGATCCCTATCCCTAATGACCTCGCCCTAACATGCTCTCCTATTGTGCACCACTATTAACGAATCCTCCCAGCCTCTCATTAGAGCTCAGAACAAATATAGAGGATGATTCAGTGATGCATCTCCAGACGTCAAATAACCATTCAGTCCACTAAATGTCATTCCTTATATAAACAAAAGAAAGAACTGTGTTACACTGCTTTGTTGAATACTTGATTCCAATTGGTCAATAAGGGCATTCTTTTTAATTTAAAATAATGACCTGCTTGCTCAACATTGTCCCTGACATACTGTATGTTATCTAACTGTGTGATTTGATGTTCTGTACTGACTAATTTGATGTGACAACTCAACTTACCCTCATTTTTCACATTTTCTCACCCAAAATGTTTCAATTTATATTTGTACGAGGTACAATTCTAGAAAAATGTAATCACATCAGCTCCTTCAACTTGTGCATGATTCCTCATAGAATGTGGGGGCCTGAGGGTAGAAGCTCCACCTGAGCCTCTCAGTGCTGGCCGGTTGTAACTGAAAGAAGGTTCTTTTCGACCTCAATGAAGGGAGAGTAAAGGCTGTGACCCAGCTGGCTTTGATCTTTAATGATTCTCCTAGCCCTTTTCTTGCAGTGCCTGTTGTAAATATCCTTAAGGCACAGTAGGGCCTCTTATTATCTAGCGATCCACTCTCAGCAGTGCCTTCCGGCCCTGTTCGGTGCTATTGCCGTACCAGGCTGTTCCCCGTCAGTACGCTCTCTCGGTGATACAGCAGTACAAATTCCTCTGTATTTGACGGGATACCTGGAATTTCCTTAGGTGTCCTTATTTACTTCTACTTAAGTCAGTAAACAGCAACCCCAACAAACACTACTCTGGCGTTGAATCACACACAGCGCTTCTAGTTGAAATGTAATTTAAGACATTAGGTCGACTGTGGCAACAGAGACAGCTAAGAGTGTTTTAATAAACTTCCCCAAGCAGCAACGCAGCATCCACATCTGCTTACGTCTACAGTTTTATCACAGTGCAATATTTTCCATCAAATATATCAGATTATTTCGTCATAATACTACATGGCACATGAGTTAATTCTCCTATGATCAGAGAAACTGAGGCTTAGGCTAGGTCACTGAGCAGCAAAAACATCTAACTTCCTATTGCTTTTGGACGGCACCCAGGGGAACACTGGAATGAACCCAAGCGATGTGTGAGTGTGTCTGAAAATTTAACAAAAGACACTCATTTAGTCAATAATAACAGAGAGCATGTTCATGAGTCATTAAAGGAAAGCATACTGTGATGAGGAAATCTCACACACCAAGCTCTTGCTCATTACAGGAATGTGCAGGTCTCAACCGATTACTTTAAAAACATGACAGACCATAAAAGAATGTGTCATAAATCGCCTCTTGAGAATTATTGTACACCGCTGCACTGCTAACTGTGATTCGTACTATCTGAAAAAGACTGTTAAAAAGCTATTTAAAAAGCTCTGCTCGTGTTCTCTGCAACTCTGTATACAGGTTAAAAAGTTTCACTCATGTGCTGTATCCGCAATAAGAACCAATAATAAGTCTTTATGATGGATCCATAACATGGATATTAAGTTAAGTGATTTTAAATGGTGCAAAACTCATACAAAATGAAGCTAAATTGGCTGCATAATAGAGCTCTAATAATAAGAATATTCACTGGAGATTACATTCACATCCGCATTAGCTTCCATTTGTGTCCAACTGATGAAATCCAATTTGCGCCAGAAGCCTAATATCAGTCTAGTGCTGGGCGGTATACCGGTCTATACCGTATACTGGTATTCATTTCCCATATGAAATGAATTTTTCATATACCGTCATACCAATGCATAGCCGCAGAGAGCGCTGCAGCCGAAGTAATCTGCGAGTGAATTCAGAACGGGAGCCCTGTTAACTGTGTACCCTTCCCACTCATGGTAGTAACTTAATAAAACACAACTAACTTTTTTTAACAGGATAAAAACACCATAGCACACATCAATTTACAACTGTGAAATACAATTTCTAACACTAATAATTTTACATTTATAAATGTACATGGCCGAACGGCATGCTAGCTAACATTATAGCTGCTAGCTAGCCAGGTAGCATAACAGTCTGTTGAGCTGGGAGAGGCTCAGTTAAAAGATACATTCCGCGGCACATAAGCTTCGCTAACATTCCCCAATTTTTGGGGGGAGAATCACTACACCCCTGGGAAAAATCCTAGGGGAAACACTATTAAAATATTCATTAGAGCAGCTTTACTAATCTAATTTCCAAGATTCTCATATAAACTAAATATAGTTTCCCAGTGTTCCCAGGGTGGACAAAATAGCTTTATCTTTTCAATCCTATTTGCACAGGACTAGTATTACCTGGGGTCTTCCAGTAATTTTTAATAATCTCGTGTGAATCTGCCATGTCCGTAACTTATAAAAAAAGAAAAGATGGATGACAGGAACATGGATGGATAGATGCATGGATGGATGTAAGGAACATTTTATTATTCAATAGGTTATGCAAAGCCTTGACATCAGATCCTGGGTATAAAGTCAATAGATGTGAGTAAAAAATAGACTTATCCCGTGCGAATGTGCCACATGAAACACAGACACAGGGTTTTTTCTCAATCACATGAGGTCCCATGGTATTACTAGTTCCATGTAAATATAGGGCTTGAGATAACAAAGCAAATTGCCAATCATTTCCTTATGATTTTCCTGAAGATTGCTTCAGCTTCAACTAACTCAAATAACATCTTGTTAGCTTGTACTTTTTGTGTCCCTTTCTGATAAGCATCAGCAGTGACACTTTGTTTCAGTCTGCTCCGCAATGAATTTAACGCAGAACATTTCTGTTCTTTTGCATAACCAACATAAGTAGTAGTGTAGAAGTTTTGAGGATATTCAGCATGAATCGTGTCTTGTGCAGACTAAAGGAGAAAACGTGTATCTGTGACTGCCTTAGGAAATATAGAGTTTAATGGTAAGGGCTTTTCCACCTTTAATGGACAGGACAGCTAGGTGAGAAAGGCGAGAGACATGCAGGAATCGTTACAGGCTGGACTCGAACCCTGGAGACATACATCTTTATGTAATTGTGCGCCTACTCTACCAACTGAGCCAACCCGGCTACCCGCTTGAGTTCCTTTTAATGTAAGCCTTGACAACCAAACTGCATCTTACCATATATATTAGTGCTGTCAAACGATTAAAATATTTAATCGCGATTAATCGCAATAATATCAGTTAACTCGTAATTAATCGCACATTTTTATCTATTCGAAATGTCCCTTGATTTCTTTTTGTCCCATTATTGTTTTTTTCATTTTAATGCTGTTATCAACATGGAAAAGTGGATCGGCTTGCTTTGTGCAAATGTTTTTTTTATTGAAAACAACATATTGCCTATATGGCATAAAGCCTACTGTAGTGTTCACACGTAACATTCTCACTTGGAGCAAAGAATCTCTCACACAATGTAACACTGTCCATCAATAAAAGGATGAAAATAATACTTTGACGAGGGTGGAGAATTGGCATCAGCTGTGGTCTTGGCCATCAAGTGGTATTTCAGACTGGACGTGCTACGATGATCACAACTACAAAACCCACAGATCACTTTGGTCTTGTCAATAGAACCATTGGCCACTTTTAAAAAGTAAACTTTCCATTCAGAATCTTATTGGCATCCATTTCGTCATCTCGCGCTCGTCATCCACTCGAAACATTTTACCGTTTGGCCGGCTTGCGTTGTGCGACGTGCCTGCTGTTTCGTTTCCGCTCTAGCTAGATCCGGTGTGGTGATGTAGTTTTTCTAACATTACTAGTTGTTGCAACAGCATGTGAAAAAAAAACTACAAAGTTTGCTAAGCCAATAAGAACGTTAATCTTGCAATAAAAAAATGTACACCGTTAAAATGGGTTTGTGTTAACACCGTTAACGCGTTTAACCGACAGCACTACCATATAGTATACATCCTGTTTTCATTTTCTGAGTGTGCACGTTTCCCAAATTCTGACACCACTACACCAAAATTAGAAGATCATATCAAACAAAAGACTTGTTTTCCTATTTTAGAATTGGCTTTGTTGGACCCCTAGTTACTAATTTTACAATAACAACATGCACCTTTCTAACCTCACAGGATTGTTATTTTTATGCCTTCCCTTCATTGCTTTGTAGTCACTGAAATAGCTACTTTTATAACGGGGCACTCATATGGAGTATATATGCAGAACAGCGATGTGTCTGAGTGAAAAACCACATTGCTGGAACCAGACACAGTTGTCTGAATGGGACAGTTGTTCACAGGGTTACATCAAATGGTGTTTGTGTGTCTGCCATAATCATCATTACATGCCTTCAACTGAATCACACTGTTGACTCATAGTGAGCGACAAGGCTTTCTGATTGAGCTGTTTTCTTGTTAGTCCACTGGGTGATCCGTGCCCTGTTTTTAGACCCATTACCTATAATAACAAAATGACAAAAATGACAGACACAAGGGAGAAGAAATTTGTATAATAAGGATGTCAGTTTCTGTGTTTTCCCTCGTTTCGAAATTATATGTCGGGAGGATTGTCTACCTACATATTTTTCTTCTCTCTCATCAGTGCCTCGCTTACAGTCATACAGTCTGACACATTCACAGCTGGAAGCTGCTGAGTCCAACTACAGTCTTCCACTGTTGGCCACTGAGTAGCAACGCAAGACTAAGTGCTCCAATCAAGGGCACCTTGCGCACAGAGGCGAGCTTTTCTCGCTTCCCTGATTTGATTATTTCAACTGAAATTCAAACTGGCACCTTTTCTCATCACCCGCGAGCATCTCTAACCTCTGAGCTCCTCGCGTATGTGTGTGTGTGTAATCAAATAGTTAGCGCTCTACAGTAAGCACTCTACAGTATGCATGTGTTATGCACAGTTCCCTTGGGATGAGCATTAGGTTTTACTTGATCTCACTGCCGTAAGCTTCCCATGTGCGTCATCCCAAGCGTCATCAAGTGGAAAGTAGTTTTCATTGTAAAATATTATAAATTTATTATTTTATTTTTTTTAAAGAGTGGAGAATGGAAAGCAGACGGGGGTAGCTAGAGTGGTGGGGATGGGATCTTATGTAAAAGTATTTATAGGCTCATTATTTTTTTTTCCCTTTTGAAGTATGAAAAACATGCTTTCATTTGTGAGGGTGTGAGACAGAGAGACCGAGACCAAAAAGAGAGCAAGAGAAAGAAAACACACACAGGGCGGTGCGATGCAGCAGAGCAGATGCCAGACGCCTGCTTTAGTTAGATCCAGTGTCAGGTTCTTCGTTGTTTAACACTTATCAAAATAATAAGCTCTATTCATTTTGCCTACTTGGCCGTATAATCTGGAATCCACAGGGATTGTGTAATAACCATCTTGTTGCCTGACCGGCTTGATGCAAATCACTATTGGCATTCCTCTACAGGTATGTGGCCTGACAACATAATGTCCTTAGAGAACGGTGGGGGTGTTGGATCAGAGTGATGCAAACAGACAGGATGTCATAGTATATGAAGCCTGGAAGGTCAAATAAATTTAAGTGAAGAAAAATGAGTGTGCTTGTTAGGGTGAGTAAGCTTGGGAGGAGGAGCAGTACAAAGAAGGTGGGAGACTGAGGCGCAGAACTCAGGGGAATGCGTAACGCTACGCAGAATGTTAACCAGAAAAATACAAACAGAAAAAGATGTTTTCTCACAGGAGAGGTGTGGAAAAACACAAACTACATTGTTATCATCCTGCAGATGCACATCATATATACAGAATGGATAACCTCAGGCGGGCTTTGTGTGTACATATCATCCTGCAAATATTAGAAAACCAGGAAATTGTCTACAAGCTGAGGCACCTTGTTAGAGTCGACTTGTCAAATGAGCACTTGCTGGGTCAATTTTTCTTTCTAAGATGACGCTGGAGAGAGGCCCAAACCCAGCAGGCCAAGGTGGCACCTGCCAACACTAAAATAGCGTGGTCAAATCCAGGAAAGCAGAGCAATGTTCCCATGATTGTTACAATTACTGTTACAAAACCAGCAGCCCATTTGCCCATGGCAGAAGCGACAAACTAACATGACTGAAATTCTGTGTCTCTTTCACTGTACGTGTGCTTAGCTGCCTCCCTTTTCTTGTCTTTATCTCCATTACCATGTGCCGTCAAAGAATGGCAGCAGCAAACAAGCTGGATAAGGTTGGCAAGACAAACTGCGATAACATCATGAACACAATCCCAGCAGCAGAGCCACAGCCCGGCATATATCTGCTACCTCATTAGATCTGTGTGATATGAAGGTTGAGTTTTTAATCCTTGTGGAGAGTAAAATGGCTCTTGACAGGAAATCTGTGCAAAGCAAATCTGCAAGCCAGGTGTAATCAAAACCTATAAAAGTCTTTTACATGTTTTTCGACACACAGGAGCACTGAAAGAAACAGCTAGTGCGGACTGTACTACGCAAGGCAGCCTCAATGTCTCCTTTTTGTGTTCGTGTCTTGGATGACAGCAGAGACATTAACAAATCTATAGCTGGGAGATAAGTGCCTCATTAGTAAAAGAAGGGGATTGGTATCCCCTCCCACTCAATGTTCATTTATTCAGCTTGGGGAAACTATAAATTAATTGCAAAGTCGTGACCTGCTGGGTGCCCAGATAGCTCAGTTGGTAGAGCGGGCGTCGATATATAGAGGTTTACTCATCAACGCAGCGAGCCCGGGGTTCAACTACGACCTGCGGCCCTTTGCTGCATGTCATTCCCCCTCTCTCTTTCATGTCTTCAGCTGTCCTGTCAAAAAACAAAGGCTGAAAATCCCCCAAAAATAATCTTAAAAAAAATAATAAAGTCATGGCCTGCTGGCTGTTGTGGGTCCCCAATTAGCCTGAGTTTTTCACCCACTGAGCCCTTTTCTTGCGGTTCAGATACTGTTAAGCTGCTCCACCATACTGTGCCGCTCTGATGATTATCACAGCAGTCACCACAGAAACTGACAAACCCAGTAGGCAGCTCTGACTCCCGCGCCTGCACATATATCTATTAGAGATTGTAGGAATGATAGGACACGTCTGCCAAATGCGGGCTTTCATTATATAACGTTGTCTATTAAATTACCGTTTGCATTACCTTGTGTTTTTCTTTGAATTCGAATAAACTCCAGGATAAACACTCTAGGATGGTATCTAATTCAAATCTGATATTACAATCATGATGAAAAGCCCCAAATATGCGACTGCTCCGAGAGTGGGTTTATTTTATAAGGAGCACGATCTGAAAATGTCTGAAAAAAACATACAGTAGATCTTGTGTCAACATCAACATAGAGGCGTACTCTCTAACCTCTGGCCTTTTCAGTTACTGAAGGCCTCTTTAATAACTTGAGCTTTGAGGCCACTAGAACTCCGGCAATATATTGTTATACTTCACATAAAAGCTGAATATGCCTCACACACAAAGTAGAGACATTAAAGATCCCCTCCCTACGTGTTGTATGACATATATAACATACTCTGTTTAAATAATATTTGATTTTCATCCAGTGACATCTACTCCTCATCGATGTATCTAGAATTAATCTATATATGAGTATGCAAATATGTTTTCATTTAAGTTTAACTGCTGCACACAAGATGTCTGCTAATTCACTGTCCTGTATGTGCACAACACAAGTCTGTAATTCACATATTGGACCGCTACTTTTGGGGTCACAAATCAAACTCGAAAGTACACATTTTAAACTCAGATTTAAAGCTATTAACACCAAACCCAGTTTTTGATACCATTCATGGTCGGCATGTGTTCGTTACGGTTCACTCTACACAGGACTGTAAATCTTAAGGATAACAACTTTAAGGTGGGCACAGAGAAATGATTCCAGCCTTCTAATGTCAACCTTGGCACATACTACTCTGCTTGATGCAACACATTTTACTACTCAAAGCTGCAGGGGATCATGATGTGGCAAATAAGCTGTAATGGCTAAATGTATTTAGTTCTTACAAAATTCATTATTCACTGAACACTCCTGTCACCTCAGTCACTGCGGGTGAAATTGTAGCGGTGGGAGTCAAAGTAAAAAAAAAGTCAAAAGAGGCCCAGCAGGGCTCACAAAGAGTCAGCCTTGTCACAGGTAGAAACACATGATACAGCCACCCGGTATTAATACTGCTGGCAGAGGATACATTACACTGTGTAGCTCCACAATGCCTGCAAAAGACATGTGTTGTCTCATAGTTGCTGAATTCAAGTCGAGTTTGTTTCATCCATAAAAATAGAAATTACAGCGCTCATACCCACCGTAATACCCATAAAAACTAGAGCATAAAAACAATAAATACACTATACAGTCCAGTGCAATACTATACATAAATACAGTAAAGTAAAAAAGACTAGACTAGTTTCAGAAAGTAAAATAAGTAGTAAACATAGCGATTCAAGCAGGCGACATTGCAGATGATCCCAGAACACTGCATGAATTGAGACCATGATATTGTTTGAGAACTAAACTCAGGATTTTTAGAAGAAAAGCACCAAATGCTTGCTCTTGGGAGGAATTGTTGGGTCTTTGTAAATAATAGAGTGTGGTCTAGACCTACTCTACCTGTAATGCATCCTAAAATAACTCCCCTTATGATTCTACAATAAAGTTAAATTGAAAAGTGAATTGACAATAGACATTGCTAAGTAAAACATTAAAGCAAAGTTAAACATAAAAAGGTTGCCACCCAATTTGAACTCAGCAAAGTGACCTTTAACCAACTTAATCAATTAAATGCAAATAAATAAAAAGTATTTATCTGTAAGAGACATGAGAACATTCTTTCCTTTAGCTCTGATCTGGCATAACAACCGCAAGCCAAGATACTTGTCGCTCCCCAGTTTAATCACTATACAGATAAAGCTCGCCTCATGCTAAAAATAAAACAGGATGCTGTGAGATCAACATCTACTACTTCGTACAACGTCGACAGAAGAGGATTTGTTTTCTTTTCACAGTCATCTCTTTATTAAGCTCCACAGCGCTGAGCCAATTTCCTTTTTCAATTTTCCCACAAAGCCAATGGATATTTAGAAAGCTAAAACATTCCCTTTAATTGGAGACACATGCAAATGCCACTTAAGTCTGCATTAATGCCTCAAAATATTCATTACACAGGGAGCAATAATATTGTAACAGATACCAGATGTGTAATGATCGGAAATGACATTGTGGCGGCACGCAGCCAGGTTCACAAAGCCAAAAAGGGATAAAGTCTGTCACACTCAACAAACAAGACAATTCAATGTAGAGCCCTACCCAAGCCTAAAGTATCAGCCCAGCGAGGATTGTCTTTGTCTGTCACTTCAGACAGTAGGTGAGTCTAAATCCTCTGCTGCTGTTAAACCTGTACACTTTCTGCTTTGAGAACAATCAGTAAAAAACAAACAAAGATGATGTGACACGAATACCCCTTTTCAGATTTTCTACAGACATCTCGCGCCTCTCATCCGCTAACTCTAACTGACAACACGTGAGTGGAAAAGAGCAGGACGCCATTGTTGTCCTGTTAAGGCACCCAACCTTGCAGGGACGCTACATTAGCCATCAATGACTCCCCAGATTTTCCACTTTGCTACTATGCTTCAAAATTCATGTTAGCCCCTTTTCTCAAAAAATCTAAAATCAACACAATCTACCGTTTGAGAAAGCGCTGCGAGGAGTTGTGTCAGCATTCACACAGGGGGACCATAAAACCATCTCATGTTACGTCCATGTTCTAATATTCACTCTGCATAAACAAAATAGGTCAAAATCGTCAGTTGAGACCGTTCCTTGTTGGCATCTTTATTTTTCCAGCATGAATAAAAAATAATAATCCCTTATCTACAACCAAACAGCTTCATTTTATATGAATAATTGGCTTTGAGCTGAGCTCACAGCACTGATTCTGTATCCAGCCATGCATCTCTAACCGCTCACCATGTGTTGTTGGCTTCACATTTAATCGCTCACTGGCCATTTTGTACACTGACGTTGAGTTTGGCCATGCAGAGACAGCGCTGTTGCTGCCGCCTGCAATATGTGACTACAACGCCTGCCAGGTTCTCCACTGAGTATGTTTAATTATACTCATTATACTCATTATACTCATATTGGTTATTTAATTCCCCTTCTTGTTCGAGTGCTGTGCAATTTCTAACAACGCTTAGTTCATACCATGGAAATGTATGCCTATTGGATTTCCGTGGAGGAGATTCACTCTATTCAAACAACAGGGAATTAAAATCTTTGTGGACCACAAATTTGGAAGTTAAACCCCCAATCCGGAAAATTTAGAATGGTGCTCAGTCCGAGTGAACTTTGTGGCATCCGTGGCATCAAATTCCCACAGGTAAGGGACGGGAAGACAGACAGTAACAGCCCACATGTCACCAAAACATTTCAACAGTGATGAAAGTATGAATGGAAAAGCGCTGATATCAATCAATGTGTCTGCCAACTTGCATACAATTTGCCAAAGGCCTGTTGAACAGAAAATTGTACGAGCCCTAAGTTAGGCATGCACACATTCACATCGTAAATGGAAAGTAGACAATACGCTTCAAAGGCATGAACCTGATGAACCACGTCATCAGTCTGCGTAGGATTTGTTAGTATTCACGGACAGTTTTGCAGAACACAGTTAAGCTGAGGTCCCCCCCCTCCCCCATCGGCTCCTTTTGATCTTCAAACTTTAGACTTTTTTTTCCTCAGGATGCTTCGTCGAAATGTAGCATAGAAAGAAAATTGAATTGTCCAATGAGCTGAATAAATCAATGGTGATTCCAGCTAAAATTCAACCACGTTCAACATTAAAATGTTGAATATGCATATCATTTAGGTTAATTATTGGTAGCTTCGGTCACACGGACAGATTACGTACGGCATTCCTCCAACAAGTACTGTGAGTACTTGGTGAAAGTGCTTTTAAGGTTTTTTGCGCCGTCATCTTGGGTGTGAGCTACAAAGTCACGGGAAATGTAACCATTGTATTAGCATTGACTATTTTAAAAACAGGATTAAGGACTTTCTGACCACTGAATGCTCCTCTTCCTGAATTCTGATCAATGATTATTTGATCAAATTTAATGTTTGTTTTAAGTCTGTGATTTTTATGTTGACATTTTTTATGCTGCTGTCTTGGCCAGGACTCCCTTGTAAAAGAGACTCTGAATCTCAATGGGAATATTCCTGCTGAAATGCTGCACGATATGAGGGAATTATACGGTAATTAGGGGTGCAAGATATATCGCCTCAATATAGTTATTGCACTATATGTGTGGCAATAAGTATGCAATAATTTGTTTATTTTGTAGAGCGCTGCATCCTGTCTGTTGGTTGTATGGCTTAGTCTTGTTTGATTTACAGTCCTCTTGAAATGTTATAATGATCATGTTTCATTGGCCAGTTACCGTGCCATTTACACATGTTAGGACACATCTGGGCACAGGTCCATTATGGGACAAGCCCTATGGAGCGTACCACGTGTGTAAATATGTGACAGTGTAAGTGAAGAAATAGATACAACACAATGGAACAAATCAGAAGAGAGAATTCTTTTTCATTTATTTTATAACGTCCAACCAGTAGAACATGTCCTGTTCTGTAGACATGGTCCTTATTTATTTATTTTATGATGTCCAACCAGTAAAACATGTCCTGTTCTGTAGACATGGTCCTTATTTATTTATTTATTTTATAATGTCCAACCAGTAAAACATGTCCTGTTCTGTAGACATGGTCCTTATTTATTTATTTATTTTATGATGTCCAACCAGTAGAACATGTCCTGTTCTGTAGACATGGTCCTTATTTATTTATTTATTTATTTTATGATGTCCAACCAGTAGAACATGTCCTGTTCTGTAGACATGGTCTTTATTTATTTATTTATTTTATAATGTCCAACCAGTAGAACATGTCCTGTTCTGTAGACATGGTCCTTATTTATTAATTTTATAATGTCCAACCAGTAAAACATGTCCTGTTCTGTAGACATGGTCCTTATTTATTAATTTTATAATGTCCAACCAGTAAAACATGTCCTGTTCTGTAGACATGGTCCTTATTTATTTATTTATTTTATAATGTCCAACCAGTAGAACATGTCCTGTTCTGTAGACATGGTCCTTATTTATTATTGTTTATTAATGTTGAACCAGTCTAATGATAGTTGAAATAAACCTTGTTTATATTGTTAGGAATCTAAATTGTACTTTAGTAATTTTACATATGTTTAAAAATATCAAATAATATCTATCGCAATATCACATTTTGTCAATATCGTGCAACCCTGGCGGTAATGTTATTGAATATTGCGATAAATTAACAGATATTAAAGTGTACTCAGCTCTGCATTTTATTGAACAAATTGAACATTTAATGGAACATAAAAAGGCACCACCAAAAAGAGAGTTGCATTTGAAGTGCCGTTTTCTGCTGATATCTGCGTGTCTTTCGTGATATGTCGCAGCCTTTCGCGATGTGTATAAAAAAAACGATATATTGTGCAGCCTTACCTCCTTACATACAATTACCGGTAGTCACATTGGTGGAATAACTTCAAAGATGAAGTTTCCTAAATGTATCTCTCTTCTTGTCCTGTACATTGCATCACAGTTCAACATGCAATACCCTGACTTCCACAATCACACAGATACATTTTCAGTTTCACAGACAAATTTGGATTCAAGACAGCTTGGCTCGAGCTGTGTTGTGAGCAGCTCTAATAAAATACTCAAATCCTGGGCAACTATCTCAGAGTTGTGTTTCATCAAATGCAGATAATCATAAAACCAATTGCAGTTTGCAGGCAGTAAGAAGCAATCATATCCTTGTACATCCTAGATAACGCGTATTATTCTCCACATGATGGAAATCTATTCTGACCTTAACATTTCTGCGGTGACTTAAAGGTAATGTCAGGAGTGTGCTTGGCAAATCGCCCTACGAAAAGCCTCCAAATGATGACAGCCATGATATATGTAGCTGCCAGTCAGTGTGTGCAGACCATAGTGCGATAGGAGCCCTCTTGGGTGTTCCCAGCAGCGCTCTGTCCTCTGAGTATCCCATTATGAGCGTTTTACCATCTTTACTGGAGCAAGACAAACACTGCTGTGTCAATCTTGTGCGACCTTGGGGGCCATAATTTAATCCACAGCCCATATCTTAATTCAATTCACAATTAAGTGGAGTGCATAAAAGTCACACGCGTGACCCACGTTTAACCATCAACCTAGTAGTACATTACAAATGATGTGTTCATTATTATGAATGAATTAAATCTCCTGGCTGGAGTAACATCGATAGTGGAAAGCCTGGGGAAGCATTAGTCTAAGCAGTGCTGGGATGAGTCCTGGGCTTTCCCCATGGCTTCAGCCTGTGTCAGTATTGCTATAGTATTTATCCTCGTTTTGCTCTCATCTGAGCCTGCTTAGCTGTGACATTACGCTGCTGTATCTGCTATTAAAAAAAAGTAGGCTATAGAAAGTCAAGGTCCATTTGAATTGTCCATTAGGCTACTACCAGCATCACATTTAAGAGCAAGCATCTAAGTCTTTGTATTTTAAAGTGATACAACAGGAGAGCCATGTAATCTCCCTTAATGGGAGATGATGGTGTGTGTTGACAAGGTTGTTTTACGAGCACAGGCATCTTCACGGGGGCTCGGATTTGTAACAACCAGCTCGCAGCCAGAGATGAACAAGCGTTACAAATCACAAAAATAAAAAAGATGTCCTTCACTCACAACAAAACTGCGCCTAAGCAACAGAACATGTCACCCTGGAAACGCATTTGGATTAATAAAACTATATTTGGCTCAGCCTATACGAGACTATTGTCACTGACAAAGTTTTTGTTTTGTTTTTTAACGCGGCTGAGTTGAATCACGCGCGCACACCCGCTCCGTCGCACTCCATTCACCCCCACTCCCTCTGACTTTGACTCACCTGCGTTTCTGAGCTTCTTGTTCCGATACACGGAGAAGATGACCAAGAGGTTGCCCAGGATGTCCACAACGATAGTGAAGATGAGAAAGCAGCCCAAAGTTGTGGTAACCCACGGCGGACGGTTCAGCGCGGGGTCGCTGAGGTCTGGCGAGGAGCTGTTCAGGTGGGACCCATTTGTAACCATTGTATAGGCTACGGTCGCTGAACTTTCTCAACTGGCCCAAATTACACGTGTCGTGGGTCCCCGTGTGTCCTATAGTCTGAATTTCGAAGACGCCGGTGGTGGGATACTATAGCCTCCCTTGGCTTTCATCTTCATCCTCTCCGCGCGCGCTTCTTTTTCCTTTTTCTCTCCCCACCCCCGCGTGGACTCCAGCCTTCACCTAGCTGCCGTGGACTGGTCGTCTCGGTGTCACTTGTGCGCCCGTGTGCCATTCACTTTACCCGCAAGCATGTGTGACATGAAGCCTCAACTTCAAACCTTCCCAGCATGTGATCCGACGTCCCCGAGAGGAGCGGCTTTTATTCCGAGGGAGAAATGCTGTCGCCTGGTGGCCGAGAGGTGGAACGACACAGCTGTGGACTGGCTCGGGGGAAGGGTCCTACTTTCTTTTCCTCTACTAGAGTTGTCTTCATTCATAGCTCTGCGGTCGCTCGCTTTGCTTTAAATCCGCAGCCCATTCAGCAGCCTTCGGAAGAACCATTCATGTTTTATCTGTTTCAGGAAACGCCATCATACTTCCTGCGCCTATGGTCACCTAAATCAATAATGCTGGTGACAGAAGGGGATTTAAATTTCCCAGATTGCCAATAGTACATTGTAGATTACGATAATAATAATAATAATAATTATTATTATTATAATAATTTTTTTTAGTAATATATATATATATATATACATACACACACACACACTTTTACACTCTGTTGTTATTACACACACATGCTCAGTACCTATACATGCACTAAATGGAGAGATGTCAGAGGGCTGCCCATGGAAAGGCATGCCAAGCAGGGGTTCAGTGCCTTGCTCAAGAACACCTTGGCAGTGGAGCCCCAGCTACCAGTCCATGACCTACTTTGGTCCGTATGGGGACTTGAACCAGCGACTGTCAGATTCCCAACCCTATCTCCCTACTGACTGAGCTACTGCCACTCCCAAAGTTCTCCACGAGACAAAATAAGACCAAAAACAGGAAGAAACGGAACAACCAATTAAAAAAAGAATTAAATAACATTTTACGACCCGTAAAACTTAAAAACATACAGAAGCATAACATAAGACAAAGGCCAGTTTAAAAAGGTGAGTCTTCAGCTGCTTTTCAGAACTAGAATAGGAAGTGTGGAGCGACCACTTTAATGGCACGGCCATCTTTTGTACCGTAGATATAACGTAACGCTGAATTTATTCTGTTACACATATTTACTTCAGTGAAATCCCTGACCCTCTCACAATGCACACTCATAATCACTGACATACCAATTAAGTGTTTTTTGTATGTTCACGGATATACAAAGAATGGCCCTTATTCTATTGTTAGTTATTGACGTTCACAATAAATGGGTCACCCACCCTCACCCACACGTACTTCTGCAGCACATTCATGAGCTGTCTCAGAAACAGACAGCTTGTCATAACAAAATGTGGAAACTCTCATCTGAGGGTTTATTTTTACCTACTAAGTTGAGGGTATACTGCAATAATATTATGTTTGTGACTGTAGACTGAACTATGCATTCATCCATCCATCTATATATCTGTCTAGCCTCTGTCTCTGTGACAAAGCCACACCCCCCCCTCCATCCTAGTACCCCTAAAAAGCAAATGTTAGAGAAAAAATAAATCTAATTTTGTAAGGCAATTGTTTTTCTGCTTTCCTATCCTATTTGTCTCAACGTACAGTGTTGTCTCTTCACTCGTCCCTGGTTGACACTAAAAAAGCCTTGGTACATTATTTACTTGCTGCTAGTGCTACGCTAGACTTGTTGAGAGCCAAACACGTGTAAAAAAAGAAAAAAGAAAACCATAAATACAATAAACTGACTAAAGGAAGTTAAAGAATAATCATTTAACCCTTTTTATTATTTAATTATATTTATATTTAGAATGTTGACCCATTAATAAAATCATTTACAGTTAACAGTAAACCGTTAAAAACAATATTATTCAAACTAAAATAAAAAAAGGAATTAAATGAGATTTTTGCATTGTTAAAAACAATATTATTGCCACAAAAAAAAGAAAAGGAATTTAAAAAGAATTATAGGCTAAACAATTTATTTTGTTACTGCTAGTTAATTGCTAGTGCAAATTTTGCAACAGCAAGTTGGGTTGTAAGCGGCTCTGTTGTCTGCTGAGTTTGAGGCTCTCTGCTAAGACGGCGCCACAGCATAGAGCTACGCTAACTGGCGCGTTAAATATCGGCCATCCCACACAGGCTATGCCAGGCAGACACGCAGCGGACAGCCTCGCAGGGGGAGACGGGCTCGGACAGCTTGCATCATACAGTTGGCAGCTGATTCTTCCACACGCCATGAGGATACTCCTTTATGTAGTTTGGCCTCTAACAATTATTGCATAATTGTCTAATTGTCAACTGCTTTACATAATCGCCGTTTTCATTTGTAGCCGCACTCAATAGCTAACATTAGCTCAGGCCTTGAAGCGGATGACTGGTAATTGTTGATTTTGTTTTGATTGTGATTATATGAATGATTATTGGTCAGACTGTCTTTTTGTTAGTTGTTGGCACTTGACCCGTCACACGTTCATAGCAACAAAAATGACGGTGGGTTACTGTTAAAAAAAATGTTTTATGATAATAAAGAGGCTGTGTATTTGTGTGTGTGTCACATAGTTATATAACCGAAATACATATCCTGGGAATAAATATTTCCTTCATAATCAAACCCTGACTTCTCTCATCTTTCAGCACTTTCTGTGCCTCACAACATTATTATGTTACTATCCAACAACATCCCAAAAGTATTAGCCGTAATAATCCTGAGCTGCCTTCTAACTTCCTTTATCCTCCATCCCATTGCCTTGTGTCATATCATTTTAAAGTACAAACAGCTCATTATTATAAAATGTTTGTGAATTGCATTCATGCAAAATATGATCATTATCTCTCCCTGTCCGTCTCTCTATATTGCATTTGCCAGAACTGCTCTGCTAGCAGACATTGTTCAGCACACGCTGTAATCTTTAGTGCATTCAAAAAAAAAGCACATAACGGAAAGCCCTGCTGAATATCAAAAGAATGTTGAGCGAGGGGAAAAAAACCCAGCAAGGACAGATTTTGAATTAGTATTTAGTGAGACAGTACAGCAGACATATTGTAAGAAAGTAAATGAAGACTGGTAGAGAGAAAACAGGAAGAAAAGGATGAATCTCTGTAATTCGCCGTTGTTCAATCATTTCCATTTTGCATGGTGATAAAAAGTAGCTTGAGCAGCAAAGTGGAACATTATCCGTTCATCAGAGCTGCAATTCGCCTCCGATTCAACATCTAAAGTTTGTGGGAAAAGTGTTGCCCTTTCTTTTACTGGAAATTAATGAAGTATATATTAATTATTAATTAAGTATACGAATGTTATGGCTTACATGATTACCTGATCATTGCTGCAATTAAACCCAGTTAGGCCTACATCCATTGCAAGTCAGGGATCGTAGGTGTCGAGTCCAGAATATTTTAGGGCCAGCATTGCTAGGAGATGCTACCCCGTGCCCACAGCTCACAACCAGTAGCGACTGGAACACGCCGTAGCCCTGTAGCCTAGAGGGTTGATACGAGACTTCGAGCCCACACAGCGTTCATCTCGTACTGTTAACCATTTGAGACATCTGTTCCGTTGCAACAATTGAGTGGACTCATCATGCTGTCAAGTTAGTTTTCAGCTCGAAAATCCAAAGCTATGAGTAGCAAGCTGGGTTAATAGCTTCCATTTAGAAATGTTAGCACTGATTTGCTCTTGACCTTTTCATTGGCGTCATTTAACCTCTGCTGAGCCACTAATACAGTTCCAGCAAACTCAGGGCAGTCTAAGGCAGATGTGACGCATTATGCCCACACAACATGTACTGTGTCAATCAAGCAGGCAAAGTTGGCTGGGGTCACAAGTTGCATGTCATTTTTGTGAGTATCTGCAAGCTGCGCCTTTCTCCTCATTGCATGTACATTTATGGTAGGATTGAGCAAAAAAGAGAACTGTTAGGCTGATCATGTATTCCGCTGGTTTACTAAGGGTCACGCTATTTGCGGCTGTCAGTTTTTTTACGCAATGGTGCTGCCGCAGCCAATTTCTTTCAGTGGCCACTCATGGTATTGCAATGAAAATCCCCCTGCGGCCCAGCTTTTTCCCCATTGGCCACCGCTGTAAAAATATGGACAGGACACCTCGAACCTCAAATAATGCAGACTATGAATTTTTCTATTCTAGGCTATTGCACACATCACAGAAGTAAACCCAGACCTGGATGCTAAGAAACGTTTTTGCCATATGCGCCAAGCAAGCAATTGTTATTGAACTGAATAGGTGTCATTTTAGGGTCCACAATCCAGTTATTATAATGCATCCGTGGTTTTAAAGGAGGGGAACTGTTTAATCTAGCTAGGGTTTGCTGTCTTTTTTACATTGGCCCTTGTTCATCACAAACTGTAATAAGTGCCTTCCCCCACACAAATATTTCATCATTCAAATTACAGGACCGACCTGTTAGTGACTACAGAACCCAAATCTCACATCTCCTGGAGGACGCATTTAACTTTAAACATGCACACCAAAACATGTCTTGCTGTGAATCAGTAGCGGACAGTTCCTGTGTGTAGCGCCTATTCCGTGTCAGAGCCATGATTCCCTGGTTTCTGGGCTGTGCCTTTATTAGCATCCAGAGCAATGAGACTTTTATCAAATGTTTAATTGAAGCAGGAGATGGGGGAGAGAAGCGAGGAAAGAACATGTGACCCTTCCCAAGATATGACTAGTAATGAACAGGCATCTGAGAGAGAGACATATCTGCAGGGGATACTGTGTTTTGTTTTAACGCTCATGCTTCTAGGAAAGTACAGTACCGCTACAAGGGTGTACATTTACAAAAATGCTCTTAAAGAGTAAACAGCATGATGCTCCGGTTCCTACAGTAACGCTTGCCACATTGTCATTTTCTTCTTTGGCCTTGGAACATGAGAGGTAAACGATGGCACAGATTGATTTTATGCCAGTTGGTCCCCTTTATATTTAAAGTGAATTGATCTGAAAAGAGCAAGAAAAAAAAAGTAATGTACCCCCAAAGAAGCTTCTCCACTTAATTGGCTATTAAAGAGACAGAGAGAGGTGGAGGAAGAGATGCACATGACTGTCATCACGCCAAACAAAGACACTGGTTCAAGAGCGTTGTTAAGTTGTGGGGGGAAGTGCTGTGTGTGGGGAAGGGAAAGGGCAGATACACCAGTGATGAGGACAGGAGGGTGCCAAGAGGACCCTCCCACACACACACACACACACACACACACACACTCCTGCCAGCGTCTCTCATTTGAGAGAGCTGTCAGCAAAATGAAGGAGAGGAGACAGAAGTAATGTAATGAGTGCGGTCCCGACACAGCCCCCGCCATGTCTCTGCTGCTTCACTGGTCATCACTACATCCCATAGAGAAACAAGAGTGTTTGCTTTTATCTGCCGCTGCTCCTCCCTCCTTCTCCCTCCTCCTCCTCCTCCTCCTCTCGGCCGGTTGCCGTGACAACAGCTGAGCTCCACCCAGGAAAGAGATGTGTACGCTGGTAGAAAGAGGATTATTGAGGTCAGTGGTCTCTGTGTGTGTGCGCGCGTCTCTCATTCTAACGCGCACACACACACACACACACACACACACTTTTCTCAGAGCACATGATTGTGCAAAACACATAATACTGTAACTGGTTTACTTTAGCATAAATGGAGGGAGACAATTATTTATTTACTTCTTTTTTTAATTTAATAGATTCTTTCCCCCTGGGAAGTTAAACTGAATAATTCATTGTCCACTGATTGAAGTTATATATTTTATGGGTTTCTATTTATATTGTGTTTGGGATTGTTATTGTAAAAGCAGTAATTGGGTTTCTCAGCTCCTTTTAAAAAGGCGCCTCCCCTGATTTACTATTAAACTTCCATAAAGTTGGGGGACTTGCAAGAGACATAATACACAATGAAATCAAGACTTTTAGTCGCTACAGTCGGCCAAAACTCCACTAAATCCTACATGTCTCAGATCCTTTAATACTCAGGCTGTCCTGTGAAAACCGTGTAAAAAAAAAAAAAAAATAAAAAAAAGTCAACTTTTCATTCTAAATAAGCCGCTTTGTGTTCAGCATTTTACCAATGCATTTTCAAGAGATATAATAGGTTTAACATCGGTTTACATAGCTGATAAGGTCCCATGACATTAAAATCACTTTGAGGTTTTTAACATTAATATGTGTTCCCCCAGCCTGCCTATGCCCCCCCCCGTGGCTAGAAATGGTGATAGGTGTAAACCAAGCCCTGGAATCTTGCCCCTTATGAGGTCATAAGGAATGCTTTGCATGCAAATTGAAGTTGAAATAAACTTCTCATCAAAAAGGTTTTAGCCATCCATGATTGTTTGAGTGCTAACGTTAGCTCAAAACGCCATTCAACCAACAGCCTTTGTTGTGTTTGATGCTAACTTGTAGCCAGCAGTGAACCAAGTTGGTTAAGTAGGTCCATTTTTACTGTGTTGACATTACAGAAATCTCTCGTTAGCATCTTGTAGGCTACATGTCTCAAAGTGACACATGCGCAACTCAAATCTGCACTCGACTTACATCGGGGAGTGACGCGTGGAGCGCGGCGCGACAAAAGTGTTGCACGGACAAATGGCTCCCCACCGTTGGTGCTACCTTTCAGCTGGGAAATAGAAATTCTTTTAGCAACACACAAAGCCCTGCTAAAAGGGTTCCTCCACAATGAAACATGTCTTCAAGATATGATGCAGCTCAAATTGACATGACAGGAATCTTCCCCTAAATTTTTCCGCCTGCTGCTTCTGTTGTGACCAGGCCGCCTCAACAAGAGTGCAGCAGCTCTCAGTGTGTCCCCCGTCTGCATTTCCTGTGGAGAATAATGTCGGGGCAGACAGCTGTGGTGGGTCGATGCTAATATCACCTCCAAGTCTCTTTCTACAGATCAGACATTTCTGGGTCTGAGGGGGGCTCTCGGCATAATTCTCATGAATGACTGGGCACATTATTGTTCATCTTCAGACAGTCGGTACTGTGTAGACGTGTTTAAAACATCACGTTTCTTGGTAATCACCCTCTGCGTTTCTCTCAGACACTTCTGTTTGATTCGACTTGATATTTGAGGTTTTAATATTTGCATTTCGTCCGAGGAACCTCAGCTTGCGTGTATAATTAGCCCTGTGCACACATTCTGTGCAGTTACAGCTTGAGGTATGATTGATGAAACACTAATCTTGCTGTCCAAACCACAGGATTATACTGACCGTTTTAACTTTGTGAGGAGTTTTATGAAGTACGTGATTGGCATACATGTATAAAAAGGTAATATGGACCTATTATTTAGAATTTTAAAAAAGTGGCTTTTTAGCTTTAAGGGCAGAGTAGAGTTGTACCACTTATCAGTAGAAAGAGCAGTGTGAGGGAAATAACGGCAATTTGAAATTTACATTGTGGAGGTTGTCATACCAACCGATCCATGAATCGGCTTATTTGGCTGACCTGTGTTTCTTCATTCATCCTGAAGGATCCACTGAATTAATTCATTTCACGAGACTGCAGATTGCTCCGCTGATTTTGGAACTCAGATCCAGCCTGTCCTCCTGCAGCTTTCATGAGTTGCCATATGCAGCCATCTTGTGGTTTTCATACAGTATTACAGACTCGCAGCCTCCCAAGTGAAAGCTAATAATCCCATCCCCTGAAGCAGAACACCTCCTTTCCCACAGTTCTGCATTTCTGAGGCCATATTATGAATAATGCATTAGCAGGTCTGAAGATCTTAATTTATTTAATGGGGGAAAACATCTGGCGCCATATCCAGAGTTAATTGGATCCACCAAGCATGAGATTAAGCAGCACGAGTGGCTGCAAAGTGATTTGACTACAGCCACTGCTAGAGTTTGGGATGCATGTTCTTCTTCACATTATACCTCTCAGACTACAGAGAAGTTTCATTCTACATGTGAAACCTTTAATTCTGCAAGGCAACTGAGAAGGAATTGTCCATTTCCTCTAATCAGGCTTAGCAACAGCCTCCTTATGGGGTGAAAAATGAATTGATAGACCCAAGACCGAATTGTTTTTAAACCTAGGAATGGCATCGGCACTCTGATGCCGAGAGAAGCAGCACAACATGACAACACCGCTTACTGTATGGGAAAGCAGAAGAATTACTGAGCACATTTCCTGCATAAACCAAAGTGATGCTTTCACTCACATACACTCAATGAAGCGTAACCTAATTAAATATATTGGAGGGTAAATAACTGTGCAGCCAGGATGTCTGTCCTTAACCCCTAACACAAAGTTGTCTGCTTTTAAAAAAACTAAACTAAACTAGATTGTATATTGGTTGGGTCAAAATGAATGCAATGGGAACTGGAGAAATGAGGAAGCCAGAGGAACGCTGGCAAGGCATGCCTTATGACGGATTTATGTAACCTATGGCTTTGTTTTTATTGTAAAAACTCAATTGGTTTATCCTCCTGCGGCATACATCACTTTGTATTTTCAACAAACTCAAGAACAAGAATATCCGTAGGTATAAGGAAGAGTTAGATGAGTAAAAGTATTTCAGTAAATATGTAACTGGATCCAGGAGACCGTTAGCTTAGTTTATAATGCAGTCTGGAAACAGCATGGCTCTGACAGATTTCCCAAAATGTTGGAACTGTTCTGTTAAATATTATAACTGCAGGCTTGACAGATAATTAGAGGCGGAGACATCCATCACACTTCAAGATTTATACCGGCAGATTAAAAGCTTATTATAAAGTGAGTAAGTCAGTAATCCATCAAACCTGCTGTTAAAGTTTTTAAATAGCACACTACTGTATGTGTGCCATTTTAAAAATGTCTAACGTTGATGTCCCCCAGTGGCACTAGCACAGAAGACAGCTGGACCACTATTCACAGAGTGTGTTCAGTTCATTGGAGAGACCTTCCTGACAAGAAAATGCATGAATGCATTTGTCAAAACAAGTTTGTCTCACAAATGTATAATTCAAGCATACTTCAAGCAGTTAAATTAGTCAATACCATACAAAATCCACAAACTACAAAGACACTTTCAGTCAAGTTTGCCTCATCATACAGTAGTCTGGATGTTTCATGTTGGTGATATGAAATATTTGAAAGAGGCTGAGGATAGATATGTCTTGACATTAGTCAGCCACCAGTCTATATCAACGTTTCATTTTCGGGATTGTTCAGGTCCCGCAGGATGTCCCCCATTTCGGCCGGATGTCCGTCACCTTTCACTTTCTTTGTGTTGGAATTTTTAACTCTGGTGGATTTCTGAGGACTATGGTTACCTGGTCCTCAGATCTCTGCAGGGTAAATCCAGACAGCTAGCTAGACTATCTGTCCAATCTGAGGACTATGGTTACCTGGTCCTCAGATCTCTGCAGGGTAAATCCAGACAGCTAGCTAGACTATCTGTCCAATCTGAGGACTATGGTTACCTGGTCCTCAGATCTCTGCAGGGTAAATCCAGACAGTTAGCTAGACTATCTGTCCAATCTGAGGACTATGGTTACCTGGTCTTCAGATCTCTGCAGGGTAAATCCAGACAGCTAGCTAGACTATCTGTCCAATCTGAGGACTATGGTTACCTGGTCCTCAGATCTCTGCAGGGTAAATCCAGACAGCTAGCTAGACTATCTGTCCAATCTGAGTTTTCTGCTCCATGACTAAAACAACTTTTGAACGTACACACGTTCCACCAAAACAAGTTCCTCCCCGATGCTATTTTGCAGCAGCACCGTTATTGCGTTCGACAATTGTGATTGGTTTAAAGAAATGCCAATAACCAAAGCACCTTTTTTCCCATCCAAGAATGCTGTGTGGACTAGCTAGACCCTCCTGTGCAGCGCTGTGGAGGAAGGTCTGGCAATGCAAGACTACTTTTACATTAACTCATCTTATTCCACACAATCTGACAGTATAATACATTGAATCAGGAAGTATTCAGGCCTCTTTCTTCATTTCACATTTTATTTTGCAGCCTTATGCTGAAATCATTAAAATACCCCCCCCCCCTTACTGGGCCACTTATAGACATTCACAGAGTTATCCCCAAGTTACTCCTTGGAGGTTGGCTTGTCATTCAGGATATCTCTGTACTTTGCTTTGTTTATCTTTGCCTCAACCATGACCCTTCCCTGAATCCCGGCATGCACAGCGCTGTGGGACTTTTTATGGACAGGTGTGTGTGCCTTGCCAAATCATGTCCAATCAATCCCATTTACCACAGGTGGACTCCAATCAAGGTGCAGAGACATCTCAGAGGTGATCAAGAGAAATAGGAGACGCCTGGGCTACACCTCATGTGTCAAAGCAAAGGGTCTGAATACTACTGGATACTACTATTTTGACATTTGAGCTTTCTCTTCTTAATATTTGGGGGCTGTCAATGTGATGTTTCTGTTTGCATTCATTTGCAAACATGTCTAAAATGCTGTTTTTGCTTTGTCATTATGGGGATATTAAGTGACTACAGACTGAATGAATTAAAACTACTTTAGCATAAGGAAAGCATTCTGAATGTCCTGTGTACGCTCTGGATCGGCTTGTTCCAAGGCTTTATTAAAGCGGAATGATGTTAACGCCTAATGAAATATTCAAAATATTCATTGCTGCAACATTCCATCAAAATGAAATATTCTAGCTGTCTTCTGGACTATTTTATTCACATTGCCCTAACATATGTGGTTAAGTTCTCTACAAGAATTCAAGATAAACGTTTGAGTGTTGTATCATTTGGCTGCTGCTTGTTAAGAAGTTACACAGATAAAAGTAATGATGTCACTGTATATACAATAAAAAAAAGTCATTTGTCACATATATTGCAATAGATTGTAGGGCTCAAATACAAATAATTTTCATTGCTGATTAGACTGCCAATAATCTTTTCAAATAGTGGATTATTATTATAGATGGATCATTTTATCTAAAAATATTACATCATTTTAAAGAAGTAAAATAAAAAGTGACCTGTTTGTATTACTATTCCAGCCATCCAAACATTTACTCTACCCACAAGTACTAGCTACAGTGAATGTAGTGTACCCAGATTACTGCTACTACTGAACAACTTCTATTCATGAATACAGTTTGTAAATAATTACACACAGACAGCAGAGATATTTTTTAGGAATAATTTATTGCCAGTAGGAAAGCGTGAGCCTGTGGCAGTATTCAATAAAAACCTTAACAAGACCATAGCATTGTTCACACACACACAGACACCTGAAAAAGTCACGTGTCCATGGATAACTCTGCACTATAAATATATTGGGTCCCATTTTCTTGGTGGAAAAATAAAGAGGTTCCAAAGTCAAAATTTACAAACAAACAATAAAAAAAAAAACAACAAGAATATGCAATCATTCATTGAAGACCCTTTTTGAAATGAGCAGGAGACAATAAACTTTACGAGTACACTGTTCGGGAAAAGCCACGCTCTTTTTCTAATGTTTCCTTTTTTTTTGTGAATGTAAGCACAGTAAGGCTGATAATGTCACACCATTTAACTCTTTTTGAAAATAAAGGCATAGAATATCTACAAAACCTAGTAAACTTTGAAATCAAAACTGTACATTTAAATTTACATTGAAAATGAGGACTTGTATAAAAAAGCAAAACATTTTGCTTGGTTGTTTTTATTGAAACAGATATTCTTTTTTTTTCTCATGATGCTTTTCCTGTTCTACATTGACGTCGTCCCTTCGGACAATCCACTTCCTGTGTATGATGACAGTTACTTAAAGCAATGGCACCGCCAACTCAAAGGGGCGGAAGTTGGACTGAGCAGATGTTAAGATGCTACAGAGTCTCTCCTATAGCTTCATGAGATCCACCTTCACAACCAGTCTCAACAACCCCTGTGTTTAGACCCAATTAGTCGTATGTGTGAATGTATATGTATGTGTGTGTGTGTGTGTGTGCGCGCGTGTGTGTTGTGTTTTCTGTGTACACATACTGTGCATGTTTTAGTGTGGGTTGTGTGTGAGGGGTTAACATAAAGTGTAGCTGTGGGTTCAGGCACTTTTGTTTGGATCCAGTGTCAGACTTCAGTGTGCTGTTGGGAGTCCAGCGCCGGGATGGACAGCCGCTCAAAGTGGCCCTCGTCGCCGCTCTCGTAGTCACTTATCATCGCCTCGGACTCTTCGCAGCACGCTGACATGTCCGAGCAGGAGGCTGTAGACATGTACAGAGACATGGACATGTTGTCCAGAGCTGAGGAGTCAAAGTCCCGACTACAACCTAAAGGGTATCGCCCTCTGTAGCCACCGGTGCCCATGGTGGAGGCCGGGGTGGTGGTGCCTGAGTTGGAAGTGGCACCTTGGCCCTCGGTGTCGCCGCCGTCGCTTGGGTAGGAGTGCTGTGGCAGATACTGGTTAAGGCTGTAGAGCTGGGGCAGGGCCGGGCGCTGGCGGACCCCAGCCGGGCCGCCCGGACCGGTCCCAGTTGGGTCAAACTCTCTGCCCATGGGCCGCAGCGTGTCACAGCGGTCGCCGTACTCTGGCAACGGTGGTGGCGGCAGGTCGTCGTTTGCAGGGAAGTCCTCCGGCGGCGGAGGGAAGTCGCTCTCAATGTCGAAGCCGCCGGGATAGTAGTCGGTGTCGATGGCACTCGGGTCGCTGTACAGAGGGGCGGGCGACTCCACAACCTCATACTGTGGAAACTCCTGGATTCCAGGAAGTTGAACACTTGGCATCCAATCAGATGTGTCCCAGTGATATCCTGCTTGAGAAGGAAAAACCCAAAGCACAAAAACACACATTAGTATTCCGCACCAAAGCTCACATACAGCACAGTTATTAACATTCACCAAACAATATCATGTTAATGTTAAAACCCACACCATGCAACAGTAGCACAATACGTCACACCAACACAATGAGTTCAGCATTAATAAACACTTAATGTTGTGAGAGCAACTATTTAACACACTGCAGACACATTCACAGACTTAAAAACACGTAAAATAACAAACCTATTTATCAAGAAGTTGTTATTTATTCAAAGACAAAACATTTGCGTTGAGTATTTTCATAGTAAAATCCTTTTTACTGATTTTTCTGATTTATCTGTTATGAATCAGTTCAGTGCGCCTACAGGGCTCAGTATCTCTCTACAGCTTCATTGCCAATCTATAACCCCTAGTAATTATACCACACGTTCTCTTTCACGTGGTTAGATGTCAAATTATTCAAGATACACACACTTATTGTTTCACTGTGGCTTAAAGACACAAGCAGAATAATCACCTTTAAAACTGATGTGGGGACTTACAGGATAACCAAACCACTTTAACATCTGGTGAAATTTGGTAAAGTGTTGAAAATAGTTACTGTAAAGGCTGTGACAAACTCTTAACCGTACTAACAGACACGTGTAACTATTTTCCATCCAATCAGTTACATTTCCAATTAGTCACCGATCATATAATGCTTAAATTGTCTTTCAGTGTTGTCACAACATCAAAGCCATGCATGGGGAATTCTTTTAGGGTGTCTTACAGTCTTACAGAGGCAGACATAACATCGTAAGAGGCCACTGATGCAGACCAGCTTGGCTTCACAGAGCAGGTTTAACCCTCTCCCTCTCATTAAGCTCAGGGGTTAGTGGTGGTTAAGGGTTAAAGGGTGGGGATCGGGGGAACACCAATGAACATCAGTCAAACAAAGATGTAAAAAGTCACCTCTTGGGTTCTTGAGATCATGAGCCAAAAAAGACTCTTTATATGAGGCGAGAAGGAGGAGAAAGAGAGAAAGAACAAGTCACATTAAAACCTGAGAGGAAAGAACAATCGGCTTAAGCTTGATTTATGGTTCTGCGGAGGCTCCACGCAGAGCTTTTGCCGTAGCCTATGTAAGACTCATGCGTGTGTGTGTGTGTGTGTGTGTGTGTGGGGGAGTGTGTGATAGAATCAAGGGAAAAAGTGAGAGAGTGAAGACGGATTTGCTTCGGAGTGAGTACTGACTCTAGAGTCATAGTGAGAGAAACAAAGTGTCTCCCCTGTGCTTTCTGACCAAGTTCACCCTCTCCTTGATTTGATGTTGATTATGGAGAGAGAGAACCAGGAAATGAGTCGGGGAAACGCAACGCTACCAAGCCACGGCAGAGTGACGTCCGTCGCCACAGCGTGTATATGTTAGAACTACGGCATAGATTTTACGCAGAAGTATAAACCAAGCTGTACACCACGAATGAAATGAAATGAGATGAGGGACATAACGAAACACTGAGAGACATAATAATGATAAGGAGAGGGACAGGATAATTAATGGACAACAGGTTTGCCATTTTTCTTAAACAGACTTAATGAGGTGTGTAATCCAAAAGTTGGCAGAGATCAATCCGGAGACTTGAAGGCAACACTTATGTGCATGTTTAATTTAGCATTTGCATATTTTTTTAATTAGAAGCTGAATGGAAAAAAGAAGACGCCAGCGTCGGACGAGGTTCGTCAGTGTAAGATAATGGCAGCTCTGGAACCTGCACTTCACATCCCAACACCAAGGACAAAAGTACTGGCAGATGGAAGCAATAAAAGAGTACCTTCTCCTTCCACCGTGTCAACGGCGCAGTTGACAAGGTGGATTACAGTCACTATGGAGGCTTGTGGAGAGGCAGCGGAAGGGCAGAGTGGGTGGAAGAGAGCGAGCATTAGTACAAATGCTTTTATAATGTCAAAATAAAATAATAACACATATGGAGTGCATGGTGGTGGGAGTGATTCCAACACAGGAGACACACTTCCCGTCCCAAACTGTTCTGTGTTTTCACTGAATGTCGAAGGGGGGTGGGTAATGAAGGGGGTTCATGGCTGGGCACAAGACGATGGTGGAAGGCGAAGCAGTAGGGGGAGGGTCTGTTTATTTTTATTGTGCAAGATATCACACAACAACAACATACTGAGATGCTACGGGGTGCCACTGACAGTACAGATGGAAGAATCAGTGAAATTCCCCGGAGATACAACGCATTTCCAACCCCAACACACGGAAAAGCCTGTGTGTGTGTTTAGAAAAACAAACTGAGGAAATGAGGAAACAGAAAAGACTTGTTTCAATTCAATTTTCGATTCATTTGCATTTCCCGTGAAAGATATGGAAGGTTTTGATGACTTAGAAGCAGCACAGTCCCCATCATGATATCCCAGTAATGACAGGGTAATAAGGGAGATATGAAGAGGAAATTACAGGAGAACACAACATATGCGTGTATACCCTTGTGATATGTTCCTTGATGTTTGCTTTAAACATCCGTTTGTAGCTACATTTTGAAACAAAAAAAAGAAGAGACAAACAAAAGGAGAAGAAGAAAAGGCATGCTTTAAATAAAAAATAAAAAAATCTGTCGAAGTCAATGACCTCGGGAGCAATTTTCAAACAGAACATAACTGCCTTCTGGGTAAGTCATCAAAATCCTTTTGAACACAGGTAAACTGAGAGCCGGCGGATTAGAAAACAGGGTCGGAACGTTTTTATATGTCTATATAATCCTGGGAGAATTACACAGGGCAAATTCTTGTGATTGCTTCCGTCTGTACCGGTAGTGATTCAGGACTTACAGGCTGGACCCCCCTATTTAAAACCTTGTTCTGGATCTGTGGACTGATTTGATCCATATGGGAGCTGAAGCCCCGCAGCAAGAAGAAAGAGAAAAGAACATGTGACCCCAGAGCCACCATTTTGGGCCATCCATTGTGAGCAGGCAAAGGGTTAGCATTGAAATCCACAAGGCTCTACTAGACAAGAGGTAACACAACCCTGCACGCTGATCAGACAACAGAAAAGAAGAAAGAGATAATCAAGTGCAGAATAACATCTCCTACGTGTGTGTGTGTGTGTGTTATAGAGTTTTTTGTTTTTTCAGAAGAATACTGAAAGCAGCAGAAATGCAGAACCGAGTACATTTTAATATCTATTTGTTTATTGCTAGTAATATTGCATATTTTCCTCATATCATGCAGCCCTAGTGTGTTATAAAACATGGCTCTTTGCAAACTGTGCTGTCTTGTCTAGCTTTTCTCAGATGACGGAGAGCGATAGATTTAAATGCTGCGTACCGTTATCATCGCAGGACTCGGACTGGAAGGAGCTGAGGGACTGGACCTCAGACATGCTGCCCCTGGTGTTGTACGGGTGACAGGCGCTGTCCTCCAAAGGCTTCTTGGTCAGACACGGGTCCAAGTCCACCACTTTAGCTGAAAGACAAAGCACAGTTTCATTTTAGCGTATGACCTATAGTATATGGATGAGATATGGAAAGCTGTACGGTTGAAATTAGAGCCCGACCAATAAAGGATAGAGGAATAAACATTTGTAGTTATTTATGAGTTATCACTAAAATAATATGTTAATAATTACTTTTATTGTCACAACATAACAGAGGAACATCAAAATATATTAAAGTTCTGATAAATAAAATTATATAAAAGTATAAAAATACAAACATAAGATATGAAACTTAAAGTCCTTTGAGTTTCATATCAAAAGGACAAAAGAAATCAGTGTTGCCAACATGGACGTTGTAGAGCGCCCTCTGGTGGAAAAACTATGCAACGCCAAAGCTCATAACATGGTTAACCGTCCTTTTTAATTTTTAAATATTCAGATATTCATATTTATCAGAATCGTTTGTCATTTTTAAAATGAATAATTTGGAACTCAATGCAACTCCTGTGTTGGTTCAGGTGTGATAACTTCCGTTGTGATTTGGCACTATAGTATACAAACCAAACTGACTTACCATCATAATCATAGTCCCAGTTTGGCTTCTGGATGGAGTCACTGTCTGAGACGGAGTTGGAGGGTGGGGGAGGGGGGAGATTGGGTGCTACACTGCACACGGCCACAGTCTTGCGGTGTCCGTGCACAGAGTCCGGGTTGAAGGTGCTGAACTCCGGGTGTTCCGGGATGGCTGAGCCCTCAAACGAGTTCCTGTCTAGGTTGTTTCGTGAGTCGCTAGGAATGCTGGGAGTGTAGGAGATGGGCCTCACAGGGACCTGCGGCGGGATGTCCGAGTAGATGTTCTTGTTGAGTTTGGCGTCAAAGTAGGGCCTCTGAAGGAAGGTGTGAGGCATATTTGAACCTCCGAGATGTTTGTCGTCGTTGCCGGCCTTTGACTTTCTGCGACAAGCCTTCTTGCGGATGATGATGAAAAGGAGGACCAGGATGAAGATGCTGGACACAAAGACCACAATACCAATCACCTCCTCCAGGCCGATGTTCCAAGAGGTCGAGACAAACTCATTGCGGATCTCGGCGGCGAGTTCACACATCTTTCCGTTGAATCCCAGTGAGCAGTTGCACTTGTAGGAGCCGTACGTGTTCTGGCACTGGCCGCCGTTGGCACAGGGGTTCTTGATGCACTCATCGACATCGCTCAGGCACCTGGACAATACATTGGGATTTTGTGAGGCGTGTTACATACCGCTGAGATCAGACGTGTCTAGTTGGAGCTATTAAATCATTTAGCACGTTCAGTTCATGAGTTTAAACACAAAGGGTTTCTACAGGTTTTACCAAGTCAAATTCTAATGAATTAAATTTAAGACCTATATCACAACATCAAAAACCAAGTCAGATGCAACAATTCCCCAATTTCCTCATTGGCATTATAGGACTGGTGTCTTGATTGCTGTATGTTGGTCTCATTTGTAGTCGTAATACAGCACATTATATTGTACAAAACACATTCTAAAGCGCTGTGGGGACATTTCAATGAGCATTAGAGGTAACGTTACATTGACAAAGGTTTGACCTGTTTAAAATAATTTAAGGCCTAGAACACAAATTTTCAGCGAAATTTAGACTTTTTAAGACCCTGTGGAAAGCCTGCAACATGTACGTACCTGTCTCCCTGGAAGCCTGCTTCACACTCACATACTGGACCATCCAGGCTGTCAATACACTTTCCACTGTTTTTACAGGGGTTGTCTCTGCAGTACGGCCCCAACTGGCACCTGAATTTAAACACAAGTTCACTTAAGAAACTTCAAAAAATGATATAAAGACAACATTTCTGAAAGGTGTTTTTACAAACACAGGTTTAACATGGCTGCAGGATATACTACAGAGTAAAGTAATGCATAAGACATAATTCATGAAGGCAGATTACCGGTTTCCAAAGTTCCCCCGATGTAATTTCAACATTAGAAGTAAAATTATGTGTATAATTGCATATCTGCTACAAGCTTGGGGAAAATGTTCACCTTTACTATATATAATCAAGACCAAAGAGGATGTTATACCTTTGTCCTGAGTATTGGCCTCTGCACTGGCAGTAGAAGTCATCTGCACGAGGTACGCAGGTGCCCCCGTACAGGCAGGGGTTGGAGGCACAAGGACGTATGCCAATCTCACAGTGGGTGCCCATGAAAGAGGCAGGACACTTACAGAAGTAGCCTGTGAAATTTAGAAAGAAAGACTTATGAAGACAATGACGTTTTTTGAACTACTGTAAATACTCAAATCCAAGCCAGTTTGGAAAGAATTGCAAGAAGTGAGTTTTCTCTTAAAGCAGGAGCACCAGGTGCGTAAGCCACGCATTATTCTACATCATTTACATTAATTCCAATATTACAATTTCATGCTTACTACACAGTTTTTGTTTCAGCTGATTACTGAAATTCAACATGCCTAAACAACAACGCCTTTCAGAGATGGTGAGGGATTATGCACCCTGAACCGCTGGCAGGTTTTTAATGTGATACAGATGCAGAAATGTTGAGTTTGCATTAATAAACAGCACTAAGTACCAATAAAGAGCAATAGGAGCACATCAGATCACATTATCACATCATATTATAAAAGATGCCTATCTCCAATAGCCTGTCCTGAATAAAGTAGCTACAACTGTTTGCAAGAAGTAAAAAGGAAGCTAGTTTGATACATAGAAAAGGAATTTAAAACTCCTGGTTAACCCTGCCGAGAAGTAAGATAATGTACAGACACTGAAACCAGGTTTGTGTCACTGCAGCGCTGGCAGTTCATGCAGATGATAGGCATCGGGTCTACTCCCGTGGTGCTCACAAGCCGGCAAAAACCTTTCCGCATGACCAGGAAATGACGCCTGCCAGCGGGTCTCCCTTTAAGAAACTCCAGTGAAACTGAGTGCAATGAGCTGAGCAGGACATTATGTACCTCCATTAGGCAGCGAGTTGCAGCTCCCTTCATTGGCGCAGGGGTTGCTGGAACAACTTTCAGCCGGTACGAGCGCACAGCCTGGGGTCACGTCCACAATGTCTTCCAGCACAGCGTAGGCCCGCTGTGCTTTGGTGTTGAGAGGCAGCTCCTGGCCGTTCAGAGTGATGGCCTCCATGCAGCCGCGGAGCCCGTTGGTGACGGGCAGGCTGCGGCCATGGCGAGCCGAGGTTAGCTGACGCACGTGGCCGCCAAAGTAAATACTGTTGTCGAGGTTGAGGGTTCGCAAGGTGCCCGGTGCTGTGCCAGAAGCGGCGTGCACCCGGTCCAGCACAAGTTTAGCGTAGTTACCATCCACCTCCAGTGTGAGAGTGTGCCACTCGCCGTCGTTAACCTGAGCGCTGTGGACTGACACCAGGCCGGGGCCACTGCCGCAGTCAAACTTGTACTGCAGACGGCCGTTCACAATCTATCAGAGCCCGAAAAAAACACTGAATCAGAACATGATCAACATCCAGCAAATAACAAGGAGGTTTTTCATCTCATCAATTCTGTTCTTTGTTACCCTTTTTTTACAGTTCAGTACAGATTAAAACTTGGGCGGAGAAATTGTTATCAAATCATCAAGTCAATAAATTGATGTCTGACACTGTCACAAATCGCTCCCTATCATAAAATACAGTTTGCATCAATTTATTACCATGTCATAAAATCATTTTTAATAATATCTTGCTAAAGACCAAACAAATGTCTACTAGCTAGAGCCTACTAGGTTTACAAGAAAATATCTTTATACAACACAATAATATAATAAAACAAGCAACAGAGAGAAATTCAAAGACTTAATGACCGTCTGATAAACAATAACTGCCTCTTAGCCAGCCAGGTTTTAGTCTAAAGTCGGGCGTATACCAGACAGACAGAAAAGGAATGTGTGGAAAACTGCTTTCTGTTTCCCTCCCAGTACTAAAATAGCTCTTGTGTGTGAGATTCTTTTCAACCCACCACCACATTCCCATCATCCCTTATGTGAAATAGGTTTAAAAATATCTTTTTTGAACCCTTCAGCATAGTTGATTGATACAAATGGCAGGGTGGTCTCATGGGAGTGTAAGTCAGTTTGTGTTTATTAAGCCTTTCTGATATGGAAAGGCATGGCAGTAATAGAGAGACAAGCTCAGAAATGCAGAGGGACAGTCTGCCTAGACTTAATTATGATAAGCAAGGTTATTATTTTAGTTTAAAAGATGCTGAAGTAATGAATGCACTGTTAATAAGGCTGGACAAATACGTTCACACACCCACATGAACACACGCGCACACACACCTCGAGGATGCTGTAGTCGGTTCCTTTAGCATACATGACAGTAGCATGGCTGGAGAAGGTCCTGAGCCTCAGAGACAGTTTCATTAACTCCTTGTTCTCATTCTCCATCAGAAGGTATTTCACATAGCCGCTGCCGGTGAACGTCAGTGAGTGGCCATCTGGCAGGAAGTACCAGACATGTATCAAACAGAGGTTGGGACACGCATGCAGCATCAATTTCAGATTACTGTATTTGAATTATCGCTACAACTGGAAGAAGCTGGAGACAGGTAAAGGACGAAAAACATCTGGGAACACAAATAAAGAGGTGGGTTGTCTTACCGGAACATTTGCCCTTTTTGCCCTCTGGACACACGCAACTGAACACAGTATCTCTTGGATCTGCCACGCACTCCATTCCCTCAGGGCAGGGGTTGTTCTCACACAGGTTGTTCAACGCGGGACATCTGCCACCTAAATGACAACATATTTCCTCTTAGAATGGGAGTTTCTCACAGACAGTAAGTGTGTGTGTGTGTGTGTGTGTGTGTGTGTGTACCTTCACACTGGCAGGTGGCAGTTCTCAGGTGTCGTGGGGTAACAAAGCTGAGGCGAGCCGTGCTGTAAGTGGACATAGAGGCTTTGTCCAGAGAGATGACCTCATCGCAGAAGCTTAACGGGCAGTGCAGACCTGCACACAGCTTCTGCACCACCCGCACAATCCGAACCCCCGTCATCTCCTCGATCACAGCTGCTGAGGAGTTCAGCTTACGGAAAACGACCTGAAGACAAATGAACATCAGCTTTTCTCTCTTATTTTATGTCATCACAAACTGAATAGCTTTGGGTTTTGGATTGTTGGTCCGGAATATCGGTCTAACTATGAATACAAAATGTCTGTAAAAAAGTTAAGTACAGGCTTTGTTTCTTTATTCACTGCAAGTCCAAACTGTTAGAAAAAAACAATAAAATTATGTTTAAGTTTCCCTCATTCATGTGTTGAGCGCCTCCTTGAGGAGCCATAAAGTAACAATGCTGGGAGAAGGGAAATCTATTCAGAGCGCCTTATTTTATTAAATCAAAATAGCGATATTTTGCGGCAACATATTGATTTTGTATCACACGAAAAAGAATAACAATATATTGACGTATCGATAATATGTCCCACCCCTTTTTGGTACTAGTAGTTAAAACTGAACATGTAGAAACATGATAAAAAAAATAAAAATAAAAAAGTAATCGTGACTGCTCTCACCTCCTGAGATTGGTAGGGGCTGCCTGACCTCTCTAGGGCCAACAGCACATCTAGATCTCCTTGCTCTGAAGGCTGCAGGCTCACTAACTGGACTTCACTCCTCCTGACTCCAGCAATGTTCCTCAGTGCCCGCTGGAAGTTGCGCCAGTAATCCCCGATGAACTCCTCAGGGGCAATATTTGCAAAGCGCACCGCGATAGAGTTGTCCAGAGCCTGACGCGTTGCCTGCCTAATGTGCACGGTGACGTCGGCCGCTGTGGTGAAGCGCCCGTCAGTCACAGTCACGTTGAGAGGGTAGTGGCCCACGTCGAGTGGTCGTAGAGCTATGACTTTACCGTCAGAGGCGGAGACTGAAAACAAGGCGCTGCTCATGTCTGAGGGTGAGGAGGAAAAGGAGGCGAGGCTGTAGGTGAGAGTATCGTAGACGTCTTGGTCGGTGGCGTGGATCTTGCCCAGGACACCACCGGGGTATTCATCTCCGACAGTTGTCACAAAGATGTCCAGCGGAAGAATGGCAGGGGGGTAGACACTCTCCTCGATGATGCGTACACTGATGAAGGTGGTGGAAAAGAGCTGAGGTCTGCCACTGTCTGACACCTGAACATGAGGAATGAGAAAAGGAAATAATGTGCACTGTTAAGTTAATATCTGCAAGCTTTATTTTTCAAACAGCAGAGGGCAATCAAGCTCTTTCACTGATATCCCTAGATTGACGGCATCAACATACTGTAGGTGCACTGGATATTAAAGCCAACAAATCATCTACAGATCATGCATTTTAACATTCACATGGATGGTCATCTGTTCTGCAAGAAAAAAAAAACAACAAAATGTGACTCAAATCTGAATGTGCATCTCGCGTAACAAGACATCACACTTACATTTCAAATTCCATCTGCCCACTCGTTTCTTTCCCCTGTTCTTTCCTGACACATCAACACCCAGCAACACACGTGACCGTGTCAACTCAAAGCAGTCTTTGATTTATGATTCTCCTGTGAGATGCACTCTGATGCAGCAGCTTTATTGTATGTTTATTTCAATTCAGCACGGTGAAAAGCTTTATATTGAATATATTTTCAAAAGGTTTAAAAAAATGGAGGGACAAACATTGACTAGTTGGGGGAGTGGGGGGGACTAGAGTGAGCATGACAGAGAATAGGTACAGAGAGGGAAAAGAGGGAAGATAAATAGATCAGGTTGCTGTGGCTTGACGGTTAAATCAATACGACCTCTCAACTGTGGTTTCTCATCGGTGCTGTGACTCACCTGTGCTTGAAGTAGAAAGTGTTCTTTACTTTTCCTATTCAGCGCCCCCACGGCCACAAGAGCTCCCTGCTGATTGATGTGGAAAGCGTCACCCTCGTTCCCATCCACGATGGCAAAGGTGAAAGGTGGGCCGTTGTGGGAAGCGTCCCGATCTGTTACGATGAGCTGAAGAACACTTGTGCCTTTTGGTCGATTCTCCTGTGGGATACAAGAGAGGAAAGGTAAATGTTCCTGAAGAGAGGAGGAGGTTCTCCAGATGCTCTTCAGTTCTGTAATGTTAATGTTTTTTAGAAGGTAAAATATGCACCCACAGAACATTGCTAACGTAAGAGAAATGTTAACAATGCTGAAAATAAACAAATAATTGAATTTTTTTTTAAACGGAAAATGGAAAAACTAAAGTTTTCCTATTTATTTCAACAAAGGCTCGCATCGCCAGACCTCCCTCCACAGCGCTGCGGAGGACGGGATGGGAGAAATGGGGGAACAATCACGGAATTTTAATCCATTGCTATTATAAAAATATGGATTTTGGACGCTTTAAAGATTAGAGTGGATGACTTAATCTTCTTCTACTGGTGCTGGTATTTGTCAGTTGTGCGTGTCCAACAGCTGGTCCACCATACTTTTGATGAGTCCCAGTAAAAGGGACCATGTCAGTTTCACAATTAAGGCCTGTCCTTTAGTGTTTTGTGTCCCTGAAGAGGCTTCAGATCTGTCTCAACTCTTTTAATGTCCTGACTCTAAACTTGCTTTTATTCTCAACAAAAAAACTGTACAGCGTGTGTTCCTTTCTTCTTCTGTTTTAGTGTGATTTTGTGCTAACTTTGATCAAGGAACCATGGGAAGTAAAATATAGCCAAAACGATGTTTCATCCTGAAGTGCTGGAGCTGTGTACAATGTGTGTGGTATCTTTGAAATTGCTTTTTCAATTTTCTAAACAGGCAGGGAAATTGGAAACAAATCATCTTCCGTCCTAACTTTGGAATCATTATCTTTCGATATCTCGTAAAACTGGAATACAGATGCATTTCATTCTTCTCATTTTCGCACATTTTCCCTTCACTCCAGCCAACCTCCCATTTTCCCATTCCCACTCTTCATCACTCCTGCCTTGCAGCCTTTTCCTTCCATCCCTTATGTGAATTCTCATACTTAAGATGCAGTCTCTGTCTTTTAATCCCCCCCCATTCTCCCCTGTCCTTACCTCTGTTCTCGCTCCAACCTCCTACTTGCTTCTTGACATTCTAGTCGCACAGTCTCCCATTATTCCTCCTCCCTATTAATCCCTCTCTCTGTGTCCACTGCAATGCCCCCTGCACATCCCTCTCTATTTCTCTCTTTCCATCTACCTCATTCTCATCCTCTCTACTTCTAATCAGCCCTCCATACTGACCCCTTTTCCCCCTCTCACCTGGATGATGAGGCTGTAGTTGGCCTGGGAGAAAAGCGGCGGGTTGTCATTGACGTCTGAGATGTCTATGTTGATCATGGCGCTGCTGGAAAGAGCGGGCAGCCCGTTGTCTGAGGCTACCACCATCAGAGTGTACCCTGAAGTCTGAGAAAAGCGGGGGAGAGAATCACCATACATGCAAAGCTGCTTTTGTAAGCAATTATAACGCAGTGGAGATCAGTAAACAGGCTTCCCTATTAAGCCTGACATGACTGATTGGATTCTGCACAAAGTGCAATTGGTTCCTTGGTGGATTAAACTCTGTGTGTACAGTCAGCATTGTATCTGCCGTTTCTCTTACTCTCTCTCTGTCCAGCTGGCGAGCAACTCTCAGCTCTCCTCGGATGGGATCGATGGTGAAGGGGCTGCCTTGGTTACCGTCCACAATGGAGTACCGCACGTGATCGTAAGAAGGCCCGTCAAGATCCTCAGCCATCACCTTTGGATCAAATAAACAATCAAAACAACGATCACTCAACAACCTTGAATATTCAAATGACAATTTAATGCCTGTGCATATTATATGTTAACACGTTTAAAGGCTATAAAAACCTGTTTTCTCAAGGTTCTTACTATGACCGACAATTATCTGCCTCATTTAGAAGAAGAGAGTGATATCTTCTTTTGAGTTCTTCGTTTTGGTCTATGCTCTTCACTTGTTTAAAGTGCATGACCCCCATGCACCACTCAGGATGGGATTGATTACTGTGGATGGAGTGTTGAAAACCACACAAACACATTTCTGATGAAGCAGATTTTGAGCGTTTAACTCTTAAAACATAGAATAACATAAAACATAACTAAGAATGTATTTCTTTTATTTTACTTTTTAGTTTATTTATGAACATTTATTGTTGGAGAGAAATACATTGGGTTCAAAAAGTTTTCAATAGCTTTAAAGCCCTATTGTACAGCTGAGACCGTTTGTCGATTAATCAATGAGCTGATCGACAGTAAATAATCAGCAACTATTTTGATAATGGATTACTTGTTTGAGTGATTTTTCTAGCAAATGGACAAACATTTTCTCGTTCCAGTTTTTTTTTCGATCTCTCAAATGTTTGTTAAACAAAATGAGACATCTGAAGACGCCACCTTGGACACTGAGAAAATAATATTATACTATTTATTTGTTCTCATTTAACATCCTAGTGTCCTGAGGGCAGAAGCTCCTCCTGAGCCTCTCAGTACCAGCTGGCCTGGTGTATCCGGTACCTTCTCCCCAACCTCAACACAGTGAAAAGGCTGTTACCTGGGTGGTCTGGATCTTTAATAATTTTTTCTTGCATTGCCTGGTATCGCCTGGAATGTCCTTTTGTGGTACTGAATGTTCAGCTGAACGTACCACTAATTACTATTGTCTTTTAGTAAAGCAAAAACTATGTCTTATCCAATTACTCAATTAATTGATGTAATAATTGGTAGAAGACTTGAAAACTAAAATAATCTAAAGCTGCAGCCCTAGATGCATACAACCTATCTTTTATCCTAAGCACCCTCCTCCAAAAAACACACAGGAGCACACACACTCTTAAAACCCACCAACCGTCACTTATTGAAAGGGATCCCCGGGTAGATTTAGCAGACAGTGAAGATTTACAAGTATGAGACAACGACAGGTATTAAAATCTAATTTTCTGATGGATAATTTATATTCAGGTACATTAGAAACACAGATAAATGGCCACAAGCAGAGGTCCTTAATTAGGGGAAGGAGGAGAGCTGGGCTGCGGGGGTAGACAGAAATAGATGGAGAGAACATTTTACATGCAAAAGCTAGAGGCCTTATCTAGGATAGAGGCTTAATGGGTCAAATGCCTTTCAATTAAACTGTTTGAGCATGTGTGTCAGATAATGCATGAGAACAGGGGTGCAGCAAGCATGAAGAGCATCGGTCCTAATTTAGCTGTTCCGCCAGATGGTGATTTGCCACAGGTGCAGATATGAGATAGTCTATGCAGTGAGTGATGGGCAGAGAGGAAAAAAGGCTGTAAGGGAGAAATAAACGATGATAGGGTGAACAAACTGACAGATCTAAATAGAGGAAGAAGTACAGAGAGAGAGATGGAAAATGTCTTCCACCTAGCAAGCAGTTTTACAGTAATTACAGGTTACTGCCACACAACAAGCAACTATTGTATTCAAACCTGTCCCTGAACATAGCACAGCGTGTATGTTCTTACCGCCATCACAGTCTTCCCCAGCTCCGTGTCCTCGCTGACGACAGCTGTGTAGATGTCCTGACTGAAGACAGGTCTGTTGTCGTTGACATCAGTCAGGTTGATGTTCACAGTGGCCATGTCGCTGAGCGGTGGCGAGCCGCCATCTGTAGCCTCTAAGGTGATGTAGTATTCATGGGAGACCTCGTAGTCCAACGCCTCAATCACAAAGATGTCACCTGAGGACAACGAGACAGCAGAACGTCAGAGAGGGAGAGCTGCTGTCATGTCACAGGAATTCACACTTCAATACCAATATGTTATTTAAATATTTACAACAACAAAAAAGAAATCCCTATGATACCACAGTGTGCCAAATAACATAAATCAATTTGAGGACAAACACTTTGCTTCCAACTTTTTTTTTTCTTTTTTTGGGATGACCTACTGGGAATCATTTTCTGCTGCCACAACTTTTGTCAACCGGTTTGTAACAAAGGGACCCCCTTGAAAACGAGACAATACATCTCAAGGGGTTTATCCTAATAAACAAATTTTAGCCAAGCAAAGCTTTTGAATTTACCTGGCATCAAGACAACGTGTTGCCGAGGTGAAGCTAGCCAATCACAGTTCAACCGGAAATTCAAGTGAAATTCAGTTATGGTTGAACACTGTTTGCAGTTGAATTTGCAAATGGTTTGTAAATATTTACATGCAAGATAAGATGTTTGGGATTGCTAAATGATAGTGCAATGTTTTGGGTTGTTTGTCCCCATGGCAATTTTAGACAGGAATGCAGGCTGTGTAGTCTCAACAACAATTAGACGGCATGGGCGATGAAGCTCTTAATGTTTAACTCCCTGTGCCCTGTGGACTGTTCAGTAAATAAATACCCTGTATAGTGTGTCTCCTTAAGCACAACGAACCTGGTGAACATGTTTTCTTCCTCCTGAAAATCTGGCAAAAAGCAGATTTTTGTTCATATCTTAGTAGCGCATTGTTTTCATTCATGTTTGCTAGCAGTCTTTCTCTTCATTACCTTTGTTTGCCCATTACTATGCTTCTTCACACGCTGCTGACACCAATCGTTGATCAGTGCAACAGTGTGGAACCTGAGCAGGAATGGGCTTCCTTATGTGTGTGTACCATGTACACCATATAAAGAAAACTGTTTTCTCAGTTTTACCGCCCAGAGTCAGGCTGTGTGGGGCTAGGTCTGGGATGATCCGTCAACGTAGTCGACGTCATTGATCCGTAAATACACAAATAATTGTGGGGTAAGTGAGGTAAACTGTGCTGTGTCTCCCCCATCTGTAGCACTGTAGTCTTCGATAATTGCATAACCAGGCCAGATTGTTTCAGATATCTCACTTGTCCTTTATAACGTCAGTTATAACGGCCCACGTATTAAAAACTTGTCGGGTTTAAGTTGGGCTCGGAAAAATTGCACGTTTTTCTGGTTTTTATTTTTTACTTTTTTAATTTGAAAGTCACCGAAAAGTGACATGAAATATAAATTTGTTTGTTGTTGGATTTATTCGATACATCGTCTCGAGTTCATACTGAAACAGTGCAGTGTTAAACCTTATTGAAATTTGTTTTGTGTAAATTGTTAATAATTGAGCAATTAGAAAATAATTGCAAATTGACAAAAATAATATTTAAATATTTATATTATTTTTTAAGCAGTTTTGTTAACTGGGGTTTCATTTACTTAAGCAAAACAGAAAGTTTTGTTTATCAAATTATTAAAAATCACAAGCACATGCATTGATTTCTGTCAAATAAGGTAACACAGACTCATTGCCTTTACTGTACGCAGACCGATTATGCTTGCTGTCTTGCGTAGTCACCCCTCAAAGACTCTTTCTGAGTCAGGAAACACCCTGCAGTAATGCTAAAGTTTTTGTTACACCATCAACAGGGAGAAAGCTAAGAGCACATTAAAAGCTGACTTAGAAGAATAAAAAAAAAAAAAGTAATCTATTTCATGCTACCACATACCAGTGCGGGGGTCCACACTGAACATGCCATGCTCATTCCCACTGATGATGCTGTAAGAGATCTCTCCGTTAGCCTCCATGTCTCGGCTGGCAGCCTGCACTCTGAGCACCTGTGTGCCCACCGCCACATCCTCAGACAGCGTAGCCGTGTATTCGCGGTGCTCAAACACCGGGGGGTTGTCGTTGATGTCCAGGACAGAGATTACCACCTGGCAAAGCGAGGAGAGCCGCGGAGAGCCTTGGTCACTGGCGCTGGCCTTCAGCTCATATGTCGACTGCACCTCACGGTCTAGGGGGCGTTCCAGGCTAATAACACCTGTGTGCTCGTCAATTGAGAAAAATCCATCAGCAGAATCGCCCAATGAGTAGAGGATGTCGCTGTTAAGACCTGGGATGACAGAAAAAAGGACAATTCATGTTTTTTTGGTTGTTTTTTTTTTACAAAGTGAATCCTATTTTTGACAATCACACCTATTCGTGATATATATGTGATACCTCTCAGTTTACACCCAGTCCCTGTACCCACATTGCAGCGATTAAACTGCAAAGTAAAATGTTATCTTCACCAATAAGATAAATAGCCACATCAACAGAAATACACTGGTAAGTACAGGGTGTAACAAGCATATTGATTCTTATATTGATGTATTGATTCTTGAATGATTAAAACCATCGCCCTCCATTCTCATTCAGACACATCCATCTTTCACACAGCCTCTGAAAAACAGGAGCTGTCTAATCCATGCCATCCTCATAACTCATGTCCTCCCACTAGCAAGACGCTCCCAGCAACGAGACAGAGACAGATCACAATAATAATCATAATGCCTTTCTGCAGGTGGCCCCCATTTGGAATACGCTATTATATTCCCATTTATCAGGGAAGTGCCCCCGTCCTCCGTGGATGTCATTATCGTGCTGGAGAGACTACCACGGGGAGCCCTGCTTATATGGTTTCCCATCACTTTTATCTGGTCTGATCGTCCTTGAGACAACTGCTTATTGGTGGTTAAGTGATCTGTGCTGAATCTCGATTGGCCATATTGAATGCATACAAGTATGTTTATGATTGTATGTCCATCTAGGTCCCATGACTGGAATGTTTAATATTAAGGTAGAGATGGAATGAGTTGATTATTCTGCAACTTATTTGCCATATATCATAGTAAATAAACTAAAGTCAATATCTTGGTTGACTAAAAAACTTTGAGCTGCCAAAATTCATTATTTATTTATTTATTTATTTTTTAATTGTATAGACAAAGCAAATAAGTTATTAATAATAAAAAAACTTAGTTGCAGCCCTTAAAGACACTGTTTGTCACCTTTATTCATGTAAATCTCTACAATATTGCTAAAAACAAACATGCTAACTGCACACTGATCTTTTAAGCAACACCGACCAATTTCATTTTGAAGAAAGCTGGCACTTTAAGACGTCTTTCTTTACAGTATTGAAGCCAAGATTGTCAGGAACATATATGAATCTGGTGCAGCACCACGGTGGACAAAGCAGAAAATGATTAAATTCCTCCACAGGAGGGACACTCGGGTCCAGGCAGAGTGATAAAGGATAAAGCAGAATCATAGAAGGAATGTGTACTTGCATAACTTTAGTTTATCATGGATCAAGGCCACCAGTCTGGATCTGTGTGTCTGTCTGGTTCAAAACCATCCCGCACTGATAAGTGCTGCCTTTTCCGAGATTGTAACAGCAAGCTGAATTAGGAGTAGCAATGTGGATAAGTATCAAACTTCTTCCAGCCAAATGGGCAGCCAAATCATTGATGCAGTAGCAGACAGCCGCCAGGGCCAAGAACAAATCCTCACAGAGATAAGCAAAGACAAATATCGATGGAGGATGAAGCAACTCATTCTCTTAATAAGAGGGTTACATTATGTTTCACAATTTTATGGTTGCCTGCTAAGACCTGAAGAAACCTGAGTGAACTGGGTCAAAGCTAACATCTAATTCTTCTTGTACACTCTACATGTTGCTTGGGATCTGCCAATTCTAAATAAAAAAATACTAGATTGACACATAAAAAAGAACTCTCACATGCTTGGATACCCACACATGTGAGAGAAATACTAATCAAATCCCCCCTGCTTCAGAAAGTGTAACTCTAAATAATTATTGCCCCTGGCTAAACTGCAGGAAGCACCTTTTTTTCTCCACCCCTCCTTCAACTACCCTTATCCTTGATATTCAAAATGAAGCAAATTGTATGCCAGCAAAGCCTCAGGGAAGAAACGTCTTAATACCAGCGCTTTCCTTTCACCATTTTAAGTTTCTCTCTGAGGGATCCAATTCTAGTATCCCTTTCATACTGTCAAGCTGTCAGTCCACCCAAAACACAGGACTGAAAAAAAGAAATAGAAAGAGAAGGCATTGATTCTCTGACAATGAACAGGCCAGAATGGTCTGTGCTCCACTAAACTAAAGGTGTAGTCTGGAACAGCAGGTCCAATAGTTTCTTGGATAAAGTCTCAAGGAGCCTAAATGACTGTTTAACGGCATGGTTTAAGTTCTTAGTCTTATCCACATGTGAGCCTCTCAGTGGTTGGCTATGCTTGCTGAAAGGTAAAGACGCCGGAGATGAATATGTGGCCCTATGGCTTTGCACCAGGCGAATGGAAAATTGCAATCAGCTCTTTTGAGAATTCAACTTGAAGAGAGAGGACTTTCATTAGAGCGTAATGGAGCTTTTAATTTGAGAGGTTGATCATTCATGTAATTCCACATTTGTTATCCCTCCCTCTTGCCATTTAGAGTAATGCAGTTGCATAAAGGAAAGATAATAACCCGTGCATTGTGGGTCAGCATTTAGCCAAGATGCATATGCATTCTGTCTATAATATTTTTGAATCACATGTGCTTTTTATTTCATTGTGACCGTAAGTAATGTTTTTTCTGGCATTTAAGCATGATGTGTCGGCATTTGTGAAGAGCAAGAGCTTTCAAAGATTTATCTAAAATAGTTTTAATATTAAAAGTTGTCCAATCATGGCTCAGCAACAAACTAGGCCTCACAGGCCTATCAAACACTGGACAGCGTTTTGATGAATTGCCAGCATAAATTGATGGCCGCTGGCTTGAAAATTGAAGCCTGCTTATATTTTCCACTGTCTGAAATCAAGGATGCATTGTCTCAACAAATTACAAAATAGTTTGAGTATAATAATTCTGTCCCTGTTATCACTGTAAGCGCCACAATGCTGTGAGAGAACAGACAGCTCGACAAGCGTAGCAACAGTACATAAGAAGGCAGAGCTTAGCGAACGTTATAGTAGGTAACAGGTTCACTTTCTGTGTTGTACATTTGATTTTTCAGGTAATGGACCGATATTGTGCCTGAATGAACTCACCAGTATCAATATCATTTGCCAGCAGTTTTGCCACATAAGTGCCCATCTCTGTGTTCTCGAAGACAGTAATGGTGTAGGGATCGGACGAGAACTGAGGCGGGTTGTCATTGACGTCTTCAACAGTGATGTGGACGTCAGCCTCGCAGTACCGTCCTCCACCGTCCACTGCCCGCACTTTGAACTTGTGCTTGTTCTGCTCCTCTCGGTCTAGGGGCTGTGAAGTCTTCAACTCCCCTGAAGGTGGTACAGAAGATATTTGAGCAAAATACACACAAATAAAGACATACACTCTTTGAGGAGTAGAAAGAAGTAATTTGCTTTTTAAAGGACATGCAATAGAAAAAACAGTACAGACGAATGTAAAATTTGTGTAAGGAATGAATCTACATGTTTGTATATAAGACAAACCATGTATATGCTAAAGCACTGTAACCCCTTTGTCTGCTGTCTACTAACCAAGTAAAAAAACATCCAAACAAATGATGGCTTTCGGGGGAGAGAAGAGGGGTATAAATAAGTAATTGAACGCGAGAAGAGGGAAAAAATGGCAAAGAGAGTAGAGGGATGAAGGAAACCATCAGAATTGGCAGCTGAGAGCAGCTTGGAAGGACCCTGGGATGTGAGGCAGCCAGCATTACCACAACCTCTCTGGAAAACTCCAGAGCCTCTTGGCGGTCCTCATCTGCAATAATCCTACTTGTCTGCACTGAACAAAAAAACATCCCCTCTCCATAACAGTAGCACTGCTGCTAGAAACTCAGTAGTAAGAGTTGCCAAAAGACAGCTGCATGATATTGTTGCCTTGGTGTCAGTCTCTCAGCATATCAAACATGACATTTGATGTTTTTTTTACATTATTTTGGGATTGTATGCAGCAGCATAAATATTCTATAGCTGTTTAAATCTACTGGCTTAGTATAATTCGTACTTTCGTGCTTTAATTTTGAATTTTCTTTTAAAAACAGGTTGGTGGTGATTAACTGGCATTGTTTATCTTCTTTTTTCTTTCTTTTTTTTGTCCTAGAAGCCAGATGGAATCTCTGATTTAGAGGGTCTCCTAGAAGAAATAATTTGCAGGCAAGAGAAGTATAGCACTCATAAATTCAATTTACGTGTGCAACTCTGGATTTTAGTGCCACTGTGGGTTTTTCATCTGCCCCGCGGGGAAATGTTCTTGGCTGTTTTAAAAATGAATAAGTAAATAACAACTGGGCACAAGAAAACACGCTTGCCTCTTCTATTGCTAATAATGATTCACAGACACACAGACACACACACACACACACACACACACACACACAAAAGAAGAAAACAACTAACATTTTGCAGAGGGATCACCATTCTCAAATTGTTAGACACGCAGAGACACACCTGTATCAGAGTCAATGATGAACAATTCAGATCCAACTCCCTGGAGCTCATAAGAGATTTGGGCATTTGAGCGGATGTCGGCATCCGTTGCAGAGACCTGCAAGATGAGCCTGCCGGCAGGAGAGTCTTCTGAGACACTCTCACTGTACAGGGACTGGTGGACAGATGAATAAGAGGAAAATGGATGAGGGAAAGAAATGATAGTGAATACCAGCAAGAAAAGGGCACAACAATTGCAAATGAAGTGCTGAAATGACAACACAGTTGAGAAAAAAAAAATGGAATTTACCTTTTGGCATACAGGGCTGTTGTCATTGGCATCCAGCACCTTGACCTCTACAACGGCTTTGGCAGTAAAGATGCCATCACTGGCAGTAATGTTAAGGAGATAATTGTCCTTCTCTTCACGGTCCAAGGGCTTCCTGACAGAGACCTTCCATTCATTCTGAATGTGTTCAATGGCAAATTGGCCAAGTGGGTCCCCTCCTGTTTGGTGTTAAAAAGAAATATAGCACTTCAGGAAGATCAACAACTCAGAAGCAGCAAAGCAGCAGCAGTCATTAAAAAACACAAGGATATGGGTCTGTCCATCAATAATTACTGAAATTATCTTCACAAAGCAAACCCTTTTTTCTAAATCAAATATGTTTGGTACACAAGCAATTCCGCAAACCAAGAAACAACAGAAAATGTAGATGAATTAATGCTGCATTCTGATTCCTTTTGATATTCCCAGACTAGTTCATTACACTTGCTAATCAGTGCTAGAGGAAGTGTACCCTCCCAGTCTATTTACAAACATTATTCAGATATACAGTGTATATTATTAATATTATTATATATATTTCTGTATTATAATGACCTTTAATATTTGCCTTGAGCTTTGGCAGATTAGGCAATAACTTAAGACTCCTAACAGATAATAGGACTGTGTGATGTTTCAAAGATGAGATATTATCATCCTATTAAGTGGCATAAACGGATAATCTCCCCTCTAACAGTTTATGAAAAACTATTACACAAAGGAGTAGGGTGTAAACTGTCTGGGCTTACTTATCCTATTTATAATAATAATAATAAAAATAAAAATAATAATAAATGCCCACCTGTGATAAAGTAATTCACTTGTTTATTGATGTCCTCAGAATCATCATCTGTAGTGCTGAGTATAGCGATGACTCCGCTGGGAGGAGGGTCATCTTCGCTGACTGTGCCTTTGTAGATCTCTGCAGTGAAGCGGGGCGGGTTGTCGTTCACGTCAGCAACAGTAACCTCCACTCTGGTGCCATTAACGTGTTGGACTTTGTCGCCTTGGTCTGTGGCTAGGACGGCAATTGTGTATTTGTTCATCTTTTCGCGGTCCAGCTCTTTTAAGGTGGTCACCCATCCAGTTTCACTATTAATAGCAAACAGCTCGGAGATCTCCTGCGAGTTCTGCTTGGGGTCGAGGCTGTAAACCACATGACCGTTGGTTCCAGAGTCTTGGTCGGTGGCTTTGACTTGGATCACTTGAGCTCCACTTGGAAGGTTTTCCACAATGAAGGCCTCGTAAGGGTGTGACTCAAAGACAGGTTTGTTGTCATTAAGGTCCTTCACTTGGATGTTAACATTTACAGATGTCACTATGTCATAGTTCTCATGTTTGGTTTGGGAAAGCAAAGTGAGTTGGTACCATTTGGTCGTCTCATGGTCAAGGCTTTTCTGAAGCTTTAAGGCCCCACTGTCTCTGTCTACAACAAAAACCTCATCTTCATTGCTCTCAGGAGTGTTGCCCTTCACAAGGCTGTAAACGACTGGCTGCTCACTATCAGCCTGAATTACATCGATCTCTGTGCCAATGGGAAGGTCTTCAGCAATTGTGTAGCGGTAATGTGGTTCAGCAAATTTGGGAATTGGTGTCTCTGGTACAACAATCCTGATGTATACCTGTACAACAGAATGTTTGGGTGGATTTCCAGTATCCTTTGCCCTCACAAAAAATGCATAGAACTCATTTTCAAGTCCAATGAGACTCTCTTTGGTTGTAATGACTCCAGAGGTTGCGTGGATTTCAAAGTTCTCCACCACATTTTCAACATCTGCTTCGATTGAATACTCAATGTCAGCATTGCTTCCCTCATCCATGTCTGAAGCAGCAATTTTAACCACAGAGGTTCCCCTTGGGACATCTGATGCAATCGTGGCTTTGTACTCTGCTGCCCTGAATTGTGGGGCATTGTCATTAACATCTGTGAGAATGACATTCACTATAGAAAAGCCTACTTTTCCACCGCCGTCTTTAGCTATGAGAGAAATGGGAATAACCTTTTCAACTGTAATTTCACGATCGAGGCTCTCGAGAGTGAAAATCTCTCCATTTTCATTGACAGAAAATTTGTCTTTTGCAAAGTCATTCACAATCTGGTATGTTATTTGCCCATAAATGCCTTCGTCATCATCTGTGGCCTTTGCTTCTGCTACCAAGGTACCAATAGGTGAATTTTCAACAAGCTCTACCACATAGTCCACCTGAGTGAAAGTGGGGTTGTGGAAGTTGGCGCCAGTAACTGTTACCATAACAAGGGCTGAGCTTCTGTATACACCGTCTGATACTGATACATTGAGGTTGTAAAGAGGCTGCATATGTTGCCGACGGTGGTTGGAAATGGCAATGGCGCCTGTGTGTTTGTCGATGGAAAAGTTCTGATCCTCGTTGCCGGATATAATGGAGAACTCCAAAGTATCGGAGTCTGAGCTATCAGCATCAGATGCCTGGACTTGGGTGATGAAGTGTCCACGTGGGGCCAGCTCGCTAATAGTAGTTTTGTAAGTGTGCTCTGTAAATATTGGAGCATTGTCATTCAGGTCGGTAACGTCTATCGTCACAATTACATCACTTGATAGGGCTGGAACTCCTCCGTCCACAACACGGACTCTCAACTTGTGCTGCTGGATTTCCTCATGATCAAGAACTTGAGCTGTAGAGATTATTCCCGTGTGACGGTCAATACTGAAATAATCTGAACTCTTCCCCTTTTCCTCAACCAGCTGAAAGAATACTTCTTGGTTATTACCAGTATCAGGATCTTTGGCATCAACTTGCAAAATGGATGTACCAATGACAGAGGCCTCTGAAATATTGGCATAGTACACCTTCGACAGGAACACAGGGGCGTTGTCATTTACATCTTCCAGTATGATATCAACAAACACTTCAGAGTGTGCTCCAGTCAGAGAATCTGTGGCTCTCACATTTAATTTATAGGCAGGGTGTGTCTCAAAGTCCAGAGGCTGAATCACATGAATAACACCTGTGTTGAAATCAATTGAGAACTGTTTGAAAGGATCTCCTTCAGAGATGGTGTACACAATGCGAGGGCCTTCAGAATCATTGGCCTGTACATGAAGAACAGGTGTGTGTAAGGGAATGTTTTCAGGGATTTCAATGCTGTAAAAGGGCTTCTCAAACATAGGCATTGCTTTGTTCACCACTGTTATTGGCACTTCTACTTCTGCTGTTAATGCTACCTCTCCATTATCCTTTGCCATAACAACAACAACAAAGTCTGTGTTAAGTGCATCCTTTTCAAATTTCTTTTTGAGGGCGATTTCACCAGAGGGACTTATTTGAAAGTGCTCCTGGTGTTCCGTCAGGTGATAATGGATTTCTGCATTCGGGCCCATGTCTTTGTCCACTGCTGTGACTTGTCGGATGACCTGGCCTTCCTCTGCGTCCATCTGGACCAAGGCATGATAGGGAAGGTTCACAAACATAGGTTTATTGTCATTTACATCTTCCACTGTCACAGCTACAAGAACGTGAGTCCCATCTTCAGATTTGTCCTCTCTGGTGACCTCAACAACTATTTCAAATGTGTCCTGTGCCTCACGATCAAATGGAATCCCAGTGGTTGAGATTACGCCAGATGTGCGGCTGATTTCAAATCTGCTGTCAGGGTTCAAAATTTTGTAAAACAAGGGCTCGTTCACCTGGTTCCCAACAGCAGCAATGACAGCTAGTGTTTTTTTCTCAGAAAGGTTTTCTTGGATGTGGGCTTTGTAGGACTCCCTGGTAAACTTCAGCTTACTTTCCTTGTTTTCCTTAACATTTATTTTCACTGTAGCAACAGTAGCAAATCTACCATCAGAAACCCTGACCTTTAATTCATATCTGCTCCTGAGCTGTGTGACATTCTGAATAGAAATTATGCCTACAATTGGATCAATTTTAAATTTATCACCAATATTTCCCTCAGAGATGGAGAAGATAAGTTTGGAGTTAGGCCTAGAGTCTGAGTCTGTAGCATTGACTTTAATGACTTCCACCCCTTTGTAAGTTGGCACTATGACGGTTGTCTCATAGAGTTCTTGGCTAAAAACTGGTGGACAGTCATTAACATCAATTACTTCAATGGTCACGTTGGCTGGCGTCTCTGCAAATAGCCGTGGCATTCCTAGATCATGGACCTGGACTGTGAAGCGGAAAACACTCCTCTGTTCATAATCCAAAGCTGCTGTGATTCTTATTGCTCCGGTGCTTGAGTCAATGGCAAAATAGTTATGTGCATACGGTTCGACAATTTGGTAGATGAGCATGGCATTCTGGTCGCAATCAGCATCAGAGGCACGAATGACAAAAGGACTGCTTTCATGGGTCAGAACAACACTGTTGACTGGGGCTGACTCGCTGATTACTCCTTTGAATTCCCTCTGTAGAAAGATTGGAGTATTGTCATTTTCATCCTTGAGATGAATCAGTAGAGTTGCATTGCTGGCAAGTCCCGCCATGTTGGTGCCCTGTATGATGAGCTTGTATTGAGAGGTCGTCTCATAGTCTAAAGCTTTCTGGGTCACAACCACTCCAGAGTTAGGGTTTATATCAAATGCATTGTTAATGTTGCCACCTTTTATTTGATAGAAAACAGATGAATGGCTGTCGCCTGTGACCAAGCTCACAAAACTTCCTGGATGGACTGATTCACTGACTTCTGCAGAGTATTCTTTTTCGCTGAATCTGGGGGCTGCATTGTCAGAAACTGTTACCATAATGTTTACATTGGCTGTGGTTGACAGTGATGGTATTCCATTATCAGATGCTTTGACGGTCAGATCAAACAGGGTCTTGCTGCTGCGATCAAGCTCTTTGGCTACTGTAATTGTCCCAAGAACAGGGTTGATGGCAAATGAGTTTGCAACATTTCCTGTAAGAAACAGACAACAAAAGAAGAATCTATTAACGTGGCTGTACTATGTGTTGTACCAGGAAGATGTGGTTGAAAAGCATTTGCAATGTCAGAAATGCCATCAGTTTCACTCAAAACAAAGCAAGCAATAATTCAATTACACAAAGTCATTTTAGCTATGTCAAATGCATATGTCTTCAAACAAAAACGCTAAAAGCCACGTTTCTTGTTCTCATAGAACAGCATATTGTAGGAGAAAATCATTTTTCTTTTGTTCATGTTTATGGTCCCCAAATATGTTGCAGCAAAATCACATCACATGGTATTTAAAACAACATTAGGACAGATAAGACAAGGAAGAAGAAAACCATAGCATGTATACATTGCCACTCATACATAGACCAAAGCACTATGGGGAGGGGGATAGAGTTCCAGACCAGCTGGGAGAATAAACCAAATATACCTATTATTGTTCAGAACCTTCATTATTAAGAAGTTTGATGGCCTGTGGAACAAAGGAGAGCTTGGATCTGTTTTTTGTAAACATAGGAGCACAGTATCGTCGTCCTGAGGGTAGCAGTTCAAATGAGGAGGCAAGGGGGTGCTTCTGATTACCCACAATGCTATTTGCCTTTCTCAGTATTCTGTTTTTATATATATTTTCCATACTTGGGAATGGAATACCCGATAGTTTGCTGGAAGTTGTTATTATTTTTCTAATGTACTTCTTTCATCATGGGAAACTCTGAAGGGGGATCTACCCACGTCCCACGTCCTCCTCTATAATATAATATAGTCTTCAATATTCTCCTACTCCTTGTAAAGTCTTCCATTCATAATCAAGATCCAGTGGGCAGCAGGACTCAATATGACTCATGCATTTTTACGAGCTGATTTCATTTGCATTCATTTACAATGAAAGCTTTCTGTTATGAGAAAAAAACTAGGAAAATTGTGGCTCAACATAATGGCACATCAACCTTTTTTGTGCATTTACCTGATTCAATGCTATAGACAATGTCTGCGTTATAGCCCTTGTCTTTGTCAAGAGCTGTGACCTGGAGCACAGCCGAGCCTACGGCTGCGGATTCAAACACACGGCCAGAGTAAGGTGTGCCTATAAACCAGGGCGCATTGTCATTAGTGTCATCCACATTGACAATAACACGCACAAGGTTCCTCTTTACTGGGATGTCCTGGTCTCGGACCTAGAGAAGTGAAATTTAGAAAGAGACAGTGGACGGAGGAGGGAGGAAGAAAAGGAAGAAACAGTGACAAAGAGTGTTAGAGCCCTCAAGCGATAATTCATACTTCAATAGTAACATAATAAAACAGCAAATTATTCATATTTTGAAACCCAAAATATTTTTAATTTTACGCATGTTTAATTTTTCCAACGAAGCAAACATTTCTAAAATAAACTCCATTAAACAATATGTTGGAACATTTTGTAATTTATCAAGCTATTGTTAAATTGTCAGTGTTCATTGATTCATACCATGACGGTGAGGATGTGACGATGCATGGTCTCATGATCCAGTTGCTCAGCGGTGTACAGCGTGCCAGTTCCTGGGTCTAGTCTGAACTTCCTCAGGCTGAATGGATCAGTGCTGCTCAGGAGGGTAAAGGTCAGTTTGTTCTTCTCGTCTCTGTCCACGGCACTGATCTGCAGCACTTCAGTCCCTGCTGGTTTGTCTTCAGGGACATTAACCTCATACACCTCCTGAGAGAACTGTGGCCGGTGGTTGTTGGTGTCAATTACACGGATAAGCACCTGCAGGAGAAAAAACATCGTAGAGAATATACACTTTTAACACCGGACTTACATTATAACCCAAATCATGCATGTGAAAATACTTTTGAGGCTATTATCTGTTTCTAATTTCATTCAGTCATTCTGTACTTCAGATGGCCTTGTTTCAGAGGATAACTTGGTTGTTGTATAGGTCAAAACAATTCAAGTGTTACAAGTTAGTTATTGTTGAACATTTATTTGGTGAAAAGCACAAACAGGGTAATTCTGAAGCAGTAGTTCCCAAACTGGATTAAGTTTCTGTAAAGGTTACAGTTTGTGTTAGGAGTATGTGCAATGTAATGTAATAACCAGAAATTTAATTTCAACTTTAAGTTCTCCCAGGCTCTTCAGTAATGCGCAGCGTTATGTCGATATAGACCAAATCGATACATACATCTGATGGCAAAAGCAACATTTTAACTGAAGTGCAACTTGGTGCTGCTAACAGCAAAAACAAGAAATCAATGCTGAAAAACCACAATGCATCTAAATGAACTGTGAGCAGGAGTGCGTATTACATTGACAGTACATGTGTAATCAACCATTCGACAGTGAGTTGTCAACTGTGATGGGTTAGAAAGCCGATCCATGGACATATATCAGATACAATATTCTGCTTATGTTTTCACAAACGACCGGAAACCAATCTCTACACATGTGCGTCTTGCTTTGGACAGCAAAAAAGTGCAGTCGCTGTGTATTTTGCCACACACACAACAAAGAATTTAACATCCCCAAACTGTAAAATTCCACTGGGAGCATGTTTTATCAACACCAGCCACTCGTCTAGTGGACTTCCGACAGAGGATTACGGAGAGCTGCTGGAATGCCATCTCTGCTTCCCAGACCAGCAAGGGGCTTCTACCATTGCCAAACATGAGAAACAAAGGGATCAGCAAAGATTAGACACCTGCATTCCAAACACCAGGGGGTGATGTCCCGCAAGGAAAAAAAGGCAAAGCCGAGCTGTTTTGTGCAGGAACAGTGAAGGGGACTACAGTCCCAAAAGTTCTGACTAGCTGACAGGTCACTAGCTGACCAGGATTTGTTAGATCTCTGGTCAACACATATGCCCACTGTTGTTTTTCGTCATAATACTGTTTGTTGCGCCTATATCAGAGACAAATATAGACTCAACCTGACAGCACTGATAACATTTACAATCTGCTGTGTGCTGTGATGTTGGCAATGCTGCTGAAGCTCACAGATGTCATCTTGCAGGGGGAGTGTTAGGCTACATGCTGCCTGTCAGTGCTAAAAAACTGGCTGTTTGCCACCAGTCATGTGTCATGAGCAACCCATGTCGCAGTGCTAATCAGGATGCGTAATGTAAAATAAATATAATTTCCTAATTTACCCTGAAACAGCGTATGAAATGGGGCTTCTAGCATATGTTGCACCCTCAGCGGGCTGCCAAGCTATCCCATTCCAAGCATGTCTTCTCATGCCAGACATCATATAGCACCACAGCCACAATGTCTCACAATACATCTTTTACACACGCAGATGCACATGCATGCACCCCCACACACAGGCTCATAAAATTTGCACTTCCACACATGTATCCACGCAAAGAGGCTGTCCACGTGTCTCAATCTGGCCAGTGTCAGATAACACGTCTTGTGAATAGTGAGGAAGGTGGCAAGAGCTGATAGTGCTGTCAAGAAGCAGAAAGGAATGGAACCTGGTCAGTGGTATCCACATCTATCCACAATGTACGATTTCAGATGGTTTAGAAAGTACACAAAGGGCTATTCAGCCTCTATATGCACACAAACTCGGTTGTTCCTTTTGCAAGCAGGCTCTACAACACTTCAAAGGAACTTTGCCCCCAAACATCACAAAGCAGTATGATACAGCCTGACTGCAGCAGAAATGCTGGTGTAGAAGAAAAGTCTGTAGCCTTTGTATATGGCTTCCTCTGGGAAATCTGAAGAGGAACGAGATTGAGACTGAGACTGAGACGTGACAGATGGAGATACTAAAAACAAAAAAGTGCTAAAAAAGTGCTGTAAGGGTGAGATGAGTATGAAAGAGAAGTGATGGTGAAAAAAACAAAAGAAAGCTCAGGGAAATGGTCAAATTTAGAAAAGATAGGTTTTGGGTGAGAATGACACACATGTAATAAAATGCATTAAAAATCAGTCCTAGATACAATAGGCAGCTTTGATACTGAATGTAAGAAAACATAACTGTGACTGAATGAGGTAAGCCTTCGAGTGAGACATAAAGAGAGTCTTTGTAATGTGGACTGAGATATCATGAGAAACAGGAGACCAGGAACAGATTGTGAGCAGAACAGCTTGAGGTACTTCTGCATGGCCACGGGAGGATGTCATATACTTGGAGATGGGGGAAGGGAGGCTGGGCTGCATGCCGAGCCTGCCTTGTTGGCGCAGCTCCTGGCTATGAGAGACCCAAGCTAGAATGCGGCACCCCTTGTCTACATCATCAGCTGATCCTTCAGAGACGCCTTCATGGAATTACAGCGTTCAAATGGAAAGCATATAACTGAAAGGCCGACTGTTTCCCATAGACCTCCCACAGACCATGAGCTTCATACTGATATCACCACTGGAGCCCCAGGCAGGTTGGAGTTGACATTATGTTTCAATTTTCAGTTCATAGTTTGTCACTGTCATTTGAATACAAAAAAAAAAAAAACATTCAAAAAGAAAAGCGTGCTTAAGAGATCACAAACGAAAACGGAGCCTTCTGAATAACCAAACACCTTTTTGTGTGTTGTGTATCCAGAAAAAAAAGACACATAGGGGCTTGCATTGTGCTCATTGTCCTTCTGTGCCATGCGTAGGAGAGGAAGCCCCCCCGCCAGGTGGCAGGTTCTGGGCATAGGCAGGGCACTGGCACCAAAGCACTCCAACATGTTCCCAAAACAGGATTAACACAGCCCACTACCCACAGAGGTCCATCGTTCTTGTTTGCATGTTATTCTACCTAAACAGAATATCATCATCATCATCATCATCATCATCATCATCAACCTGGCATGCCTGGCCAATAAATGTGGAGCTCCTTAAAAAACGGAGCGGGAGAAAATCTGAAAAAAAGTCAAAGAGGGATAGAAGAAGAGAGAGAACAAAAAGGGAGAAAAAAAACATTCCAAGTAGAGAGAAAATAGGCCATACAGTCTGGCAGCACAGCTTCCTCATGACTTTGATTTGAGGAATAGATAGTCCGACATTTTGCATGATCGGGTAGATATAATTTGCAGTGGAAATTCAGTATGACTTGTTTTAAAAACATGCTGTCCCGAAGACAATTAATTCATATTCAATAACAAACAACTCTTTTGCATTTGACTCCCTTTTAAATTTGTCTCTTATTGGAATTGTTGCGAATACAGATACAGAGAAAACTGATTACTCAGCATCTGTCTTTTATGTAATAACCTACAGATTATAAAATGTCTTCAAGTGTTTAATGGGTTATCCTAATTCTGAACAATGAAGTGAATTAACTAAGGGGTTAATATTATTAGCCTGCCTTGAAAAGGCAATGAGCCAAGCAACTTAAAAAGTAAATGAATACATTTCAGTGTGCATTGACACAACGTTCATAACCATAGCCCCATTGGTTACTCCTAACAAAAAAAACAACATGTATCTCTCTGCAAGAGGTGCATTTACAGATTTCTGTTAAAAGCCCTGCTGACAGAGCAAATACTTGCAATGCTGAACAATGTTATCGCATAAACAAGTTAGTAGCCAAAACACTCAGATGGATTTCCTGAAACATGAAGCACTCCATACTCTAAATCCTCAGGACATTTAAGGTTCCCCCGTATACTAGTGCAAGTCAACTGACTGATACTATATGTGATATATCAAATATGAAATCAATGGAGGCTGACTCTATGAGATGTCAGTGTTTTCAATAGTTTTTCCTGGTTACAAAATTTGAAATTGATGTAATGTGAATTGCTTTGCTTTATTACAGTCTATGTCCTCTTTCTGTAGTGTTTATTGTCTGTAACTATATGTTGTCATGTGCTGTTGCATGTCAAAGCAGACAGGCCAACAAAAGTTAGGATTTTTGTTTTTGATGGAAAAAATAATAAAGAATACATTTCCACTGTCTTTTTATTACTAGCCTGCCATTTTTGGGGATTGCTAAAGTCTCTGATGTTAATACTGAAAGCCTTTTTTGGTCACCTATTGGAATGGGCACAGAGAACCAATTCCTACTTGGAATCGTTTCAAAAATTACGATTCCAGTAGAATCATTTCTTTATTGGCATTGTTTGGACTCGTTTAAAGGATTCGGTTTCAAATCCGATCATCGCTTCCCAATTTAAAATGTGCAAGTTTTGGCTTCCGAAGCAGACAGGCGCTTGTTGTGTTGAAGCCTTGGAGTGCAGTAAGGAGCGCTCTTGTGTGGCTTTATTTTACAGTGAAAAAGCCCTGGAAAACTGCAAACCGCCATTGACTCAAAATAAAATATTTCTCTTATTTTTGAAAATAGGTTTCAACTCCACCCCTCGAAAGAATCGGAATAGAAAATTGATTAGAACTGAAAATAATTGAAACTAAGAATCGGAATTGGAATCAGACTTGTTAAAACCCAAACAATCTATTTGGCTCTCAGCATATTCCAGGCAACTGGCCTAATTCACGTCACAAGTTTGGTTTATGGAGCATACAAATGCAGTAAATCCGTTCCCTCTATGGAAAACAGCTGACCTACAATGATCAGCTGGGTCCACAGGACTGACTCTTAGATACTAGCACTCATCTACAAGAGAGCTTAGCAGACAGAGCTCTAATAATACATTAAAAAGGCATGTGCGTGCAGAGCAAAAAGTGCGCTTTTGCAGGAAATAAGCTTTATCTGATTTACTGTACAAGTGATTATTGTTTGACCCATTTGTTGTGTGAAACTGATGGTTGAAATGAGCTGTGATAGCTTGTAGAGATGTATTTTAATAAAGCTGATCATAAAGCAGTAACTATAAAACTTGTGATCATGTGAGCAAAATTTGAGGTAGTGTGCACAGTTTGCTGCTGTAGGTTTTGAAGATAGTTTTTTTCCTTGCGATATTTACTGCGATATGAAAAAAGAAAAAGTAATTTTTAAAAGATGACATAAATAGCTCTATTTGGAAAGAATAAATCATCCTCGACTACTGCGCTGATTTTGTAGGGGAGTGCATCTACATAGAAGAAACAAATTAAAAAATAATCTTTTCTAATGTGAACCATTCTTTGTTGAACTTTAATGCTTTACAACCACCAAAGCAAGTAAACGCTGTGACTAACGTTACTCTTCTGAAGTGATTTGGGGAAGGGAAATTATGTAGAAATACGCTGGTTGACTAGCATGACACCACTGTATTCATATAATACTATTACTCCAGGCTAAAGTGTATGACAGTGACTGCATGTTGCTTCCTCTAAATTTCAGGTTGTGGTCGACTAGCGGGGCCAGCTTGTTTGTTTGATAAATTGACCAGACCTGCATGTCACACACACTAGCAACAAACTCTGTGTATACAAGAAATATTAAATGTGATGTGACTATCGCACATGCGCACATCGCGATGTTGATGCTAAAACACTATATCGTTCAGCCCTAACCCCCTCACACCCCCACTCACACACCCCCACCCACACTCTCTCTTCTCTCTTTAATGTATTAACTCTAGAGCTTACAAGATACATAATCAATCAATCAACATTTATTGATATAGCACTTTACAGCAACCAACAGGTGTCCAAAGTATTTATATCAACCAAGAATAAACAAAGACAATATTCAATAAAAGACAAGAAAAAAAACAAAAAACACATGAAGCATAGAAAACAGTAAAACAGATAAAGTTGCCTATAATCATCAGAAAAAGAGTTGTTGCACCACTACTGCGTATTAAAAGCCATTCTAAATAAATAAGTTTTAAGTTTTGATTTAAAATGAACAACATCCGTTACAGTGCGAATGTCAAGGGAGGGGGGGGCTTGTTCCAGTGTTTTGGACCAGCAACAGCGAAGGCCCGATCGCCCCACTGCTTGTACCTCGAGCTTGGGACTTCTAAAGTCCGTAGATCGGAAGACCGCAGTGTTAACTAGTGCTTTCAAATCAACAGTCAACACATGACGCCGCAGTAAGTGCAGAATGTGATTGACGTGTTCCAGGAGAAAAACCTAAATAGCCAACAGACTAAAGAAGACAGACATCAACAGGTGTTTTAAACTTTGGTTCGAGTATAGGGGCGAACTTTTTGAAGTCAATCGGCTCACACAGTTGTGTAGACATCCCAGTATTAATCCACATATTAACCCGCTTTTGGTTTTCCTGCGTATTTGCTAACCAGCTATCGGGTCGTTGGTGAAAGCCTGCCTGTAGTGGTCTCTGTCCTGCTGCTGGTCCTAGATATCCATACATCCGTGGCCGTAACATTACCGGGGTTAGCTTCTGTCTCGGTAAAAGGGGGCTTGGCATTCTCCTTTACCTTGTTAAGGTAAGCTAGCTTAGCCTCCTTGTGTTGCTTTCTCAAATGTAGGCTACTTTCACATTTTTGGGATGTTTCCCTGTAAAAAACTGTCCACCTATTTTACCACCTTACACTGCAAGGCACTTGCTTTTATCTGACATAGTCATAATCAAATAGGACTCTGCCGCTTTCTTCCAACTTTCGGTACCGCTATAATGCCACGCACAGACTATGTTGTTTGTTATGTTCAATTTTACATGGAATGTTGGAATTTCTGTGATCCTAGTTAAAAAATATACACGTCTACAGGAAATGTCACGGTTGGAAAGATATGTTATTTGCTCCATGAAAGACATTGACAAAGCCAAAACTAAGGACATTTACTAATATTAATTAATTTTAATCAAATAAAACAGAATTTTTGTTGGCACACAGCGCATCACCACAAGCCTGTAAACATAGAGGCTTCAATAAAGAGAAGGGAGAGCATTGCATCGCTTTAAAACTTTTTTTTATACAGTCTATGTTTAAAACTCTGTATATATATATATATATTTTTTTTTAAACAAATTTATTTAAAAATCTAATCAAGAACAGGGTGAATCAAGATCGCGATTTTATAACAGTTGATCGCGCAGGCCTAATAGGCAGTCTAGGTGTTTTTGGGGTAAATTACATTTTATAACACCACTGTTAAACGTCAAAGTAAACTAAATCATTCCCTGTCATGTGGAAGGGTTGCCAGTACAGTCGGCCCCACTGAGAATCAGGCTCCTCTGAGAATTGGATCTTTTGAATAAGTTAACCTTTGAATGTGATTAATTTGACTTAAAATGTCACAGCGTGTAGTATTGCTGAGATGCTTTTAAATAAGTGTCTGTTGCCAGGGCTTTAAAGAAAAGTGCTTTATGTGGAGAGAAAATCATGGCTGAGAAAATAGGTACTGTGGCTGTTTTTTAAGGTTCTCCACTAAACTAAAGGACGTGCTGCTTCCTCGGATGAGCTGCAAAATGCCAGCGGAGGCAACGCTTCATCCAAGGCTCAGTGGAGCACAGCAACCACATGATGAAAGGCTTTATTCATACAGAGTGACAACAAATAGATTCTTTTCCAGCTACAGTTCTCTGAAGCTCCACTTTGAGGACAAAGGACAAAACATTTTGAATGCCACCATCCCATATGACCCCAAACTACCATGTAAAAAACTTGAAAATCTCATAGACAAGGCATGACCATCTCAACAAAAACCAAAGACAACTTGCATGCTTAAAAGCTTTTATGATAGCAGTTCAGCTTTGGTATCAGCTGGGGAGCAAGATATATGCACAACGGATAACATTAGCATATTCATATTTTAAAATGCAAGTATGCAACTGCTTTGGAAGTTTTTGGAAGCAACTTTAACTTTCATCTTTCATCAAAATGGTTCACATAGGGTCTTATACGGTCCTACCTAATACTTCTTCTACTGCATATAAGCTTATTTCAGTTGATTTAGCTGTCAGTTTCCTGACTGTAGCATGAGCTTACTTGTATATGTATGAGGATAATATATTCAGTTATTTAGAATCTCTTCAGAAAATACCAAGGCAATATGTTTCTTTCAGGAAACATTCACAGGTTCAGAGAGGGAGAAACACAGCAGAGGGAGGAGTGAAGGGGGCTCAAGAATGTACTGTATACTTAAAAAAAAAAAAAATAAACTCTGGCTAGACGGCCCCATCATCGCAGAAGCTCTGAGTCAGGACTGAGACAATGGAAGATTCCTGGAGTTCAATGCTCAACTGCAATGGCAGAGAACAGAGGATGAGGAACGCTGACTAACCATATCATGGTTTAAAAACTTGTTCAACAAAAGAGTCTTCATTAAGTCTATTTTAGAATATTTCTTTCTTTCTTTCTTTCTTTCTTTCTTTCTTTCTTTCTTTCTTTCTTTCTTTCTTTCTTTCTATAAACACACAACATCATTCCATTGAATCCAAACTATCCCTTTAAAACACCTGCAGCCGACCAGCAACCGCCATGTTCTATGAGGTAAAATTACTGATTTTGTGTTAAGGAGTCTGGTGGCTTTGAAGAGAGCATAGATGGATATAATGGCTTCAGTTCCTCACTGGAAAGTGCTGTCTACAGCAACGTGGAGCACTGAATATATTCTAAATAAAGCATACTTAAACTAATACCTGATACAACTCCACTTCAAAAAAAATGCTTTGTATCAATCTACAGCCAGGAGATGGTTAGTTTAACTTGAAAACAAGGGGAAACCGCCAGCCCGGCTCTGTCAGAAAGGGGAAAATCTCCCTACCTTACCAGCCCCAAAGTTTTGAGTGTCTTTTCATCACTTAAGGTGGCCAGTTAACCAGCGAAGCACTTCCACCAGCTACAAAATAGTGCGGCACATAACCTCAACATCACCTCACCTCAGACACCTCAACCTCAACAAGACTCCCCTGTTTCCAGTCCTATTGCCAATCTAAACATGGTAGCTGCTGGTTGTAGCCTTGCATTGAACAAACAGATATGAGAGTGGTATTATGTAAATAAGCATATTTCCCAAAATGTCAAACTATTTATATATATTTTTAATCTATCTCCCTATCTGGTGATAAAACACAATTTAACCACACCACACAGGCAGCAACAGACAACAAAAGAAGATGTCAGCACAGCCTGACCATATTATATTCCATATTTTTTGTATTATCTCTCCAGTTTTTTTTTTCAAGGCCACAATAAACAGTTATGGTCATGTAAGGATGTAATGAGACTCATACCAATAAACTGCCATTTTCCCGGGCCAGTTGAGAGCATCACAACGTAAACACATCACAACAAACAGGACAGTTTGGGCAATGCTTCACTCATTACCCGTCCCTTTGCTCCAACTACTATATCTCACATGAGAAAAACAGAACCATGACAACTGCCTCATCAGCTTCCAACCGTTTCATTAGTGTTTCAATTACCTGGGTGCTGACAGTCCGTGTCCCATCTGTGGCTTCCACCGTCAGGTTGTAATTTGATTTCTGCTCGGAGTCCAGGGGCCGTGCAACAATCAAGGTTCCACTGGCCTTGCCCACGTCAAAGCGGCTATCATAATTACCACCTGTGGAATTATTATTTTTTTGGACAAACAAGGAAGGACAAAAGATTAGTGACAACTCATTGCTTAGTTGTGTGCATGTAGCAAGGTTACACAAACACAAAATGGGGGGTGCTGAGATGGGCATACAAACATCCATTTTTTTGCTGTGCTAATGTCAAAGACAATAATGAATAGATACATGAATGTTGATGATATCATTAACTGTCAGTGTTGTTGGTCTAAAAAAGTAATAGTAATAGCTATTTCATGCAATTCATCCTAACACAAACAAGATGGGTACATAACAGTGATGAAGGGATAATAGGGCTGTACATATGTGATAAACAATAACATTGGTGAATATCGCGGTAACGATAATACTTGCGATAAATAAATGTTGTTGTTGTTGAATTCAAAACAAAACATTTTCAACAATCTTTTATTGAAGAAATTGACCAATTAAATTGAATATAAAAAGCATCACTAAAAATAGAATGACATTACATTTTAATGTGGTTTTCTAGTGATATTTTCTTTCAACTAACACAAAAAATCAGTTTTGTGTCTACCACAAAATGGCGCAGCTTTTCGCAATGTGTATATTGCGCCCGTTGATATTGCGATGATGATTAAAAAAAAACTACAAATTGTGCAGCTCTAATGTATAACACCACAATACATCCTTTTATATACCATGATGCTAAACTCTTAAGGACCAACCACACACAAGTGGATATAAAATGGAGCTCAAATTCACACAAGGAGAGGCGGTTTCTACTACTTCTCGTGAGACTCTTAATCAGGTCACGAGTTTAGGGGGAAAAAATGTGGCACAACATCAATCCAGCGGCACAACACAATTCAACCACAGCCAACAGGCAGCACCAACACGGTGGAGGATGATCTCTTAACACAGCACAGCCTATTAGGAAATCCCAGCAGCTACCTTCTGCTGTACAGTTGTGGTCACAAGCCATCTGTAGGATGTAAAACATCTCAGTATCCTCTATGCCGTCTTGCAAAAATCCAACCAAACAGAACATTCCAGAGAAAAAAGGAAAGTAGTAAGCAGAGCACAGAAAGAGACAAGAGAAGAAAAGAGACTTGTCAGTCAAACATTGATTAAAGGGAGGCAGGAAGGAAGAAGAGGCAAGCATTTTTGAAAGCAGTCAATTTAAGTCTTCTCATGCACAAAGTGCCTTTCAAAAATGTAAAAAGAAAACACATTCAAGAGAGGACAAATTAAATGATAACACTTCAAAACAGAGCTGCCAATTAAAATTGAAAGGCAATATAGTGCATCTCACTTGGCTCACACGGTGAAGCTAGGACAACTATCAATATTTATTGTTTATGAGCTAATAATTCATGATATAATTATGTTTTGAGCCATTAATTCATACTACAATTGTGTTATCTAATCTGCTCTACAAAGGCAGAGAGCACTAATACAGAAACAGTGGAACTGATAAGCTTTGAAACTTTTTAAACCTTCATTTTATGCATGTTTAGGTTGATGGAGAACTTACATACTGCCATAAATGCTGCACTGCACCTGCCTTTTTACACTCTTCAGGGGGAACCACAGTATTTACAGACAAAATGTGTTCTTTTTTGTCCATTTTGGATCATTTAAAAATAAACTTTATTTCAATTGAATAATTATAGGAATTAAATATCTGTCTAATTAAATATTTTAAGGTAGTAAATAATTCACATGAAATCCACTTGAGTCAAAACTTTAGATTGCAGCTACTGCCACACTGCTAAGCTAGTTTAGCTGTTCTCCATCATAACAGGATTTATTTACTGCCTCCACATTTAATTGCAAACTGAATTATCAATATGTTGGTTCATCAAAATGTATATATTTATATATAAACATGTGAATATTTTTCAGTTACAGAATACAGCCATGGAAACATCTGTGACTACATTTAGTTTTAGCTAAGGCTAGCCGTGGCTATCTATCCTGCTAGCTTACACATGATGTGCCTCTACTGATTTTTTACTGATTTTTATGCATTCTGTGACAATACTATGCTGTTTTCACAAAATTATACATTTCTATGGAATGATAATTTTTTATATTGAAAGTCAGTTTTGACAAAATATAAATGTATAGTGACTGCATATTGGCTTTGTAAGGAAGCCAACTTGGCTAAGGAAGTCAGATTTATATCTGAAAACTTGAAAATGTCATAATATACTTTGTGCTATAAAACAATATTGCCTTTCCAATTACAGTTTTCTTTAAAGTAATTTTCCATATTACCCAGACATAGTACGCACACACCATGTTAGTCCTAAAAAGAGCTTTTCCACCTACGATGCATTTCTATGGCATTTCTGCAGTATGCATGCATACACACAACAGAGAACCATGCGAAGGAAGCAATACCTGTGATTTCAAACCACACGGGAACTTCGGAGGATTCTGTGGCGACGACCCCCACCATGTGCGCCACAGGGTCGCTTTCCATTACAGAAAAGGTGAACGGGGACTCCTCAAAAAGCAGGGGAGCGGCATCGGCTGGCAATTCTGGCTTGGGAATCCACTCGATATGCAGACGACAAGAGGAGGATTTCTGAGGGCGTCCATTGTCGACGGCTTTAATCTGAGAGAGAAGCGGGGAATGAAAGACGTTACACAGTGTTATGCAAGATTTTGTTGCAAATGAGTTTCTGTGCTGCTCTCTGGCAGGTCCTCTGCCTGACACTCTTCAGGAGTAAAATGTTTGGCTATGTAGCTGCTAGTTAATGCTTAAAGCTAAAATACTCCAATAAACCATATTATATTGTAGTAAAGTATAAGTACTGATTTATGGCACTACTTCACAGAATTGGTTGTGTTTTAATCGTAAAAGCTTTTATATACTTTGAGCTATCAACATGGCAAGAGAACCGTGCATTTTGGATAACAAAACACCCTTTGTGTGGTATTCTTTTGTGATTTAACCTTTTGTGTGGCATCAATTACTGTAAACTCTGGTGGGCAGTGTCTTCTTGCAGTAGGAGACACAACTTTGGATGGGTGGGGACACAAAAATCTAGGTGAAAACCAGTTTAAACCAAAAAAGATTAGCGTTAAGTATCACCTCGGCGGTTTGGACAGCTGACTGTGATGACTACATAGAGGCAAGTTCTTGCTCTTTGTCTCATAGGTGGAAGATTAAAAGATAACAATTGTTTTTTTTTATTTATTTTTTTACACATATTAATTATTCTAAGATACTTAAAAAAACAGCTGCCAAGATGAGTAGAAACTGGTGCTGTAGAGCTGTTCACTGTAACAATGGCTGTTAGTGGCCAAAGATAAGTCCCATCAATGACTGATAAATGTGGCTCTTGATGAAGAAGGCACCACAGTAATAAGACCATGGTAATACAGCAAAAAGACTTGTAAAAATGAGATCCTAATTGGATAGTGTGAACTGGTGTTTGGAACGTGCTCCTTAAAGTGTAAAGTAGAAGCTTTTTGTAAGCAATTTTCTTCTTCACTTGTGGACCAACATGATGTGTGTGGACCAATTATCTTTTATGAGTATTTTATATAAACTTTTGAATGCAAAAACTAAACAAAATGAGAGTGGAGAAACAAATGGGGTAACACTTGAGAGGAAGAGGAAAATGCATCAGTAAAACAATTAACAAGCATCAACATTTACTGCTCACTGAGAGACTGTCAGGCTGAAGACACGGTGAAACCCTGGGATTAGAGACTCACTGTAAGGATGTCGTATTCTCCAGCAGAAGAGAACTTCTTGGAAGACACCAGGCCGGTCTTGGGCTCAATGAAGAACTTTCCGTTTTCATCTCCCTCCTCGATGCTGTAAGAGATCTCGGAATTAGGTCCCTCATCACGGTCTGATGCGATGACTCGATACACCGGATCTCTCTTCGCGGCTCTGTCTTTCTCAGGCTTCTCCCGCTCCGGGAGCTTGATCTTGTAGATCTTCTCCAGGAACAATGGCCTGTTGTCATTCTCATCAAGAACTCGGACGATGACGCGGACAGTGGTGGATTTGGCAGGAACGCCATGGTCAGTGACTGTGATCTGGGGAGACGGAATAAATACTTCAGAACAAGACATATAGTACGTAGGCCTCAAAGGCTTGGGGCTGACAACCAGGAAGCAAATATTATCTGATGCAGTGAACTATAAATTCCATTCAATATATCTCATGCTCATTTTGTTTTCTTTAGATACAGTAAAGACCTTAAAAAAGGTTGATAATTCCAGTTAAATCATTAAACATCATGTAAAAATGTCAAGATCAAGACAGCTGTGTTAGAAACTTATCATTCCAAAGCCTAAGATGAATCAAAGAAGAGATGAAAAACGGTGAGCGTTCTTTTTCCCCTTCATCACGCTTTCATTCCACTTCTTTCTGCCAAAGTTAAAGGCAACTATTTTTGAGATTTGCTGGCAGAGAGTCTTTTCCAATACACCTTCTTCACTTAAAAATACAGAAACAGTCTGTTACCCATTGACCTAATAATCTAATCTCCACAGTATAATGTATGAATCCAGTCAAATTGAAATTGAAAATACTTCTCTGACTAAAAGTGGTTTGAAGTTGTGAAATGGGGGACTTTTTTTAACTACCTATACAAATCTCTGAGTCTTGTAGGGCAAAATTCGCCAGCAGGGAAATACAAGACTAAATTGGGTTTTATGTATTTTCAACCCTGATAGAGAGAGAAAGAGCAGCAATTTTGGTCCCTTGGTTTTGTGATTGTTTGGTTCAAATGACTTGGTCTGCTTGAATGTTAAGTGCAGCATGACACTAGTGGGGCTTTTAGACTCTTGAGCCCCTATTTTAACCTTATAATAAGGATTTCATAATCTAATTGTATGCATAAAAATACACAGTCACAAGCACCCAAATCAATCAGGGAGTATACATTCAGGATCAGCTCTGTTGCACACGGTGATGTAATGAACAGATTACTTTGGGAATTATATAATGTAAAAGAGCACTGTTGCCCGTGGGGAGTCACTGGTGGGTTGGTGTATTCAGGCTTTGTTTAATCTAGAGGCTGTTGTGGTGAACTTAAAACTTTCCTAATATGAAATTATGTTTAATATGTTTGCCTGTGATCATGACAACAGTAGCTTGCATGGCTGCGATACGAACAACGACCAGAGCTAATTATTTTTAATTAGCTGCACCTCTTCACTCTGATAGCACCAGCTGCACTGACTCTGCTGCTATGTGTCAAACTTACAAACAAAGATTTTGCACTGCTAATAACCATTATGCCTAACTGCACTCAACTAAAGGCCGGAGGCTTTTAAAACCCCAGAAGTATTGAGTATAAAAGACAGTGTCACACAACTGAATCATTATTTGGGCCTTAATTTAAGCCATGACATCAAGCGTTACTTCTGCTTTGTCATATGTGCCATGATTTAACACTGGCATGTGTCTTCAGAGAGTGCACAGTTGGAAAAGTTTAATCAAAAGTAAAGAGCCACAGGCTGACCTAAACAAACACAATTTCCATCTAGTCGTACAGAAATGGGCTCAAGGGTTGCATGTCTGAGAGCTGGCATAGATTTGAGCATTTCTCGCTTCAAGTTGCAAAATACTGTAGAAGGGCAGAACAAATGTCACAGTCATTTAAGACCATCTGCTAAGTGCTTCACTAAAACCAGTCAGGAGTCCAGTGCCAGGCACACACCATTTGGTGCTATAGTTTAAATTACTAAAGTAATGTGTTTTTTGTTTTCCTCGCAGTGTCTGCAGCTGTCTGTGCTATTTACATGAGTGGAATTAATTAAATGGGATGTTTCTCTCTGGGACGATATGTTGGTGCACATCTTGTCCTGTGTACTGAGCATTTCCATTATGATCACATGAGCTTTGTAGTGACTGATATCCCTGATTATGTAAAATACCTTGAAAAGGCACTCTGTTGGTGGAAGTAGGCCTAATAAGTATTGAAATGAAATGTCCCAGCAGAGTACCTCAACAAAACTACTATGTGTGTAACTGTGTGCATGCACACTATTCATCACTACGCCATCTCTCTTTGAAACATTTTCATCAAAAGCCTTTCTTTGGTAATTAGGCAAACCACACAAAGGACAGAGACGTTACACCAGAGGGAGTATTGCATCAGTATAGCACTGCTGTGAAGTGTTGTGAGTCAATCCATTATATTCTGATTATTTATTGCGAAACCTTTAGCTTTTTCTGAACGACCATATGTAAGTAGTGTTGTTTTAATGATTCAATGTTAACTAAAATAACTTTGGGATCGGGACAATTTTTTTAGGACTTTAAAAGTAGAAAGCAGATGTTTACACGGTGTCATGTTTATATAGAGCAATTTTCTCTCTATTTCATTGTCAAACGTGCATTTCAGAGGACCAATGCCTGCTGCACTTTTAAATTACATTGAGAAAAAAAAATATATATATCTTATTGGTAAAATATGGCTACTTCTAGGATGTTTCTACAGCAGGACCTTTCCTAGGGGACCAAAAACCTTTTGGCAAACTATGAGGAGTTTAATTAAAAGCATTTTTGGAATCAGCCCACTCCTCACAGTTCTTCATATGCAGTGGAAACCCAAACAGGAATGCTCAGAGTGGAAGTTTCAATTCCTACTGTAGTTTACTCTAATATCTTAGTCAAATAGGCCAGACTAGCAACATATCCAGGTATGCTTATGCCAACTGCATGCTGGGATAGGATCCAGACAACAGATGTGAACAGTCCATTCACCTCTGCCTTTCAAATTTAATGTTCTCTCTTCAGTCCCAGACCTGAATCCTAAGCATGTCCTGGCATGTCCCACTTAGGCTATTTACCCACCCCCCGCCTTCCTGGGACGGAGGTCTCTCATCCTGCCGCTACAGCCACTCAGACTATCAGGAGCAGCTTTGCCTTTTCTCAAATTCCCCCGCTGCTTTTCTACCTTGTGCTCTCCGTCTCTTTCACACACAGGCACACGACAACTACCAACCCCCATCCTTCTTATCATAAAAGCTGAAGGCCCCCTGTGCTCCCTCCACCTCCTCTTAGCATTTGGTGCAAACAATGCTGACACAGCCCCCACCCTACTTGCTCCACATGTTCCACATGGCCCCACATGTTGCATTTCTCCTTCTACAACAAGCTCATACAAAAACTTCAACACTGGTTAGGACTTTTTTAGATTTGTTCTGCAAGCACCCAGTTCACACCGAAGGCATGTGCGCACACATATTCTTCTTAGTCATGATTATCCCTCAATTAGCTGCCCTGAGGATACACTAATGTGTGTGTGTGTGTGTGTGTGTGTGTGTGTGTGTGTGTGTGTGTGTGTGTGTGTCGAGAGGGTAAAATGTAGGGTTTATAGGTCTGTGCTGCTCCATGAATGTTTGGCCCAATAAAGCACTTCCTCCTGGATTCCCAATAACCAGTGACCAACACGCACAAAGTAAAGTTCTAAAGTTGCCATGGTGACACAGCTCTTTCCAGGCTGTGTTCACTCAGCCGCTTTCTTCCTATTTAGGTCAAAAGTTACTTGCTTTAAATTATCCCTCCAAATCATATTCACATGAAATAGGAATGTGCAAGAGAGACGTTTTATTAGTTATTTTTCAGAAGCAAAGTTGGTTATTTGTGCACTGGAGTTACCGTATCAGATATCATTAGCAATACACATTACAAAAAAAGCAAAGAATATTAGCATGAAGAGAATAGGCGTGTTGAATTTGGCGCAACATTAAAGTCGACCAGAGTTTGAGCTGGGCGTTTAATGTGGTCGGTCTGGAGTCATTTTGTCATTAGACAAATGAACAAAATTCTTGAACTCAGCTTAGATTAGTTGGATGCTTTTTTGTCTTTTTAAAAACAAAAATACTTTGAATGAGACACCAATTCCAACCTAGTAGTTCAACAGCTCTCAACCACATGTTGGAAGTAACAATTCTATGTCGAGAGCAAACCGCTAGAAGGAAGAGCTTTGGGTTAGTCTTCACAAATTCAAAAGGTGTATTCAATTTAGTTGTTTTTTCTAGCAACCTTGTTGAGTCACTTTCGTTCATCAGCAAAACATTTCCTTAAAGTAGTCATAGAATGCTTTTTGGCTCTTGCCCTTTCCTTTATTGTGTTATATATCTTTTTGTGCATGTTATAGGTTTACAAAGTGAAAAAGCCCATGGTCCCCCCCAAAGGGACTTACCATCTCCCAGAGAAAACACTGTTCACAAACTGCTTCAAACAGCTCTATTGTAGTCCAGCCTTTACTTCTGTGACGAACGTGCATCACTTTGAAACACATAAAGCTTGCCTAGCTGCTAGCGTGGCACGCCCTCATACTCTGCTTCTGAGTGGCTAGTAGTCCTTACCTATCTACTGCGCATGTACGACTCCCAACGAAGATGGAATGGAAGTGAGATGTCTCACTCTGTAGCTAAAACAGAGAGCTCAACACACAGGGTGAAAAAAGGAGCTGCAGCAATGTGCAGTACAACAAATATATGGTGTTTTTTGAAAATGAAACCATGTGAACATATTCTGATATAACCTCTAAATACAATTATGAACCTGAAAATGAGCATAAAATGAGCACTTTGAAGTAACACATTCTTCCCATATACCTCATTGTTGTCCCTATCATCTTCTCTCAGTCTTAGTAATGCAATTAGTGCAGTGCAATGTACAATTAGAGTATGAAATGCAACACTGTTCTGGCACCAGATGTACCAGCATTAACCGTGTGTTAACTTCTAACAATAATTAAAAGCCTTCCAATCTGCTCCCTGTCATCACCGGAAACACAATTAAAACGCCTATTATCAACCTCGGTTCTGTGGCGAGAAAGAGGAAGAACAGCAGATCAGGAGACAACAGAGCCCAGCTCAATTAAAAACCCACAAGTTAAGACATTGACCAGTTTGACAACAGTGTCCTGCCCCAGCTTGCTCCATCCACGAGACGGAACAGTGGGAAAGAACAAAGGAACAGTCACCAGGATCTCCCACACACCTTCCACCTCTCTTCCCTCCCCCATCCGGAAATCAGTTCTAGGTGAAATGATTCCTAAAGGACCCTTTCTTGCATATACAAGAGGACTTGTTTTTGTTGGAAACATGTGGCACTTAGCCAAAGTTGGCTTGAAATGCTAAACCTCTGAGACAGAAAATGTAGTTTCTTTCTAATTATTATTATCAGTAATTTATGTTCACATAAATAAGAGAGGCGGCCACTGACAGTTGGAAATTTGACAAAATAAAGTGCTTACCTCAAGAATGTGCTCGTCTTGTTGCTCCCTGTCCAGTTTTCTTGAAGTAGTTGTAACCAGACCTGGTGGAGACAATCAATAATATGAATTATACACATATAGAATTAATTATATTAAACAACAACCACGTGAATCCATTTCTGTCGCTCTATTTTATAAAATAAAGCAACAAAGCAAGCAAACCCAAGCAATTATTAAATCACCAACTGAATATCACTACTGTTACTGCAGATATTTCAGTGTATTTCAGCCGATAAAAAAAGGAGTTGCAGAACAGAAACTTCAAAGATGTTTGTGGTAGCTTAGAAACTATCAGGGAGCATTTCCCACTCAGCACCAATCATGGTCACACTTTAATAATCAAACTGTAGGGATCCTTATCCAAAATGCATTGTGGGTAATTGACACTGGCCGATATATTGTTTGATGATATACTGGATTACTTAAAACTCTCAAATAGCCGGTGTCAGTAGGCTGACAAGGTGGAATAACTAAATGTGTAGTTCATGTTATCAAGAGCCAAAGAAACACTTTCAGAAAACACTGGGGCAGTGGAACAATATTCAATTAATTAAACTCCCACTCACTGTTGGGTGACATAATCGGAACCCTGCTGGTTACCTCATCAGTCACCCGTGAGTTAAAATGCATCTGGAGGAGTGCTCTCCTGGTAGGTCTTCCCTGTTTTTGGTCAAATCAGTTGCCAGACAGCCCACCACACTGCCTTACATATGTGAAATATCACAACGGTCTGCAAATAGTATCCAAACAGTAGCCTAGACTCGACACCCTGCTTTTAATTCTTGAACAAGCTGAATAAATAAAGAACTAGTCCGACATCACCCCCAGTAATGAGGACTCTATGAAACAGAGAGAAACTTTAGTAAAAGATTGTACTGCAAGTTGAAGGGTTTCAACGGTCTTTTTGAACCATCGTTCATTTTAAGTTGGAGGCTTGATTGTTGTGTAAGATCAACCGCACAGAGGGGACTTTGTTGAGCCAGGCTTTGTCAAAAGTGAAAATAAAACAAGCTTGAGTCTTGACTTCCTGGTTAATCCAATTTTGAATCAAATTCACAAACAAGAGAAGAAAAGAGAAGAAAAGTGGGGAAAGATATTGCTACATGGCTACGTTATAAGCAGCGTTCTGTTCTCACTACCAATATAATTGCAACTTTGCAGAGTCACTGAGTGTAGAGTAGACATGCCAGCTTCAACCGCACCAGAGCCTGCTTGCCACACTGCGCCTGATTAGCATAAAGCAAAGGATTTCCGAAACCCAAACCCATCAATGGCACATATGCCTGCAACAAGAATAGCAGGCCACAACTTACAGGTCCTGAAATAGCCCTCCCTTAGCACTGCAATTGAGGCATATGAGTGAGGCGCTTTTGCTCCCCCTTTCTTATCCTCTCCTTCCTGGGCTTTATTTAATCTTTACAGTGAGCTGCAACGATAGAGGTCTATTGATATTCTGTTGGGAACAAAAATACTATAAACACCAAACACTTTCTGTAGATGCAACTCACTTCTTTGCTCTGCTTATCTAACATATCTACATATTGAAGGGCAATAATTTAAATGTTAATTTTACATTCATTTGAAATGGCAACCATTGCAGGTACAAATATGAAAGACACATTTTAATGACCACAAAGAAAAAATCCACCCCAACCCCTCTTTCTCAACACTGTTACATACACCCCCTCACCACATTAAAATGTGTGTCAACACTGGCAACATAAATTAAGTCCAGTCCATTTATACGGCCTGCAGGAATTACTCTTTGCAGTGTTGCATGATGTCTGCCAGAAAGTTTTGCAGGGGATCAGCATGGGTTACATGAGTGAGCGAGCTGTAGGTTATTACCATCAAAGCTAATAGTTCTGCTGTGCCACATCAAAACTGACAACGCTGACTAATTATTCATGTGCTTTAGCCAGGCTGGAGCTGATGGATGATAATGTTTTTAAGCGCCCCTGTGTGCTGTGTTAGGTAACTTCTCTCTTTGTACGTGCATTAGAGAGCAGAATACAGATGACAGCATTAACCACACAGAGTCTCTGATTTATAATTCCTCTGCAAATCAGCTGCCTAATCAACGCTTGGCTAGGTATCATAACAGAGACAGTGCTTGTAATGTAAATAGTATCCTCTCAGAAGCACTAGAACAAACATAGCATCAACAATACCAATTAAATCACCAAAAGAAGGGCCTTAATCCCAAAGCCACACTGGCGAATAGAAATTTGGGTTTGCTAAAGACTGCAGAGAAGTCCCATTTCACAAACTCTCCCTCTCTCTTTCTCTCTCTCTCTCTCTCTCTTTTTATCCGACTGACACAAAAAATAGCTACCTCCAGCTGAAAGTAGGGAAGCTAAAGAGTAAGTGAAATGTGATTTTTGTCCTTAGTGCACTGTGGTTAGTTGAAGTTAAAATAGCAACAGCAGACAGGAACCTCAGGTTGCATGTACTAATTACACCCTGCTGGAATTCCATTGTCAAGAGAAGCAGTTTGTTAAAATAATTTCATTATCAAGAATAGACAGACACCACTGAAGTTATATCAAAGTTCATTTTTACTTGTCAACACAAGGAGACAGTTTCCACACTACAGAATAGTACAGAAAATGCCCAACTGGAAGCTCTCTACAGCCGCTTATTTATACAAAGTCATAACAATGTTGATGTTGTCAGTTTATCACATTGGGTCTGGGAATCTCCTCTGCCTGCTTTGCCCCCAGAAACATCCTGGGCCTTTCACAAGGCCAGACAATGGCTCCATGGTTATCTTGTTTAGAGTGATCAGTATATTATGGTATTCTTATGCAAACAGTATCAATAATAATCAGAGAAAACGTATGTATCATAATTTTTCTAACACAGTTCAATTGGCAAGGTGTCATTAATATCAAGAGTGTATGGTTGTCCTTCCAGGTGCAATTGCGCCTTTGGCAAGAGCAGGGTGCCGATCTTCCCCCGGCACTGCGGCAACATTTTCTGCCAAACTGTGTATTCTTTATACACATCTCATATGCAACACACAGTCTGTCCACTTTTCAATCACAAAGTGTGTTCCACAGGTGTGCTGAGTAGTCTAGGGCTACAACTAATGATTATTTTCATTATTCATTAATCTGGCAATTATTGTCTCTATTAACAGATTCATTGTTGTAATCTAGACAATTGTTTAAAATGTCTATTCAGTTTTCGATCGTGTTTGACAAAAACATGCAGCTAATCTTTTAATTGGAGAAACTGGAACTGGGTACTGTCTTTATAATTTTTCTCTGGTAAAATGAATTTAAACAATTAGGCTAATCAATTTTCAGAAGATTTGCAGATTTATGTTCTGTCAACAAACTGATCCATTAATTCACTACATGTACTGTATCAGCTTTACAATAGTCAGCTTAGCGGTTTTGGGGCATGGCCTCTTGGTGAAATTTTTTGAACCGCAAGCTCAATTTTACTGCTCTCTCGTATTTTTAAAGTTGAAGTATTTTAGAATTTTGATGGAGCATAAAACCAACATCCACTTCGAGATGTAGAGATGTCTGGGAGTAGAATCGAACATCTCAAATGCAAAAACATGTGTTGCATTCACTGCGGATGAGTAAAGCTATTTTGATGCATGTTGTGTTGTGGCTTAAACTGCTTTTGTTTGCTTCTGTTCCATTTTTGTGTGGCATGCTGCCAGCTCGCTGCCAGATCTCTGACCACGGGTCTTGCCGCCCACTCTAATATCCGAGCACTGATCTCACTTTTGGAAACAACTTGTTTGCAAAAAACTTAAACTTTCTAAACTGCAAATTTATTTAAACTCATCCCGCAATTATCAACCACTCGTAAAAAAAAAAAAAAAAATAGAAAAATGTACATGCACTAGAAGGAATGGTCCTTTTATGTAGGGCTATGCTGGCAATAGTGTTCCAGCCAATAAACCTTTTATCTCTAAATGTTAAGGAACTGTAAAATGATTGCTTGGTAAGCCAAAGCTCACCAGATTAGTCTGTACTTCCAACCTGCAGCCTTTGTCACAACACACACACACACACACACACACACACACACACACACACACACACACACACACACACACACACACACACACACACACACACACACACACGCACACACACACGCACACACACACACAAAAGCCATCCTCAGTCGTGGGCTGAGCTGGGCCGACAGTAATTATAGCCATGCTGTTTTGAGAGGGGGAGAAAAACAACAGCAAAGCAGCGGTGGCACTCTCAACCAAGTCCTTGAGCGCTACAACCACTGCTCCAAAATGGAGGCCTGGAGGGAGTTAAGGAGTCTAGGACATTGTTGGGCTGGTTCATACCCATGCATTACTGCTGTGATTAGCAGTCTTTAGAGTGACACGCATATTTATACTACACACATTTAGCCCTAACGGGAATGTGCTGGGTGTCTGCAGTGGCAGGACTTGTTCCTTATACTAAATATACTAAATATCCTTGAGATATTTAGTATTGTTGTTGTGAACTGACACTATGTTTTGAAAATTCATTAATTAAATGCTTGCTATTTCTCTCGTGGGTGGAAAATAATGAACAAAGACTGCAACATTTCTTATCTCGAAACCCAACGTTCAAACCAAGACAGCTATATCAATATTCACAGCTTCATTATGAGTCATGTGTCTGCTACTCCAGCCTAAAACAACACTGTGAAAAGTATCAGTTTTCACTGCTCATGATGCCATCTATCCTCTCAAAATGAAAACTGTGGGAGACCAACATCCAAAGGAGTTTAAGAAGGGATCGATTGGTACATTAAACTAGGAGCTGTTTGGTGCTTTCTGTATAACCGAATCTCCAAAATGCTGCTGAACAAGAGCTACTGACTGTATTTTATTGAGAAGAAAGGCAATGCTTGGCATGCCATTTAAATGGCAGTGTAGTCCAACACAGATTCCTCCGATGAGAGGACAGAGAAGCTTATACAAACACATTAATACATACATATGGTCTTTGTAAAAATGAGTAAAGGGCATTTAGTGGGGAAGCTATGTTTGCATAAGGATCGAGATATCTCAGCACCTCACAGCTGCAAGGTTTATTTGTAATCCGAAAAGACAACCACGTCATGGAAGACTTAGGGCTATGGGGGATTCAGGTTCCCAAGTGCTGGTGAAAGTGAATGTTGTGCGGAGTTGTGTAAATGGATGGGATGTGGAGCAGCTGAGGTACCATCGTGCTTACTGGTAGTTTTGCCGGATGTCAATTCTGATATGTACACATACAATCTGGGTGGTATTAAAGACAAGGCATCACAGATAGGTAAGATATCATGTGGTAGAAATGCACCCATGTTGAGATAGCAGGCAGATAGTTTGGTTTTGATACCTATTTGTTACACATCTTGTTTAATGATTTTCCCTTCTCTCTAGCTGAGTATGAAGATGTTGAATGTTGAACTAGCGAGTTCTGGAAGGGCAGATAATTGATGCAAAGTGTAATCCTCAGCAAGGATCTGCAGAACTCACATGGAGAGACCACATATGCACAATGTTTATTGGCGGATGAAGTCCTTTAGCAAATTTTTTACAACAGATATGTGTGTTCATATATTAATGCCTTGCTCTCCTTAAAATACATACACTAGGATTTTGTCTGTTGGCCACACCCATGTTAAAACAGTGACTGACAGGTGGAGTATGTAGTAGATCTAGGCAAATCTTTCACACTGAGTTTAACTTTGGTTGAGTTTGACCCACAAATTTGTGATGTTGAGCAATAGCAATGTGTCTTGACCTTTGAGAGAAAAGGAAGAGCCAAAGAGTCCAAAATGGAGGAGATTAATGTTGCTTATTTGCTGTGTTTCAACATCCACTTTTATTTAACCTCCTTTGTTGGAGTATGAACTGCTCCACAAAAGAGGAATGGTTTGAAAATATAGTCAATAGTAATTGCGTCTTTTGAATTCACTGGGGCCTGCTGACAGACAGTAAGCAAGCTCGTTAGCTTCAAAAGCTTAACTTCCCTTTTCAATAACACTCTTTGTTGAATGAAATCATGTACAACCCAAAGAACAAAATGCCCTGGGGGAGTAAACTGCATTATAGAAAAAATACAAAGAAGCTTGAAGAGCTATTGTTACTAACTAACACTAGTATGTTTCCAACTGGTTAGCGTGTTAGCTCTCCAGCAACACCAGTTCACCAACTAGCCTTGCGAGTAGTCACTAGATCACAAAACTTCTAGAACCAAAGAGTTTAAGAGGATGCACGAATGACATTCCCTGTGGCAACTTCTGGTTTGACCAGATCTCTACAAGGTACCACATATACCCATTTGAATGCCTACAAATTTGCGCAATTTTACACCTTTCACCTGAATCAATCAATCAATCAATCAATCAATCAATCAATCTATCTATCTATCTATCTATCTATCTATCTATCTATCTAAAGTGCTTGTGTGTACGGTTCACTTAAGTAGGTGAGGCATTTGGATGTGCACAACAAGAGTGACCTGGTCCATTTAACAGAGGTGTGTCACTGCCCTTCCACATAAACAATTGATCAGGAACATTTTAAGAGATAGAAAATCCTAACTTAAACACTGCACATTGTAATTATAATGTCAGTTAAATCTGTAGGCTTTGGTTTAACTTACTCAACTTTATTGTAACAGTAACACTAATGGCAGTGCATCGCTGCTGTGACAGATTTGTCAATACATTGTCTTGAGAGCTGCCTCTGCAATCCCACACGGGTGTGCCATTGTCAAATAAAACTATCTTTCAAAATAGCAGCAAATTAACCAATCAATTGTCTAATTAAAAGGTGTCACTTGATCTTTGCTAATGGAAGACATAGGGTGTCATAGTTACTACGCTTCATTTCACACAGAAAGAACAAGATGGGTCAGGTCTTGTTTTGTTTTTTACATGTAGGTCATGAGGTTATCACCCTGCACATAATGGTTTGGCTTCACTTTGCACTGAATAAATCACAGTTCTGACAATTTTCAGAAAAAGAAAATTTCCACCCAAAATTAGCATAGCATTTTCTTTATCAAAATTAAAGTTTCTGATCCATGTTTATAAAAATAAGGCAAGATTCAAAGAAAACTTTGGACACCCACAATGACTAGATTAAAAAGATCATGTCGCGTTATTGGATGTGTTTCAAAGATACTGTGGTTAAACTGAATATTTGGCAACTAAGCCACCATGGCTGCTCTTTGAAGTTTTTAAGAGGACAATCAGACATTTTTCATTTTCACATTCTCTTTTCACAATCTCTCTTGAGAGCTGCAACAATTGTTTCGGCCTCAAATCACCGGAAACATCAGGAAGTTGTTGGAAGTATCCATTTCCTAGCTCACTTCCACTGATAGTGGTCAGGGCTTTGGTAAACCACTGAAAACACCAGGGTGTGTGTTTTCTCCCTCAAACAGAAGCGTTACTGAAAGTTGATATAAGCCCCACAAAAAAACGGATGATTTGCAGCTGCAATCCCAGTGGCTGTTTCCCCTTACCTTTTCATTCAACCCCAGGGGTGACAAATGCACATAAAACCTGTCGAAGGTATCCAAGCTTGCCAAAGCATTACCCACGGCACTCCTTTTAAATTGATGACAGTGAGTTGCTGGCTGCAGGCAAAGAAAAAGGATGGGCCGCAATTGTTCAATACGACCGTAAGAATTCACCTGGGTGTATCTTTCCTTACTTGGGTTTAACCACTGGAATGAAAGCTGCCATAAAAAGGGCAAACATAATCAGGTATAGACAGCCATATGCTATTAAAGACATGCTCTTGTCCGCTATTACTACGCCATTGTCTGGTGACGAATACAGATAGGCGCCATCATTATAGGGTGGAGTGTTCAATAGGCTTTCGGCACTCTGAGCAAACATCTTATAGGTCAGGTCACCACAGACTAATTATGTTATGTTTGAAAAAGTCAATGGACAACACTGGGACAATTAGAGAAGCTTTAGAAAGTACTTATACTACACAAGGAAAGGAAGAATAGGGACAACAGGAAGTAGATTGAGCATTCAGCAAAATTAGATAGCTATAGGATGGTTCTTTGCTCCAGCTCTCTCTCCTTAACTTAGATATGACAAACCAAACTTCCTGTGTGTGTGTGTGTGTGTGTGTGTGTGTGTGTGTGTGTGTGTGTGTGTGTTCTTTTCTTTGCCCTTTGCGTGTTCTGGCATAAGAGCTCTGCTCAAAGTTCAGTACGTCCAAGTACAGTAACAGCATTTCAGAGAGAGAGAGAGAGAGAGAGAGAGAGAGAGAGAGAGAGAGAGAGAGAGAGCATGATTCACCAGGTAATAAACACTGCTCACTCTCCCACAGAAAAGGTGGGCAACTCATGTCAACAACCTCAGAGCTCTGACAAAAAAATAAAACTAGACTACTAGTGGACTGACTAAAGTCTAACATTGTTCTGAAGTACTGTGTGTGTGTGTGTGTGTGTGTGTGTGTGTGTGTATACAAACCATCCTCATTCTAATTTGTACCCAAGTAATAAACAACATTTAATTACATTTACACATTTTACATAGAGCACACACGATTGTCTGTCTGTCTCAGCCCATATCCTGTTGAGTCTTTTATCCAGGGAATACAATTCTTCCCAGCCACCAAATCAAGGTTTAGGAGCCTAAAACCGCCATTGTCATGTCTGGGGGTGGGATGAGATCTGTGCCATCACACAACTGAGCACTGGTTCATCTTTGAAGATGTCAGACCCAAACAGCATTATTCAAATTCACTGATGTCATACTGCTTTAGAACACTTAATTCATATCCAGCTGACTGGCACAATTTTCACCCCACATGGCTCTGCCTCGTTTTCTTTCTACTTGTTCCAATCCCCTTGAAAGCAAAGCTATATCAAACCGTTAAGTTCTAAGCTCTCTGACGTTGGGATTGCAGTATTGTCTGCTATGGAGAAGAGCTAGCCTTGCACTTTAATGACAAACTAAAGTCAGAGAACAGCCAAAACAGCAGGACTTGTTTACTTGGCAGAAATAAGGTGGGACTAAGCCTTTCATCCTGGGCTTTATGGAGTCAATGTGGGTCTGTGCTGAAAAAGGGCATCCAACCCCACCCAAGGCGTCAAGCAAAGTTGTCATATGTGTTTGAAGCTTGAGTGTATGCACAAGGCTGTAGTCAATGATAGAATGCTAGCTAGTTAGCTTGGAACACATGCACGTTCCAAAACCCACACACAAAACATAGGCCTTAACTTCTTTTCCTTTTTCCCACCCCTTGGTAGAGCTTTGTAGATATGCCAAGGGCCTATGCTTCCAATGCAATTTTAGAACATGTAATTACAGAGACTACATGTAAATTTAAACATTTGCAAAAACCTGTAATATGCGGTGGGAATGCCATATTGAGTTGATAATGTAGAGAGATATCAGGCCTATTTTCATCTTGTCTAATACCACAGATATAGAAAATAAAATATAATTTGTAATCGTTCCTCAAGGCATTCAATTCAACTAAAAACATTGGCTAGTAAACATGTTACTGTCATTTTAACTGGCACTCTGCATACATCACTGTCTTCTCTCGTAAGCAGCTACACTTGGCTCCCTGTTTTCTCTCCCCACCCACCTGTCTACCTCCACTCTCTGCTGCAATCTTCACAAACAATGAAGAAAGAAAATCAAAGCAACAAAGCAGGGATTTAATGAAGTTGTCTTTGTCCAAACCACTCTTTGTTTAACTTGACTGAAGGAGCTCTAGCATCCCACTGTTAAAAGTTTTAACATGCTTTGATATGCGTGAATGGCTCTAATTCTTTTATGCTTCAGTGTTCTCCGTAAAACCAGTTTTTTTAGAGATCTCTTCTGACACTTATTTTAAAAAAAGAGAACCATATAAAGATACAGCCAATTCTAGACATGTGAGCTAGGAAGACTTTCAACTGCTGAATAAGTGATAATTCACTGTAGGCTTGGAGAAAGAAAACTATGTATGCAATAGAATCAAATAAGCCAGTCAGTTTGAGATCAGCTGCTTTAGTGTAGGGATGTAACCACGGCAGAAATGTTGAGAGTAACAATTTCCGTTTTCATTTAAAATATCCTTATTATCGCGGTGGATTACCACGGTGTGGAAACCCTGTGTTTAATCCTTCCCAGCTTCATCCAAGGCTCCTGAAGTTGCGACGCAGGCTCACAGCGCTCAGACAGGAGAGGGGGACAGAATGTAGCAGCGAATGTAGCAGACACTTTCCCGTTTTCAGACTTGTTGAAGTAAGTTAGAACCATTCTGTAGCTTGCTAAACTCTCATCGGTTTCACTGCCTTGTTATCGTTAATAAGTGTTCTGCTACGATGTGGATGTTACGACATGACATTTATTTGGAGATAGATATATTATCGCCTTGATAATATTGCTGTTGCTGTGTTTCTTATTGATTGCTGATAGATGTGCAGATTGTTTAATATTACTTGTGCAGCCACTTGTTGATATTCAGGTTGGGTTTGGGCAATTTGCTAGCAACATGCAATCTCCAGTAGACACCACATGCTTAGCTTTTAAAGGTGTATTACACTGTTTGCTCCGTTATGGATATATGTGCTGTAATAGATGTGGCTTATTCTCCGTTTGCGTTACTGAGCAATACGTTACATTTATGTTAATTATTACAGAGAAATTATAGTTAGTCAGATGCTCATTAATGTGCATTATTATTTGCTTTTATATCAGAACCACATCCAACTTCACATGTAACGTTAAATACAACTTCATAGTTAACTTTATATTGGAGTTGTAAATAAATCTTCCCGATCTCAAAGTCGGACATCTCTGGTTCTAGTTCTTCCCGGACACCCTACAGCGGGCCAGTGTTTCAGTAGCCGGTTTTCAATAGTTTTTACAACCCTATTGCTTATATTTTTGTAATATAACAAACATGGTTACACTTTTTGAAACTATTTCAGCTTGTGTAGGCCTATCAGTGCTTTCTGAACATATTGAACACACTTTTAAAACAACCGTGATAATACCGTGGTCATTTTGGTCACTATAACCATGAGGTTACATTTTCATAACATTAGATTCCTACTTCAGTGTAAACATTCCTTTCCAGTTATGGTCCTATATTGTCACAGGGTCCTCGTCCATCAAAGGGCAAAAGGCACACATACACACACAAAAAGAATATATCTGAAGTACACATGATTGTAAAGATATTTTCATCACAGCTCGAGGTCTGCCTACGTTATGTATGACTGCTTTGTCAAAAATAAATATTCAATTTCCCAGCGCTTTGCGTTTTCAGCCTGCCCAAGTTCTCATCAGCATAATGTAAACTGATCTTATCATGCATGCAGAGGAAACACCAACCTTATGTGTCTGCATACCTAAGGTTTCCCCTTTTCTTTATCATTTATTTTTTCTTACTTTTCCTGTCCATTGGGGAGTGTCCAGCATTACAGTGAGGCTTGTTTGGGAGGCATGCTAAATAATAAATCCTTATTTGGTCAGAAAAATTCACATTGCCACTTCCAACCAAAATAACTCTTGCGTTTGTTGATGTGACAACCTTGGGAAACAGGACCACACACACGTCAGTGAGGACAAACTGGAGCAACTGCTTCACTGCCCATTCCTCATTTCAATTTAATGCATCCAAAGCTGTATGTAAACTAGGTAAGAAAGAATAACTGATTAAGTAAATTGCACTTTTAGAGACATACATAGTTTAACCATCTCATGTTGCTACTGTGATCTATGTTAGTCAAAATGGAAGTCACTTAAGTCACACCAACTGATTGTTGGTCTTGATTTATTTTATATTGTTATATTGACAATGCTAGTGGCTTTGAGTGGGTCTATGCACACGTGTAGAACACATTCTTCAAGGAAATCACACTCCAGTCCAGCATTGCAAGAATAAATCTGAAAACATTTACGGAGAGGCTCAGGATGTTTCACTGCTATTCAACTAAACATAGCCAGCTCCTGCAACTTTAAAAGAATCCAATGAAATATTAATCATCACACCATTTGCAGAGTACCATATGAGAATACACTTTAGAGTGTTAGAGTGGAACAAACCCCTGTAGGCTCAACCCACTCCTGTCCTGGGCTAAAATATGGTGTTCACACTGCTCTTACCTCTTCACAAGAAAGGGAACAGGAACCTCGCAGCAGCTCACTAGCCTGCACTACACTACATCTCAAAACCCTCGACCCAAGTCATTTAATATGTAGTATAATTCTTTATATATGTTTGCCATATTTGTGGTATTTAAAGTAGTTGCTGGCTTTGGATGAACCAGTCAGTATATCCCAATCTATCGTACAACAAGCTATTGTTTTTAATATGTAGACTGTACACTGGAAGTAGGGCTAGCCTTCAAAGTTCGAGTCTGAGCTGATTTCTTTGTAGTTCAAGGTAAGCAGCCATGTTCAAGGTTACCATTTTTCTTGGAATACAATATAACCTCATGAGTCAGAGCAGGGACTTCCTGTTCTGAGGAAGCAATTTATAGTGACATAACAGATATAGTAACAGCAATCTTACCTGTCTTGGCGTTAACGGCAAAAAAACCCTGGGGATTGCCGCTGGTGATCCTGTAGGTGAGTTTATCGCTGGCCTTGGCGTCTGGATCAACTGCATTTATCTGGATGATTGACACATCTTTAGGGGAGTTCTCCATGACGGAGGGGTAGTAAACAGGTTCTGAGGTTTGTGGTGCATTATCGTTGACGTCCTGCACTTCGATGTAGACCTCGACAAAGGCAGAGAGCGGCACCACGCCGCGATCCATCGCGTAGACTGTGAGCCAGTAGTGAGGTGTTGTCTCATGATCCAAGAGTTCTTGTGTTCGGATAACACCTGAGAGATGGGAAAGACGTAAGCATACTCTTTAGCCTGCAAGATGTCAGGTAACATGTTTATGTGCAACACATGCCATGAGCTTTACATCACTGGCTGCACTGCATCTGTGACCTCTAAGATCAATTTGTAGCAATGAAGAGAACAGAAGCTTGAACACCAGCTGCCGCTGAGCAAGCGGATATAGGAGGTTGGTTCAAGGCACTTGGACTGAAACATGTCATGGTGGTACATTAACAACAACCAGTCAGTGTACTTCTGTTTACATTCACTGGCAGGGAAGTTTTTTTTACTGCCATGTGGGGCTGTAGCCTTCAGCTGCGCAAACAAAAGAGCTTTCAGAGACTTGTGAGTTGTATAAGTTGACAATGGTTAAATGGAAAAGTGGAGGATGGGTCAGTTTGGCAAACTGAAAGAACTAAGGGGGCTATGTGAAATTATGGGACTGACTGAGAATATACGAAAGTCTGAATGCAGTTAAAGCAAAACTGTGTAGCTTCAGTCCCCCTACAGGTTGTCTCATTGGAACTACAGCTCCCGCTTCAGTCCCCCTACAGGTTGTCTCATTGGAACTACAGCTCCCGCTTCAGTCCCCCTACAGGTTGTCTCATTGGAACTACAGCTCCCGCTTCAGTCCCCCTACAGGTTGTCTCATTGGAACTACAGCTCCCGCTTTGGTCCCTCTACAGGTTGTCTCATTGAAACAACAGTTTGCGCTACCTGACTCAAGTTGTAGTTCCAATTAGACAACCTGTATGAGGACTGAAGTTGGAAAAGTTACATAGTGTTGCTTTAAGGTTAAATGGCACAAAGGTCTTTTGAGTAATTATGTCCCAATGCACTATGGCAAAAGACCAGAGGCGTAACATTCGTATAAACAAGGTACGTTTTAATGCCATAGAAAATGCTACGTAATTGGTTAACTGTTAAAAAAATGTTGTGTTGGATGCAGGCATATATGCTTGACCTCTCAACTTAAACACTTGTTAAAATGTTTCAATAGCAGAAACTGTCAAGCCGTGTGAATGTTCTTTCTGAGGAAAAGCTAAGAGCGAAGTTCACAGAAGTGAATTTGCTTTAGTGCTTTTCATTCCCACCTGAGCCCACTTACAAGCCCTCACTTTTTCAATGTGTGTGTTTAAATAGGTGTAGGGGTGTTTCAGTTTGAAGCCCAGGCTATGTGTTAGTTTGCTTGTGAAAAGTTATAGGCTTCCTAATGTGTTTACATGACCACTAATAATTCAGTTATAACCAGATTAAGGTTTTTGAATTATTTAATGCAAGCAGGAAAAAAAAATGTCACAACAAAAAGTGGGAAAATCCATTAACTGTTAGGCATGTGGATGTAAATGTAAATGTGCTGTATTTATATAGCGCTTTTCTAGTCTAGACTACTCAAAGCGCTTTTACATCATACAGGATACATTCACCATTCACTCACATTCATACACTGTGGCCGAGGCTGCCGTACAAGGTGCCACCTGCTCATCAGATAAACACTCACACACATTCACACTCCGATGCGCAGCAACTTGGGGTTCAGTGTCTTGCCCAAGGACACTTCGACATGGGACTGCAGGGCCAGGGATTGAACCACCAACCTTCCAATTGGCAGGCAACCACTCTACCACTGAGCCACATAATATAGCATTTAGCTTGATTGGTTATTCAATGCAATCACTGTAAACAAACTGATTAATGCTATGCATTTAACATTTTCATTTGATTTCCTTTCGTTAAAAAACAATGAGGACAAAAGCAAAATCCTCAGAGGCTAAAAAAATGAGCTGTTCATATTGAAAAACACCATATTATTTGGATTACTTGCACATGTAAGGTCAACAAGCACAATAACCATATAAGGCAGCAAAGGGCAATATAAACACACAGATATCTTTCAGACAATGAAAACCCTGACAACCTTTTTAATAACAACCATTTTCATGTTTGTGTCATTTGCGATACCTCCATAACCTTGGTGTGTAATGGAAATGTATGGCTTTATTTGATTGTATTATTATCTGTAAACTAATAAAAGTGAATGATGGTCTAAGCACACCCGTATCATTAGCGGTTATGGGTATTGTCCATTTTCCAGCCTGAATCCATAACGTACTAACCGGCCGCCCAGATAAGGGAGCCTCAACGAAACCATACACATAAGGACACATTTCAAAAGGTCAAATAGTTTACATAGACCATCTCTTTGCTGCTGCTGCCTGCGTTTACCCACTGTAACTTGATGAACTGCGAGGAAGGAGTGTAACTGAGAGCAGCCAACAGCTTCTGAGGTTTTGCCTTTGGTAAAGACAGATTTCTCAGAAAAGAGATAACACTCCAAATGGCTTCTCACAAAATTCTCAATTTTAACATGGAAGGGGAGTTGGTGGCACAGCTCATTTATTCTCTCGCCACGCTTTACTTTGGCATCCCTGCATTTTCGGCCCGGGATCTTCTCTTGTTATTAGTCATCATTATAGCTTGAGTCGTGTAATAAGAGGGGTAAGCAGGAAAAGGAAAATAAGTAGCTCCCTAATGTTTCCTAAAGTCAAGGACCCCAGGGTGAAAAACAACATTGACCAGTACACAAAGAATGCAAATTAGATGACTCTGTATATTTAACTAATGGCTTAATACAGTGAGAAACACAACTAAACATTTGGAGATGTCATAAAATAAGACTAACAGATATAAAATATAGGGGTGCACAATTTAGAAAATGTCACAATTCGATATCAATTTTTAGGCTCAAGATTCAATTCAAAATCGATATTCGATTCATAAATGATTCACAGTATGTAAATGTGGTTATTTTTCCCATAGGATAGTATACACGCCATAACAAAATGAAGATTTTTTTTTAATTAAATAAAAAATATGAATACATTTTTAGAATTCTATGAATTGATTTTGAATCTGTAGAGCTTGAATCGTGATACAAATGTGAATCGTTTTTTTGCACAACCCCAATTTTTTCCGAAATAATTTAGAAATAAAATAAAACATTATTGACTATGATGTTATTGAAGCTGACAACTTGAAGTATATCCCTAATGGAAGAAACCATGTGAAGGAAATTGCAATTGTTGGACATAAATATGTGAGGCATCCAGAGCAGACACACAAAAGGATAGGAAGATAAATGTTTTGGGCACCCTTAGAGAGGGAACTGGGGGAACTGAAATAGAGAATGTTAAAGATAAGAATGAAGGTGATAATGGTTAAAGGGGTTGGTGTGAGGATAGGAGATACAGTAGAGTGCTAATAAGACAAAGTACAAGAGAAAATAAGAGACAAATGGGAAAGTATGAGAAATATTTTTGCCTGTGCCAAGGAGAAGCCCATGCTTGAATGCTCATGTGTTTGACTGGCAGAAACCAGCCTAGCAGAACAAGTCTACTTTCTCCAGTGTCATGCGTTTTGCTCACAGTTCTTCACCCTGTTTCTGTCAGCATAAAGGCGATAACTTGATATGTTACAGTTAAAAAACTGGCAACAAGAATACAACTGCAGCTGCAAGAGGAATGTTACTGTCCACAATTTCGCCTTTTCAAACTAAATGCCAACATGCGCATTAAAACTTTATTTAAGAGATATCTGGCTGACTAGTTACAAACAAAGTACATGAAAGACGAATCTGAAGAATTTAGTTGCCACACCTATTCCTTATACCTAACCTACCCACGGAGGCAGGATCAAAACCTGCCCGTAGGCCAAGAGAAAAAAAAAAGACTGTGCCCCAGATTTGCTTTTCCGGTTTTTTTCCCCTTGCTCCGTTCTTTTCCCTCTGGCTTTGTTCTTCAAAGTTACTTGAGCAAAGTGGCAGTGTAGTGGAGCCTTCAGACAGCCAAGAAGGATTTCAATGTATCAAGATCAACAGGTATTTTATATATAATTGTACCTAAATCAAGGCCCTGTACAGATACACAATGAGTTTCTTCTATAACAACTTCCAGTGACAGTGAAGCCAAAGTTGGAAGAGGGTGAAATTTTGTTTTGGAAAATCAGCTTGAAACTGCTCATAGCATGTCACAAGTTGTCAAGTGAAACAAAGAAGTGTACTAAATATACTACATGCTTCCAATACAAAATTAAGACTCTTGCTGATTTTCTTATTTCACACCGACTATGGGAGCTTGCATTTGATTATTCGCCCAAAATGTTGTGATTGCATACTGCCAGTCTAACAGTGCAGTTGAAAAATTGGGGTTAGCTTTGAACTACCTCCGGTAATTCCGCTCACCCATACCCCACATTCCTCAGCCTTCTCAGGCCTCTCACTCACATGCTTACATTCACTTTCTCAGTGCTTTATCCCCTCTTCTCTCTCTGCAGTCCCTGCAAAATGCTTCAAATTCCACTACCACATTGTAGGGCCTGGTGTAATAGAAAGAGTCCTAAAGTAAGCTTTCTGTTAGCCAGCAACTTAATATCACATCATCCCAAAGTTCCCAGACATCTGTAGCCAAGATCCGTGCTTCAAAGACATCAAGCCTGTTGCAATGCCTGAAACCTTTTGAAAAATTCATAGACCAAAAAAAAAATTATGGTCCAAGGTTTTGTTGTTGTATTATTCAAAGCATTGTCTGGAGCATTGATTTCATAACATGAGGGTTTTTTTATTCAAAGGCAAAAGATCCTTAAAACCTTAACTCACTGTAAATTTAAAAATGCATATGGACAATGTAATGGGAAAATTACATAGACAATGATTTATTTTTAATAATTGTTCATTTCTTAAGTGATTGATTAGTTTTACTATTAATAAGTAAAATCCTCCAGTGTGCTGCTGAAATATATGTCTCCTAAAATATATTTCCTACTAGTAAGTCCTTCCAGTTATGGAGACAGCTAAAAATGTTGTCTCGCGGCATCTCTCCCCTAAGGACAAATGCACATGAAATCAAGTGTCTCGAAGATATGCTGGGGTTACCATGTCCAAGGTTCTAGGTTGGAGCCAGGCACCAATCTAAAGACAAGATAGGTGTCTGTCTTCTAAGGACAGAATGATTGGCACAGTCACTTTTGACACACTGCATAGACGCTTTGACACAATACAAGGACATGTTGGCTCCAACAGTCTGAGGGAGAAGATGAAGTGTTTTGTTTAAGATTAGAGTGTTTTCCAAACATTGCATGGTTTCTGCTGGGGGCACAGAAATATAAGGGACTGTATTAGCTGGGCAAAGCACACAGAACGGTAGTCACTCTGTAACTGTACATTGTGTAAACTGCTCTTGTCATTTTATTCTCTCGAGAAAATAATTAAACCTTTTCACCGAATTCCTAAAACCTTTAAACCAGTTTGCAGCCTGTCTTTATTTTGTTCCAACAAGGTCTCATCTCACACTGAAATTCCTCTCTCGCTGTACAGAAACTTCCACAACACTGGGTTGCACGGTCTAGTCGTCAGTCTATTACTAACGTTGTGTTTTGGTTTTGCTAAGTGTGTGTCCTTCCAAAGTTCTTAGTAACTACTACCTAGTTTCAAATTAAATATGAGTTTGCAGTATTCATGCAGTTTAGCATGAATGGGAAATATTTGGTTATGCAAACCTAGCTGGGTGATTTAGCAAAACCTCACTAGCATAAAGTTCTATTATTTCAGGTACCTTGTGTTATTTTGTAACGTGACCAGTATCAGTCAAAGGTTTGGACACACTTTCTCATTCAGGAAAGTGTGTTCAAACTTTTGACTGGTACTGTAATTAAACGTGCAAAGTATTGGGGGCCCAGATAGCCTGCGGCCCTTTGGTGCATGTCATTCCCCCTCTCTCTCTCTCCCCTTTCATGTCTTCATCTGTCCTGTCAAAATAAAGGCCAAAAATGCCCAAAACATAATCTTAAAAAAAGATTATTATTAAGTATTACTTTATATAATGGAGTCTGGAGATCCTTATTTCTTGTTGAAAGGGAAATCTATTCTTGGGACACGTTTTTTTATATTGTTTCAACTGAATTGTATTAATGTTGATAGTGTTTGGATGCTTTCGGTTTGTTTGAATTCTGCATTAGCAAAACATAAAAAAAATATAAAATGAGAAATCTTTCCCCGGACAAGGGACTTTTGTGCATGGACAAGTGAAACGTAAACGTACTTGTGGGACAAGTGCCTCAGAAAGTTAACTTCAAGCCCTGATTTGTATGTAAAAGATAGGCTATTGTATATGTATTTCTATGAACAGGTTTACAGTACATGTCATGGCTCTCTCACTCCCCTTAATTCCTCTGTTTTTTTACCCTAAAGAAGGCTGTTTAGTGCTGCTACGTGTGGGTGTGCTATTTTTAATGTACTAAAGATTAAATATGAAATAGCCATTTCTGATAGGTCTCAGAGATAATCATAATGGTGATCTTATTTCATTCAATATCCCAGACTATTGAGCCAGTGAGTCATTTCCACTTCACGCATTACTGTGCATGCTCTATATTGTCAGTAGCGACAGAGAAATGGCTGTCAACAGCTGGCTAAAAGGAACATGGTACTCAAGACAAGCTCCATCGTTTCACCAGCCTAACAATGGAGAACACTGAGTCTGTCAGTGTATAGATCTTGATTGGTTGTTTTGTTGTTTTTTTTACAGCCAGTACTGATAATGAGTTCAGAAATTCTTAATAAGCCGTAATGTAAAAGGTTGCCTTGAGAAAACATGACAAGCATTTATTTATTCACTGACTACGAGCCTTGGAAAGAGACTGAAAAAATATTTTGATAGACTTATTACATTTCTGGGATGCATGTCTGTATATTTTTTTCTTTCCTTGTTTAAAAGAAAATTGCCTATTATTTCCAGTTGAGATTGCTTTTTTGGGACTCAAAGGCCTTTGAAGAGGCCTTAGAGCAATACTCCTTGATTCAATATCACAGTATTATTTAGGCGTAGTTATAATACCTCCTAGCTCTCTGCCTGTGCCTTTGGTAACAATGAGGGAAACACAGGGTCCGTCTTCATTCATATCTATACCCCCACCCCTCTGAATGTTTTTCTCTTCTTCCTACACTAAATCTCTCTCTCTCTCTCTCTCTATTCCGAATGTACATGGTAACCCCAGCTGGCCTAAGGAGGATGTAGACTTTGAGCTCAAAGCAAACAGTTTTCCCTTCATATGAGTTGAGATTCATGTCCTCTGCCCAGGTGCAACTGCACTGACCAGGAAATGATCTCCTGCTGGCTTCTCACCCATGAAGCGAAGCCAATCATCATAGAACGTGACTACAGATCGATAGGTTACCTCTCAAACAGACACAACAAAGGACAAAAAAACACTATAACAAAAAAACACTATAAGCTTCAACACAGAAATGGGGGTAAACCGCTAAAATAGGTATGGTAATAAAATCCACCTACTAGTACCTCTGCAGCTTACTAATTACCTCATTATATATCTGGTTTCCTGGCAACCTGACTGTTACAACAACTCCAAGACTATGCCCAGCCTGTAAAAAACCACAACCTGATGTTTTTACACTTCAGTTTATCTACGGATTAAACAAACAAGATATATCATGTTAATTAATAAGTTCCCACCTGTTCCAGTCTTTAAGCTAATATAAGCTATTTATATCAACCATTTCAACACGAGTGGTATCAATCTTCTCATCTAGCCTAACTTGCGGCAAGAAAGTGAATAGGCAAATTTCCCCAAATTTCAAACTATTTAGCAAGGCAAAGTCACTGGGTTATATTATATTATGAAGGTGGTGATGTTGGTGTGTCCACATTCTAAAGTTCTAATCTTTAAGAGATTTGGCAAAAATAAACGTAGATAAAATTAAATAAAAATTCCCCCCAATTTGACCCAAATTATTGGTGTATTTTAGTACACACACTTCTATGCACCCTACATGTAGTTGTGGTCAGGGCTCTTGTCAAGTACCAGACAGCATGAAATGTGTGAAATAGTTGCTGAAATTTACAGGATGTCGGTATCGCTTATATCTGCCATAATTTAGATAGAGAACCCCTGGTGAAGATGCTGAAAATGTGTCTGTGGGGAAGATGCTAATGTTTTCAAAATATCATTTCTGTTTGTACTCTGTAATGCTGTACAATGCTGTTCATGGCAGGGGTTCTGTTTAGCACCAGTGGCTTGAAGTATTAAATAACAACAAACTTAAACTGTTTAATGAAACCGGGTTTTGAGCACTGTATTTTACTATATTCAATAAGCAAATGTACGTAACATCATTATGGACTTCTGAATGTTCCATGGAGCCCACTAAAAAAAACACTGCTTTAAAAGTGAAAACTCTGCAGTACTATCCACAGTATATCAACAGGAATAGAGAGTATAGCTCTACTTCATGATAGTGTTAGCATGACAATAATTAACACATAATGAAGGACATACTTTACACAAGGCAGCCATTGGTTTCTTTAAAAGATTTAATCGACTGAGAGAACAACATACTTTTAACTAGGGAAAGTGTGTTTTCCATTTAGCAAACCCACAATCAACTTTGTCCCGCTGCACATTCCTGGTCCCGTCTCCACAGTAACAGCACTCAAGCAAAGACTACTTGGAATCATGTGCCACTTTACTGTCTCCACATATAGGCACTGGATGGAAAATTAGGGGCAGTGGGCAACAGCTCTGACGTTTAGCTAGATACACTTGATGCTAAAAGACTGACCATAAACAAATATAAGCTTACATCTTGTCCTTATCGTCGATAATCTGTTTACCTTTAATGGAGGACAATGGGGAAAGGATTGAAGGACTGGCAATTTTTTTGGGGGAAAGGAAAACACACTAACAGGACTTTGTTAGTATGCATCAAACTGTCTGTCAAACAGAGAACACATTTACAGCACAGGCTGCAAACAGATTCAAGTGAAAGGGCAATGCATATATTATCCAACAAGAAAGGGCAATGCATATATTATACAATCAGCATCTGTGTCTAACCTAGACATTCTCTGCTCTGGTCACCTTGTATACTGGATAATTTCACTTCAAGCTGAGACACAACTTGCTTATGAGCAAATGTTCAAAGTAAGTTGTGTGTTCTAGCTCCATACCATCACCTCCACAGCAATATAGCCTTGAGTTACTCTTTACTTTCAAGTGGAGACGCACAAATTGATTGTCCTGTGGCCTACTTTGGTTGACATTAGTATCTACATAAGTAGTATAGTATAGTATAGTATAGTATATCCACATTTATATAGCTAAACTAATCTAAAGCCCTATTCGCAAAGGATCTGGGGACCTCGTGTGATTTAGAAATTACCCCCCCCCCGAGCCCCCACCCAACATCTGATTTTTGTGTGGTGCATTTGCACGGGATAAGCAAAGCCTGCTTTTACCCAAATTGACTGAGTTGGGTAACTGGAGGCACTCGGAGGACGGCCAGGACGGGGTCGCCGCACCGCACTTGGGCCTTTCTTTTTGGGCCAGGCCCGGTAGAGGTTACCAGAGGCGCATACCCTATTATTTCTGACACTAGGGTACCCACACAGCATGACCATCAGCCCTGGGACGAAGCCGCAGGGAGCGCGTCGACTCAGGGATGGAGGTCTCCGTTCGGGCAGTGGTCCAAACTTGGTTGGCCATGAAAGACAACCCCCCCCAATCCCAGCTGTCTTCCAGGGGAGGGATAAAAAGGTGTCGAATTCGCAAAAATGTCGATTCGCAAGGGAGTAAAATTATCACAGGACCTCAAATTTCGGTGAAATATGGTAGATCATTTTCAGGGGAATGTTTATAAATTATGGACACTGCCGATTCGCATGGGATTAAGATCACAGACAACCTCCGTAATTATTAAAAATGACTAGAGGTCACGAGGTAATGCTATTCCTGTGGGATGGGGCTTAAAACAGATTGATCCATCTAGACCTAATGCTCATGTTAACGTAACAAGAAAGATATTAAGGTATAATATAGGTAATAAAATAAATAGAAGAATAAAACTTTGCTTGTCACCAGTGGACCTTTACACTTCCTTTATATCTAATCAAGCACAGCCCATCATTCCTTGATTGTCTACAGACATTCTTAACTACATATTCTTGAAGGTGTGTGGCTCCCTTGCTCAAAAGCAAAGCCAAGGACTTTACTGTCAAACACCCTTCAATTCAGGACATTTTATACATACGAATACTCCATCCTGCTGCCAAGATTAAGTTGTGCAATGGTTTATCTAAATGGACTGAAAAATGCCTTATGTGAAGTTGTCTCTTTCCCTTTGACTTTCCCATTTTTCTGCATTTGTCTAGTCTGAGTTTTAAAAAAATTAGGACCCAGTGTCTTGATTTCTGCCTTAGTCATCCCAGCATAAGGAAATGAAATGAATAAAAAACCTCACCCTTTTGGTTGATGTCTGAAGGTGTGTCAGGGGGGATGTGAGTCAGGTGTGTACTTGGAGGAGTGGAGACTTGATTAGGTTCATAATGATAAGAATTGTTTCAATGGTTATCATAATACTACTGCATCTTTTGGAAGTGTTTGTTTGTGCACGCTATCTTTAGACAGTTTTACCACTGATTTTAGCTTTTATGTGCAAGACTGATATTATAGTTGGGGCCTACACAAGGAGTTACAACTGTTTTCACTACAGACCCATATACAGTATGCAGTGCTCTTTTGTATTACTCTGCAACCATGCTGTCAACTGAGGGTGTGTCTAGCCTAAAAGAGCTATCTTTAAAAATAGTTTTTCATGGGTTTATAGCCTTTCTGAAGAGGACAATACATTGTCCATTTGCCACACTTGCCTCTTCAAAATTGGCATGAGCCCTTGAAAGTCCATATCGGTTGACCTCAAGGGCCCAAATATGTAAAACTGTAGCCAGCCACTTGGCATACAAGCCCTCATCACGAGTAAAGTGAATGCTTCCTCCCCAGCATAAAATGGTGGAGAAACAGTGCACTGGTGGGTTGCAAAGGAACTCAAACGTCTTGCAAACTATGAGATGCAGATATATTTCTCAAGATTGGTTGACTAAACCAGGGTTAAAAGCTAATGCTAGACTTATATTCAACAGCAAAATGTCCATCTTTTATTTCTGCTGAATTTTCAAGTTGGTTAATATGGTAAACATGAGCAGTTGCTTTCAGTAGGCTACATTTAAGTTCCATGTTGTTGCTCTGAGTCTTTTAGGTTCCTGTCAGTCAAAATTCACTTTGACTATTAGCAACTTTTCCAATTAAAGCAAGGAATTGTAAATTTGGTCTACAGCAGCATGGGAAGGGGCCCAGAAAAGAGTCTTGATAAGAGTAAGTTTAAATTAAGATGGCACTGAGCCAGTGACCACAGAGCTTTTAATAACACAGAGAATGTCCGGGTTGCCATAGACTCCCTGAGCAGTCTGACAGAATAGGAACCATATCTGGTAAAGACGTGTGCATAAAAGGGTTTCTTTTACTTGGCATTGATGTAAATGAGAACATGATGACATTCAATAAACAGCAATCACCACTTTTAAATTTAATCGCAATGTCTCACAAACAAATAACATTGTTTGTTTCTTGTGTGGTTTGGGAACGTCAGTCAAGTGGGTAGCAAGCCTGTTCTAAAATACAACCCATGTTCAGATTTGTTAGATACGCCTACTCTAGGAGAATCACTCACTAGGCCTACGTCTAGCATCAAACACCAGAGTGCAATGGGTTTTTTTTTCCACAGCAACCCTTTGTTACCCACAAACTAGTGTAGTTACTGTTTTGTATTGTGGACTCCACAGTAAGAAGAGTAGCTGAAACTAAGAATAGTGATTTATACTCTGTTGATAGAACAAACACAACAAAACAACATAGATAAAAAACCATGCAACAAACTGATGTAACTGATCTTAACAAACTAAACTGCATGGGTTAAGAATTACAAGTGTTAAGCAGAACAGATAAATACTTGGAACAGTGTTCCCTCACTCCCTCCCAGTCCAAAACAAAATTCCATGACTGAAGGTGTAGGGCTCCTGGCATGTTTCCTTACACCGCTTTTTCATTTGTTTTCCAATTTTTAACTATTTTAGAACATTCTGGTTTAGATTCACAACATGCAGCTGCAGAACTGAATTTAAAGCGGTGAGTGCACCCCCGCTTATATTTTCCTTTTTAGAAGAAAATATTCTAGATGTATATGGCATTCTTAAAAACCACACCCGTCATCTAGTGAAATCATAGGAGGGGCATTACCACCTTGGCTGTATTTAGTTGTCTACTGACCTCAGATGTAATCCATAATAATAGGACCCAACCCAGGACAATCCTATCATTGCACCTCCTGATAATCACTTAATATAGGCCTCTGGGATTAAGTAGAAGATCAGACCAGGCTCCCTGTCTCTTTAACCCTACACAGGATTTTAAGTTAGACATGGACTACCACTGGCCTGCATTTGGCCCTATCAAGGCTAATACTCTAGCACTGCAGTCCATTTTAAATCTATACTATTCCTTGCCAAATTCAACTTCCATTACAGTCCATTTAGTACATAAACAGGAAGAACCGGGACTAAAACATCATGAAGCAGCACTTGTAATTCTTGCACAAAGGCAAATGCAGTCACTAGTTCATGCTCGCAGCATGTCTGTTCATAAAACAAAATCTTATTACAAATCAGAATCCAACCACTACCACAGAAACAATCACAGACACACCACAGCTGACACACAGCCCTGTAGGACAGATCCTTCATAAAGGCTTGTCTCCTCGTACTAAATGTACCAGACAGAAGCAATTATTTCCCAATAGGTTCACCGAGGAGACTTCCTGTCAACTTATTGAATAATTCACATACAGTATATCGGATTCTTAATAAACTAAAAAATAAAACACTTTTAGAACAGTACCGGTCAGCAGTACACTAGAAAAATGCGTTTCGAGCTTTCTTATGTAGATATGAACCTTTGAGGTTACATGTGCCAAGAAAAATCAATGTATTATGCATTAAGATTCACTGCCTCATTTAGATATTAAATATGTATAATGCAGAAAAAAAAATGGAATTTCAAATAGTGGGGGCTGCTCGAGAATGTGGTTACTAAGTTTTAAAAGGAGGGCAGCAAGCCAAGTCCAAAACTTCCAAATGAGGTGATTGCCAGGTTTGGGTAGGAACTCCTGGAATTCAAGACTGCTTATTTTGAGCTAATTTGAGTCAGCTGTTAAAATCATTCTGGGCAGCTGAGCAAGTATTAACATATTTTCAGCAGCATAATGACAAACTGCATGCAAATCCTGCCTTTATATGCTGTTTTTTATTAAAACGTTACATTTGTAAATGCTATTAGAATGTTTGAATCTTAGCGCCAACAAACCATGAGCATTTTCTAAATTGGTAGTATTTAAAACAAGAAAAAAAAAGAGCATGAATTAATACAGATAGAGCAGGGCTGCAAAAAGAGGAGGTGAAACCACTTAAAAAACTTCTTAATACCACAACTACAACTCAAGAATGACCACACAGGTCTGAGAGATAGCCGGTCAATTCTCCCAAAGAGAAAAAATGACTGGAATCAGGAACCTTACCCGTCTCCTTGAAGACTCCCTTACCTCATTGTTCCACACAATGAAATGAACTGAATAAACTCTAACTGCATGAAACTTTCCTTATACAAATTATTTCAACCTCATGCATCCATATTTCAAAGGAAAACACAAGCTTCACAGCTCTATAGTAACACAGAGAAAAGAGACTTACCAGTTTCCTCATCTATGGTAAATATCCCCAGGCCAGATCCAGCTCGTATGGAGTATCGAATCTGTCCGTCTTGGTCTTTGTCTTCATCTTCAGCTGATACAGTCATCACCAAAGTCCCGACAGGAGCATCCTCTTTTATAAATCCCTTTTCCACAAATGATCGGAACAAAGGCCTGTGGAGATTCTCGTTCACATCCACTATGTCCACTTCAATGAAGCAGGTTGACGACAAGGACATGGGCTTCCCTTTGTCTTTAGCTTTCGCCGTCAGGTTGTACACCTGTTTTGTCTCGTAGTCTAGATTTTGCACGATCCGCACAGCACCGCTGAGTTTGTCTACTTCAAAATTCCCGTCTCCGTTATCAATAAGGCTGTATCGTACCTGACTGGAAGGTCCAATATCGGGATCGTGAGCCTCCAGCCACATAATTACAGTACCGATAGGAAGGTCTTCCCTTATCTTCACGCGATAGTTAGGGGGGAAAAATCTAGGTGGATTATCATTCACATCTTCCAAGGTAATTTTAAGAGGCACTGTGGACACCAACTGTGGCTCGGTCACTGCCTGGTCGCGTGCGGCAATTTTCAAGACATAAACTGGATGGAGCTCGCGATCCAACGGCTTTGTCACAGTCACGACACCGGTCTCCTCATGGATCGCGAAATGATCTGTGCCTCCCAAAATTGAATACTTCAGGACTCCATTATCTCCTTGATCTCTGTCTGTTGAATCAACTTGGATGATTTCCGTCCCAACAGGTGTGCTTTCACTTATTTCAACTGAATACGAATCTTGCAAAAATTGAGGGCTGTTATCATTCGCATCTAGGATCTTAACACCCAAGAGGCGTGATGAGGATTTCTGTGGTAAGCCGAGATCATAAACTGTAATGTTGAGGGTGTACTGGTCTGTTGTTTCCCTGTCAAGAGGAGAAAAAACCAAAAGCCAACCGGTTTCCATATCTACTTTGAAGCGGCTTTCTGTGTCCCCTCCTGAAATAACGTAGACTAGTTTCCCATTGAAGCCGCTGTCTGAGTCCGTGGCACTTAAATGGACAATCCGGGCCCCAACAGGCAGGTCCTCTTTAACTTCAATGACACTGGGGAAAGACTCTGAAAACTGAGGAGCGTACCGGTTGACTGAGTGAAAGTCCATAAAGTTGTCATCCGGCTCAGTTTGCGTGTGGATTTTGCTGCCCTGAAGTAGCTTTTCAGCCAACATGGTAGCAATACCAGTTTCGACACATTTTAACTGGACGGGCTTGCGTGCCGTGATGACAGTTATGTTCATGACCATTGGCTGAGTCTCGCGTTCGCCGTCCGTCGCAATGACTTGTAAATAATGAAAGGAAACTTTAGCTGCCTCTCCCTCGCTCAGCGTGTGCTTCAGGGAGAGCACGCCAGAGTTTGGGTTCAATTCGAACAGATCAAGATCATTCCCAGCTTTAATATGGTACCGCACTAGCTGCAGCTCATCAGCATCTATGGCAGACACAGTTGTTATCTGCTCTCCCTCGCCGTGATCTCTTGGCACAGTCACTTCACAGTCTACATTTTCAAACAAGGGCTTATTGTCATTCAGGTTATTTAATGTTATGGTGACTGATACCTCCACCTCTCTCCGGTAAGGGGATCCCCAATCTGATGCCCTGACTTGGAGATTATAAATCCTTGGCATGAGCTCATAATCTAGGACCTCTGAGGTACTGATGACACCAGAGAAGTAGTCAATGACAAATGGTTGAGGGTTCATATTGCTAATGCTGTAGGTCACATAGCCATTATCGCCTGTGTCCAAATCAATGGCTTTAACTGTTACCACACTGGTCCCTATAGGTGCATTTTCATCGACACTGGCCTTGTAAGATGTCTGCTGGAACTCAGGTGCATTGTTATTCACATCAATCACATCAACGATCACTTTAGTTGCCGCATTTTTGTCACTGGTGATTACGTCTAGCTCAAACCGGGGGGAGAAATCAGCATTGATTGGTCCTGAAGTGCTGATCAAGCCAGTATCGGGATTGATAGTAAATCTGTTCCGGTCAGATTTGTGTTTAAAGGCATATTTTAACTGTGGATACTTTGGCACGGCTGTTACCATAGTGACAGGTGTGAGAAGAGGGGCAAATTCACTAAGATTGACTCTGTAAACGGCCTTTTCAAATATAGGAGGGCCCACTTTGAAATGTGCAGAAGTGACATGTACCAATTTAGCCGATGAAAATTGAGAGGGGCTGCCTTTGTCCTTCGCTTGTAAAGTGAGGTTGTATCCAAAAGGCTGGCTGTCCCAGTCTACATCTTTGACAGCTTTTATTTTATACTCCTTGCTCCCAGGGCTGCTTCTCACAGCCTTGAACTGCTGAAGAGGGTCACCAGCCACAATACTCAATGAGGCTATCTCTCCATTTGGTCCCTGGTCACTGTCCTCCACTGTCACAATAGCATAGGTGGGGTCATGGTCTGCATCTGAGGGGGCCAAGGTTACGGCAGTGATTACAGGTGCATGCTCATTGGCCTGCTCCACCCTCACTGTGAGTTTGGCCATGCTGCTGAAGCCACTGCTGCCATACAGCTTCATTCCTCTGTCCACTGCAAGGATCTCCAACTCGTACAGCTTTGTCTCAGTGTAGTCAAGTTTTCCAGTCAGTGTCACTACACCGCTTGTTGGATGAACGGCAAACATGTCCGTCCACTCCCTAAAACTATAGTAGTATTCTCCGTTGGTACCGATATCTGCATCCGTTGCCGTGACTTTAGCCACGCTTGTGCGTATGGCCGTGTTCTCTGGCAGCGAGATGCTATACGATGTTGGCGAGAAGAGAGGCCTCAGATCATTGGTGTCCTGTACCTGCACCTTAACTCTAGTGCGACACTCAAAACTAGTGCTCCTCTCTGAAGCTTTAACAGTCAGCATGTAGTGGTCTTTAACCTCCCGGTTCAGAATGGCAGTGCTGCCTCCTTTGGTCCTTATTCGCAAAAAACTGAAATCTCCCAGCAGGTAGTCCTCTGCTTTGAATAAGTTCTCATTGTCTCCAGAGATGATTTTGTACCGTATCTCCCAGGCTGGGTTTGTGATGTAGATCCCCATCTTGGTGTGACTCTCCAAGTAAGTCTTAGCAGCAGAGTTCTCATATATGGTGGCATTGTAAACAGAGTGGGTGAATTGCATGGAGGGGGCCCTCGCCATCCTTTGGTTCCCTGCGCAGCCACAGAGGAGCTGCAGGAGCAGCACAAGCAGCGAAACCAAGTGCTTACCCATTATCGTACCGTGATCTTCACAGAATCACCTGGAAACAAACAAAATAGAATTGTTAGTAATATAACACGGTACCGTGCAAGTGCTTTAAGTACATCAAACTAACTGTAATTACAATTATTCAAATAAAAAAATGCAAACAACCACATGTAATCAGCATTTTCTACAATCATCCCTCTTGAAAAGATGTACGATAAATGCTAGAAACGGCCTTCTTTCATCACTTTGCACCTTCCCAGACTCCTTCAAATGTCATGACAAGTGACGGCTGGATTGATAAATAGCCAAATAGGTTTCATGTGGTAATAAGATAAGCAGAGCGGTCAGTCAGGTGACAAGATGTGTGCACTGTGCAAGATGCCATATGTGCACTTTATAACAGAGGGACACCATTTATCTGCACATCAGTTTAATGAGCTCAGCAAAGAACTGACAATAAGAACATGTGTAAATCTTTCATTTCCTTTCTGGTGCAAAAACAGTTTCAATGTAAGACTGCACATTTAATACTGCATTATTTTCCCGTGTATAGAAATGCATTAAAGATTGCATTTCTGCTCACCCACTCAGGATATACAAATAAATTAAAAAGATTACACAAGCAAAAACAACTATCTAATACAATAAACTAAATTTTCTGCCAGTAAGACCAGCAATTAGAACTAAATTAAATACAAGGGTGCTCTTTTTATCTTTAAAATTGCAGATTCATTCGTTTACAGCCGCTAACAACGTCTCGGGCTGCGCGAGACTCCGTACACAGACCAATAAAGCGAGACGTTGCTCTGTCTGAGCACAAGTGCTGTTTATAAAACCACCATGCAAAATGACACGGGGTTTAGTTATTAATGCGTCATGTGGGGTTAATAAGTGACAGAGTCTAGCAGAAAATACCTTAAATCTGAGACTAGGTCGCCTGCAGGTACAAAAGAACCATCTGCTTGTGGGCGACCATTGTAAAAATTCCAACTGAACTAAAACTTCTACTTTGTTTTTTTGTACACATACAACACAATATGTTTAACATTTGCTAAACGCTGTATAACTCTGCAACCTCTAACCAGCGACCTCTTTTCATTAAGAAACAAAATACAATATTTCAAGAAAATAAGTTAGCTAGGTGCCTCCACACTGTTTCATTTCAAACCCCATCCCCCAACTAAAGCCATCCGCTTCATGAAACGATGGTAGCAGTGCGCTGAGCAGAGATTGGCTTGAAAAAAGCACTCCACACTTTTCCAACAAAAACGTAAAACAACGTATTAACTACTGCAAGGGTAAATACAACATACAAAAACCACCGTACTGTTCAAAACGACACTACACCAATCGTTTTGCTGAGGCTAAACTTCCCCTAAAGAGGTCGAGAAAGCAGCTCCACAGCCCGCAGCTCACAATAGCCGACTCTTAACTTTGTTTTACTCGTTACAGATGCCGAAGCTAAACGCTAAAGGAGCTAAAAGACCACCGCGTACAAAAACAATGATTCACGTACCTTTTCTATTATAAATCTCATATATTTGGAGGTTTTGCATGTAGTTTATAATGTAGTCCAAATCTCGGCATGGTCATACGTGGACTTGTCGCCTCTCCGTTACTCCATCTACCACTACCAGGCAGCCGCTCTCTTTCCCTCACTCCTTCCCTATCTCTCCCTCTCTGGAGCTGCTTGGTATCTCTCCGCGTTGCGCACGTCCGGATCTACTTACTGGCTGAAAGCCGGATAAAACCTTTCCGCTGTGTGAACCCAGGACCAGGGTAGACTATAAACTGCTCTGGTTTACTGTGGTTGACAGTAAACTATTGTAAATTATTGAAAAAATAATCTGAAAAAGGCTAAAAGCCTATGCCAAACTAAATCAAATTAATCATAATCTCGTAACCAATTAGGACCCCAATAGCCTGAAGGAGTGTCCTTTTACTGGAAATACATCACCAAAACGTGCCTACATCACTTGTGATGGCATGTTGATTATAACATGAGTAGATGATATAGCTGCTATTTTTTTTAAATGTATTTTCCCCTCAAATTGCTCATCGACATTTAGAGATGTTGGGACTTTTTTTTCTCCCTGTGAATTCTAGTTTTTGTTCGATGTATTTAGCTTCATCTTTGTTTATCGTTGCCATAAAAATGTCTTAAATAACCTACACGAAGGTCGTCTTGACGTTAGGCTACGGCTCGTGAGACCTTACAAAGGGCAAAATCTCGCCCTGCTCCAATGGGACTATTGGCCTAACGTGAATCCAATATTCACCTCCTCAGCTGCAGCCCAAACCAATTATGGGAAATAAAAAAGGTGAATCCAATATTCTAATCTTAAACTGGTGGCAAGCAAAAAAAAAAAAAAAAACAGTACATATGGTTTCACGTAGAAAATTATTTTTTGCCCTCTGTGCTGAAAAATGATCCTTGAACTCGCATCCTAATGTTGTTGTCAGCAATAAAAATGTGAAAAAAGTCTATTTTGCAAATAAAAGGCCAAGCCATTACCATGATGAATATATACACTGCAAATACAAAGTTCCTTGCGCGTGTGGTTTCAATTCGGGTGTTTAACAATCATTGTCTTCTTCCAATGTTATCGTCTGTTAATAGCCTGCAGGCAGGGCTTGCAAATGTAGTGTCCAGCGGTGCGCCTCATGGATCTGTATTTTGGCATGGGAGCAGGGTGACTGATGGTGGAAGTAGCCTATAACCTCGCCATGAAGGCACTGATCCCATTAACCCCTTTCCTCACACACAGCCATCCTGACTGCTCCTCAGACCAAAAGCTGCACTACATTCCCTCTCCAAGCGCTCAGGAGTGTGGCTGATATGCGATTGATGGCGCTGTCACACTGCTCTTGCCCGGACTGCAGTGATCCAGCTGGTGCGCCCGCAGAAAGCCTGTGTGCTCCGTGCAGCTTGACAACTTGTCAACTTGTACTGCTCTTGCCTGCGTGCGTACGCGCGTGCGTGTGTGTGTGTGTGTGTGTGTCTGTCTGTCTGTCTGTCTGTGTGTGCGCGCGTGCGTGCAGGTGCGTTTGAGTGCGCTAAGCGTCCGTATTTGCGCATTTGTTTTTTGGCACAAGTCGGGCAGAAACACTCACGCCCTTTTAAAATGTGCTCCGAGTTGAGCACAAAGTTTTAAGAGTCATTTAAACCTCATTTAGACACAAAATCACGAGCCCTGTGTGTTCTAATTTTACTCAAAGCTACTCACCAGACCAGCTGGGTAATCGCCCGGCTGCCGCTCCAAACTTCACTTCACATAAATCCTGGCAGTTTTTGGGAAATGTTCTTTGCGAGCATGTCTCAGATGAGGTAGGCTTCTGATTGTGAGAATCCGTCACCTTATTCCTCTTCAGTCCCTCACAGTTTTCAGAGCCTTCTGTTCCGATCCGCTCAGAGGCATCCCACTTGGTGGCTTGATACAGTAGAGAGCTGTGGGCTATGGTTTGCCTCGCACCTCTCCTCCACAACGGTTCAGGTGGAGTTGCATGTGGTTGCTGCCTTCAGGTGATATGGGAAAAAATAGGAATCCTGATAGGAGCGCGCAAGAAGACAAAAAAAAATTGGCATCGGCGTGGTTCTCTTGCGGTCATCAGCTACCGCTGTTCGGATAAGTGACAGAGCTACTGAGGGGGCGGAGAGAAAGGAAGTCACAGCAACAACTGATGGAGAAAGTGATGTCTGTGATTATTAACCTTTATGCTTTGGCTTTCTGCTTAGCTTATAATTTGTCACGCATGATAACACTTAGCCTAATTATTAAAACGTGAAATGTATATCTGGTGCATATTAAATCCTTCAGCATAGTCTAATCTAGTTGGATGTTTTTTTAAATAAACAATTGAAACACATTTGGTTGCCGGTCTTTTTTTTTTTATTAGCCTATACCAAAAGCACTTGAAAGTCATTCAAAAAACCACAACGTTTGCAAGTAGGGATGTATCAGATCTCCCCAAAGGCATCCAGGGTCTTACACCTTCAGCTCTGACGTCACGGATGCCTCAATCATTCCTTGCATGCACAGCTCAGTGTGTTGCTTGCAGTTTAGCCCTATTTATTCTCTCCAAAAAATTCTAAGCAATTAACCCCACGGCATGTTTATTTGTTTATGGCTTTCTCAATTCACTCTGTTTATTATGGATTGTGTTCTTGTGTTCTCGAACAATTTAAGAAACCACTGTGTACTGTGGTTTGAATAGTGATCAGTCAGCACACTTGAGCATCAGCGAAGCAAATGTCTCCATTCAGCTCCTCGAACATGTGGTTAACAACTAAACTTGACACCGTGCTGTGAAGTGGCTGCCAAAAAATGCCAGAGCAGAGCGGGGCTGTTGGAGCCAGTGGTCCAGCGTGAGAATCTCTGCCTAATGTCCATTCAGCACTGGCTCATTAAAGTCACATTTGCCCACAGGCTGAGTAAACAAGACCTATGGGTTTGGTGTATGGACTGTATGTATGTGTGTGTGAGAGAGAGAAAAGGAAAACAGTGAGGACGGGGGGATTGAGCTTGTGTGTCAGAGAGCAAGTGTGTAATGTTTCATCTCTCTCCTCTCCTGGTCTCCCCCTCTATCTTGCTCCCACTTTTATTCTAGACAATGTTAGGCATCTGAAACAGCCTTTTTCTTCTCTCTCTCTCTCTGTCTCTCTTTTAGCCTTCCCTCTGATCTGCTTGTAAAGCTTTAATTGAATTCAGGTCAGATGATGCCCAGGGCTGGTTCCACTGCTTTGATCTTACCTCAGCGTTTGCAGTCCTGGCTGCTGGGGGTAAGGTCCTAGCACCTTATAGACCCCATATATGCATGGGGAGGATAGTGTTGGGTAACACAGCCAGTCCTGTAATAATAAGTTAAATGCATTTTTACAGAGATAATGCTACATCAACTTGAAATCAGGAGGCACTGGGGAATACAATGTAGTATATTAGCTTTTTGTTGGAGATTTTTCTTTATGTCACTCTGATTTGCGTATGGTGTCATAGCTTGAAGGCTGCCTCATCTGTCTCCTGTGCCATACTGGTGTGAAAGACACTCCAGTCTTCTGTCTAAAATCCTCATTATGAAAGAGTAAATATACAGCATGTTGCACATTTCCTCTCATGTAACACACTGCAGGCTCAATTTCCTCTTGGAGTCATACTAATCCTAAGCAGATCATCCTCGTGTTGTTGAGAGATGTTAGGAAACGGGCACAGACTGGTGTACTTCTCCTTTCCCCTGTGACTAATGTCTTAAGCTGTAGGTTGCCCTGCAACTTGAAACTGGAGAGAGATCGGAAAAAAAGATTCAGATGATTTGTAGTGCCCCTGCAGCAATAGAGCACCCAGGTATCCGTTTCTCCCACCAACCAATCTGTAGAATCTGAATCCTGAGGCAGAGCTTAACTGTAAGAGAGATTAGAATAATTCAATATCTACCCTGCTGTGGTGTCCTCAAGTGAAGGCCCTGAACCTCCCAGAGCTGGTACCCCTCTTCTTGAGATGAGCCTCAAAAACAGAACACATTATCGCAAAGTGAACTACTACCCAAAGAACTGATATTTTTGGGCATTGTTTTTTCACACAATGTACCTGACACAATAACAGTGTGCATGAGTTTCTTTTAGATAATAACATGAGAACATTATGAGAATAATAATAAACAGTTGACATTTCCCCTGCAGCTGGAGACAAACTGCTGCGCTCTGAAAATAAAGTCTTCATGCAGTCTTAAGCATAGCAGGAGATTATTTTAGCAGAGCCCCTTGGTTGTAGAAGCTTCCGTAATTACCTAAAAAAAAAAAAATGACACAACAATACACTGTTCTATATTTGGAACAACCTTTTTGGAGAGTTAACATTAACATTACTGCATTATTTATTTGGTGGTGTAACGTTAAGAGAGCAAGTGAAAAGTAAAAGGTGTGAAATAGATTAGTCTCTGCGTGCAAGGTTATCATGCAAACCTCCATCATGTCCTCAGGGAAATCAATAACCCCCTTTTCCCTGCTTATAAACTCTTCATTTGACTCAGACTTGGTTGCATTTCAATACTCTTTGTTATTCACTGGTTCATAAGCCAAACAAGATGGCTGTCCCTGGAGAGGTCCCCAGATGGATCACAGTAGTGCATTCAAAATGTACTGTAAGCAGACCGTTCACCCTATTAGGCCTGTCCATCCAGTCACCCCAGAAGAGAAGGGGCACTGACAATAATTGTGTCTTTTTTTATATTGCAGAGTATTGCATTTTCTCTTTTTATATTTTGTCAATACAGAAATGTGTCTCACAATTTTGTTAAATATGAAGCTCTAGTCAGTTAGCCTAGCTTAGCATAAAGACTGAAGACAGGGAAACAGCTTGCCTAGCTCTGTCCAAAGGTAGTCTCGCATTGCCAGACCTTCCTCCACAGTGCTGCTGAAGAGGGTCTGGCTAGTCCACATTTAGCCACTGGAGTTTAGAATGCCAACACAAAGGAAGCGAAAGGTGATGGACATCCGGCCGAAATGAGGGACGTACGGCGTAATTTCCGGTGTCACCTGAACAAGACTAGTCCAAAGGTAACAAAACCTTCTTTCCGGGCACCTCTAAAGCCTGCTAGTGAACATGGAATAAAAAAACCTAACAAAAATGTAAAAAAGTAGCCAACATTTTGAACTGTCCTGGAAAATGCACAAAAACCAAGTGTGGGTTAATAATAATTTAATTTAATAATTTATACTCTTTATTGATCCCTGATGGGGTGATTACAATTTACACACAACACACAGGCCTGAAATACACACACATGCTCAGGTCCTTCTCATGCATAAATCAGAGATGTCGGAGTGAGTGGGCTGCGACTGCTGAACAGGCGCTCTGAGCTGTTGAGGGGAGTTCGGTTTGCTGCCTTGGCGGTGCTCAGGAGATGAACTGGCATCTCTTGAGCTACCAGTCTACACTCCATACTTTGGTCCGTACGGGGACTTGAATCAGCGACCCTCCGGTTCCCAACCCAACTCTCCCAGACTGAGCTACCCCCTTAGTTAGATGAGAAAACTGATACTGGTCTTGTTTAGAGAAATTTCATCTGCATTTGCGAGCAAACTACCTCTCTGGTTCTGCAATATATATGTTATTGTTGCACATACGCAGCATCACGTTTACAGAATCTGTTTACACCTTCTTCAGTTTTCACTCTTGGGAGGCTCTTTGATGTGATGTAATATATTAAGGCGGTGGGGGATAAACAACAAATTGAACACAACACTGGCTGATATTTTTGATGTACTGTATTCCACCAGTCATTTTTGTCTTTATACTAAATCCTAATCCCACAGAAATTGTGTTGGGATTATACACAAAAGGCGCATTTTGGACATGGATTTGCATGGATGGATTAGTAAAGCCTTGTAATGGAGGCTGGTGCTTGTAGAGAAACCTCCATCCTCTTGTTGTTGCACATTCAAATGATGCAGCCCTCCAATTCATGTTAACACACATTACTCATCTCTCACCCTGGGAGCACAGTTAATTTGTCATTGCTATAAAAGTTTGTATATATCAGCAAGAAACAGATGTCGGAAACCTTCTGCTTTACAAGGACAGTTTCACATGTCATCAAGCCACTCAAAACAGCAGACACCCAGTGCTGTGTGTTAATATGCTGTTAAGGGCTTTAAGACAGTGATACAGAGGATTGGGACTGCTTTGAAGCCCTGAGGATGATGTTCCCTTTCACTCTCACCCAGCCCACATTTTCCCTTGAACAAACTGGTGCTCAGCAAACAGAAAATTGCAACAAAAAAAAAACGAAACCATTAAGTCCTTCACAGTGTATTCATTCAGGCTCTACAAGACACCGCCTCACTCTTCAATTGCATTCTTCGTACAAAAACAAGCCAATCAAAGTCCTCTGGCAGTCATGTATTATGTATTTACAGACACATTTGCTTATCTAATAGGAGCCATATCGCGTCTCAGATTTAGACAGCTTAGCGAATGCCCTAAGGCCCTCCTGCTGCTTCCTAATCCTCAGATCTGGGGGATGTAATATCTCTTCTGGGAGTGACTAAAACCACCTAAAAGGACTCAAGTTTGCCTCATTCTCTTTTCTCTCAATCTTGTGTACAAAACAGAGAACATTTGTATGCTGGAATAATGTGTGTCAACCTTGGCACAGTCACAGCAGAAGATGGGTGCTCGGTCCTTGCCTGTAGACAATATTTTGTGTAATCACTTCTCCGGCAAACAGACAGGCCACCACATTCAGATGGTATCCTTTTTCATGGCAGGTACAAAATTATTACACTTTTGTAATTGTAGGTGTCTTGTTGCAGATGTCTGTAAATCACAAGTTCTTTGCCACAGGTAACCCAAAATTTAGTCTTGCATTGCCAGACCTGTGCTGTGTAGTAAGGTCTGGCTACTGCACACATATGTACATTCTAGGATAGGAGGAAAAAACACTCTGGGTTGTTTGCATTTCTTTAAAACTATCACAATCTTCTTGCGCTATGTTCTGCATACAGCGATGCTGGCTCTGTAAAATAGTCTTGAACAAAATCCACCAAAACAAAAGAAAACCCCACAAAAAAAGAAGTTAGCAGTAACAGCAGTGTGAGCTACTAAGCTGCACACACGGTTAAACGTAATTCACTCTTACCACAGTTTGGCCCTGTGTACTTCGTCGACAGCAATCCCACCAATCAGTCAATGGAAATCCATTGATGGTTATCGTCAAATCAGCATATATTTGGGTGTAGTATGTGTGTATCTTCTCATGTTTACTTCTTGCTCCCCAGAGTTACTAACATTCATGGGACACGAGAGATGTATTCTCATGGCGCATTATGTGCATGAAACTGACATTGTGAGATGGACCTCTTCTCCTCAATTACCCGTAGCAGGTAAAAAAATGGCAAAGTGCTTTGGTGGTAAATAATCTACCCTCAGGGCATGTTCAGAGAGGTCTGAGCTGGTGGCCCTAACAGCTTTGTTATTGTAACAAGTGGGGCTGTCAGTTAAACGCTTTATTAAAGCCATTTTAACAGCATCAATTTTTTTTGTGAGATTAACGTTCTTTTTGGCCTAGCAAACGTTGTAGTTTTTTTTTCACATGCTGTTGCAACAACTAGTAACGTCAGAAAAACAACAACACCACACCGGATCTAGGTAGACCGGAACTAAAACAACAGCCACGCCCCACACACTTATTTGGGCTTGCGAGCCGGCCAAAGAGAAGTAACATAGCCGCCATAACTTTGCCGTTTTGAATGGGAAAATGTCGTCCACGTGAATCGTGTAGATCCGAAGAAGTTTTATTTGGGGCACCGTTGCCTTAACGACCGTTATGTACCTGACTGAATAGCAATGTGGATTTCGGTGCCTTATTTAAGTGCCACTTAAATGCCTTCTCTTCTCTCAGATGCTTCGATTATTGTAAAATACCCTACCTCCAGTGGTTATTTTCGCCGTTTTGTGGTCCTTTTTTTAAAATCAACTTTTTATTGTTTTATATTTTTGAACATACAGAACAGACAAATACAATTGAACAAGGGGCTCCTTCTAAAAAAATAAAAATAAAAATATAGGCACTGTTTCAAAAAGTATCGTATCATGTTGCTAAGAGTATTCAAATGAGAAAAAATGGTTGGACAAAAAGAAATCAAGGGACATTTAGAATAGATTGCGAGTTAACTATGACATTAATGCGATTAAATATTTTAATTGTCAGCAGTAGTAATAAGGCAATATGTTCCTCTGTATGTGTGTGTGTGTCTGTGTGTCATACTTGTGTGTTTTTAAAACGGGCAACACTTTATATGAGTAATAATACTGAGTTTAATTGATGTGCATTTATGTGTTGAGGTCCCCGCTGCAAGTCCCAGAGCTGGAAATCAGTGCCAGGACGGAGATGCAAATCAGTGAAGCAGTAGGTGGAGAGTGGCATTCATCAATGTTTGATGGGCTTCTTTCTTTCTTAGCAGCAGTCTAGAGGACTCACAACAGCACGAAGAGATGAGCCAGAGGCAAGCACACGCAGCCAAACCACAGGCAGCGCAAAGGGTCATTATCATGTCACATTTTGTCTAGATCAATATTTCATATGTAAACTTTTTTTTTTTTTTTAAAAGACCTTGAAAGAATAACTCATTCCATTTTCATCAACTTCCTTGTCTCTGTGGAAGCTCGTCAGTCCCTTTATGAGTGAAAGCCCTTCCTTCACTGTCTGTCATTCAATTAGATACAATGGGGTAAAATGTGCCTGCTTGCGGTGAACAGGATTATTTTTAATACATCAGTTTCCACCCTCTGCCCCTTAGAGAGCGACGTCACACACAATACTTCCTGACATTTTGACACTTGTTGCTGAAAAGACGTGTCGCCTTTGGAGCAGCTTTAGGTTCAGTAATCCAACTGTTACGTTTCTGATTTGTTGGTATAAAAAAAAAGAAATGGTAATACTGCTGAAATACTAAGCTTATTTAGATCTAGAACTTCAGGCAGATTCACACAGCAGTAAAGTCAGTCAGCTAATTATCAAGACAACGCCTTACATACTGTTTATGGCTTTTTTTAAATAGAATAATGCCTTGTGGCAGTATATGTGTAATGCATAATCACATCATAAAAGGGGCCTTCATATGCAAGCAGGAGTCTTGGGATTAAAAATGAAGGTTTCTGTGGCCTTCATATGTCGTGCATCCAGATTATGTTTACATCCAGTTTAGAGGGACAGCTGTTCACATCTGGCATCAGGAAATGCTTCATGTCATACATACAGTGTTAGGAAAAAAGGATCTGTGATGTCACATGCCACTTTCTGAACAGATGTTTTGAAGTCTGGAGTTGAGTTTGACTTGCTTGCTGTCATCTTGGCAGTTCAAAATTCAAATTTGGAAATGGAGACAAGGAAGCCAGCAAACATCAAGCACCAGTTGAGAGTGATAGCCTGCGACATCTGTCAGTCGTAGCAAAAGCACCTCAATGCATACCTGTTAATATGCTCTCATTGAAACAACTGTCATTAAACCATGTTAAAAGTTAAATTAGCTATTAGGAGCCCAAATTAATTAAATCCATATGTTCATGTTTTTTTTAATCAGGGTAATATCAGTTTTTGTAAATGTTTTGCACATTCACTTGTGATTGGCTCACCCACACATTTTAGAACAAAGATGGAACAGGTCCCCGGCAGAGAGGGAGACAGAATATACCTTTACATGCCTATTGAACAATTTGGTAGTTATAAATTATTTTAGCTCCAGATCCAAAAAGAAAAGAAAGAAAGAAAGAAAGAAAGAAAGAAAGAAAGAAAGAAAGAAAGAAAGAAAGAAAGAAAGAAAGAAAGAAAGAAAGAAAGAAAGAAAGAAACTGGCAGACAAGGAGACAGATACATAGATTGTTTTTGTGGAACTATTTCAACCTGACTACATGTTTTAAAGAAAACCAAGAAAAAAAGCGCTACCATGACGACCTGATTGCCAAAGTACTACAGCATTATATACATGAAATGCACCACATGGAGACCGCTGAGAATACATTCATCCCTTTCTGGCTGCCTTCCCTGCAGTTAATAGCTATTTAGAAGAAATTAGACTGGACCTCGTTAGCTAATGAGCTGTCACACACAACGCTACTGCTGATTCAGCACAGATGTCCGGCCAAGCTTAAGTACAGTACCTAACACAAATATGTGCATAAGATGAAAATAAACTTCCAGTGCTGAAATATTACGTATATTAAATGTCATTGTCTGTCTTTGCCACCGAAAAACGGAAACGCTGTTTTGCTTATCTAATAACAATCACCTCTCAAGTGCATGACCTTTACTGAGACCAGGGATCAATACAGCTTGCCATGATGCTACAAACAAAGCACTGTTTACTTTACCTTAGCGTATCTTTCACTCATTTAAAAAGGTCAACAGACTCTGTTATACTGATAAGGCGAGAACCCTGCCCTTTCATTTTTGGATTGATCGGAAGGTTGCTGCAAAAATGAACTGTACTCGCTCCTGCTATCCATCTTTTCCATGCATCATTTTGTATGTATACCCGTGTGTGTGTGTGTGTGTGTGTGTGTGTGTGTGTGTGTGGATGAGAGCGTCTGTACAAGCGTATGTGTGCTCAAGCTTTTGGTACAGTTCATGTATTGTAACACTCTTCAAAGAGACGGGTCAAAAACAGTGTTTTATCATCAAGCAGGTTTGGCTCCCCTTGAAGGTTTGAACGAATGTTTCTTCCAGCATGGGCCCTCTTTTTCGGTTTGTGTGCAAAACATTACAGAGGCAGTTGTTGTGGGGGGGAAGTGGCAACAGCGGCGGCTATTGAAGTTTGAGAAGAATAAAGGCTGAGGATTAGGGTGTTCAAACATCGCTGTCCTGTGCAAGCCTTGATACGACTGCACCTGGGAACAGGCAGCTCTGTGCAGTGGTAGTTTCCCAGAGTCCAAGAGCAGAACTGTCAGTACAAACAAAGAGTCAGAGAAATGAGCTGAAGTGCTGAAATTCTACACTTGTGGACAAGTGTGTAAAGACGACACTCCTCTATGCTTATGTACCAATCATGAGATCAATGCAATATTTCTTGCTTCTTGCTTCTACTTTACCAGTAGTCTCTTCCAGCAATAGATGGCGTGAACAGAAGAAGAGATCAATGAAATGGCAGAGTTTGAGGTGACAATGACAATTTTGAAGAGCAGCGTAGTGATGGTCAAATGAAGCTTTGCGAACCACTGTCTTTATTTTCTGAGCTCACTAGATGGCGCTCTCTGTTCAACAAAGGTTTGAAAACACACTGAATTGCCATTCCTTCAACCTTTTTCTATGATCCGAGAGCGCCATCTAGTGAGAAAATACGGTGGTTTGTTAAGCTTCATTTGACCATCACTAGAGCAGCGCTAGCTAGCAGCCGAGAGGCAAGTGCTATTTAAATAAACTCCTGGTGTACTTACAAACTTTCTAATGCGTCGTTTTATGAGTTCAGAACCTATTTGTTCTACTGTCGATGTTTGTTACCATTCTGGGCATTATTAGTGAGATACACATTTGGTTCCATTAGCGCCTGCACTAAGCCATTCAGCTAATAGCGTTAATTTGCCCAATGTTTGACCGAGGGAAAAAAGATTCTGGGAGGAGTGGTTGGCTCAAGGGTATGGTGCAAAGGACCCAAGGGTGAAATTAATCGCCCAAGATGATTGCGATTGGTTTAAAGAAATGCCAATAAACCAGAGCATGCTTTTCTCCCATCCCGGAATGCTATGTGGACTAGCCAGACCCTCCTGCGCAGCGCTGTGGAGGAAGGTCTGGCAATGCGAGACTAACTGTAATGTAATTACTGAATTAAAAGTTGTAATCCCTCAAACAATATAAGTAATCACATTACTTTAACACTTTCTCAAGCAATGTGTTATTGCCCAACAGTGGAATTGATGCATTGATCAACTGAGGAGGTAAATCAGGTACATTGGAGCAGAGATCTTCAAGAGGGGGTCCGGGACCGGGACAAAAGGAGAGAAGTAAAATGTACACTCAAATCACTTTTGCTAATTTTGTCCCCTTATCCATTCTGATGCAGATAATGGTGGTAGGTCATGTAAAAGACAAAAATGCACTTTTATAGTAATTATACTTTATATTAATTTCTCCTGTTGTCACTCCACAATATTAAATTAGGTTACTATAAAACATCTGTACTTAAGTTTCTTCAATATCTAGTTTTGCAGCTTTAGTATATTACTTTTACATATGCAGCACAGTCTCAGTGGTTTTGGTGTGTAAAACAAAAACTGGTGTGAAAAAGGTCCCTGTTAAAACTTTGGGAATGTAAAACTATCATTAAAATCACATCAGATTAGCAGTCGTGGAGCTACATTGTTGAAATGTTGCCCTCTGTGAAAGCAAAATGTAATATTTTCACAAGGGATCAGAAATGCATATACTATGATCAGGGAGAATACCAACTGAGAGGGAAAGTTATGAGATAACATAATTACAATTGAAAGACTGCTGTGAATAATCTCCAGGAAAGCTTTTATCTACTTTTTTTAAGCTTGCAGTATATTTCAGGTGAATAAATGCAAGAGGGGGAAATGGGACTATTTTTCTATTCCATATACCAGGTACCATGCTCAAGTGATAAAAAGTATAGACTGTTCATATTCCACCTAAAAGAGCTCCCTTATAGAGCAGCCTTTAGAGATTTCATGATTTATGTTCTCGCATAAACAAATACAACACATCCATGATTCTATGATACGCAGATAGTAATACTCAAACACACAAGCTGAACAGAACAGACTGAGTGTTCTTGTGAGAGTTGAAAAGCCTGCATGTTTAGTCTCGGAGCATAATTGATGAAGTGTTGTTGTACTTGTGGATCAAACAGTTTGATATGGTGCTGTTACAGTCGACTCCCTGCAGAAAGATGCCGCTTCGTATATCTGTCAATGCAATTTATTTCCTCCCATTCTTGCTGGCTGGAACTAACAAGAGGAAATATTCCCTCACTTGTCTCATTTTGCTGGTAATGCCCCCTGCTCTTCACCAACAGGAAAATGCCAATAGGATAATATTGAACCAGATAACAGACTATGACAGTGTGGCTTTGGGGAGGTGTCAGTGGCATTACACAGGATTGCTCCTGGAAATGGCAAATCCAATCAGGCTTTGACTCTCCCTGAAGCTAAAGGCCCACAGACTCCAGAACGATTCATTTGAATGCTTTGATCAGACATAGGGATCTCCAAACTCTTCTGGAATTGAAAATAAACTGAAGAGATCCGGACCTTAAGGAGTGAGACAAGAAGTCATCTTTATACTGGGATAATAGGGTGCAAATTAGAGTAGATTGGATTCAACTTTATCGCCATTGCAAAAGTAGGGACAACCAGTACAACGAAATGCAGTTTTTACATCTAACAAGTAGTATAATCATAAAAGTGCCTTTCCTTTATAGCAGTGCTTAAAAGGGACATAAAACACAGAATGCAGTATGATCACGTTAGTCCATTGTTGAATTATTAAAGTCCATTAGCAAATAAAGTGCATAGAGTTCTGAGAAATCAGACAGTCCATATTCCATATAATAGTAAAGCAGGAATGCAGTATGAGCACATTTAGTGCATTGTTGAGGTGTATTAGTAAAGTGCATAGTAATCAAAGGTAGTCAGACTTTCCGTAGTCCATGTGCAAAAGGAAATGCAGCACCAAATTGCACTTCTACGTTATGTAAGTGTTAACAAATGGCTTTTATTTCATCCACATGATCATTAGTACACAATACGGTAATGTCCCTGTGCTCAGCCAAAAAAATGATATTTTTACAATAATGTGTGCAGCATGTGAAACTGTATCTGTTTGTGAGAAGCACGCAAATCGTCAGCATAGGAGTTAAACTATTAATGAAGAATATTATGGCTATTTTATCAAAGGCAGTAAAGAAATCATGAAAATTGCAGTGCCTTTGGAAAGTTGGTGAAACTGAAGTGAATATTTAATTCTTTCATTTCATCACAGCCTGACAATATATTGCAAACTGGGTGCCAATGACTGAAAAGCCTTTGGACATAGCTGATACTGGAGATTTTAAAAATATATTAGATCCAGAACGGAAATATTTCACAGAACCGCAGGGGTGACCCGGGATGTTATTATCAGCATCATTCTTTTAGTTTCACCCTGAAATTGCCCTTGGCTAGTGACACATGCAGTCCAATCTTCAACCTTTTAAAATCTCTGGCATGTTTATGCCCTTAGTCTTTTTTCATTGTGTGAATGGCCGGGGCTCAGACATCAAAGCATGTCATTAAAGTATCATGAACACATCACCAAGGTTTGGGGGTTCATGGTAATACACACAACTCATTGAAAATATATATATATATATATATATACACACACAGTGAGCAAAATAAGTATTTGAACACCCTGCTATTTTGCAAGTTCTACCACTTAGAAATCATGGAGGGTCTGATGTCATCGTAGGTGCATGTCCACTGTGAGAGAAATCACAATGTATGATTTTTTAACTATTTATTTGTTTTATGCAGCTGAAAAATAAGTATTTGAACACCTGAGAAAATCAATGTTAATATTTGGTACAGTAGCCTTTGTTTGGTCAAACGTTTCCTGTAGTTTTTCACCAGGTTTGCACACTCTGCAGAAGGGATTTTGGCCCACTCCTCCACACAGATCAGGTCAGGTTTCTGGGCTGTCGCTGAGAAACACGGAGTTTGAGCTCCCTCCAAAGATTCTCTATGGGGTTTAGGTCTGGAGACTGGCTAGGCCAGAACCAGAACCTTGATCTGCTTCTTCCAGAGCCCCTCCTTGGTTATCCTGGCTGTGTGCTTCGGGTCATCGTCATGTTGGAAGACCCAGCCTCGACCCATCTTCAATGCTCTAACTGAGGGAAGGAGGTTGTTCCCCAAAATCTCCCAATACATGGTCCTGGTCCTCCTCTCCTTAATACAGTGCAGTCGCCCTGTCCCATGTGCAGAAAAACACCCCCAAAGCATGATGCCACCCCCCCCATGCTTCACAGTAGGGATGGTGTTCTTGGGATGGTCCTCATCATTCTTCTTCCCCCAAACACGGTTAGTGGAATTATGACCAAAAAGTTCTATTGTGGTCTCATCGGACCACATGACTTCCTCCCATGACTCCTCTGGATCCTCCAGATGGTCGTTGGCCAACTTAAGACGGGCCCTGACATGTGCTGGTTTAAGCAGGGGAACCTTCCGTGCCATTCATGATTTCAAACCATGACGTCTTAGTGTATTACCATCAGTAACCTTGGAAACGGTGGTCCCAGCTCTTTTCAGGTCATGGACCAGCTCCTCCCGTAGAGTTCTGGGCTGATTTCTCACCTTTCTTAGGATCATTGAGAACCCCGAGGTTAGATCCTGCATGGAGCCCCAGTCCAAGGGAGATTGACAGTCATGTTTAGCTTCTTCCATTTTCTAATGATTGCTCCAACAGTGGACCTTTTCTCACCGAGCTGCTTGGACATGTCCCCGTAGCCCTATCTCACCTTGCTGCTTGGACATGTCCCCGTAGCCCTGTCCAGCCTTGTGGAGGTCTCTAGTGTCTTTGGACAGCTCTTTGGTCTTGGCCATGTTAGTAGTTGGATTCTTACTGATTGGATGGGGTGGATGCAGCTAACGACCTCAAACAGGTGCATCTAATTTAGGATAATAAATGGAGTGGGGGGGGACATTTTGAAGGCAGACTAACAGGTCTTTGAGGGTCAGAATTCTAGCTGATAGACAGCTGTTCAAATACTTATTTGCAGCTGTATCATACAAATAAATAGTTAAAAAATCATACATTGTGATTTCTGGATGTATTTTTTTTTTTTTACATTATGTCTCTCACAGTGGACATGCACCTACGATGACAATTTCAGACCCTCCATGATTTCTAAGTGGGAGAACTTGCAAAATTGCAGGGTGTTCAAATACTTTTTCCTCACTGTATATATATATATATATATATATATATATATATATATATATATATATATATATATATATATATATATATATCATTTTTGTATACATTTATAGATTTCATAGAGGCTCATGTTGTGACCTGCACATCAAGAGTACGGCAACGCTTCTGAGCATTATGCTTGGCCATATGGTATTGTTCCTTTATTTAGGTTCCTTTTCTAAAAATAACACATTAAAATGCTAGGCATAGTGTGCTTTAGAGACTATTGAAATGGCTTCTCAATGAAAAATGTATTTAATGAAATAAGATGCAGACAGAGGTCTGGTAAGCTCACTTCTCTCCATTCCACACCCCAAGACTTTATTTCTGCAGAGCTTCATCTGGAGCTTCAAAAAGGCCTTCATGCCAATTCTTTTTCTCTTACATAATGCAGAAGTACTCCCTAAGACCTGTTTAGAGACTTTGGTGTGTAAAATCGGTGGAAATCAACATTTCCCTCCTCCCTCCCCTTTCCTCCCTTCCCTTGACCTGGTAACACCCCACGGTTGATAGTGATAACGCCACGGGGGTGGGGGGGGGGGTTTAATACCAAAACAAAGATGAATGAATTCATTGATTGATTGAATTCAATAGTCAGACAATAATTGACCTTTTCCATCATGACACATAATAAAGAAAATAACCACGTTTTGTTTTTGTAGATGTATTTCAACCGTCAAAATACATTTTATACATTATAATACATTACAGTGTTTCCAGTGACTGCTTCACAACACAAGCCACCCCTTGTTTCACCAGTTGTAGACTTTTAATTTGAACTAGCAGCAGTAAGAAATGTATGGTTTGCATAAGCAATGGACTGTATTATAGAAAAACAGAGAACAGTGTGAATTACATCGATGAACGATGAATCTATGTGAATCCCTATTTGAGTCGAAAGGTAATTAGAATCCAGCACTGGAATGGCGGACTCCGCCACTAACAACAAAACCTCCCAGAGTATGTAGAGAGGTAATTGCAGAATGTAAATCCATTGAATGGCTATTACTTAGAAAAATGCAGACTACAATAGGATCAAAAAGTGGTGTGATTTATGAAAAAACTTTAGGATTATAACTTACACAACACATTTTTGAGGCAATGTCCACATTCAACATTGTATCATAGAAATCCCTGGGAAAGCATTCCTTTATTAGTATTTATGTGCAACAAATGTAAAAATGTCCTGAAACCATATTTCAATTGGGCTCTATCCATTTATCTGTCAGCCGGCCCTTATTATGTGAAATAATAGTAGCCTATAAAGGTGAGGGCGTCTGCTGTTCCATCAGTAATATACTGCAGTTGCCCACTGGTCACTAAGCGAGTAGAAATTGTGATGTGCTTCACGTCAGTAACATGCTTTTTACACAAACTGTTTATCTGTAAAACCGGATTTCCTTGTCAAGGTTTATTGAGATTACATCAGCTAAATGGTGTCTGAGCTTTATCTACCGAGTGAACAAAATCTTAACAATTAGAGTCTCCAATTCAACCATAGCAACGATAAGAATCTGAAATTACAACCTTCTATTTCCACTGGGACAAGACAAATTGGTGTGGTTTGCCTGCAGTGGGGAATCGCAACAATGTAATTATATTGTCACCAACAACTTATATATTTCATGCGCATTGACCGCATACTGTGAACTAAAGGTACACCCCCCCCCCACCCCAACTCATTTATTCTTAAGATGGTGCTGCCACCATAAATCTTGGCTTTTATTTTCTATCGATCATTGAGGTAAGTAGCATGTTGGTGCTGCGACCATTCTAACAGTGGTAGGAGACATACAAATTGAATTGATTCTGTGAATTAGATTTAGGCATTTATCTTTTGCGGCCAGAGTGCAGTATCTGCAGTTTTAAATGTCTTCCTTATGTTGTCACTTTTCTCAGCAATGGTGGTCTACAACTGCCCAACTTATCTTTCAAAAATAATAATAATACTTATCTGGAGAAAATATCTTTTTATTTGTCTGCCATTTGGTTTGGCTGCTCAGATAGGATAGAGTCAGTTTATCAGAGCTTGTTTGTTGAAAACAGCTGTTTTCTACTGCTGGAAATTGGTTAGATGAGAACAATACGAACATACAGTAAAAGGAAAACAATGAGCTTGAAGAGGCCAAAAAGTGCCATAAAAATGCCCAGCTAATATTTATTTGTGGTATTTATCCCCTTTCATACAACACAGTCACTTGGTTCAATGTTGATATCAAATATATTGATTCATTGAGCTTTAAATAATGAGCAAATAAAAACAGAACATGTCATTTGTTTATGCTGGGTCCCTGGTGGCTATTGCATTCTACATGTAAACAGCCACTCTGTTTGCTAATGCTTCCACAGCCATGTATAATGACAAAAGATATGTTGAAATGACTCCCTTTTCCTGTCGTTGCATTTAGTTCATTAAGCTTCCACTGCAGCTAAATGGAAATGCCTTTCAGTGGAGGCAGCAGACCACCCAATCTGGCCCCTGGTGAATTTATGACAGCTTCCTCCCCCTCTAAACTTCCGAGCAGTTGTACCCTGAGGTGACAGGCCCTTCACCATTATTTACCCTCATGCCACCACCAGCGGAATCAGCAACTGGCTCAAAGGTCAGCAGGCCATGTCTGTCTGCACCTCAGCCACCAGACGCTCGCTCTTTTCTCAGCCCGCCTGAGCCTCACCGACACACCGGGGAAATCTGATACCCCCACAGCTGCAGCTACCAGAATCAACAAGTACAGATTCTGTGCTGTCCCACGGCACATTCATGGCAATGACAAATAGACCTTATAAATTAACAATTTTAATGTGATCTCTGCTCTCTGGATCCCTTGATCAGCTGCTTTAATCTACCCTATGGAGAATACAGTGACATCAACATAATTAACATCAACAAATGGACCATTAGCAAACATACTCATAGTATATGGCGTATATCTAGAGACTGCTAGACTGCTTGTACAACAGTGTGCTGTATTAGAAATACCAGTTTGTCATACAATCAGACTTCTACTACTACTATATAATAATATTAATAGAATAGTATAGAATATAATAGTAACGTTTTAATATACTGTTCATTGTAGTATACATTTAGTATTTAATATTACATAAAGTAAAAAAAAGCATAAAATGTGTCTTGTGGTGTTTCAATAATAGAATTTCTTTTAATTTTTTGCTTAATATTTATTTGTTTGCTAAGCCCCTCCCCAGAAAAGCAATTGTCCAATCATAGCTTAGCAACAGGCATGACAGGCCTATCAACTTGGGATTTATTCACATGTGCATGGACCTGTGGTAAGAAAGATGCTTTGCATAAAGAGTTTAGAGGGTGGTGTTATCTTTTAAGTCTTTCCCAATTCAAAAACATATGAGCAAAAATAAGGAAGGTATACCTCACAATACTTTCAATGCCAAGAGTTAGTATATTATTAGCAAACGACCTGTTGCCTATTATTTTTTGGAAAAATACCCATTCAGGACTGATATACTGCATATCCACTATATTTCCTGGTCCTAGCCGTACAAGAACAACGGTTAAATGCTGTACCTTCATTTCCATTTTCTTCTTGCTACATGGACCATGAACTGGTGAGGATGCTGATTTATGCCTGGGAAGGTCTGCTGTAGCCACAGAGTGCACATTGAAGATTTTATTAAATGGTTCTTTAAAACAAGTTAGTTGGAGCATTTTTGACCATCTGACTGAGTTACAATAAGTAGCTAGCTAGCTGACCAAATCAGCTGACAGCAGCTGAAATGAGAGTACTGCTTTTGTATACATATCTAAACCCATTGTTAGAACAACTAATAACAATGTTGGGTGGTGAATCTGGCTCTGTTATCGTTAATAGAATAAAAAGCTCCACAGACATAACACCAGTATAAGGGAGACAGGGATTTGTGAAGGGTCAAGTATGTGATCTGTAGAAAAATATACTTTTAAAGTGCTGTAAAGCCTGATAAAATTTGAGTCTATGCGTCTTTTTAAGACAAAGTGTTTCACTTCACAAACCAGTTTCCTTGCTGATAACCATGTACTGAGGAAAGTTTGAAGAGCAAAATCTCAAAAATCCAGCATCATTCATCTTTTAGAAAAAACACTCCGACAACCATATTGTGCCAGAGTCAGAAAATAACTCATTAATGCATCTATGTGGTTTGAGGTTTTAATTTTATCTTCCTTGGTTATGGAAATGAGAACTCATAGTGAAATTGGGTTTGAAAGATGAAAGGATAGAGGGATGGTGATGGTAGATGACTCCTCAAACAGACAATATGATATGAACTGAAGATATTGTTTTGCTTCTCACAAAATATGTAAAACCACACCGATTTGATTTGTATGGTGTTTTTCAGCAAAGCTGACCACATTCAAAAACATTAAAAGATGTGAGTTTTGATCAGAGAGTCAAAATGTCACATTTTCCTATAGAGAAGGTTATTTGCTTTCTACATAAGGTTACAGTTTGCTCACATCCATCATCTACACGCCTGGAGGAAGTGTGAAACCGTAAGATAGCTGTTGAGTGTGTTCATGTAATGTCTGTACTTGTATGCTTATGTCTTTGTGTGTGTGGACCAGTCACAGGCGGAGCAGTGATATTACACACATGCTGGAAGCTATACGAGAGAAAATGAAGTACTGGCCTTAGCTAACTCCCACATAAAAACTGTATTACACTATGGCATAGTAAGGGTAGTGATGTTACACCCCATTGCACTTGATTACTGCTTTAACAGTGCTGCTCATGGCTGCCTACATAATCACAGTAATCTTGTATAGTACATCCTATAGTTATACTATCATCAACACAGGCATTCTTACTAATCGTCTGCTTCGAGACTGGACTTTGCTTTAGGACATTATTTTAGATGGATGGGATGGGGGGGGGGGCACTACAGACACAGACAACTACCCATGGTGCTTAATGCCAGAACTAGACAGGACACCAGGATACCAGTACTGCAGAGTAAAAGTTTGTAATGGTGTTTGGGGACAAATACTGATTCCAAATCTGCTGTCAGAATTACTTTTCACTATCTGACTAATGGATGTTTTGAGAATGTGTAGTCACATCCAACATCCAGCTTTTTATTGTTTATATTTTTTGGGGAAATTAATACTTGAACTATTGTTGCCATGAACACAGACCCAAAGTAGCAAACACTGAATACCTCTGCCAAGTTTGCACTATCCTCTGAATTCATTGTTGTGATATAATACATCTGGTGCATCTGGTACGAATCACAAAATATAGCTCTATATATTCATGGGATTATCCCAAAAAAAATAAATAATTAACAACGTTATAGTCAGAAATAAGGGCAACAACTTACAACTTCTTTACATGTACCCTGTCAGCCCCAAGCGGATTGGTTGCTACTGAAGACATACAACTTTAAAAACAATTTAGGAATATGTTGTTGCACTGTTAAAAAAAAGGCTCTGTAATTATCTTAAACAGCTGGAAACTTTATATAGCAAATGCTACTCAAACAGGATGTTTGTTGGGGTCTATTTTCAGCTGTGGATGGATGCCAACACGTAATTATTTAGGGCATCATGATGTTGTATATCACATTGAGTCTAAATCAAACCACAGTACCTATTTTCATTGTACTTTAGGAACATGTCACGTAGTCAATGCTGTGGTTTATTCTGTTTTTTATTAAAAAGTTTTTAGTGGAGGTCAATGGCACAGAGGGATAAGCTGCTATTATGCAACTATATCAAGCTTTGGCTACATTGGATTAATTTATAGTTGGCTCTGCATGGTCTTGGAATGAAATTTGTTGCCAATAAGAAAAATGCGAAATATTACAGCATTGTCCTACAACTTCCCAGACTTTGATTTAAATATAAGGAGATGATTATTGGCATTAAAAGCTGGAGGGGCTTGCAGTACCAATATTTTAGTAGGATTCTTTTTTATTTAATCTTGTCTTGTACAGAGTTGCTGTACTTCAATTAAAAAAGAGGTACAGACACCAAATAAACACAAATTATTTTTAGTGCTTCCGACAGCAAATTTCACAAGAAATAAGTATTAAAAAGTTGTATATGTTCCAATATTAAATATCCAGTGAATCCCGGTGCTAGTTGAGCCATGAAGATAATAGAGTCACAGCAAGGCTCAACATCAAAGGGCAGTCCTAGCATGTAGGCTGGCGTTGACAGTTACACAAGTGAGATACACAAGTGCAGCTTGATGTCTGATTCAGTCCCAGAACTGGCCAGCTGCCTTGGAACATCCACAGTGATTAGTTGTTGGTATTAGTAAAATGATACATGATATATTTTTAGCTGAAAATCTAGAAAATAAATTAGGAGTTAATATTGCTGTGACATCCAATAAGCAGTTTGTTTAAACAGCTACTTTTGCCAACAATTCTCAAAACTATGCAATTTCCTTTTGTTAAGCGGCCAATTAGGATGAGATTTATCTGTTGTCTCAAACACACACACACACACACACACTTGCAAAACCCATGCATGCTTACTTGCACTTGCACTTGCACTTGCACTTGCACGCACGCACGCACGCACGCACGCACGCACCTTGTACAATAAAATATTAAATGTAGGACACGAAAATGTATTTTTTAGCTGTTTACCTTCAATATATGATCTCATAACACATGCATTGCACACACACGGGATAAGCTGTGGCAGTGGCAGATAGCAGCTGGCAGGGCTTGTCGGCATGTGTATGATGCAGCAAAAGAGTGAGAAAAGAATTCATAGGGCATTGCTGGTGACCTCTCTGTATCTGCACTTCCAATGGACCATTAAACACACCGCATCCATTGCACTAGTTTGTGTGAAGCTTAAGACAAAAACATGCTTATGTACACTTGCTTTAAACAAAAAAAAAATCTCAAAGCATTGTCTCCAAAGCACTGCATTAACCCATTCCGGTAATATTTGCATGAACAGTCAGTTTTTTGAATAGCTACCAGAAACACTGGTAAATGCTAAACTTTTGCTTGAGTGGGTATTGACCACAGACATAGAACCTCTCAATATTGTACTGAAATGAGCCTGCATACCTTTTCAAAAATAATGAGATCAGAGAAATGCGTGTGGCCGTCTTCTTAGAGTCAAAAGCCTTCTCACATTTATGTGGTATGTGTTTGTGTTGACACTACAGAGCTTTGCTCTGTGTTAAGACACATATCCTCAGAGACTCTTCTTTACCCTGCCTGTAAGCTTAGTTAGCTGCATAATCACTTGCCTGCCTCTAAAAAAAGAGAAAGGAGGTTTGTTAAAGTGCCCATATTATGAAAAAAAAACTGGGATTTGGTGTGTTATTTTGTCTCTGGTGCTTCCAAACACATACAGTCTTGGAAAAAAACTATCCATGCTGTTTTGAGTGAGGTAGAGGTTTCTGAATGTCCTTTGTCGTCAGTCTCCAAGGTGAGCTGTTCAACATCTGCATGGCTTTCTACGTAACTAGCCAAGACGAGGTGGCTAACCGTAGCACATGCTAGCCCTAGCGTGCTAGCTCATTCTCAGGGGCAAAACACACACTAGTTCACCATAATCTACAAAAGAACTGCTTCCATGTCCCTGTTCTGCAAGTGTGCCCTCGTTTGGAAGAAGTCTCCCAGCTAATCCTGCCTTGCACTGACCAAAGTTGGAGAAAGAGTTATCTAGCTGATGTGATCTTAACTACTGTAGTTACTGCACATGTGAGACTCCCAACACAGATAGTATAGAAGATGTCTCACTCTGTAGATTAAACAAGTGAGATGTCTCACTCTATAGCTAAAACAAAGACCTAAACACACAGGGTGAAATGAGGATCTGCATCAATGTGCGGTACAAAACAAAAACATGGTATTTTTTTGAAAATGAAACCATGTTAACCTATTCTGCTACAACGTCAAAATACAATTATGAACCTGAAAATGAGCATAATATGGGGGCTTTAAGATATGATGGCACTCATGGGGTAGCCACCATTCACATACAAGTGACACTTCATCCCTGTTGTGACTCAGTTTCAAAAAGTCACTGTAATTGATGCCCATCTCTCACTGAGACAAAGATGATCACTGCATCAATCTGTCTGTCCATCCATCTATCACAAATCATACATTCAATAAATCATCCCTTTACTCACTTAATCACCAATTCATCCATCTGTCTGTCAATCCATTCATCTAATTGTAGGTCTCTCTCTCCATCCATTTGCTTATCCATTCATCAATACTTCCTTTGATTCAATTGTTCATCAAATCTGTCCATCTGTGTGACAATCAGTATCCATCTATTCATTTTTAACCATCTGTCTAACCACCGATTCATCCATTCTATCCATCTATCATCCACTCATCCACCTGTTTCTTTATATGTTAATCCATACATTCCCCCATGCATCCATCAAGACATCCATGCATCTGTCACTCATCCATTAATTAATGAATTAATCCATTTATCCACCAATGGATCTTTTCAGCCATTCCATACACAGCCATGTATGTCCATCCTGTCATCTGCAGTTTCAGTTGTATGCAAGATAGGGGTCATTGTAGGCTTGCATCCAATACAGTGTAATAAGTCCGAAAAGGCAGATGTCCTTTTGTACCTCAGAGATTGTCATTATTATATGTCAGATATGTTTACATTTCACTCCATGTTTCATTCAACACTTGAAAGAGGTTTTAGGTTCAAGAAACCTGTGGGGTTGTGAACTTATATGGAACTATGTATCTGAGCACAATAGCGTGACATTTGGTGCTCATCAACGCTCATTCCTTGGGCCTCTTTTATTTAACATTAAAATACTTCTATTGTACCACATTATGCATGTCTATTTCACCATGCAATTACCCATAGTTTTTTTTCCACAAGTGAATTGAACAAACGAATGATTGAAAAAGCATAGAAAAGGTTGTCAACTTGTCTCTTTGTGTTTAGGAACCAAAAAAAGTCAGACATAGTAAGAAGCAAATGATTAATGTCCAGGAATGCCTTTAGAGAAAGTTTTATTTCCAGCAAGCTGAAGTACCGTTGCAGTCTATTCTCAGTTCTCCCTGAAGAAACTTCAACTTTAGGAGCCTGGTGCTAGTCTCCTAACAAGGACAAAGAAACAAAGAAACAACAAAGAAAGCTGAACACATCACACTTATTTTCAAATCTCTGCATTGGCTTTCCTTCTTAAACAGTCTAGTATCTGCCTAGTGAATAGTTTCCAGGAGCCGAACTAAACATGGAGAAGCATGTTCTACAGTGCTAGAACAAACTTATAAACTATGGAAGGATGAGCCACGTTTTTACTAACTGTAAAACTAGATTGACATTAAGAATGGACTAAGAATGTACCATTACAGGATATACCTTGTGCTTACATTATTAACTACATTTGATGCATTTTTGTTTTAATGTCATTGGAAATATTCATCATTTTAGGCTTAATTTTAGTATTTAGCACTTTGTATTGCCTTTGTGCCTGTTTGAGTGCAATGAATATAGCTATATACATGATAAACATGAAGACTGAAGGATCTTTCTTTCTTTTTGAGCTTGTTTTTTCTTGATCTCATCAGCAACAAAACTGTTTTCTTATTTGGAGAATCAAATCTTACACATGTTAATATTCATCACATACATGTATTTCATCACACTAATGCTTTCCTGTAGCATATTGTTATGCAAGCCTCACAGATGTTGTATAGTGCTTAATTTATTCCTGGGAATGCACTGAAGTTAACTGTTTATTCAATCCATCAATCCATCCATCCTTCTCATGTCTCTTTTAAAATTCATAGAAGGTGCTGAATGTCTTCTGTGCATACAAACTACATCATATATTTGTATTGATGTTTGGCACCACTGAGGCACTGCAATAGAAATCTGTATACTATTAATAAAATATAGTCTCTAGTTGCAGGTTTGCAGTCACTGTTACATCCCAATGTGCATGATGAAGGAAGAATCAATGTCCTTGCTGTTTCTTGCTTGTATGGACAGATATGTGGTTAGCAACATCTGAGCAGTATACCAGAGCCGCATGCTGTTCCACCTAAGGGACTGTCATCTGTTCACTACAGAGCTGCAGGTAGACAGGGAAACAGGAAAGCACACACAAACAGAATATGGATTTTTCAAAACAAACAACACTACTGTAAGCAAAGCACTTTTTTATTTTCTTTTAAAAGAAAAGACAATGATAAAACTTGACACATGACAATATGAAATAATTATTCAATATGTTTTAGAAAACATCTATAAGCTACATAGACTGTCAAAAAGGGCATATCACACGGCGCAGACTGACTTAATTTACTGTTGGAAATTGACTGCCAGTCCTCCACTAACTCACTGTGTTTGTGCTCTAAACAAAGGTTTTTTTCTTCCTCGAATAATGAAGTCTCCATCTGCTGGAAAGGTGTGTGTGTGTGTGTGTGTGTGTGTGTGTGTGTGTGTGTGTGTGTGTGTTTGTGTGTGTGTGTGTGTGTGTGTGTGTAAGTATTGTGTGGACTACCCAGCTGCTGACTTATGTAAGGGGGGTTTAGTGTAAACACATTTCCATGGTCAGAAAGGTGTCAATCCCTCTCTTTTCTTGCCTCACCTTCACAGCTCATTTACTCCTTCCACAAGAATCAAATAACAATCCAAGTCACACGAGAGAAAAGCTTCAGAGTATCCTCTCTTCTCTGATAAGAATCGGGCCATGCCTTTTGGGCAGGGACGTTTGGAGAAGGTGAGGCAATTACTCACTGAGGCAACAGTCTTTTATCTGCTATCTACAATTGAATTTTGCTGTTTGATAAGTTACTCACAGAACAGCTATAGGCTTACTGCCGTAAATTCCACATGCCTCCTAAATGTCCGGACGCCACAAATGTAATGAATTATACATTTTATTTAGCATGTCAAATGGTGTTAATACAAACTCTAAACACTGGCCTCTAAAAGTTACTCAGTAACAAAGGAGAAAATGTGTTTATGGTAAATAATATACAATACTGCTACTACAAGCTTCACTTGATTAATGACTAAATAAACTGTGTTTTGTTTGTACAGCAGTGACCACAGCTGTTTTCACACCATGGGAAGGGTTAAAGCTTTACTGCACAATTTGTCTTAATGACAAAAAACACAAATTACACAAGTCTAAAATACTGACCCTTTCAAATCCATTAAAACCATACACACATACTTCACCTTAATTGAATGTTTTTGGGTGTTGTGCATATCAAATTTAAGTATGGTCCAGTTTACATTTCATAGGGTCCGTATCGGCAACGTATAACAACTTAAAATTTCACAATAAAATATACTAAGCTACAGTTTTTAAATGTCTCATATTATGCTTATTTATAGGTTCATACTTGCATTTTGGGTTCCTACTAGAACATGTCTCTATCTAAAATGCTTAGGTTTTCTCTTTAAACCCAGTCTGCTCTGACTGGTCAGTGACTCGGCATTGCTAGGGTTTTCTGCATCTGCGCTCTCAGGAGTCTCATTGTTGTCGTTGGAGTCATTGCACGTGGGTAATGACTGTAACGGCACTGTAGCTACACTTGCTGCCAATATATGGTATAGATGTGACATCATAACTGTGCAGAAGTCCTAATGGCTCGTTTAAAGGCACAGTGTTTGAATTTCGCTGTGGAGAAAGTGTTTTGATACTTTCACAGTATTTATATAGCCCCACAACCTGCTGGTAAAGCTCACTTTTTACAATATGGGACCTTTAAAACAGTGCTTAAATATATTTGCCATACATGCACAGAAAAGTGAAAGCAACCACCCAAAGAAATTTAACAGCCTTGCAATACTGCTATTAGTAGGGCTGTTGTTATTGGATGGTATTATATGGCCTTGTTATTGTGCCATTGGTCATATGGCTGTACTGCATTATTACTTTATTGACTATTAAGTACAGTATAAATTGTAATATTTAAATACAATTTAGAAAAATACAAAAGCTCGGGGAATAAATACAAAAGAAGTGCTTGTAAAACCTGCACCCGTGAAACTGAAATGTGAAGTGAACACTAGATTCACACACTTTGTGTCAAGCCGGTCAGTTTAATATGAAAACCATTCAGAGCCATTCTGTTAATAAAGGCTTCCTCCAGCACATCACTAAAGTGCTTCCATTAATCCTTTAACTGTGAAATGTTTAGTGTTATTCTGTGATAACATTGTATCCATCACTAAAGGAGGCAAGTGTTTGCTATTATACATCTGAGCTTCATTATGAGCTTTTTAAATGACTTAAATAACTATTTTATGTGTATCCTAAAGGGAGTGCACATTGGAATGAGATAATTGTTATTTTTGCCCTTCACTCACAAGACAAACCACAAGCTACTAAAAAAAATGGTTAGCATTATAATTTATTCAAGTTGAACAAGACCCCTGTGTGGACAGTACAGAGTTAGTGTGCTCCATCTCTATCCATTCTAAATGTTGCACACAGCCCACTCTGTCTGTCATACTGAGCACACAGATTTATCTCTGACAAATAAATCGGGGACTGGAATGATGGCCTCTGACTTAGTCATGACTTGTAGCCTGCCTTTCCCACTTGTCAGCCAGCAATTGGCGTATCTGTCAATCACTTGGCCTCCGTGATTTCCATGTGCCTCAGATTATGTATCGTTTATCATCTCAGCTCATCCAACCCCTGCAGCTGTCTATCATTTACCATAATCATTTTTCTGCCCTCCCAGTATGTTTGCCTGTCTCCTTCTCTATTCCAACTCCCACTTGGATAATTTTCCCCCTGTCATAAGCAAACTCCTCCACTTTCTTCACTTTCTCTTTTCCTTATCTTCCCTCCCTTGCTGCCTGCCGTGGATTTAAACCTAATGAGTCCTTTACATTTCCCCTCTGCCTCCAATAATATTCAGACTCCTAACATTACAATACAGTTTCATTTGCATGATGGAGGAAAATTTCCAGCTGGCAAAACATTCATCAAAATGCCATTATTCACCATGTATACCACAAACAGGAAATCGTTTGAAATCGTACACCTGCACGACAAAGAAAATACTCAAGCTTAATTGTTTTTTCTTTTAAAAGGTAGCAGAGTCATACCATACAAATGCAAAGCTGCGTTTAAACTGATGTTTAAAGACCCTGCCTAAATTTCCACTAATTTCAAATTGGACTAATTTTAATGGCTTTTTGGAGACAGATCAATATAATCCACTATGCTTCTGGTGTTGCATATAGTCCAATAGGTTATACTCAGGTCTTTTTCAACAGAGTCCTTGACCCAAATCAGACATGAGTCGACCATTAATGGAATAGTTTTAACGCGTATGCAGCGACTCGTGAGGGCAACCAACTTTGAGAACAGGGTCCCAACAGTGTGTGTGATACAGGCCACTCAATAATAAAAAAAATAAATAAAAGGTCTGATGTGAAACCAGCAATTAACTGGCTGATTTATGCAGCCAATAAATAAGATGAGCCTTAGGAAATAGACCAAAGTTATTTTGGGTCAAAACACTACTTATCATTAAAGTGACTACTCTATAATCTCTAATGTTGAACATTTATCACAGTCGACCTGTGAGCCTCTGCACATCACTCCTGGAGGGGGGGGGGCTATGGGAATCACTCTGTCTTAACCGAGTGGTGCATTAATCTCTTGTACAAGTCATGTTCAGTTTGTGGTGTGGTTTAGTATGGAACCACTTTTGTTTCTCTGTGCATGAGAAACCAATCAAATGTGCTCATACATGTATGGGATATAAAATCATGATTTTACTCAGCAGTCTGGGTAAAGCCAACTCCACACTCCTTGGCTTGGGTTGTCACACCAGCAATGAAGGATACACAAGATTTATTTTGTGATAAAATAATGAGCTGTGTGGGTTGCCTCAATAAGCTACTTATAGCATGCATCACAACTTAATACCTAAAAGGTAGTTGAATCACTACTTTAACAATAGATAAATAATAATAGACACATAAAAATATGCACTATGTAAGGGGCGTTAGCGACAAACCCACAGATAGTTATCAACCTGCACTTCCCATTAGCTCCATGAAGCATTTTAGAATATTTTAGCATTGCTTTGATTTTGGGGCTAGCAACCAACTGTCCAGCACAAAGCAGCCCACATTTAGCAGCTAAAGAGAGCTATTTCCAGATACACATCACTAAAAAGAAGAGGTAAAATGAGAATGAATGAATAGAACAATTTTTTAAATAAAAAAATAACCGTGTTAACGGCTTGATGTGTAAATTAGCCACCACACGTTCCGCATATCAAATTTATACTGTAAGTTTTTAGTGATTTTTAATTTATACGTCAGAGTTCTGTCAACAGCATGCTGTGCTCCCCCCAGGTGGCCAACAAAATCAATTAATATAGGTTTACCAATGACTTTGCCAACCTTATATAACTACTACTTTACCTAAACCACATCCCATATTTTGTCTAAGTGGCTAGACATGCAAATATATGGCTATATATGCTTGCGTAGAACTATATTCTTTCAATGTTGTGCTCAAAAGAAATGTGTACTTTGGGGTATCTCTTCTCTTGCTACCTCTCTTCTTCTCTCAGGCCTGTCAAGAGTAATAAATGTATGACCTAATGGGCTGCTGTGGTAAAACTTGAAAACAAAACCACCGCAGAGCGTCTCTGGCATCAGCCCAGTCTCAGAGAAAATATCCTTGCTGCCAGCCACCGACTACTCAAATCAAGTGAAGACTGATATTAGGGATGAGGGGGTGCAGAGAGCCTCTTATAAGTGAACTTTGTATCCCATTGCTGATGCAAAAAAAAAGTGTGTGGGTGTTAGCACATCCAAACGGTTGCAGAGACAAACAGCCAGACAGACAGATTGAATTGAAACTGGAGACAGTGAAACAAAGAGGCATGAAGGCCGTGGTTAAAATCTTATTATCTATATACACACTATATGAACATCTAATTTTAGAAAGTCAATTCCTTGTTACAGCATCACACAAAGCACTTGCATTTCATTGAGTGGTTGTCATCTCAAAGATTCCCAAAGACCTTATAAACATCAGTGACATGCAGCTCCCTGGTCTCAGAAGGGCAAACTGTTTAATTAGAGACCTAAAATGTAGTTGCTTTTCATTCAGTGATTCTCCACCCCCAGTTTTCTTAAATAATTTAGAAGAACATCTGGGCAGAGTATGAGCTTCATATTCGTTTCAATTGAAGGAGCTGCAAGTCCTGTAGTAGATAAAAAAAAATCACTCTTTAATAAAGTGGGATTGTTATGATTTATTGAAGACTCATTACAGATGGATAAATTATTTTTGCATAGAACATTGGACGCTCATCGTCATGCTTTGGAAAAACAATACTGACTAGTGGGTCAAAACAGTGGCCACCTGTGATGTGTTGTGTTGTTGACCCATCCATCCACCCCAACCACCTTCCTACCATAGACTGTGTAGTCTATTAGTATTTATCCTTTATTTATCTATCATTTAGACTGGATATCCGTTGCCTTGGGCTTCCTTTGTGTTGCCATTTTAAATCTGTTCGATTTTTGAGGAAGGTTAACCTTATCTGTCCAATCTGAGCTTTCTGTTGCATGACTAAAACAACTTTTAAATGTACACACCCACAAAACCAAGTTACTGGAGGAGGTAGGTCTGGCTATGCGAGACTATAGACTATTTATAAAAGGCAGACTTTGTCGTGCTATCGTAAAGTCATGGGGATTCCTCTTTGCATGTGTCATACTATGTCTGTTGAGGGTTTTGTCATTAAACATAAACATATGTTGATTTGGAGCACTTGATGAAAACTGTTGTGTTTCTTGGGAAGACAAGCTCCAACATTCAGTGTCCATGCAGGAAGTAGCATGCAGCGGAAAGTAAGGAAGATCAGGATTGTGAATTCATTACTTTAATACAGGAGAGTTATAGCTGATAAACATGCAATTATCATTTGCATTTTTATTAACTGTTTTACCTAACCTTAAAGTGCCCATATAATGACCAAATCATTTTTTGGGGATGTAGGGTGTTATTTTGTGTCTCTGGTGCTTCCATACACATACAAACTTGGAAAAAAAACATCCATGCTGTTTTGAGTGAGATAGGGTTTCTGAATGTCCTCTGCCTTCAGTCTCCGGGTGAGCTCTTCAAAATCTCCGTGGCTTTCTACGTAACTAGCCGAGATGAGGTGGCTAACCGTAGCATGCTAGCGCTCGTTCTCAATGGCAAAACACTGCTACAACACACACTAGTTCACCATAATCTACAAAAGAACTACTTCCATGTCCCCGTTCTGCAGATATTCCACAAGTGTGCCCTCATTTAGGAGAAGACTCCCAGCTAATCCTGCCTGACCAAAGTTGGAGAAAGACTTATCTAGCTGATGGGATCTTACCGAGCTACTGCACACAGATAGGATAGAAGTGAAATGTCTCACTCTGTTGCTAAACAGAGACCTAAACACACAGGGTGAAAACAGGATCTGCAGCAATGTCCAGTACAAAAATAAACATGGTGTTTTTTGAAAATGAAACCATGTAAATCCAACTCAAAATACAATTATGAACCTGAAAATGAGCATAATATGGGTGCTTTAACAATAGTTTATGTGCCTTAACTATAATCTTTCCCTGATCATAACCATGCTGTAGTTGCCATGATGCAGATATTGCAGAATGCAAACATAAACATTAAAAATTCTTTATTTTATGACATAATTTAGGTTAGGCAGGATTGTCAAATACCACAGTCCTCGGGTGGGCATGATGTGTTTTCCTTCATCTAATAAATGTAACTACATTGTTGAGTTTAAGAGTCTTTATTTCCTTCTGGTTAGCAATGTTTTTTGGTTTGTAAGATGGTTATCATCACCTGCCAGTGCGGTTCCAAAATTCAACAAAAATATTCAGCACTGCTACGATTTCCCCACATAGACGTCACTATATAAGCAAATGTGAAAGTTGATGAACATGAATGTAAAGATACACACTTGTCTCTCTTCCGCAACGCCATGCAGGTATGCTGAAACTTCAAAAATGACACATACGGAAACTGAAAAGTATTCACAGTTTGTCAGTTGCATATATCAACTAGCCAACATTAGTTAGAATTGCCTTTTGCACGGATGTAAAAAATAATGTTGCTGTGCCAGATTCTGATGTGAATACAGCACTGCATATTAGGCTGGTGATTGTGAAATGCTAATATTGGACTCTTCAATTATTGGAAGCCTCATGCTCATCAGTTAATCTATATTATGATCATTACCCACAAAAGTTTAGATCAGAAACTGTAGCTTAGTCCATAGTAACTGCAGGGAGTGAAACTCTGATGCATATGGACCCTCAGATCAATAAAATCAATTACAATTTCATCACACAGCGTGCAGGAAAAACTGCAAGGTCAGTTTTAAGAATGCCTATGTAAATAAAAGAAAATAGATTCAAGAATAATAAAGTTTCATGGATGAGAGTTGAAACTTTAAAGAGTTACCAACTGGGATTATTTGCAGTGTCAGACTTTGTGGTTCAAGTACCCTTGACCGCAGTGAGATAAGCCATTATCTGGCTCTCTTGTTCACTGTACTGTCTTTGCTCTTCTTTCTCATTTATTTACTTCAGTCTGTCCAAGTAGGGGTATTTTGTTCCTCCCTCTTCCTACTCTATTTTTCATTCCAGCATCTAGCTAATACAAAACTAGCTACCCAGTTAGAAAGCAGTCACTGTCCTAACTCCCTCACAGATAGCTGGTGGTTTCCTGCAAAGAATTGTACTGTTAGTCAAATGTCAACTTCATTTTTTCATTTTTTACATTTGATGACCACTGTTGTCTACATTTGGAGAATAAGTGAAATAATCAAACAGGACTTTTTTTTGCAGTTACTTGGACGAAATAAAAATATCACCAAAATGTGAATCGAAAATATGCAAATGTATTGTAGTGTGTAGTGGAACTTTGAATGCTATTATAGCAGCTAGGTAAACATTTACTCACTGTAATATACAAATTTGCATTGTATTTAAATGGTGTTTATCTGAATTATAGTTTGTCTAAAGGGCAAAGAAGAAAGATGTATTATAAAATATGAAGGTAATCAAACCACTGCCTGTGTACTGCTAACATTAGTCACATTATTGTGTTAGCAATGTCATGTTACAATGTCATAATACACATATTTACATTTAATTTTAATGAATTAAATGTGTGAAAAAGTAAAACTTTTTCACTTTGCTATAATGCTACTCTAGAGATTTCACTTTGGTACACTTTTTTGAAAATTTTTATTAAAAAAGCAAGATGCTTTCAAAATGCCATTTAGACTGTAAAATGGTCAGATGAATGTAACACCGCAAAACCAAAATGTATGTATGTCCCTTAACATCAACCTTTTCAGTTTCCATGTATTATACTTTGGATGCTGCACTTTTACCCTGTCTTTATGACATTATGAAAACACGGGGCTGATTACACTGTAGATCAAATTTGACTGGTCTATACACTGTAGACATATTTAGTTGAATAATGATCCTTAAAAGGCCAAACCTTGAAGCACATCAATATTGAGGAACAGTTGCTTGGTCATGATACAAATCTTGTTTAGAGAGCAAGAAAAACACAGCAGTGCTAAGAAATACTCAAGGTAACTACCAGGAAATGTGTCTTAAAAGGTCTGTGGAGTTGTCTTGTAAACAAAAGAACGGTATACTAACATTTAGTGTTACTCACAAGATGGATTGTGGGTATCCTTGAAGTCTAAATAACATTTTGAATGCAATTTCTTATATTATTATAATTGACTTATAAAACATTTGCAAAACAGTTTTTCTTACATTTAAAATTGTGCATTTTTTACATCCACAAGTGTGTTTTGGCTTTCTCCTGGTACCTGATTTCTCCAATGTCATGTAAGCGAACCTAATTTTCCCAGTTAGATTTCTCTTGAAGAATACACATTTCTCTGCCATGCTTACAAGTAACCAGGTTTCTAGTTTCTATTGCATCAACAATAGACTGCAAAAAAGAAAATTGACCTTCGTTACTGCTTTGGTTGGCACATTGTTACTTGTCTTTGCACGTGGTTAGTGGCTTTCAGCGCCAGACACGACACAACAAAGCACCCTTCAGCGTATGTATAGAACGCAGATGGCGTAGTACCAAGAGTGTTAATGGTAGCGAGTAGTATGAAATACTGAAATGCTGCGTAAAGAGGCTGGTTGGGGTGCTGGATGGGTCAAACAACATCTTGTCCCGCGTGTCACAGAAGCATACGTTTTATAATCCCACCCACGATCTTTTCTTAAACTCAAGTAACCGGTTCTTGTACCGTGTTTCACTAAAATGTACATTTTATAACCCCACCCAAGGAAGTGTCCCGTTCTTGTCCCGCATGTCAGTCAAATCCAGATACAGAGCTTCAAAAGTGACAATCAAGGCACATGACAAAGTACAGAAAGTCGCAACAGGACTGTGAATCACATTGTCTGTGCTTGGACACATGCTTGTGCAAACAACAACAACACAAACAACACGAGGGCCCAATCATAAAGAAAACTGCTCCATAGTGCTAGTAGTGGTCAAAAACTCCAGAAGGCACCTTTAAAGGTTTGAGATTATAAGGACCAGAAAAGCAGCCTTGCCAGAAAGTAATGTCACATCAAGATCCTGTGAATTTTTTTCTTTTATTCCAGCAAAAATGTAAATGACATTATATTATACTGGCTGATGCTGGTCATTTAGTTTTAAAAATGCAAAGCCGTTAAACTCTTAACTGGAAAAAATTGACTTTTGGACCGCTGTAGGTCATGTGTTTTTGTCCTGGCCCCTGTAGTGAGGGTAGTAATAACGCACATAAGTTTGGCTGGGTTTGACAACAATTAAGTTGACTACTTTGGACTCCAAAACATAAAATTTTACATAAAAGCATTAGCATTAAGTTCACCCTTTAGGAATACACCTCTAATTTATAAGCTTTTGTTGTTACTTTTATTAAAACTTGCAACAATACCTTGATTAAGTTTTTCTCTCTGAACTTAGTCCACTGATCATTAGCTTCCACAGCAGAGGGTTTGTCTTATCACAAAAATAGTGTGAGGAATAAAAGACAACATTAAAAGAAATAACATGAGCTTAATTAAATGCTATATTGGGTTGCTTGAAATAATTTGAGGCACTGTAAAAAGAAGAAGAAAAACACATGACTGATAGAAATGTGTTATTGCACTTAGGAATGTGAGTGACAGACGGATTGAAGCATCACTTATTTAAAAAACTGTTCAGTAATTCATTGAGATGCGTGCATAAATTAGATGCGGCTAACAAACACAAATCTGAATGTTTTGAAATGTGAAATGGCAAATTGTGCATTCCATTGTAATTCAAACACATATAAATCCAAATACAAAGGGGAGCGATAATATTATTCCACCACTATCTGTTATCACTGGAGAACAGCCCACATCTTTGAATATGGACACAATAAGTACTGGATAACTGGCTTATTTTCTTTTTAACAACTGATTGGTTCTGGTGGATTTGCTATTGTGTGTAGGCTCTGCGTGTTTTAAAGAAAAGGGTAATTTAATTACATATTTGACAATGCACGGCACCTGTAACTGTATTATCCATCATAACTATTGACAATAGCAAACTTTTCCGTGGGTTATTTAGGAAATCAATATACCCTGAAACCTAGTTAAATTAAAAGGGTTTGGTCTGTCCACTGTGCCTGTGGGAACTCTGAACACCTGCCTATATATTGCTTTGTGAGCAGGGTCACAATTCCTGGTCAGCAGGCATTGGCATCTACTGTTTTCACAGATTTGATCTCACTTTAGCAGAGGTGCGCTTGCAGTAGAGATTGAAAGACATTTTGGCTGTGTTGTGTGATAGTGAAGGGAGTATTATGAGATGAAAAATGACTCTAAAATCCTATAAATGTGATGAATTTAAATCCAAAACACTATATCCCTTTATAGGCAAACTTGCTACCTGATATTTACTCATCTAAATTTGAGGACAATGGGCACTTGAATATCTAGAAAAAGCCCAAATGCTTACCTAATTTATATATATATATATATATATATATATATATATATATATATATATATATATATATATATATATATATATATATAAATACTGCAACAGTAATCAACAGAAGTGATAGCACCCTTTACATTAGTGTTCTCTATGGGGGCATGAATATTTGTTGTTGTTGTAACTGACAATGTTGGTACTGTAATATTAATAGTTCAATAGGCCTATCTGAATTGTTCAGCTTCAGCCAGTCGTTGTTTAACCCCTGATTTGAGCACTCCGTACAGAGTGATGTTGACTCTGTATGATACTTTGCCTTGAATTACTAGCATATAAGGTTACACGACTACTCGTTTTTGTGACTTTGAACAGTCTGAGCATTTGATATCACCACAACGGGACCCAAGAAAGAGAGACAGCTAATGCTGGCATGAGTCTTCTAAATGCTAATACAGAACAAACACTACAATGGTGCTGCCAATGACTCAGCATGTTCTTATAAGAAAATGAACGAAAAGTAACATCTATGAAACGGTATGATATAATACAATGTACTTAATTGTCCCCGTAGGTAAATTTGTCTTGGAATCAAAAGTTGCATAAATGACATATTGTCATAGCTTCCTTCATAAACAATATGAGGAACGTTAGGCTACATTGCTTGCAAACTTGCTTGCTATATAGCGTCCATTTTCCCAGTGGACTACAAACTTAACAGTGTGATGTATCCTCCAAATATTACAACGTTATAAAAGGGACACCCATCTTAAATTGCTAACTGTACATATAGCTAACATTGTGTGGGCTTGTTGAAAAAGAAGGAAAAACGTAATATTAATTCATAAGCAGTGTTGGGCAAGTTACTTTCAAAATGTAATACATTATCGATTTCTAGGTACTGTCATTTGAGAGTAATTAATCATATTACAATTTTACTGTATTTTAAGTCTGTCAGTTGAAGTAACAAAGTGCAAATACTTTACAAATTCGTTACTGTACTCAAGTAGATATTTCTAATATTTTTACATTAATTACTATTTTTTGTGGCAACTTTTTACTTTTACTCCTTACATTTTAACACACATATCGGTACTTTCTACTCATTTTACACAATTGGCTCTTTGCTTTAGTTTTGTACAATAGGTCGTCTTTCAGGAGTGATTGTGAGTACATGTCGGAGAATAAATTGAAAAAAGTGAGAGAAAAGAAAAAGAGACTAGCTGTCCGGAAGATAATCAGTTGAGATTGTGTGTGTGCGTCTTTGAGAACTGTAAGTTGTATAACTGATGTTGTCAGTTCATTTAAGCCTGTATTGTTGTATTGGTGCAAATTTAAAGTAAGTTAACTAGTGATTTTGTTGTTTGTGTTCTTGTCCGTTAGCTAGGTTGCGCGTTGCTTCATTGTAATAAAGCATCAAAAGAGAGAAGTTGTCTCCGCCCGTGTTTTAACAGAAACACCTAGGGCGAAGTTGGAAACCAGAATCAGCTTTAAATACAGTCCTAATTGAGCACTTGACGCACCACTTATACGACTCGACAGATTCGGCGGCATTCTGCATTCATTCGCGGCAAATCATTGCGGCTTACGGCTAACGTTAGCACATAGTAGTATGGACGGCGACGTGATTGAAAATGAAGAAAACAGAGATCCCAGAGATTCGGCAGACAAGCAGCAAGACATTGCCAATCATCCTCGGCCTTATCTGAGAGAGATGATTGAGATAGTAGGACTCCTGGACAATGTGCTGCGTAACTCTAAAAGTATGGGGACCTTCTTAATTAATCTCTGTCTGTTTAGTAATTCATATTTAATCCTTTATTTTCTTTCCAGAAACCATATTTGAGCACACACATGCAGATTCCTTTACATGTTAAGGGGAAGATTAAAAAAGAGAAACTGGATCTGTGAATTCTCAAAGAATCACAATTGAATTCATATCTTGCTACTCAGTCAGACTCTTATTAACCTGGAATCCCAGTCTCTGTCACAATAATCATATACGGGATGGTTTAGGCCTATTGGCAGACATCCATTTAAAATGTAGGCAATGGCATATAAAGAGCCTTTTTTCCATGTCCACTGAATTTTTTTCAGCTTGCACTCTAGTAACATTTGTGTGGTTCAGGTAGCTTTGCATAAAATTCATTTGCAAGGCTACTTTTACTTATATACTTTAAGTAAATTTCCAAGCTTCTACTTTGTTACTTTTACTTCAGTAAAGAAGTTAAATCAGTACTTCTACTTTTAGCAGAATATTTTTAACACAGGTATCTGTATTTCTACTTAAATACGCGAAGTGAGTATTTTTTCCATCTCTGCCGTACTGTCTCTGGTTCTGGCTCTGACCAGGCGAAGAGTGGGACAGCACCTTGCTTCAACGCAATAACTGGACATACTGTACGTCCATCTCGCAAATGTAGAATCAGTCTCTGCAGTCATCTCAACCATTGAATTCCTGCACACTTTTTACTTACAGATTTCTTTTCTCTGGTGCAGAAATTTTCCCAGTGTCTTAAATCTTCAATCTTAAAAAAACTAAACAAGCCTTAATTTAGCGGTAAAATGCGCTGTAATTTGCGTTACTTGTAACGGGTAAAATATTAGCAAAATGTTATTAGTAATGCGTTACATTACTGCGTTACAGCAAAAAGCAATACATTAGCCTACTGTAATTGCGTTACTTTTGTAAAGTGTTAGTCCCAACACTGTTCATAAGGTACAGGGCTATGACGTGCTCCTGTTGCCAGCACACTACGATAGTTGACAGTGCATTTTCTAGGAAAGCCAGGTCTCAAATCAGTCAAATGATGTTATGGGAACCACCCAGAGAGTTTCCATAAATACTAGGTTGAAAATAGTTTTATACACACAAGAACTTTTTAAGTAGATGCTGTGTACAGCTGTGTTAAAAAACGCCATTCTATCGCTTTTTGAGTGTCTTAGTTGTCTGTTGTCAGTCAGGGTTGGAAGGCTTTCACTCAATATAAGCTCAGTCCTTATCAGGTTGCTGCTCGGTGCTGAGAGTTGACCTTCAGACATTATCTTCCCCCACTCTCCTCTCATCAAAGGGAGAAATGATAAGAACTGACTGTGTAGTGATAGAAACCTTCTATGTCAAGTCCTCTTCGTGCACTCCTCCATTATAAGTCCGCAGACTGGCCGGCTCTGTTATGGGGACTCCCCCAGCAAATGATTTACTGCATTGGTGGTCATTATGGGCGTAAGGTGAGGTGGGGGCCATTGTTCATAGCACCACATCAAAAATGAGACATGGCCTTGAGGTCAAACACACAGGAGACAGACAAGGTTCAGTAGATTGTTGAATAAGGTAATACTGACCAAACAAGACATTTCAAGTTAAGCCTTTTACGTCACCTTTTTTTCTTTTTTCACAAAAAATCAAGTCAAATTAGTGCAAAGCCCTAACTATAGGACATTGAATAGGGCTAAAATTGCTTTTGTTTGAGAAGTAGCCTCACCTCAGCACTTCTCTTGACATCCTGTCAAGCTAAAACTTCTGTTAATACAAAGAGAGTGACAAATGATTATGACAGAGGCCGCATTTAAATTTTGGTGTGACGCCAGGCTGTGAGATGGCATCCACACAGACATCTGGTTGCAGCACCTGGTGTTGGTATGTTCTGTTTGAGAGGGATGCAATTAATGTAACCTACAAAGGCAGGATTTGTTTGTGCTCATTGGTTGGCCCACCTGGAGCTGCTTTTGGCAGGAGACTATTCTGAGAGTGGCAGTCAGGGGAGATGGCTCCTTCTCCATGTGTTAATTAACCTGGAGGTGACTGTACAAAGAGGGTTTTTTGGCTGCATTCTGCTGTGAGGGGGTTACCAGAATCCAACATGTTCTACTGTGTAAATGTGTTCACATGTCAACTTTTGAAAAGGCATTTTCTCAGCTTGTCAGTTGAGGACCCTTATGAATAACAGACAATCAATTATTAATTATGACAAAGCCTTCACTTATCAGTTTTATTTGTAAAAACAAAAAAGTACTAAAAGAAACAATTCCCAAACTGCATATGATCTATGTGCATTATATGATAACAGTGATGAAAAGAAGCCTTGTATAATCTGAGCCAATGTTCTCTGTGCTAATTAAAAGCTTATTTTAGATTTACATGTTGGCATTGATGATTAATCTAAATTCAGTTTGGCATGGTAGGTTAACAAGGGGCATGCATTTTTGATCATTTTGCTGACAAGTGGGATGGCATCCTCCCTCAAATCACCTACTGGTTAAACCCCCGCAGTGTAGTGATGGTGAGTGGGAGCTCTGTTTGGGAGGTGAGAGTGGGCCGGTGTAGAGCGACAGTCAGATTATACCCATGTGAGTCATTTTCTGAGGAATGTACACTGTACTTAACACAGATGACTCACAGCCACTCCAGTGTGTTTTTATGCTCGATACCAAGAGAGCCTTTCATAGAGATACTGTATGCCTTTGTTACAATACTGCACAACTGTCAGGTTTACTACAGTATCAACAAATCTAATGTTCCTTCTGGGTTGAACAGTAAAAGTTCAACATTATCTGCAGAATTTTGAAAGCTCTCTTCAGATACTGTGAAGAGTCTGTGTATACTTAGTTTGGTTTTATTGTGTAATGTGTGTACGTTTCTGCTAGTTGTTTGTTGGTTTCTTCTTGTTGAATTGTCCGATGTATGTTCATTGAGCCATAGACTCACGTTGGCTGCAACTTCATAACATAGTTAATAAATGGTTAGTGACATATTGATTTTCATTTTTACAAATCATTTTCTTTTACACATGTGAGCGCTATTTGGCAGTTACTTCTAAAAAGACAATCATTTATTAATGTTGACTTATGAGCTGCAACATACATTTCCACAGCGTCAATGACAAAAATACAAATTGATCTTTGCACTGAATTTCTGACTGAAATTCTACATTGCTGTACTGCAAATTGAGACAGCAGGTTTCTGCAGCATTCCTGTGGTTTTCAGGTGTATGAGTTTAGCAGCTCTGCGTTTTCACATAAATTCTTACTTTCCACAATCACACATTGGAGCATACTTTAATGGCGAGCAATATAGATCCAGTAATCAGCACCCAAGAGATGGGGGAAAAACATCCACATTTCACCCACCTCCCTTTTTGTTGGCTTTATTATCTGTATATTTACTGCCTGTATGCCACAAAATAACAAGTACCTATCTTTTCTTAAACTGAAAGAAGAGGACACACATGAGATAAAGCTCTGGAAAGGACAGGCCAACAGAGAATAACTTTAACGTGAATTCAAATCAGGCAGACTAAGAACACCTGTGTGGGTGAGATAGAACTTAACTTAGTAGCAATACACAAACACTAAAATACTTAATTTGTAGTGAACATTGTGTAGGCTGCAAAATAAAAAAGTATAAGCAAGAGTTTTCCATCAACACCTTTCCCATACAAGTAGTCATATAGGATTCATATATATATGATCCTAATTTGTAAAGTAACAAGTACAATGCATCGTTTGTGATCTTATGTTTTCAGTCATAACTTTTTTTACGTGGGCAGTGTGTGAAGATGAACAGTGTTTGGCCTCCTAGCTCCTTGCACTGGAGACCCAGACCCATGCTAGGAGCTCGGAGCAGCCAAGGTCTGTGGAGATCAACTGGATGTCAATCTGCGGACCTCCGTGATGCATTTTGCGTCTGGCGGATCTCGGCAGACCTCCGCCACCCTACTCCGCGGGGAGCTCTGTGTGCTACAACCACAGAGAGAAGCCATACAGTGTTCATCTGCACACACTGCCCACACTGCCATAACACAGAGCTGGATTTAAATCAGCAAAATATCTCTTTAGGTAATGTACTTGAGTGAGTCTACTTTGGCCCTTTACTTTCCTGTCTTATTTCTCTCTATTGAACTTTGTCTCTTTTTGATCCAACATATCAAGTCTTTGATGGAACACAAAGAAGCGTAGTATAATTCTACAATAGTTTCTTAAATGTGGTGGCAGATATAAAGTGAGAAAATATCAAAAAGGAGTTTTAAATTGAATTTTTTGGAACACATTAACTTGTGTAAGATTAAATTGCCTCTCCACATATTACATTGACATCCAATGTAGATAGATTTGTCTCCCTTTTCTGGCCACACAAATGCCAAATTTCATGTATGAGCATGTTTCTTCTACATAGTAGAAGAAAGTAAATAGGATGTATTTTGATGATGGAAATGTATATTTGTGTCCAACAAATGCCTAAAGGTCATGTCTTGAAATAACATGGCGTTGGAGAAAAATTAGATTAGAGAACAGTTAATTGAACTACTAAGAGTGGTGCATTTTTCTTTCAAGCAGAACTGTGTATTAAATGGAAGAATTCGAAGTGAAGAAAAGAAGCTCATATTTGTTTTGATAAACTGTTGGAAGCCCTGATCGTGATGATTTTAAACATCAAAAATTAAGAGCACAAGGTCTACAAAATAGATTGAAATATGATTTCCTCCACAGAGAATAAATGCATAGGTGACAAACAAATATAGATTGCAGACTAGGTTGTAGGTGAAGAGTGATGATAATGAGGCAATCTTACCAACATCCTCTGCTGAATGTAGACAGCTCACCAGTGCCTCTTGACAGTTTATCAGGAAGACATGTTCCGGTCACAAAGCACCAAGAAGGTCCCACCCCTCCCTCCCATCCCACAAAGCCATTAGATCGCCATCATGGATCACTGCTTACAGAACTGTCACCCTACACAGGACTACCACAGAGCTAAGAAGACCTTTGAACTTCTTTTGATGATTGTACATTTCTATAATAATTTTCTATTGGGCAAACTGAACGGGAAATAGTTATATTCCAGATTGAGATTTCTCAACAACCATTAAATTGATTGCAATGAAATTTGTACGAACATTGGTCCCCAAAGGATGAATCCTGCTGACTTTGGCGATTCCCTGGCCGTGACTTTTCATCAAATCCAATTTCTACATTATCCAATACTTTGGTTTATGACCAAATACCACAAAAATTAATGACTGTAGTGCCCTTTCAAAATGTGCCTGGCCAGTTGCTCAGCCTCCAGAATTGCTGCTTGCAGCTTTCTAAAAGAACCGCTCTTCCAAACAGCATCACACTTGACACCGCACTACTTTGTGTCCTGAGCAATATACCTGTCATTACATAGTTGCGTCACCTAGCAATGCAAGAATTCATGCATGGATTGCTAACAGCTAACTATTTGGGACTATGCAATTTCCTGAAAGTAAAACATTCATACGAAAGTAATGCCGCTGATACTTGAAATACTTGCTACGATATAACATCTCTGATCTCTCTTTCTTCATCTGTTCTAGAATGTACTGTAGTGAGTGACAGAGACAGAGCTGTACCCAGCATGCTGTTTGTTGGTGTAACAGTTACAAGTTGTCCCGTCCTAATACACTACAATGTGTACATAATGCACTACTAATAAGTGTGTCCCGTAGATCTTAAGAGTGCCATTCCCCTTATCCAGATGCCCCCCAGGGCACAGTGCTGGCCCCTCTCCTCTTCACCCTGTACATCTCGGACTTCTGTTACAACTCAGAGCTGTGTCACATACAGAAGTACGCAGATGACAGCCATCGTTGGGTGTATCAGGGGTGAGAGGGAGGAGGAGTATCAGAGTGTGGTGGGGGACTTTGCTCTCTGGTGTCGCACCAACTGCCTACAGCTCAACACCTCTAAGACGAAGGAGCTGGTCGTTGACTTTGGGAGGTCCAGACCAAGACCCCAACCAGTCCTGCTAGAGGGAGTTGAGGTGGAGGCAGTTGAATCATACAAATACCACGGGCTGTGGCTGGACAGCAAACTGGACTGGACAACACACACCAGCCCCCTGTACAGGAAGACACAGAGCAGGCTGGACTTCCTGAGGAGACTGCGGTCCTTCAACATCTGCAGAAAACTGCTGTGTATGTTTTTACCAGTCTGTGGTCACCAGTGTCCTCTTCTACACTGTGGTGTGCTGGGGGGGGGGCAGCATATTGAAGAAGGACACCCACAGGCTGGATAAATTGATCAGGCGGGCCGGCTCTGTGGTCGGCATGAAGCTGGACTCACTGGTGACGGTGGCAGAGAGGAGGACACTGGACAAACTGCTGGACATTACTGAAAATGCCAGCCCCCCCCGCACACCGTCATCAGCACCCAGAGGAGCCGGTTCAGTGTAAGGCTGCTCCTTCCCAAGTGTCGGACCAACAGACTCAAGGACTCCTTTGTCCCTCATGCCATCAGACTATACAACTCCTCACTAGGACAGAGAGGGCAATACATACATACATACATACATACATACACACACACACACATACATACATACATACATACATACATACATTCATTCATTCATACGTACATACATACATCCATGCACACCTGCACTGTAACGAATTTGACTGTAGACTTTACAGTAAACACCTGGCAAAAAAGTTGTCAGCAAAATCTTGTAAAATTACTATTAGTTACTGTTAATAACTGTAAAAATAATCACAGTATAATACAGTATTTCTTGTTTATTGTTATTGTTGTACGTAAATTACAGCAATGTTTTGTTTTTTTAAAGGAAAACAATATTTATTGTAATTTAGTTTACAACATTATCTTGTATTCTTTTCAAATTACAGATATTACCTGGCAACTCGAGTTGCCAGGTAATATCTGTAAATACTTCACAATACAATATGTTGTTGTAAATCTTTTTTTACAACAACATATTGTATTGTGACAATATGTATTTTTTCACTGAAGTTGACTTCAGTTTGCTAGTGTTAGCTAGAACGGTGAAGAAATGTACAGTCAGACAATCACATGTAGCTAGCTAAATAAAACATTGTGACGTTAGGCTAATGTTACTTACCAAAGACCCGACTCCGTGGCGCCTGACCGTCCCGTAGCTACTTCTGCTGCTTGCCTGCGTGACGTTAACATTAACGTTACAACACAGACGTTGAAGTCCACTACTACGCTTAGTTCAAAATGAAATAAATATAAAAAGGGTTAACCGTCAACGCTAACATTACACCCACTATACTTTCCTTAACTTTAGCATTAAACTGCTTCGCCTGGGATTGCTTGTTCAAAATTCCTTCTGAAAAGTCTTCTGCTAATGTTAGCTAGCTATAGTGAACTTTATTGTGGGACCTGCACTAGATATATGCAAATATGCCTGTAATTTATTATGGAAAAACCATAATGACCCATTATGACCCATAATGCATTGCAATATACAGCTAAACATTGTAAAATGACAAAACAAGAAGTTACTGTAAAATTTAGCTGTAGAAATTACAGAAATTTGTTACAGTGTGGACTTAAATTCACACCTGGTCACTTAATCACTTTATCACTTTAACACTGGACTCAACACTGACACTTTAACAATAATTTATGGTCTTTTCTTTGTTTATTTGACGAATGTTCTTATTGTTGTTATTATTATTATTTTTCTTTTGTTGTCTTTATACTGTCTTTTTATCTATTTTTTTCTTTTTCTTGCTAAAACTACTGCTGGCATTTTCAATTTCCTCGCAGGAGTCATCCCAAAAGGATTAATAAAGAGAAGTCTAAGTCTAAGTCTAAGTCTTTGACTTGGGTCCTCAACAATACAGCCGCCAAGTGAGAAGTCAATCGGATTGGTCAGACAGACACAAACTTTTTCCATTTTAGTTAGATTAGATTCCCATCAGCCACCACTTCAGCATTTCAGTGCTAATTAGCAAAGGTTAACATGTTAACACTCCACAGTAACATTTCAGGGAAATTCAGAGACACATGTGGTCAGCAAGTACAGCCACCTAGCCCAGGGATGTGGCCAGATTGATTTTATTGATACATTTGTTCATAGGATTTTTGAAATCATATTCCATCAACCCATGTGTGCACATAGATTTTCCTTCATGTTGATGTTCATCTACTCAGAATGAGCAAAAACATTTTCACCAAGGTCCATTTACTGGAGCTTTTTTTTCACATGGCACATGATGGGATTGAAAGTGTATTCTTGACCTTGGAAACAGCAGTTGACAAAACAGTCTCACCACAGGCTCCAGTCAGTAGCTGGACTTTGCCTCGCAGTCATGGAATTGTAGATGGTCAAAGTTCAATTTTTTCCTGACAACTTTAGGTCAATGTTGGCTTAAAAGCTGTGGTTAACGGCAGTTTAAGTGAACAGTTTCGCCACAAGGTTCACTATTTGTCCTATTAGACTTTTTCTGCCCTACAGTTAAAAGGAGCCATTGCCATCTCCTTACAGTCCGAGCAGTTGCTGCTGCACTGCTGCTACAGTCAAGGTAATGATTAATATGCTGCTTGTTGGCTGCTTGTTTGCAAACAATCTTGACATCAACTAATCATCATTATTTGGATGGACTTTATTTCCCTAGAAGCACTTTGAACAGATTATCATGATGGTAGCCGACAGCCCTCCTGCTATAATTCTCATACGATCTTCCATATCGCCTGCCCCTGCAAGAGTCTGTGTCTGCACTCATTAAATATGTATTTCTGTTTTTAAAGATTCTTTTGGGGGGGGCATTTAAGGCCTTTATTTTGATAGGACAGCTGAAGACATGAAAGGTGAGAGAGAGGGCGACTGATATTCAGTAAAGGGCCGCAGGTCGGAGTCGAACTTGGGCCTGCTGCATCGAGGAGTAAACCTCTATATATGGGCGCCTAAATATGTATTTCTATTTTATTTAAATGCACTTCTATTTTATTTCCCATATCATTGGGTTTTTAAACACTGTTCTGATGTACTTCTTCCCCTTATATAAAGGTCTTCGAGTTGCGTGTTGTGTTTGAAAGTAGTAAAAAAAAAAAGCCTTGCCAGGAGGAGGCACAATACACCGAGCAAGTGTGTTTTTGAATGCCAAAATTGCACTGCCTTTTCCAGTTTTTGTCAACATTTCCTCAAGTTTACTCCCAGCGAAATGTGTTGCAAGGGATGTTTCTAAATGAACACAAATTGAATAAACTTCAACATAAGTTTACTGTATTATTGAGTTTAAAAAAACTGAATAGTGGCAATTTAGTGTGTCCCAAAATAATATAAGATTGTAGAATTTACATTAATGTTGATGTTGCAGTTGTCTTAATCGATACAACCCTATCAAAAACATTGAAATGTTGCATAAGAACAAATGAAGCTCCTTCACGTTTAACTGAACAGGGTGAATGGCCATAGAAATCCATCTGAATGGTATTAATTTATTTGAATGCACATGGTTTGAAAATGCAGATAGAGACAAAGATTTGTTTTCATGCAAAGCATCCTGTATGTATTTCTTTTTTTTAAGCTGCTGCCCAAAGCTGAGTGTGAAGAGAAAATCACAGCATCTACCCATGGAACAGACCCAGAGCCTCACACTGGGGAAGGCCAGAGTGAACAACAATGCTGCCTTTCTCTCTCCAAAGCACCAGAAACAATTTGGCTCTATGACCATTTGGCTTCTGCTCTGGCCATCCATCCATTCCTGAGTACAGAACACTCATCTCAGAAGTGTATTATGGTCAACATAATGGCTCCAATATAGAGCCACTTCAGAAGAAATTCAGCATCCTAGATTATTTGTACAGGGGACATTGGCCAACCAGGTGTGATGTAGCTGTGTGAAAAATATATTTTCTTTATTTTCAATTTAGTAATTACTTCTTTTTTATTAAAGGTTTTTATTTTGACATGTTAAAAAACTGAAAAAAAAGATTGAAAATAGCTTATATATGACCACATTTTATTTTCCATTGGGAAGTGTAACAAAAGAATAAGGAAAATGTAAATACCCCTAGACCTGCAGTACATTTATAATCTACAATAAAAATGCTAAGTTAAAATGTTTTCACATGATTTCCACATAATAAACTACAGGCACAGTGAAATCCTGATAAGTAGCAGGGTATTTTAATCACATTGAAACGTAGTTGGTCATTCTCCACTTATTCCTCCATATGCACCCACACATACAAACAAATCCACCCAAGCACAACTGTTCACTCTACAAAAGGTTAAGCCTTCGTGAAATTGGCTATAATAGATGAATAGTATGAATCCATGAATACATTTCATCAAGAATAAAAATAAAAGACAAAACAAATATTGCATTTCTTACATAACATTATTTAAAAAACAAAACAAAAAAAAACGTCACTATAGACTCCACAGTATTAATTTTTCCTTATTCTTTCCCAACATTTAACTAGTTTTATTGTTCAGGTGTGATAATAATTTGCATAGCCAAAGATACTCACTAATTCAAGTGTTCCTCAAAGTGTGCATGGAAACAGCTAGTGAGGTTTGTAACCCACCAACATGCATCTGGTGACATCCTCCACTGAAATCAGTTCAGCTGAGACATAAATAAAAAGGAAAATGAATGACTGAACACACGTTTGCCTCTGTGTCATGGCCCAGGGGAGCAAAACCAACCACCTTTCCTCTTCCTGTATGATTGAATGACCTTAGACAACCTGAAGCATGGGTTGTTAGCTTCCATATCCATCTGTGTATTTCACACAGCACTGTAGTATAATGAATACAGTTGGAGTGTACTTGTCTAATGATTAAATAGGTTTTTTACAGTCTACAGTTGCGTTTTAACTGGTTATTCATGATTAACTTTAGATGAGTTAAGGCCTGGACACACTAAAAGCTTGGTAATGTACGAACTGACTACTTGATGAAATACTGTAGCTGATGAGCCAAAATCTAAGTTGGCTTCTACGCTTTCCTGAATGTCATGTCAAAACCTTCATTAGTTTTCTTTTTTTTAAAGGACCTAAGTGTTCTAAAGTTTGCGATGTCCTGTTGACTCAATTTGGAGCCATTTTATGTTCTCTGATTAAGATCTTATCATCCTTTGGGGAGATGTGTAAGAAGTGGAAGTGGTTTATAGTGTAATAAAGCCTGTGAATGTCATCATCGCTTGCCCACACCACCAAGGTAAAAACGCCTTGCATCATGGGAGCCGTAAAGCCCAAAGGGTTTTGAGAAAAAGACCACTCAGTGACGTCAAGGTTTTGTCAGACAGACAGGTTTCTTTCTTATTTAAAGATAGACCATCATGCAGCAAATGCTGTCTTTGCTTCAAGCTTAAATGCTTGTTAGTTTTAAAGAACATACACAAATAATTAGGAATATACCAGAACTCTATTTAAAACACATACTTGTACCACACAATACTGATAATGAGTAACAGATCAAGGCATATTGTAGACCCCTTTCTACAGCCTGGTTGGATACATTTCATTGTGCCAAAGAATATTTTAAAATTTCACAATAGAAAAAAATAAAACCTTCTAATGAGGAAGTTACCACGACAGACCTGAACAGACATACAGTATAGAGTAGAATTTAAGTAAACAAATCAAAATGTTTAGTGATAAATACATGGAAATATGTTGTCACTTTAAGGGCGTTGCACTGCAAAGTTTTAATCACATTCTTACTTTGCCTACAAGGCAGTGCAGAACTGAACCATCATTTCCCTGCTAACTGTCTGCAGGACCATGTTCGTGTAAGGTAATAGGAACTTTGCCTTCAGCTATGAAAACACCTCTCACCGGCAGCCCATCAAATGTCCTCAACATCCTGACAGCCTGGACCCTCATGGGTGGCAGTTACATTGTTAAAGAAAAAAAACATTGTCTCCATAGATCCGGCTACACCATCCTTAGCTGTTAGCAGGATTCATTTTGTCTTCCTCCTCTTTTGTTCGACCTAGATTATGTTCTGTCTGCCGGCACATACCAGAGCTCAACGGTAGTCAGAGATCTGAAACGGTAACACGACTCAGAAACAACTTTTGTGCATCAATGTATCTGAGGCAACTATGGCTCTGTTTCCCATGAGGACACATATATCTCGTTATTGAAAACTTCCATCTGTTTTGAATTATAAATGGTAGAAGATCATAAATATACTTCTACAAAGTAAGCAGTATTTTCGAGGAAAAACGGTAAAATCAAAAGGACATACATTTAGAAACTTGTATCCTCTGTTAAACTATAAAGCAATTGTTTTTTCTCCTATTTATTCATTATGAAGTTAAAGCAGATCAACTTATTTTTAGCTGCAACACTACCATAATGTATGACAAAAAAAAACAAAAACAACTATAAATGGAATCCAACAGTATATATTGACACCAGGTGCACCAGTTTACTGGAGTTAAGTGTAACCCAGAATTACTTACAAAACAAGTTTTTTTAAAGAGAAATTGTGTCTCTCAAACAAGCACCCTTAGTGTCTCTTGAAATGTCTGCCAGTGAAAGCAGATTTTTTTTTAAAAGTCAACAACATCTAGCATGACTTTTTTTTTTCTCCTCAAAGTGTACAGATTGCCTTTTATGTCTAAATTAAAAGTCTATTGGGCAAAGAGAAAATGTTGGCAGCTCTCAAGAGAGCTACAAACATTACTTCAGAAGAAGGATGGCACATAACTACAGGGAGTCCCTGTCCTTGTTTGTGTTGACATCTGAAGGATTTATTCAGTGAGGATGAATATGCTGCTCCAAACATCCATCTCTAAATGTGACACGTTGCTATAAAGTATATCTCACAGGGAAAGTCTGTGGCACTGGAAACTTAATGGTATTATTAGAGGTCAGTGTTTGGCTCAAGCTGAAGACGTAACAGCTGACTCAACAACCTGTACAGAGAACAGTGTTGTCTACGGTAGACAGATAGAGACAGAATAAAACTGACTCTCATTTTACTTGTTTTGCCTTCAACACTGGATGTCCAGGTGCGTGACCTGTCAGTGTTTTAGATAATTATATCACTATATCGTCAAAGCACCATTGTTGCTTAACCTAGAGCAGACCTGAATATTGTATAAACAACTAATAAAAGGTTTGTCCAACATCAACACTGTGTAGCTAGTCTACAGCCATGTCATCAGTTTTGTAGGTATTTGGTCATGAACCAAAGGTTATTACAATTCTTCATGGGGGGCCAATAACAGTTGACAGTGTCGCTTTTCTTAGTTAACTCTCTGGCTAGACTTGGCGACCTTTAAGAAAAATTTAGAAACTGTTTTTCTAAAAAAGTTGCCTAGTGACAAATCTAGCGACTTTTGGCGGACATAAGACTATATCCATGACGATTCAATTCTGGGATGGCTCCGGGACGCGGACATTTTGCTGGATGTCACTTTTTTTTTTCTAGCCGGATGTCAATCACCTTCCACTTTCTATGTGTTTTAATTTTAAACTCCTGTGGATATATAAGGACTGCGATTAACTGATCTTCTCAGATCTCTGGAGGGTGAATCCAGACAGCTAGCAAGACTATCTCTGAAATCTGAGTTCTCTGTTGCACAACTAAAACAACTTTTGAACTTACATGTTCCACCAAAGCAAGTTCCTTCCCGAGGCTATTTTTCATCGGCACCGTGGCTCCACTCTGTGCTGAGAGATGCCCAAGACAATGGTTTGAAGAAATGGTAATAAACCAGAGCGCGTTTTTCTCCCATCCCGGAATGCTGCACTGTGGACAAAGGTCTGGCAAGGCGGGACTAGGCAGACCCTAACTCCTCTTTCTGCCACTATTTCTCAGGGAATGTACTCTTACTCAGGTCAGCTGAGTCAGTGAACTCTTTTAAGTCCCTTCTTAAAACATACTTTTATAGGAGAGCCTTTCCCGATCTTATTTGACTTTATTTTATCACTTTTATTTTATTGCTGTTGTGGTCCGCTGTCCTTCCCCCAACCGTGGGCCTTCTCTCCAGCTGTTGGCAGAGTCTCCCTGGCTGGTTGTGGGGGAACTCCCTCCGGGGGCGTGGCCATTGTCACCTGTTCACCACCCGCTCAGCTGTCTTCCATCACCTCATCAACTCCTGCCAGTCTTAAGCCCGGGCTAACCACCTCGTCGGCGCCAGATTGTTACACACTCATTTGCGGTAACTTGGCTCCCAGTGAATCGTTATCCTACTCTGCACTTGCTCTCTCTAGCTTGTTTCACGTGTTCTTCTACTCACCGTGTGTTCTCTGCCTCTCCAGATACCTCCGTGCTGCCATCCACCATCCCTCCGACCAGTCTCCGCACCCTTGGACTTTTGCATCTTGTCATTAAAATCCCTTTTTCCTGATCTACCGTTTGTCTCTGTGTTTTGGGTCCCGCCAAACCTAACAGAACAATCTGGCCAACATGGACCCCACAGGGATACCATCGGTTCCGGACAACGACAACACACAGCGGGCTATCCAGTCTCAGGGAGTTTTATTGGGACGTCATGACCAGCTGCTCAATACACTCCTGGAGAACAATCAACAACTAATCACTCAGGTTACCCAACTAACGGCTCAGGTCGCTAGGCTATCTGTTGTTCCTTCACCCCCCCTCTCGTCTCCTTCTCTTTCTCCGTCTGGTCCCACAGGAATGGCAGCCGCCGCACCGCTCCGTGAGCCTCCCATTTCCGCACCGGAGCCGTTCTCGGGTGACTTGGGAAAATGTCGCGGATTCCTGCTCCAGTGCGGTCTCATCTTTAGACAACGACCGTTGTCTTTTGCTACAGAAGCTGCTAAGGTTCACTACGCTCTGGGACTACTCAGGGGACGAGCCCTGGCGTGGGCTGAGGCAGTGTGTGCTAATCGCCTGCCCGCAGGTATAACTTTTGACTCTTTTTCTTCTGAATTAAGAACAGTTTTCGACCACCCGGACTATGTTGGGAGTGCGTCGAGGCGGCTGCTTGCTCTCAGACAGGGACGGGAGGAGTAGCGGATTACTCAGTTGATTTCTGACGCTGGCGGCGGACTCTAAGTGGAACGAGGAGGCGCTAAGGGGGCTTTCGTTAACGGTTTGTGTGGACGTGGTCAAGGATGAACTGTCTGTTCGGGATGACCCTGCCACCCTTAATGAACTTGTGTCTCTTGCCATCCGTATAGACAACCGGTTGCGAGAGAAAACGAGTTAAGAGTCGCTGTACTCCACCCCCGACCGGACGGCTACATTGTCGGGTCCCGGTCACCTGTTTCCCGCTGCTGCCCTCAATCACCCCGGGTACACCGCCAGGGAGGAGGAGGAGGCGATGCAGTTGGGGCGTGCCCGTCTTTCCCCTGCTGAACGACAACGCCGCATGCGGGCCGGTGAGTGTCTCTATTGCAGCGATACTTCCCATCGTATCGCTAATTGTCCGCCCGGCCAAAGACACGACTCGCTAACGCACGCGGGCCGTGTTAGCGAGTCCTAAGGTTGACGTTCAGCCCACTGCACCCCAGTTATTAGTACCTGCCTCATTACAATACCAGACTCTTTCCTTTCCCCTTTCCGCTCTGATTGATTCCGGCGCTGAGGACAATTTTATTGACTGTGAGGTTGCTTCCCAAGCTGGCATTCCCATCGTGCCTATAGATAGCCCCATTCGGGTTACGGCCGTTAACGGCTATACTCTCGCCAGAGTAACACAACAAACTGTGCCCATTTCTTTAGTTTTGTGAGGAAATCACCATGAAACTATTCAATTCAAGATCATGTCTGCGTCTACTACCCCCCTGATACTCGGCTTCCCCTGGTTAACACTGCATAATCCCCTGATCGATTGGCAGCGGCCTGCCATTCGTGGTTGGAGTGACCACTGTCACGCAGAGTGCCTGGGCTCGGCGGTGCCACCCATTGTTAACATCCCCGCATCTGTGGACCCACCTTCCGATTTGTCCTCAGTGACAGCCGATTATCTCGACCTTGCTGAGGTTTTTAGTAAAGATAATGCCATGACCCTGCCTCCTCATAGACCATATGATTGCGCCATTGACATTCGGCCCGATTCCCTTACCCTAAGAGTCGGCTGTACAACCTGTCACGGCCGGAGAGGGAGGCTATGGAGCGATACATTCGTGACTCTCTAGCTGCCGGTGTTATCCGCCCGTCTTCGTCTCCGTTAGGGCGGGGTTTTCTTCGTGGAAAGAAGGATAAAACACTGCGCCCTGTATCGATTTCCGCGGACTTAATGACATTACTGTGAAGAACACATACCCCCTGCCCCTCCTGAACGCTACATTCGAGCCGTTGCAGGGCGCGACGGTGTTTTCGAAATTAGACCTCCGCAACGCCTACCACCTAGTCCGCATTCGTCAGGGGGACGAGTGGAAAACAGCTTTCAATACCCCGTTAGGTCATTTCGAATATCTGGTGATGCCATTTGGCCTGACCAATGCCCCAGCAGTGTTCCAGACCTTGGTAAACGACGTGTTGAGGGGCTTCCTCAACCGGTTTGTGGTGGTGTACCTCGACGATATTCTGGTGTTTTCATCCTCATTAACCGACCATGTGTCCCATGTACGTCAGGTCCTCCAACGGTTACTGGAGAACAAACTCTTCGTCAAAGCCGAGAAGTGTGAATTCCACCGCCAGTCGGTTCCGTTTTTGGGTTTCATTATTGAGAACGGTCAGATTTCAGCGGATCCTGCTAAAACTACGGCGGTTACTGACTGGCCCACGCCCACCAACCGCAAGCAGTTGCAACGGTTTCTGGGGTTCGCCAATTTTTATCGTCGCTTTATTGCCAATTTTAGTCAGGTGGTGGCTCCCCTTACTAGACTCACATCCCCTAAGGTTCCTTTTTTCTGGTCTCGGTCGCTGACCGGCAATGGAACAACTTAAATCTCTGTTCACTTCCCCTCCTGTGTTAAAACACCCAGATCGTGCGCTGCAATTCGTGGTGGAGGTGGATGCTTCTGCGTCGGGGGTGGGTGCGGTCCTATCCCAACGCTCCCCCTCCGACCAGAAGCTCCATCCTTGTGCGTTCCTCTCGAGGAAATTGTCCCCGGCGGAAAGGAACTATGATGTGGGCAACCGGGAACTTCTGGCGGTGAAGGTGGCGCTGGAGGAGTGGCGCCATTATCTGTAGGGGGCAGATCAGCCGTTTTTAGTGTGGACCGACCACAAAAACCTGGCTTATATTCAGTCCACCAAGAGGTTGTCGTCCCGGCAAGCCAGGTGGGCCTTGTTTTTCAGTAGATTCGAGTTTACGCTCACCTACCGTCCGGGGTCACGTAATGTGAAGCCGGACGCACTGTCTCGGCAGTATGACAACCCGGAGGAAGATGCCGACCCCGAGACAGTGCTACCTCCCTCCTGTGTCGTCGCTGCGGTTCGCTGGGAGATCGAGGCGCGGGTCAGGGCGGCCCACACCCTGGATCCTGGTCCCGGTGGCGGTCCGGCTGACCGTCTCTACGTGCCTGCACCGGTGCGGTCCCACGTACTTCAGTGGATCCATACCGCCCGTTTTTCCTGCCATCCCGGGATGCACCGGACAGCAACGCTGGTGAAACGACACTTCTGGTGGCCCACGATGGATGCTGATGTTCGTACCTACGTGGCTGCCTGCTCCGTCTGTGCGAGGAGTAAGGCTTCCCATCAACAACCTGCTGGCCTGCTGCTACCTCTACCGATCCCCAGCCGTCCCTGGTCCCACGTGGCGTTGGACTTTGTCACAGGCCTGCCCCAGTCCAAAGGTAACGACACTATATTGACGGTGGTGGATAGGTTCTCTAAATCTGTCCACTATATAGCGTTACCTAAATTACCCACGGCCAGTGAGACGGCTGACCTCTTGGTCCAACATGTATTCCGTCTCCATGGAATACCTGTGGACATTGTTTCTGATAGAGGTCCACAGTTTATATCTCGTGTGTGGAAGGAGTTTTGTACTGCGCTGGGTGCTTCTGTCAGTCTGTCCTCAGGTTACCATCCGCAGTCTAATGGTCAGACGGAGAGGGCCAACCAAGATCTAGAGGCGTCTCTCCGCTGTGTGGCTGCCCAGAATCCCGCCACCTGGTCTGACCACCTGCCCTGGGTTGAGTATGCACACAACGCCTTGGTCACGTCCGCCACGGGTCTCTCCTTCGAGGTAGCCCTGGGCTACCAACCTCTCTGTTTCGGCGCAGGAGAAGGACCTGTCCGTGCCTTCCGTCCAGGACAATCTTCGCCGCTGTCACCGGGTGTGGACGGAGGCCCGGGAGTCCTTCTTCGGGCCGCTGACCGGGCTTAGAGGGGGCGGACAGGCATAGGGTCCCGGCGCCCTGTTCCAACCGGGCCAACAGGTATGGTTGTCTTCCAGGAACATTCCTCTGCACGCCGAGACACGGAAGCTCTCCCCCCGTTACCTGGGCCCCTTTGAAGTCGAGGCGGTGGTGAATCCTGCGGCGGTCCGGCTGAAGCTGCCGGCTGCCATGCGTATTCATCCCACTTTCCATGTTTCGCAACTGAAGCCGGTGTCCTCCAGCCCCCTCTGTCCTCCGGTGGATCCGCCCCGCCAGTGCGGCTGATAGACGACCACCCGGCCTACACTGTCAGTCGACTCCTGGACGTCCGGCGGCGAGGTAGGGGCTACAGTATCTGGTGGACTGGGAGGGCTATGGGCCGGAGGAGCGGTCGTGGATTCCTCGGCGGTTCATACTGGATCCTCTACTGGTCACTGACTTTCATCGGAGCCATCCCGACAAGCCTGGTCGGGCGCGTGGAGGCGCCCGTTGAGGGGGGGGTACTGTTGTGGTCCGCTGTCCTCCCCCAACCGTGGGCCTTCTCTCCAGCTGTTGGCAGAGTCTCCTGGCTGGTTGTGGGGAACTCCTCCGGGGCGTGGCCATTGTCACCTGTTCACCACCCGCTCAGCTGTCTTCCATCACCTCATCAACTCCTGCCAGTCTTAAGCCCGGGCTAACCACCTCGTTGGCGCCAGATTGTTACACACTCATTTGCGGTAACTTGGCTCCCAGTGAATCGTTATCCTACTCTGCACTTGCTCTCTCTAGCTTGTTTCACGTGTTCTTCTACTCACCGTGTGTTCTCTGCCTCTCCAGATACCTCCGTGCTGCCATCCACCATCCCTCCGACCAGTCTCCGCACCCTTGGACTTTTGCATCTTGTCATTAAAATCCCTTTTTCCTGATCTACCGTTTGTCTCTGTGTTTTGGGTCCCGCCAAACCTAACAATTGCATTTTAGGAATTTTATATTTATCTGTATTTTAGTCTTTAAATGTTTTTCGTGGTTTTATCTTTTTGTATTATTGTCTCTTTACACTTGTTAAAGCACTTTGTAACTTGTTTTTGAAAAGTGCTCTACAAATAAAGATTATTATTATATTATTATTATTATTACTATATGTGGTTGTTGCTCTCTGGATTGCCTCAGTAGGTGGAGCCGTGAATGTACAACCAATCGTTGATCCCCGTTTGATTGTCCATCTTGAAAAATTAAAAAAGCTTGCATATTATGTAAATATGTATAAATGTATGTTGTGAAAGATATGCAAATTTGTGTGTGCAAGCGACATGTAGCAACTTTTCACTTCATTCGACTGAACTAGATTTCGTGGCAATACATCCCTTTCAAAAATGTGGTGTTAGATGAAAAGTCAAGGGATTACCATGATGATTAGGAAGCTTAAATTAAAGTGTAGTACTGTGGTTTAAATGAGAAGCACAAGCTGATTACAACCAAACTGAGAACACTGTAATGCAACACAGCACAGATTGGAAAGACTCAACATTTTAAAGTTCTTAATGTGATTTTATCAATTTATTTTCACCAAACAACACACATATTCATTAAAAGCAGTGGGTCTGATCACTGCAGTTTAACAAAGGTGCAGACATGAAAAAACAGAATGGCTGCTGATAATACGATTGAGAATTAAGTAACTATTAACTATTTAGCATTTTTGCTACAAATGGTATTTTTGTATGATTCTTGAATTCAATTTTCAGTGTCAAAATAAATCTGCTCCTTTTCTTAAATCAAACCTGCAACACTACACGTATCAGGAAAGGATTTTTGTGACTAGAGTTCTTCACTTTTACCACTTATCATATGCACACACACACACACACATACACACGCTTGCTTACTGCTTATGGTATTCCATTGAATCCGATAATGACGTACACTTCTGTCTTTTAATGGTGAGTTGTCTGATGGCTAAATAGTCCTATAATGGACCCAAAGGTTCTATTTCAGGTGTGGCATTTATACATGGTATTGGTGTTACTGGCATTCATGGGTGTGGGCATCCTCCTGAGCCTTCTTGGCCTCCTGATTGTCCTTTCCTCCCCCAATGCTTGGGACATAGCTGCCACCCGGTGTTGCGGTCAGCAGCAATATAGCACTCTGTCGGGCATGTAGGGCATCCGTATGACATGCCTCAACCAACGCAATTGGTGCTGGGTGATTGTGGCCTCAATACTCTTGCAGCCTGTTCTCCTGAGGATCTCAGTGTGAGGCACACTGTCACGCCAAGTGATTCCCAGGATGCCCTGAAGACAGCAGGTATAGAAGTGTTCCAGGGACTTGTATAATACTGGTGTATTTTGTTATTTGTAGATTTTGCACTCTTGCAAATGGGTGGAAAAGGGTTTCCTCCTAAGTCCGTGGACTAAAGAACAAAATCAGCGCTGGACTGGAGGCTTTCTTCAGCTGCAATTGTGAACCCTTTTAAGCTGCATTGTTATTGTGTGCTTAGGGGGTAAGCACATTTAATATAAAGTGAAATGCAGCTCTAGAAGATGTCGCAAAGTAAAGAACAAAGAGAATGGTGAAATAGGTGGTTGTTTTGTGGAATATTGGGTGTTATATTGACTCAATGTAAGTGTTTGCAGTTTAATATAATCTCACATCGGGCCCTCAGTGTTTGCTGTCTTCCAGCTATTCTGGTACATTTGTTGATTTTCTTTTGTTATGAATGGTAAATTGTTTTTTAGAGTAATGGTTAATAGTACATTTTGTTATAAGATAGAAATGTAAGAAATTGTTACATTGCTGGCACTCTTGTTGGGGAGAGAGAAAATAAAGTAAGAGTTGACAATATTTGGTTTGCTTTATTTGTCTCAATATTAATGAAACTATAATAGATAAAATAAATTGATTAAACTTAATTTTAGTATGTAGAAATTAAACAATCAAACTGATCTGAATGCATATAATTAATTGTACTAAAAATAAATTTGTAATTTCTACTCAAAAATAGTTAAGCTAATATTAATATATAATTAACTTATATAATATAAGTACACTCTTACAACTTACAAAATATATCTGGATTTAGATAAATTTATTTTATGCAACCACTTATCATAATATCCATCTTCACCCGCTTATCCGGTATCGGGTTGCGGGGGCCGGAGTTCCAGTAGGGGACCCCAAACTTCCCTTTCCGGAGCCACATCAACCAGCTCCGACTGGGGGATCCCGAGGCGTTCCCAGGCCAGGTTGGAGATATAATCTCTCCACCTAGTCCTGGGTCTTCCCTGGACGTGCCTGGAACACCTCCCTAGGGAGGTGCCCGGGAGGCATCCTTACCAGATGCCCGAACCACCTCAACTAGCTCTTTTCAATGCAAAGGAGCAGTGGCTCTACTCCGAGCTCCTCTCGGATGACTGAGCTTCTCACCCTATTTCTAAGGGAGACGCCAGCCACCCTCCTTAGTAAACCCATTTCGGCCGCTTGTACCCTGGATCTTGTTCTTTCAGTCATGACCCAGCCCTCATGACCATAGGTGAGGGTAGGAAAGAAAATTGCCCGGTAGATCGAAAGCTTTGCCTTCTGGCTCAGCTCCCTTTTCGTCACAACGGTGCCATAAATGCCATGCAATACCGCACCTGCTGCTCCGATTCTCTGACCAATCTCATGCTTCACTCGCGAACAAGACCCCAAGGTACTTAAACTCCTTCACTTGGGGTAAGGACTCACTCCCTACCTGAAGAAAGCACTCCATTGGTTTCCTGCTGAGAACCATGGCCTCAGATTTAGAGGTGGTGATCCTCATCCCAGCCGCTTCAGACTTGGCTGGGAACCGATCCAGTGAGTGCTGAAGGTCACAGACCGAGTACGCCATCAGGACCATATCATCTGCAAAAAGCAGCGATGAAATCCTGAGCCCACCGAACTGCAACCCCTCCCCGCCCCGAATACTCCTCAATATCCTGTCCATAAATATTCTAAACAAGATTGGTGACAAAGCACAGCCCTGGCGGAGGCCAACCCTCACCTGGAACAAGTCCGACTTACTGCCAAGAACCCGGACAAAGCTCTCGCTTTGGTCATACAGAGATTGGAGGGCCTGAGAAGCCTGACATTCACATTTTTGTGAATGTCTTTGCTATATAAATACTCAGTCGGCCCCTCTATCCACCTTCAGCCACTTTTAACTAGCAACAATTTTGTGGGAAATTACGTTATTGAATTTGACCATGGTGTGCTACAATTTAGTTGAAGAACCAGTCATTTACATGTAAATGTCAACTGTAAACACCCAAATCAAGACTACATAACGTGTGTACTACTCCACTAAAGCTCTAAGGTTGTGTGTAAGGCACCTTGTGTATAAAACATGCAAACAAAAATTATTTTTGCATTAGTGGTGCAGGGGTGTAGAATATTAATTAAAAGTGCTTTGAAGCGATCACTTATTTGTCAATTAAGCAGAACAGCTATGAGTCTTCCTGTTTGGGAGCAGCAGAATGTGCACTGCAACTTGCTGGTCTGGTGTGTGGGATTCGATGGGTGCCGGAGCAGAAGGGCCACCATGCTTTGGCAGTGTTACAATAATATGATAACACAGAACCATGCGCAGGAGGGTCTGGCGAGTCCATACAGCATTCTGGGATGTGAGAAAAATGTGCTCTAGTTTATTGCCATTTCTTTAAACCAATCACAATTGTTGGGTGGCGCTAAGCGCCATACAGAGCAATGGCAGTTGGGATTTACCCTGCAAGGATCTTAGGAGCAGTCCTCATAAATCGATCGGAGTGTAGAATGCCAAGACAAAGAAAGCCCCAGGTAACGGACATCCGGCTTAAATAAGGGACATCCAGTATTGACGCAATCCTGGAAGTGGAACATTGTGGATATACATAAACTACAATAATATGGCTTCTTCCAGTTAAGACTTTTAGCTAAAATAAAGGCTTATCTTCCTCCCAAAGACCTTGAAAAAGCCATCCATGCTTTCATCACTGCTCAGCTGGACTATTGTAATTCATTATGCATGGGTTTACAACAGAAATCTTTACATCGCCTACAGTTAGTCCAGTCTTGGCCTCCCTCCACTGGCTACCTGTCCGTTATAACATTCATTTTAAGATTTTATTGCTTGTTTTTAAGGCCTTAAATGGTTTGTTGCATTATCTGGCTGATCTCTAATGCCACCATTCTCCAGTCAGAACACTGAAGTTAACCAATCAGCTGCTCTTGGACGTCCCGAGACCAAAGCTGAAAAATAAGGGCGATAGAGCCTTTGCAGTGGGTGCCCCCATCCTTTGGAACAACCTCCCCATGCATATTAAAGCTGCATAAAACCCTGCAAATGTTTAAATCGCTGATCAAGATGCACCTTTTTGCATTAGCTTTTAACCTTAGTTAACCTGGTTTCTGATGTTTTTAAAGTGTTGTTGTTATTTATGTATTTGACATCGACCCTGTTCAGCACTTTGGTCAACTGTTGTTGTTTTTAAATGTGCTATAGAAATAAAATTGACATTGATAAACCTACGCCACGCACCAAAGTGGCTAGTAAGAGTGACGGTGCTCCACACTACACTACCAAATGTTACCCACACTCAGTGAATGGGTGGGTCTGTTATCCCGTTATTGATTTTCTGCCTGATATCTGCCTTGCCCCTTAGATTCATTGGCATATTTGGGCTAACAACCCGTGCCTGTCTGTAAACACACATTCACACATGTACTAAATTATCATTTTAGTTCACTTCCATTATCAATAAAACATTTCAATAAAACATTTGCTTCAGGTTGCACAGGTTGTTCAATTTTGGTGAACTTTGACTGGCGCAGTTACAGCCTCAACCAATAGTAAAGTAGTGTGTGTGGTCATTGTCTTTAGTTTTCCGAGTGAGCCAAGATGGAGGAGACATTGATTCTTCCCTAAGCCTGTTAATTTGAACACTGATTTAGTAAAGTCCTTCTTCTCTGACTTATTCTGCCTCAGTGTCTGCAATTTGGATCGTCAATCATATTATCTGGCACACACATACAGACTGCAGTTTAAACACAACATAATAATACCAGTAGGTAATACATGGTGATGTTTTAAATAGTTTCATTAACAGTCCGGAAAAACAACAAATTTCTTCTACATTTTCTTTCAGCCAATGCAGCAGTCATTCTACTATTATTATAGTTAGGAAACAATTAGGACCTATAATGGAGCCTTGTGCCATACCCACAGGCTGGCATGGTGCCTCCAAATTCACACGCAGCTGTAAGTAACCAAGGCAGCTGTAGAGGAGGGTGGCGATACAGATCGCTTGGTAGACGCAGATTTTTGTGTTAAGATGAAGGTTACTGTTCTGAAAAACCTGCTGTTGGAGTTTCCCAAAGGCAGCTGATGCTTGTTTGATTCTATTCTGGTCATCATTGTCAATACTATTGTATTCAAAGATTATGCTCCCCAGGTATTTGAATGATGGAACAACTGACAGTTTTTCATCTGCAACAGTGAAGATGGGTGGGATGTTGGCATTTCACTGGCAGATTACCACTGTTTTCTGAGTTGATGGTCAAGCCCATCCTGCTGCATCTAGGACAGACTGGAGATCCTGTGGAGAGTGCGATATAAGAGCGCAGTCATCTGCATACTGCAGCTCAAGTATCCTCACTCTGTGCAGTTTGGTGGTTGACTGTAGCCTCCTGATATTAAAGAGGTTACCATCCAGCCTGTACGCTACTGTCACCCCACTGTTTTCTTCAATCTCCTTGTAGAGAAGCTGGGCGACATATATGAGGAAGACGTTAAAAAGCACTGGTGCCAGTACACAACCCCGCCTTACTCCTGTGCGCACAGGAAAGGGCTAGACTATTGCCCTTCTATTGTCACCCTAGAATTCATTCCATCATGAAACTGACAGAGGATGTTGACAAACTTAGTGGGGCATCCAATCTGGATGAGGACTTCCCACAAGAGATCTCTCTGCACAGTGTCAAAGGCTTTGGAGAGGTTGACAAAAGCCATAAACAGGTCTTCATGTTGCTCCCTGCACTCACACTTTGACTCCAGTAGCATAGACTGTGATTTCATTGATCAGCCTCTGTAGCAACACCTTGGCCAGGACCTTGCCTGGCACAGCAAGAAGTGATATGCCCCTATGGTTGCCACAAATTGCCCTATCCTTTTTGCTTTTATATACTGTGACAATACTGGCATCCCTCCATTGCTGTGGGATGTTTACATCAGCCCAAACCTTGGTAATGTAATGGTGTATTGCTCTTGTGCAGAGATACCCTCCCTGTTTTAGCAGTTCTGCAGGAATACTGTTGTACTTCCAGGAAGGTGTGAGGTTGACTAAGGTTGTCAATAAGGGGAAATTCAGTCAGTTCATTCAGTATGTTATAGTCTGCATCAGAGTCCTGATTTAGTAGGGTGTTAAAATATTCAGCTCACCTCTCCAGGATGCTATTCTGGTCTTTCAGGACTTTGAGCCCGTCTGCTGTTTTCAGGGGAGTGATGCAGTGACTTCTTGGGCTGTAGATGGATTGATAGATGTGCTTTGTGCATGTTGCAAGTAGATTATTGAGTTGTTATCAAACCAGTCTTAATGGTTCTTGTTCCTATAGCTGATTGTTTGGGCTGCTGCTTCATGAAGGGTTGCAGTAATATAGGTCCACTGCTGTTTTGTGGCCAACCCTCTGGAGGAGTTCTAGCTCCCCTAGTTTCTCAGCCAGGTAGCAATGAAACTCATTCGTTGTAGTGGTGACTTGTAGGCAGACACAGTTTAAGTGCCTAAACTGCCCGACCCATAACAAGGGACATTTTTTGGACCTGGTTCTGTCCCATGGCCTAAATCTGTCCATAAAGGACATTTCTGACGCAGGTATTTCTGACCACATGCCTGTCTTGTTTTCTGTTTCTTTGCCGTGCCCTCAAAGCAAAGTGTGCGTCCCCAGGTCAGCGGCGCGCAATTAATCCATCTACGGCTTCCCTTTTTGTTGCAGCGTTCAACACCTCTCCGTTTATGTCCCTGGATACCTCTTTTCTAAATGTGGACATTGATGAGATGGTTACTTTATTTGACTCCACGTGCACAGAAATCCTTGACTCAATAGCACCGTTCAAGTACAAGAGCTTTGGCTCAAATGGGGAGCCATGGCACAATGTTACTACTCGTGCTCTCAGAAGGGAATGTCGCCGTGCTGAGAGAAAATGGAAAAAAGACAAACTTCATGTGTCTCTGGGGACTTTAAGAGACTGTCTGTCTAACTACCAGGTCGCTGTTAAAGCTGCTAAGACTCAGTATATGTCAAACCTTGTGCAAAACAACTGTCACAAAGCTCATGTCCTTTTTAATGTTTTAAATAGGATAATTAATCCTCCTGAACATACTGGCATTACTCCTAATGCCCTTCTGTGTGACACATTTTGTAAATTCTTCACTGATAAGGTGTCCAGTATTCGGGCTTTAACCCTTTGTGCTGCACCAGATCCCAGTATTATACCTTTTTGTCCAGCTGTTTTTGAAAATTTTAGGCCATTTCTTTTCTCTGATTTGGCAAAGACGGTCCATAGTTTGAAACCCTCAGTTTGCTCACTAGACAGCCTTCCTGCCAAGCTTTTTACAGATGTTTTTGACTCTGTTGGGCCTTGTATTTTAAATCTGATAAGTAAGTCTCTTTCAACTGGGTGTGTTCCAGCTGCTTTTAAAAAGGCCATTGTACAACCCCTCCTGAAAAAGCACAATCTGGACCCTTCTGCTTTGTCCAACTACAGGCCAGTTTCAAAGTTACCTTTTTTATCCAAAGTTTTAGAAAAAGTGGTATACGCCCAACTTCAGTCGCACCTTAACTCCAAGAACATCTGAAAAATTCCAGTCTGGTTTTAGATCTTGTCACAGTACAGAAACTGCTCTTTTAAAAGTTTTTAATGATCTTCTTTTAATTTCTGATTCTGGTAGCTCTGCTGTGCTAGTGCTTTTAGATTTGACTGCAGCGTTCGATACGGTTGACCACAAGATTTTATTGTCAAGACTCGAGTCCTGTGTAGGCATTAAGGGCACAGCTCGGAAGTGGTTTCAGTCATATCTAACAGACAGGTCTTTCTCTGTAAACCTTGGGCCTTTTTACTCAAACAAAGCCCCGATTGACAGCGGGGTGCCTCAAGGCTCAATTGTAGGCCCAGTCTTGTTCTCACTGTATATGCTGCCCCTGGGATCAATCTTCCTAAAATACGGCATTTCCTTTCACTGCTTTGCAGATGACGTCCAGATTTACCTACCTTTGAATTCCAAAACAAACTCAGTTGAAGCTCTAAAAAAATGCCTACATGGCGTAAAAGACTGGATGTCACTGAATTTTATAAACTTAAATCATAGGAAAACGGAAGTTGTAATTTTTGGAGAGCCCGATGTCTCTGGTTTTGACAGTGCTCTTGGTCCAATATTCTCAAACTGCTGCCCATTTGTAAAAAGTCTTTGTGTTTTTATTGACAGTTCTTTTAAACTCGATAAACAGATCAGTTCAGTGGTAAAAACAAGCTTCTTTCAGCTCAGACTTCTTAGGAAGGTCAAGCCTTACCTGCCCCATAGCCAATTGGAAACAGTTGTGCATGCTTTGATTACAAATCGCCTGGACTACTGTAACTCACTGTACTACGGCCTTGATCAATCTTCAGTGCGCCGATTACAGTTAGTTCAAAATGCGGCTGCACGCCTGCTGACAGGAAAAAGGCGCAGTGACCATATCACCCCTGTACTGTCGGCTCTCCACTGGCTGCCTGTTTTTAGAATCCATTTTAAGATCTTATTGTTTGTTTTTAAATCTCTTAACGGGCTAGCACCATCATACTTATCTGATATGCTGATTTTGCACACTCCAGTCAGAGCACTCAGGTCCGCTGACCAGTTGCTTTTAGACTGTCCCAGATCCAGACTGAAAACCAGAGGGGACAGAGCTTTTTCGGTGGCAGGTCCTAAGCTCTGGAACGCTCTCCCTCTCAACATTAGAACAGCTTCCTCTATTGAGAGTTTTAAATCACTTTTAAAAACTCATCTTTTTGCACTGGCTTTTAACACAAGCTGAACTGTGACATTTTGTTATTGATTTGAGCAAAGTTTTGATATCTGTTGTCTGTTTTTTACTGTTTTTGGCATGTTTTGTTTTAGATGGGTTTTTCCGGTTATTTATTATGCTTTTATCTTGTGGCGTTGTCTATAATTGTACAGCACTTTGGGGCAGTAGTGACTGTTTGTAAGTGTGCTATAGAAATAAACTTTGACCTTGACCTTTGACCTTGACTCCTACTAGATCCACGTTTCCGCATGGGGGGGGCACACTTTCATGAGAACCTTGGTCATGATCAGCATTCTGTCCAGCATTCTGCCTCTCTCGTGACCCGGGTTATGAGAATGTCTCTGATTTCACAACGTCTAAAAATTACATAATCAATAGGGCGCCGAAGTTTGGTGCCAACTCAACACAATAGGTGCTGATAATGTGATTGAAAAAGGGTTATACTATTTTGCATTTTTGCTACAAATGGTATTTTTGTATGGTTCTTGTATTTTTGTTATTTTCAGTGTCAAAATAAATCAATTCCTTTCCCAAAATCAAACCTACAAAACTACAGGCATCAGGAAATCATTTTAGTGACTGGAGCTCTTCACTTTTATCACACACACACACACACACACACACACACACACACACACACACGGTCCATTTGGCACATGCTTCTTCCTGTGTGGGGAAAATGAAGTTGAAGGGGAGTTTGCCAGCTGAGTAACACAGCCATATACCACACCACAGCCTGCAGCACTAAAGCCCAGAAAGAAGCAGTATCCATCTACATACTCCATCTGAGGAAACAAATGAACTGCGGTTTTATAGCTTATCCTGCTGAGCCAGAACATAAGAAGTGCTGGAGGTTTTTAGAGAACCAATTGGTAGGAAAAATGGTGACGGAACTGCTGACTTGTAGGGAACTAAAAAAATAAAAAATACCAAACAAACTTTGCTGAACAAAATGGAGCTGTCTGGCTGGATAACATGCTTTTATATCTGTTGATGAGAAAATGGCAATTAAGTTACAATGCAGTCTGCATGGCGTGCTACTCGGCTGTGTAGAAAGTGTCCCTCCGGTGCACTTTAACTTGGGTAGTGTAAAAGGGTTCATGAACCCTGAGGTACTCAGGAGGGTAAAGTTTAAAAAGCCTTTATTTTATTTCATGGCTAAATCATTAAAACAAGGCAGCGTTTTGGCCGTGAGGCCTTCATCAAGGCAAGTTTGAAAGGTTTGCATTTGAACTGTATCAAATAGCCTATTGGCCAGTAGTCACATGGTCAGCAGGAGAAGAGTCACATGATTGTTGTGGACAGTGAGTCACACGTGAGCCAATCAGCAATAGTGAAACAATTTGATAAATTTGTCAAAAGACTGTTGTAAAGGGATATTTCCCCGTTAGAAAGATGAATATATCTTTAAATTGGGTCACTTATGTAGTTGAAATTGTTGAAAAGACACCAAGTCCCAGAATGCACTTGCTTTGTTGCTTGAAGAGTCCTCTCCCAAGCCATGCCTACCGTGTACTGACATAGACAGACAGTGAGTCATTTAGCTCTAGTGTGTTTTATTGTCATTCCAACCATATACACAAAATGTTTCACCATGGCTAAAGTGGTGTTACACATTTAAAAAATATATCAAAGTGACATATAAAAACAACATACGAAACAGGCTACGTTTAGTGCACACACATTATAGGCTCTGTAAAGTTCAGCTAACACAATGGTAGCATTAGCGCTTTGAGTGATGTAAACACTGAGTATAAACAAAGCCGTGAATTTGCGTGGAATGTAGCGGTCAGCAGTTAACAATCACAAACTCCACCAGCAGTTAGCAGTAGTTGGATAGAAGCGCCCCATTTCTGCACCAGTCCGTATCTTTGTTAACACAGCCCATCTACACGAGTTTTACCTGCCAGAGCACCATCTGCTCAAAAGGCTAGCAGGCCTGGTAGCTAGACAGCGCAGTCGGTACACTGTTGTTCAGCCATGTTTCCACAAAAACAAAAACACAACAGTCTCTGAACTTGCGTTGAGAGTTTCACTGAAGTTGGGTGTAGTCCAGTTTGTTGTCTAATGATCGGACATGTGCAAGCAGGATGGATCGGACAGGTAGCCGTTGTTACGCCCCAGTCTAGGGGTGTCCAGGACGCAACATAAATAAAGGCCCCATCTTCCCCGTCCCCCCAAGCAGCCACAAAACGTAATATTAGAGTCCAAATATATTTATTGGACATAACAAAAATAACATGAAAAACATATCTATATATAATCAAAACAATTGGTGATCAAAACATGTAACGTAAACTGAAGCTTCAGGGTGGACTACTACCAAAACAACAAACAAAACAATACTATCTAGAAAGTAAGAACCTAACCTAACAAACCAACATAGGGTCAACAAAACAACAAAGACTTACCTCCCTAAACTAAGAAAACAGGAGAAAACTAAACACATTGTTGTGGTCCACCCCTGCACAGGAAAACAGATAAGTATAACTAGAATCAGTCTAACAGAGTCTACATGTGGCCGGCTGGTTGGGAGGTGAGGAGGATGAGGAAATGCCTACTGCTCTTTTCCCCACTCTCTCTCTTGACGTCCGCCATCTTGGTTCTTTATATATCCCTTCCTTCACAGCTGCAGCCAATCATGCTAGGGCGTGGGCTGCCCCCACCAATCATCCGCGAGCAATGGCACAGAGCTATTTACATACAAGAAAAACACAGAACACATGCGGACACACACTGCAAAACCAACATACGACGACGGTCGTAACACCCCCACAACTAAGAATCAAATCAATCCCCCAACTTGGTTCAATTCCTAGATGTCCGAGGAACATCTGGATAACGCGTCTCCAATTACGTTCTCAGGGCCCTTCTTATGATGAATCTGCAAGTTAAAATCCTGCAGAAGAAGAGACCAGCGCATAAGCCGCTGGTTAGAGTTTCTCATATTAGCAAGGAATATTAACGGGTTATGATCAGTAAACACGTCAATAGGTTGCGAGCTAGACCCGAGGTAAACCTCGAAATACTGCAAAGCGAAAAGGAGAGCAAGAGCTTCCTTTTCGATGGTGCTGTAATTAAGCTGATGCTTGTTAAACTTTTTCGAGAAGTAACAGACAGAATGATCAATAGCCTGGTCATCCTCCTGCAAGAGCACAGCGCCTGCACCGTATGCGCTGGCATCTACCTCTAACTTGAAAGGACGCGTAAAACAGGGCGCGGGAGAACAGGTGCACTGCACAGTAATGCCTTGGCAGACTCAAAAGCAGCTTGGCAAGCGGGAGACCAAAGAAACACTTTTAAGGGGCTTACGAGACCCGTGAGAGGAAACACCACATCAGAAAAATTGCGGCAAAACCCACGGTAATATCCACACATTCCAAGAAAGCGACGCAACGCTTTCTTGGACTGGGGGACCGGAAAATCAATAATCGCCTGCACTTTCTCAGCTAACGGACGCACCTGCCCCTGACCTACTTGCTTACCCAAATAGGTAACAGTGGCTCTACCAAACTCACATTTCGCAAGGTTAAGAGTGAGGGAAGCCTCACGGAGACGGCTAAAAATAAGTGACAATGTAGAGAGATGGTCAACCCACGTTGACGAGTAAGCAACAACATCATCCAAATAAGCTTCGCAATTTTGGACGCCAGATAAAACGATGCGCATTAACCGCTGGAAAGTGGCGGGCGCATTACGCAACCCGAATGGCATAACGGTATACTGGAGGAAGGTGTCGGGTGTAACGAAAGCCGAGATCTCCGAGGCCCTTGGTGTTAAAGGAACTTGCCAGTAACCTTTTAACAGGTCCAGCTTCGTCACATAATTGGCGGAGCCTACACGGTCTATGCAATCCTCCATCCTAGGGAGCGGAAAAGAATCAGGTTTAGTAACGGAATTTACTTTGCGGTAATCGTTACAAAAACGAGGGGTGTTGTCAGGCTTCGGAACCAAAACACAGGGTGAGCTCCACGCACTAGTACTGGGAACAGCTAATCCATGCTCAACCAGATAACTCACCTCCTGCTGCATCATAGCTCTTTTCGACGGATTCACTCTATATGCGTGTTGCTTAATGGGTTTGTGGTCTTCCACATCAATATCATGGAATAGGACAGACGTTTGGCTAGGATGGTCAGAGAAAAGCAATAAGTTACCCTCAATCAAGTTTACAATATCCACACGGCCGAATCAGACAGATGGGACAAAAAGTCCTCCAAGTTACCCAGTACTTCTGAATTTCTTAAGCGAGCGGCCGGCATCAAACCACTTTTCTCTGCTAACCCATCATCAGCCAGACTGTACTGAGGAGTAGACACGGACATTACGGGCGCAGCAGGAGACGGCGGGAATCTCTCACTCTGGAAAAGTAATGTTTCAGCATGTTAACATGACATACTCTCGATGTTCTCTTCCGATCTGGAGTTAGCACAACGTAGTCTGTGTCACTGATTTTCCTCTCCACTGTATATGGACCCGAAAACCGAGACTGCAGACTGGATCCAGGTAACGGAAGCAGCACCAAAACTTTCTCTCCTGATTTAAACACACGAAGAACAGATTTTTATCATAGCGATGCTTCATTTTAACCTGACTGTGAGTCATGTTCTCACGGGCTACCTGACACACATAGTTAAGACGCTCACGGAAAGAACTAACATAATCAAGCACATTATGCTGAGCTTTTGGAGATTCTGACAACCACTTATCTTTAAGGAGACGAAGAGGACCGCACACAGTGTGACCAAACACCAACTCGCAAGGACTAAAACCCAGTGATTCTTGTGGAGTTTCACGCACAGCAAACAACAATAGAGGGAGACCTTCATCCCACTCTCGGTTGGACTCCGACAGAATTTTCGCAACATGGACTTTAAAGTTTGGTGGAACCTCTCAAGTGCACCTTGGGACTCTGGATGGTAAGGACTTGACGTTACATGTTTAACTTTTAGCTCTTTCATCACTTGTGAAAACAGTTTGGACATGAAATTTGTACCTTGGTCACTCTGTATAGTTTTAGGCAAACCAAAAGTTGTGAAGAATTTAATGAGAGCTTTCACAACTGGTTTTGCTCTAAGGGTGCGCAATGGGATGGCCTCAGGGTACCGCGTCGCGGCGCACATCACAGTCAAAATATACTGATGTCCTGATTTAGTTCGTGGTAACGGACCCACACAATCTATCAGCACACGTTCAAACGGCTCACCAAGCACAGGGATCGGATGAAGTGGTGCTGGAGGAACAGGTTGATTGGGCTTTCCCACGACTTGACATATGTGACAGGTGCGGCAGTACTTTGTTACGTCCGATTTTAACCCCGGCCAAAAGAAATTGCGCAACACACGGTGATATGTCTTTTTTACACCCAAGTGTCCAGCTAGGTTGGAGTCATGTGCAAGACTCAAAATTTGGGCACGATAGTCTGTCGGTACCACCACCTGATTTACAACGCGTATCTCACTGGAGTCAGGACTCCACCGTCGCATCAAGACACCGTTGTTCAAATAAAAACCAGGCTTGCTGTCGTCCTCAGCGGCTACAACAGAGGACAGACACAAAGTTAGAGACGGATCATTTGTCTGAGCATCAATCAACATTTCTCGGGTCACGTTTAAACTCAGGTCTATATCAGCAGGAAAAAGATCAAACTTGTTGGCACATTCAGTTACATTTTCAGTAGCAAGGGACACTGGAAAGGAGGACTCACCCTCATCTAATGTAGCCATAAACGACTCAGACAAATCAACAGCTCCACCGAATTTACGAGCCTGTGCTCGCGTAATGGCACACACAGGAAACAGAGATGGCACAGACAAAGCAGAAGAGACAGAGGGGGAGCAGCAAACAGGCGCAGCCAAAACGGGATCAGTAACAACTTCGGGCAGAGGAAACACTTTTCCTCCGGCCAAATCGTTACCCAAAATAAACGAAATGCCACTAATGGGAAACTGCGGAAGCACGGCGACTTTCACTTGTCCTGACACAAGCGCTGAATGTAAGTGAATCATGTGAAGTGGGGCGTTAAGCTCACTCATTTTAATTCCCCATACTAACAAATCAGAACAACACGACGTTTCATTTGAGAGCGGCAGAACACTAGCCAGTATGAACGAATGATAGGCGGCTGTATCGCGAAGAATAGTTACCGGTACTTTATCTGATTCTTTACCAGTAACAGAAACAAATCCCTGAGACACAAACGGCTTAAAACGAGGATCAACCTCAGTTAGTACCGCTTCAGGTAAAAACTCAGTGTGTTTCACAGGTGAGGTCGCGGCGTTTATGAACCCCACACCTGCAGGATGTTTAGAAGTCTTGTGTGGTGCTTTCTTTCTAAGAGCCGGACAAACAGCGATCAAATGGCCTGGCTCGTGGCAATAAAAACACTCGCGGCCCTCACCCGCAACTGGTGAGGTGCTTTACGCATCATCTTTGGCGACCGATTTCTTCGCTCTGGCAAAACACGTGAACCAAAAATTGTCGGCGTAGAAAAACACTTTTATGGGTCAAAATGAATTCATCAGCCAGCACAGCCGCTTTTGCTACTGATGACTCTTTTTGTTCGTTCAAATAAACCACAATGCGCTCGGGTAAACACTTTTTAAATTCCTCGAGTAGGATCAGTTCTCTGATCTCCGCCATAGTTTTAACATTACACGATTGACACCATTTGTCAAACAAAACACTCTTGTCACGCACAAACTCAACATATGTCTGGTTAGCGGTTTTCTCACTGTTTCTAAATTTCTGTCGATATGCTTCGGGGACCAACTCATAAGCCTGCAACACAGTCTTCTTCAATATCTTATAGTCAAGACTATCTTCAATAGACAGACTGGCACAAACCTCTTGAGCTTTCCCCACTAGTTTACACTGGAGGAGAAGGGACCAAAACTCTTTGGGCCAACTCAGGGCAGCCGCTATCCGCTCGAAAGCGCTAAAATACGAGTCAACCTCGGACTCACGAAATGGAGGAACTAGAGCAATGTGCCTACTAACGTCAAAAGCCGGAACAGAAACAGTACCGCGGTCAAGAGGAGACCTCGGGGTGGAGACTACAGGGTTACCTCTTTCCAGCTCGAGAGCTCTGACCCGCAGATGCATGGCTTGCACTTCCAGCTGTCTGTTTTTGGTCTCTACCTCCTTTATTTGGAGGGTAATGCGGAGATCCTCTGTAGTCATGTTACCCATGACAGGATCCGTGACTGGCTCAAGTCCCACACCAGCAGCGAGCATGCCAGCAGCCCCCGCCACTTTCACCTCTGCCATCGGTGCGTCACCCGCCGCGCCACCCGCAGCAGAAACAGCAACAGCCGTATCAGCAGCCGGGTCAGGCAAGACGCCCTGCTCCACCAATTCTGCATACAGAAACTGTTTTAGTTCTGCCTTATTGGCACTGTAAGGCACCTGCACTTCATAATAATTTGCCACCAACAACAGGTCTGTTTTTCTGCATTTATCAAATTTAGCCAAAGAAGGTCCAGCCACAAAATCATCCAGTGAAAACTCCATTATCTCAATACCCCCCACACACCAAAAAACAACTTCAACCAGAACAACACGCGCACAAACCTACCCGGAAACGAAGCGCGACAAGAAAGACGGAACGAGCCCCCAATTTATGTTACGCCCCAGTCTAGGGGTGTCCAGGACGCAACATAAATAAAGGCCCCATCTTCCCCGTCCCCCCAAGCAGCCACAAAACGTAATATTAGAGTCCAAATATATTTATTGGACATAACAAAAATAACATGAAAAACATATCTATATATAATCAAAACAATTGGTGATCAAAACAACATGTAACGTAAACTGAAGCTTCAGGGTGGACTACTACCAAAACAACAAACAAAACAATACTATCTAGAAAGTAAGAACCTAACCTAACAAACCAACATAGGGTCAACAAAACAACAAAGACTTACCTCCCTAAACTAAGAAAACAGGAGAAAACTAAACACATTGTTGTGGTCCACCCCTGCACAGGAAAACAGATAAGTATAACTAGAATCAGTCTAACAGAGTCTACATGTGGCCGGCTGGTTGGGAGGTGAGGAGGATGAGGCGACGGTCGTAACACCGTATAGCGTCAAACCCTGGGAATGAAGTTATTTTACTTAGATATTGTTCAAAGCACTTTTTTATTTTATGCTGACATTGCAGATAATAATAAATGCTGGTGGTCAACATATATAGAATATAGTAGAGCATGTGACCTAACTAAGGCTGTTAAGCAGATGATCTACTATATAGAATCTTTCCTGTGCATCTGTTACCACATTTACATTCAGCAATCCCTGTTTTTCCTTCTAGCCTCTACCACATTTCTCTATCACGTTGCCAAATTCACCAGCTAGGACATTAAACGCTACCAAGATAAAAGGCTGGTATCTCTTCACTGGTTACCTATTCAGCATTGATTTTAAGGTGATAGCTATGTTTTTAATTCTCTTTGAGCTAGTGTCCAGATCCTCAGGGTGCTTTAAACCATCTGTGGTGAAAGGCTTTGAAACAAGTTGCCCATGTAGCATATGGTCGCAGAATAATTATCATCTGCATATACACACATAAAGAAACACATAACGCCTTCCTGAATGTGATTACTTTTATCGCATTCTTTTTAGATTTATTTTTTCATTATCAACTTGAAATAAGTGAGGTAATAGCAAATAGCCTCAGAAGGTAGCTCATGTTAACAGTTACAGGTTTAATACAAGGAAGGGATGATCCACCTACACAGGTGTTTTCAATTGTTCACCTGATTAGAATGTGTGGGTTTGACTGGATAATTTGCATGTTAACTACTTTGCTGTATAGCTGTGCCCCCTTCGTTATTCTGTTTTAGGCCTCTGTTGATCAGTGAGGTTTGTCCCTGCTAACTTAAGCAATACAATAAAATGCATTTAAATTACACAAAGGAAATGGAAGAGCTACTTGCAGCTGATGTCTGTTGTCAGGAATACAAAACTCTTATGTACATGTTTTTTGTATACAGCTGACTTCTGTCTGTGTCATACTCTTTTAAATTGCAGTTACTGACTATTTGTGACATCAGCATTCTTCAAACCTATACATTTGTTTGAAATAATTTTTTTAACTTAAGTTACAGATATTATTTTGTTAACAATTCACATTTCCATATTTACCCAACTACAGGCTCATAATGCTAATCTTCATTTGTATAAAATAACGTCCTTAGGGTAGCTCATTCTGCCAGGTGGGAAATATATCTCACAATGGCCTACCTCCTTTATAACTGTAGTTAAATGTTTTCTATCAAAATTCAGCGGAGTAATCTTGTGGACTGAAAATGTACATTTAATAAATTCCCCTATCATTTACTATGTATAAAAATAGTAGTGCTGCCACCATCTACCCCCTTCATATTCTCAGTGGATTAGAAAAGTTATGCAATATCTTAAACTAAAGAAGATAAGAAACTTTCTCAGAGAGTGTATATATATATATATATATATATATATATATATATATATATATATATATATATATATATATATATATATATATATATATATACACACACACACACACACACACACACTGTGTGTGTGTGTATATGATGAAACTTAATCATGACAAACTCCTGAAACTTAATCATGACAAACTCCTGAAACCATCCGTTTAATGTGTGTTTTTGTGTGCGCGCTAGTGTGTGTCCAGTGTACGATAACAACGGGTGAGTGCTGAGAGTAAATCTTTGCAGAGGTACTTGGCTCACCTTGTTGGTGCTAACTGCACACCTGCAGAGCATAGATTAGAGCTGAATTATCTGAGGAGGGAGCCTCTGCTGCTGCCTCTCCTGCCTTAATCTCAGCTTTCATCTGAAGCTTGTTATTGCTGTTTTCCTCCTACTGAAGGAACTACTTCAGGACTCGGTGTCTCTCAGAACACCTTGGATGTGGATAGCATGTTAACCATACAAACGTTTGATTACAACTACAACAACTGCATTTCAGAAATCTAAACTATACATGAGTGCTACATACAAGTACATGGCCGTGTTCCTCCAGATAAGTGTTTTTCAATCACAAGTTCTGATGCAGACTCGTAAGCGATATACAGAAATATATATACCAGAAATACAAAGACGCCATGCATTCTGATTTATGGATGTGGAGAGATCAAGCCACACACATACACCAGAAACAAACACACCACTTGCTTGGTCTCCTCTGTGGTGCAGGGAATTAAATCCTCCAAAGATCCATGTCAAAAAGAAAATCGGAATTCCCCATTTTGGTTTAATTTGTCACACCATTTGGTTTGATTTGTTACTGTTTTGTCCAAATGCAGAGTTCTTTGATGCTATACTGCATCTTAGACTGTCAAGTACAGGTAGTAAGCTGACAAAACAGTGACCACTCTAAACGTTACAGGTACACAAACTCAAAACAAGAAAAATGTGATGAGGCTCAATGCAGACTCTGAAAAATGTGACCAGGTGCTGGTTATCAAACTCAGTGATGTTTGACCAGCAATGTTGCTGTTGCTCTTCTGCTTCCTCACACACATATTTTCCCAACTTGAAAAACTTTAAGTTTTACTATTCCCCAAGGGGGCAATATGTTGCTCTGATTTATTACATCAAAAGCAAACGTACAATGTGATTTATCCATCATTGTCACCTACTGAGTTGAATTAGACGGATCGCGACACATCTCGTCTCGTGATCAAATTAAGATGACAGTGTTAACAATTGGCTCATTAAACATTTGGCCTTTGCTGTTTGATATAGTGCCTCTGCTCTTGAGATGAACGTTTCCCAATGATATAATTTTTCATCACTTTAAAAGTTGAAACTTTATATCAATTTCAGATTCCATTGTAAAGGGGTTCCATTGCAACCGGGGGGTTGTTGGTTCAAGTCCCCGTACGGACCAAAGAGGTGGACTGGTAGCTGGAGAGATGCCTGCAGGGCGCCTGTTCAGCAGTCGCAGTCCACTCACTCTGACATCTCTCCATTAGTGCATGTTTGTTGTATTTCAGGCCTGTGTGTAGTGTGTAAATTGTAATTTCCCCATTGGGAATCAATAAAGAGTATGTATAAGTATGTATACATTATTATTATATACCGGGGGCGTTATTTTGGTGGACAAAGGTGATACGTGTCCCCCACGTTTTCAGAAGGCAGTATTAAGACCCCCACACACACACTTTTTACAGTGCAAAAAAAGTTATTAAAAAAAAAAGTTCCCAGTCCCCCTTCCAACCTCCCCTTCCTCTACGGAACATTCAAAGGGGCAGGATGTAAAAAGTGGAGAGGTGAGCCAATTTATAACTGATAATGAAGCAATAAAGTACGAGAGTCTATGGTACAGATGCGTGGCAAATTAAAACTAACATTTAGTATCTTGGTGAGTCAGTCAGGCCACCACAGGTCTCCAGAACAGCTTCAAATGCTCCTTGCCAATTCTGTGGAATGGAACAGATGAACACCATTCCTCTGCAAGATTTTCCCTTTATAAGAAACATTTAATGAGGTTGGCTTTGTTGTCTACAACATCCAAGTACTGTTATTCACTAATTTTAGAGTATCTCCAGAACAGTGGTCTAGACAAACACTTTAAACTGCCTCCGCTTTGTCACCATTGTAGCTTTTCAACACATACTCTGTTGTGACTGTATCTCTTTGAGAAGCTTTGCAATTCAGTATGGAACAACAGTCTTGTTGGAGAATTTCTAAACTTATAGTCTATATGCAACAATGACAGTCTTCTGTGATTCTTCACACTATACACCCATGACTGTATCTTCACAGGAACTCTGGTGGATTTACAAATTTGCAGACGACACATCCATCCTGGGATTCATCAGGGGAAATGATGAGACGCAGTACAGGAAGCAGGTGGACAGAATACTAGCCTTTGGGAAGGAAAACTGCCTTGTCCTAAACACCGATAAGACCAGGGAACTCATTCTGGATTTCCGGAAGAAAGCTCCCCCCCACAACCTCTGGAAAGGAAAGGTGCTGTGGTGGAGCATGTTCACAATGTCCAGTTCCTGGGCCTGCACATCACCAACCCTCTCAGCTGGTCAGAGAACACCATGGCCACTGTTAAAAAGGCTCAGCAGAGGCTGTACTTAATCAGGTCCCTAAATAAAGCTGGCCTGAGCCATCAGCTGCTCACCCAGACCTAAAGGGGGCTGGTAAAAAGTGTCCTTACAAGGGGCATCACTGTGTGGTATGGTAACACCACAGTCAAGGAGAAAAATGCCCTCCAGAGGATTATTAAAACAGCAATGCGGATCATAGGGACACAGCCCTCCTCCACAGACACCCTGCACACAGATTGCTGCAGGAACAAAATCAAATCTGTTGACGTGGGATGTCACCTCTTTGTGGGGGAAGGAGCCGCAACTTGTGCGGGAGGTGGAGCACTACCAGTTGGATCTGGTAGGGCTTACCTCTACGCACAGTATCGGTTCTGGAATCATGCTTCTGGATAGGGGTTGGACACTTTTCTACTCCAGAGTTGCCCACGATGTGAGGTGCTGGGCGCCTATGGGGATACTCACAAGCCCCCGGCTGAGCGCCAATGCGTTAGAGTTTACCCCGGTGGATGAGAGGGTCGCTTGAAAACTCGGACTGTTTGTGCATATGTACCAAACAAGAGTTCGGAATACTCGGCCTTCTTGGAGACCTTGACTGGAGTCCTGTAAAGGGCACTATATAGTTCTGCTGGGGGACTTCAACGTACATGTGAGCGATGATGGAGATAGGGGGACTAGGTGGAGGGATTACATCTCCAACCTGGCCTGGGAATGCCTCGGGATCCTCCAGTCAGAGGTGGTAGATGTGGGAAAGGGAAGTTTGGCGTCCCCTGCTGGAGCTGCTGCCCCCGCAACCTGATACCAGATAAGCGGATGAAGATGGATGGATAGCTCTGATCGCGTGCTGAGACACCATAGACTCATCCCTAAAAATAAGTTACCATAGTTATGCGGACAACACACAAATTTACATAACCTTATTGCCAGGGGACTATAGTCCAATACAAAAACTGACTAAGTGCATCGAACAAATTAACGGCTGGATGTGCCAGAACTTTCTGAAATTAAATGAGGGAAAAACTGAGGTGGTTGTTTTTGGAGCACAAGAGGAAAGATTAAAAGTCTGCGCTCAGCTTCAAACAACAATGTTAAAAACAACAGACAAAGCCAGAAATCTTGGTGTAGTCATGGACTCTGACCTGAATTTTAACAGCCATATTAAGACAATTACAAAGTCTGCCTATTATCACCTTAAGAATATATCAAGAGTTAAAGGACTTATGTGTCAACAGGATTTGGAAAAACTTGTCCATGCTTTCATCTTCAGTAGACTTGACTACTGTAACGGGGTCTTTACAGGTCTCCCTAAAAAATCAATTAGACAGCTGCAGCTGATTCAGAACGCTGCTGCTCGAGTCCTCACTAAGACCAAGAGACTGGATCACATCACTCCAGTTCTGAAGTCTTTACACTGGCTTCCTGTGCCCCAAAGAATTAATTTCAAACTTCTTTTGCTAGTTTATAAATCACTAAACGGTCTAGGGCCAAAATACATTTCTGATCTGCTAGTACACTATGACCCCCCCCCAGACCTCTAAGGTCATCTGGGACAGGTCTACTTTCTGTCCCTAGAGTCAGAACTAAACAGGGGGAAGCAGCTTTCAGTTTCTATGCTCCTCATATCTGGAATAAACTCCCAGAAACCTGCAGGTCTGCTGCTACTCTCAGTTCTTTTAAATCAATGCTGAAGACCTTTCTTTTTGATGTTGCCTTTCTTTAAATGATCTTCATTTCTTTAATGTTTAATTTCTTATACTGCACTGTAACTTTTATTTCTGTGTTTTAACTGTTTTTATTTATTTTTTAACTGTTTTTGTGTGAAGCACTTTGAATTGCCCTGTTGCTGAAATGTGCTATACAAATAAAGCTGCCTTGCCTTGCCTTACCCAAGGCCCACATTTGAGATCAGCCCAAAAAGATGCTAGATTGAATAGCTTTGGATACAGGGTGGGGCCCCTAGAGAATGCCATTCCACAGGGCCTGAAATGTTGTGCTACGCTCCTGCCTATTGGATCCCTTGCTATCTAGCTAGTTAGCCGGTGAAGCTAAGGATACAAAGAGATTCCACAACAGAAGCTTGTTTTGTAACACTACCATGCTAGAAGGCCACTGACAACAGCTAATTGGACCCAAAGGAAGACTTTGGGACTCAGGGCAGGTGTTGTTAAAAACAGCTAGTTCAAAGTTCAGGCCTCCAGTTGGCAACTGGCAGGCATGTTGAAATCAAGCCAACACAGACTCAGCGGTCAAGAAGGACAGTAAAACTGGGGGGGAATAGGGATATAAGGCAGATAACAGAGATAACAGATAACAGCATTTGCCATACTGCTAAGGCAGAAACAAACTGTGAGCAGTTCACAGCATATAGGAGCTAATGAGTAATTGGCAGCAGCTGGGCAGGCGGAAGATTAGGGGAGACTCTGCAGGAGCAGCTAGTGGACAGGTGAGGAGGAGCAGCCTTTACCCCGTTTAAATGTACATGGTTATTTTGAAAAACTGAGACATTTCCCTTTGTTTGGGCCCTTCGCTTACACACAAATGGAGAATTCACCTCTGAAAATGATTCTGTCTAAAAACTCCAGACAGAGTGGAGATTTTGAAAAACTTTGTTTGCATGTAAACTGAGACAACCGGAGGTTGAGGAAGTGAATTGTTGATGTTGTTTTTTGCTATTTTTGGGATTTCTGATTGGCTAACGTGGGCTTGAGCTTCTCGTTACACTGCCACCTACATGTTTTGCATGACAGCTGTGCACATTGTTATTTTTGAAAACAGCGAGGTTGAAATGTCTGTTTATGAAAATAGTCGCGGCCACGTGTAAACGTAGCATTTGTCACAGCAATAGAAAAAAGCACAGGTGTTACTGACAACATTAAGTGTCCCGGTAAGCCATGCCAGTCTGATGAAATCATTCATTTTATGATTTGCACGTGTGCTTTTCCTGTGTTTCTGATGCTATTGAAATTGCTGATTGTAAAGACAACATTACAGAAGTTGAAGAAAGACTCATCAAATCTAGCGAAGCCACGCCGCAAACCTTCTGCTCTCTATTACAGGAAAGGAAAACGTAAACAAGGTGATTGCACTGCAATAGTCCATTGTCCAGTAGTTCCACTTAGCCCACCACCACATGAAATAGCAGTCAATGAGCAAAACACAAGTGGTTTTTGAATTGCTGAGGAAAAAGATTTGAGATAGGCGTCAATTCAGAGGTCTGGAATCTGCCTATATACTCAGCACATGCCACATGCAGTGTGGCATAAAATGGAGCAGGGGATGTGGTGCACGGTTTACTACATTGGAGATTTACAGCACTGCTGTCCATGATGGATGTCACAGTTGATGTTGCACCATCTGTTTAGGGCATTGCCTAAACATATACCTAAATCTCAATGACTTTTAGGAAGGAGAGAGCTTTTTTTCAAACCACGTGAGAAGGTCAAGCATTAGGTTGCCTTTTGACAACACAACAACAATGTTCCCCACAGGATTTATCCTAAACCAGTCTAGTCGCCTCTTGTTCAGATATCGCCCTTGTGGCGTTGTTTTATGGCTTTTCACACAAATTCAGCAGTGCGATTCAATACTTTTTAAATTTCCCAATGTATCTGTGACTTCCACACCAGGTGTAGTGGTTATTTTGGCGATATGATGACGGAACGAAACGTTGTTGGTTCCTACAGTTGTATACCAGCGGAAACGCAAGTGGCGTGATTAAAGACAAATGATCTAAATATGATCCCGCCAACAAAATCAAATATTTTATTTTGCGTTGGTGGGAACATGCCATTAGAATACATCCACATAATTACGTTGTTATTTTTAAACCGCATTTTGAGACAAAAATAATGTCCGTCCACACTAGCGTTTAAGGTCCATAGTAGAGCTAATCTCCATCCATACTAATAGGTCTCACGTCACACGACCATTTGCATACAATGGGCATGCATGTGTAGGTGTGAACAGGAAGCAGGTTGGTTAAAATCATGGATTTTGAAGTTGAAAATAGAGAAAATATGTTTGAGAAGAACGACAAAAGTAAGACCAAGGATTTATTTTCTTGGACCGACTATGAGGTTACTGAAAGGTATGAAAGCCAAGCGATAAGAAAGCGACCCACGAAGTTTTCAAACTTCAAAACAGGTCGGCAGCGTTGTCAAATGTCTCCATTTTAGGAGCTTGGAAACGTCAAAGTAAAGGAGTGTGGATGTGAGATATAAACATAGCAAAGATATTCGATTTTAAGCGAAAACTTACTGTGGTAGTGCGGATGCCGCCTTAATCTTATTACCATGCAACAATCCATTAAATGTGTGAAGAGACAGAGGTTGGTTAGAATCTGAGACTGTACCGCTCTGAACACCCCACACACCCACACCCCTCATGTTCAATGAAGCATTTGAAGACACCGCAGGAAGCTGCTGGTCATAATATGGGGATTTCGGTTTGCAGTCAGGTGTGAAGTGTCTGACAGACAGAGGCGTCATCTAAAAACTGCAGGCAACCAATACCACTGCCCAGTATGTTGCTTAACATGGGGGCAGCTGCAACAAACCCTGCAAAAAGCAAAGGCGAAGAAGTCACAATTCATCAAAGTGTAGGATAAACACATAGTATAGGATTATCTCTTCCCGCTATCAGGGCACATAAATGGAAGAAATTAATGTATTATTTCATATTTTGTAATTGTCCAGAGGACAACCACAACCATAGAAGAGAAACATTTCTAATATGTGTTGCTATATGTATTGCATGCATTTAGCAGTCAGTTATTGAGGACATATTGCTGTTTCAATTGATGCATGCTGTCAATTCATTATGGCCCAAATTCTCTTGCGATGACAATCAAAATCACTTCACCCATAACCACCATATCTTCCACATATACAGGATAGTTCATAACGTTATTTACTACATTTGTATAATGTTTATTTTTTTACCAACCATTCTTTTTAAATACTTAGTGCTGTCGAACGATTAAAATATTTAATGGCAATGTATTGCTCTAAAACACCCCAAACACGCATTAATGTTATAGTTAACTTGAAATTAATCACAATTAATCGCACATTTTTATCTATTCTAAATGTAAAATATTTTTTCTCATTTTAATTCTTTCATCAACATGGAAAAGTGGATTGACTTTCTTTGTGCAAATTTTATTTAATTGAAAACACCATTGGCTTTTCACACGTAACATTCTCATTTGGAGAAAATAATCTCTCACAGAATGAAAAACTTCAAAGTTTGCAAGGCCAAAAAGAACTGGGTTTGCGTTAACGCGTTTACCTGACAGCACCATAAATAATGTCAATTTTTTCAGTATATTCTCTGCAGGTCTTCTTCATCTGTATATTTTACATCCAGATTTTATGACTTAAGGTTTCAGGGCATGAAGCATAAGGCATTTTCTTTACACTACGGAAAGCTATACATTTTAAAATAGAGCTCTTTATATCTGCATGGATACTTCAGATAATGGACAGTTACTCTGCCATGTCCATGACCACCCTTTTCAGCAGCCATTTAGTGGGAAAATGTTGTAATAGCGAGAGTCATTTGTCAGTTCTGATGGCTTTTCAGACAATGACTGATTTCAGGACTCCACTGACACAAACAGCTCTCGTAGCCTTTTCTCTACAGGAAACACTCCAGAGAGAATGCTCAGCCTCTGTTCTTTGCTCCTGTTTTTCTCAGACAAACTACAGCCCTGTATACTCATCCTAATTGGAAGGCAGAAAGGATCAGTTGGATGATGACAAATGAATCTCCAAATGACTGTCGCCGGAGATAGAGCACCTTTGGTGAAGCTTCCTCCCTGTGTGAAACTGTTAACAAGCTTCAAAAGACTTATTTTCCACTGTGTTTATCCAAAGCTGTTAGCATATGAGGAGAATAGCAGAGGAAGAATGTCTTTTGCTTGAAAGGAGCATAGCTACTGAGGCATTTGACAAATACATGGAGAAATATTTAAAATTGTAAATAAGATAAGTGAATTTATGTTTTTCATTTCTTTAATCCAAATGCAAAGCAATGAAACACTGCCTTATGCAAAAAAACACATTTTTGATTGGAACAATTTCCCTTTTTTATATGCTGACATATACCATTTGCTTAATTGGCCATTCTTTAAGCCCTGCTCTTCGTATGGCACATAATGCATTTTACTATGATAATGATGCAACATTTGTTATTGAAACAACTGGTCCTTGATGAGAGGCAGACCAAAGCAGGTTTCTCAGCTGTAGCTAACAAGCTAATTTGTACTTTGTGAATTGGTTAAAAAAAGTGTCTCTGCTTGACATTTGAATGTGTCAGCTGAATATAAAGTCACTGTAAATAAGAAAATAGAATTATGCACATGGATGCTGCATGTCATGCTAATAGACTGAGGCTAAAGCTGTGCAGTTCCTAGGCAAATAAATCAGCATCATTCCCAGTTGTTGATCGAGGATGGAAACAAAGAAGCAGCATTGTTTTTGTATTTCAGTGTAAAGCTATTAAATCCATAATTATGATAGGAAATATGGGAAGGGTTGCTGGAGTATAAAATACCCAAGTCCAATAAAGAGCAGAACAAAGCTGCTACAGCTACCCTAAACTCTGATAGAGTTAGCACACATATTTTTACTCAGGGGACCAGTTTTCGAATCCAGGAAGTACTTATTTCAACTTAAACCACAAACGTTTTTTGTCACGTGACGTGACCAGTCATTCTTTTTTATCTTCGTAAGATATCAAACGAACATACGTTACGAGAAAACGTTGAAAGGTTGAATGATTCACCAAAAACTCACGTACCCTCAACGACATTAGATGTTTTTTTATTCCACTTATTAGAGAGACTTATTCAGAATTGAAGGTCCAAAACGCTAAGAAAAAACATATTTAAAAACCAATTTGATTCACATTCGATTATGAATTCCTTCCCTTTTACACTGTGAATATGTGGATAGTAATCACTGTTTACCAGACAGCCAACTAATCTATCTGCTACTATTAGATAACAATACAAATCGTAGTCTTTGGACTGCCTAATGCACATGAAGAAAATAGCCAGTGTTTGTCTCCTTACTTGATCTGAGAAAATGCATGCTTTAAAAATACGAAATAAGAAAATGTGCCCAAAACACTCAGGGCTGCCTCCATGCTGTTTTAGCTCAAATTAGATTTCATATTTCTACCAGTGACCATGTTGAGGATCAAACTCCCAAAGCTTGCCCTCCACACTGACAGGCCTGTGGTGAATAGCATGAGCTCTGCAGGATTGAACACTGTCCCACTTCTCTGAGGAGGCACTCAAACAAAAATATGACCCTTTCTGACATCTTCTGCGGGGTAATGGACAGACAATAGCTTATATTCTGCCAAAATGATTTTTATCAAGAATTGATAACAGTGACAACGTTGACAGGGGTTGAACCTTTTAAGGCTTATTTACATATTAAAACATACCAAAATAACTTCTTTATTTTATTTTTTTCAATGTCATAAAATGATAAAGGCAGGTGCCAAGATCAGGCCCACCTTGGTTTGTTTCACACACACACACACACACAGCTTGTGTGTACAGACACTCAGATGAGACTTTAGATGAAATATGTGTGTAGCTGAAGGATGTGTCAGCTGTGCTTACAGGTGAATCATGTAACCCTTTACCTATCAGCTGACAGACAATAATTGAATGCAACGTCAGCGGGCGCATTTTCACTTCCCAGGTTCTAAAATTCCTGTGATTAATTACGTGGGCTGACCTTAAACTTCGTCTGACTCCAGTTTATTCAGTCGGTACATTCATAACGTAGTAAATACTGTACGCTGTTACAAATACGCTGCAACGTGTAGATCTACCAATCTAGGCTTCAATGCTATCTCGACTCATAATTAGAGCTGTAACAATTCCAAATTTGGATCTACAATTAATTGTCTCAGAAATAATTATTATTATTATTGTTATTAATAAACATTATCGTCTCTTTCAGTCAAAATTAATATTTGTTTATTGCTTTTCCAAAAAAATTAAATTGTTGATTGATCCCAAGGATACACGTTTTGGTTATATAGCTGTAATGTGTTAAGATTAATGTTAGCAATTAATTAAAAAAAGAACTTGTGATTATGTAAAATAATTGCGATCAGACAATTATGTAAAAGTTGTTAAAGGCCAACTCATATAGTGTGTTCCATTTACCTCGGAACTCGGAAGCCGAAGCTGGGAATGATGTCACACCCGAGTTGAATGCGTTCCATTTACAAGTCTGCTTTTTCATTGTGGGGTAGCTCTAGCCAGGTTAGCCATTGTTAGCAATATCAGTTGTAAACAACGCATTACGCTGTTTTTGTACATACAAACAACATAACATATCCACAGAACGAATATGGTTGTATACGTGCTAATAACCTTATGTTACTACAGTTTTCAAAACTGGATTTTGAACTCGGGATACTAGCTAATTCCGAGCTCGGAAAACTGAGGCCTGGGGCCATGTTTCCGAATTTGACTTTGGTAAATCCAAGTTCCGAGTACAAATGGAATGGACTAATAATGTCTACAGAGCACACAAAGTCCACCTGACTGCAACACAGGAGGACACTGGTTGAGTGACTTAGAGGACTTTCCTGACGATAAGCTTATGTCTTTAGCGTACCTGTGAATAGATTAACCCCTACCAGAGCCTAATAAATCCTCTTTGGATCCCCCACTTTGTTGATTTGCTCATGAAGAACAGCAGACACATGCCTCAGGGGCATCAACTGATAGGGCTTATGGGAGGTAATCAGGGCTGAGCCCAGCACTGAGCTCCCAATCCATTTGTTTAGCACCATTTGCACCTGTCGCTCTCTCGCTTCTGCCAAATAGCCTTGGGAAGGATCTGGTTTTGTTGGAACATGCGCGTTTAAAAGTTATTTTAGTTGTGCAATAGAAAACTCAGATTGGACAGATAGTCTAGCTAGCTGTCTGGATTTACCCTGCAGAGATCTGAGGAGCAGGTAACCATAGTCCTCAGATTGGACAGATAGTCTAGCTAGCTGTCTGGATTTACCCTGCAGAGATCTGAGGAGCAGGTAACCATAGTCCTCAGATTGGACAGATAGTCTAGCTAGCTGTCTGGATTTACCCTGCAGAGATCTGAGGACCAGGTAACCATAGTCCTCAGATTGGACAGATAGTCTAGCTAGCTGTCTGGATTTACCCTGCAGAGATCTGAGGAGCAGTTAATCACAGTCCACCGGAGTTTAAAATTCCAACACAAAGAAAGCCCAGGGTAACGGACATCAGGCCTAAAGGAGTAATCTCCAGCATAATTTTTATCGGCAACAGAGCAATCCTAGAAGGAGTACGTCGTGACTGTAGACTACCCAACAGACTATCAATCAAAGGGGTTTGTTAAGGTTGAATGTTGCCTTCCAATTTGTAATAATTGAACAAAAGCCGCTTTCATCTCATTTAATTGGTATCATACATCGGTTCCCTCTGCGTGGACCGTCCGTGAATCAATTCTCCTTTTCTTTGGTGCCCCTTTCTACATATCTATCTACTCTCTCGCCATCAACGTGAATAGATCGTTGTTAGAAAATGCATATATATCTGTGTCTCACTAAACCTTGTAGAACATTAAACTGAACCTGGCTTTGTGTAACTTTGTCCTCCGAGCACTCCTAGCTGCTCTCCGAGTTAACTCTCAGAGGTCAAGCCTGCATGATAGGATATGAACCACAAAACAATCGCGATCGGATTGTGTCACCACACATTTTAATATATGTAAATTTCATTTGACATATTTTGCTTATCCAGAAGTTTCTGTTTCTTGTGGTGGAGACGATTTGAAGGGGAAAAAAAAACAACTGAAGAGTAGTGACTGAGAATAAGCTAGTAATCATAATTTAGTCTGATAGTAGCAGGGTAAAAGTGAGAATTTATTCTTATAAATTGCCATGAATGGATGCAGTGATGATCATGTTTAATATCAAATCCAATTTTGCTGCAGTAAGAACCATGGAGGAGGGGGGCGGGTGTCCCAGAAGCATTACGTAAACCTAGACCTGAGAACAAAGCAAACACATGTTCACTTTACTTGAAATAAAAAATTGAATTCTGGTCCTCATGAAAGCACCATCAACTTTTCATTTTTCCAGCCTCATTGAAAACCGACTCTGTCATGCTGCCAATTTTTGTGATTTTAGCTTTTTGACAGCGGCTGCCTTTCCCTACAGGACTGCCTAAATTCCTCTCTATCTTGAGTCCTGTATGTGGATGAAATTAAACCTTTAGCATTTTAACAAACATTTAATGTCAGCCTGTTTGGGGACATTAACTGACTTTAGACACAAAAGTAATGGTCTGAGTTTATCCTTGCATGAAGAAACAGTGGATCACCAACATTTTACATACAAATGCTTTTTTGCAGTAGCAAAGGTTTTGGAAGTCACAGACAAATGTTTTCCTGCTGATGAAGTGTCAGATCAGAAAATGTTTGGCATCATGGAAGTTACGTAGAGCAGTAGTAGTAGTAGTGTGCACATCCCCCCCCCAGGGCAAAAAATGGGCTGGATACAACTGAAAAGAATGAGCCTGCACTCTGCTAATTCTCCCATATGTTTTATTGTGCATCAACATTTCCACCCTGCAGAATTGGAGAATTAGCAGCGTGAGGGCATCTAATTCTTTTCAGTTGGCATCATGGAGGTCCATTACAAACAAAGCATTTTGTTATTAGTTTGGAGGACTTTGATTTTGTACCAATTATAGTTTTATTCAAAACATGACAAATCCAGTCAAGTCACCTTGGAATCTAAATCCACAAATATGTATATCGTGACAAGATTTAAAGATACCCTCACACCATATCTCAGACATTTTTAATTGGAAAATAGTTTTGTCTGGTATGGTAACAACAAAAAATTCTCAAAAATCGATCTTTGTTTTTTATTTTCCTAAATCATGTTTTTTGTGCAAGTCAGGGAACATAAATACATCTGGTTTGGGGTTTTGATCATTTATTTTCAGAAATGTTTTTGTGCACTTAAGGCAACATCAACCAAAGTTGGTTCATAATTATAATCTGTTTTGGCCAGTGCAGTCTACTCCTTCCCCCTCATTGAAACATCATATAATAATCCTAATCTTTTTGTTATGTATAGATAACAAACATTACAAGATCTTCTGCTACACTGTCCATTCTCAAGTTTCCCTGTCACATGTTTGTAAGCATATTGGCGTCCAAACTAGTTGTGATGTCAAGAACCATTAGCACTGTTTTGACGTGTGTCTCTATTGGAAAGACAAAGGAACTTTCTTTGTTATGCTGTATGGACAATCGAGTGATTGTTTCCAATTAGCTGTTTAATTGAAGTGTTGTTCTTGTTGTTTCATTTTGGGGGTGAATGTTTGACTTGGTTTGACAAGGCATACTGAAACAGTACATAGAAACAGAGATACATTACCTGTAAGATGTGATTAACGATACGTATACGTCAAGTCATACACTGGGGATCCACACTAAATGGCAGTTTTGTGCCTTTAATGAGGTAACCATTAGTAGTGACAATAAAGGACTTATTGAAGCCAATACATCTTTGAGCCAGGATAATAGCTGATGTTTTGCTCTCCTAATTTGTAACTGTCTTACTGACAGTTATGACGATGCTTCAATGAGTTTTAGAAAAGAAAAGATTGAATAAAAAACAAAAATGACTGATGGGCTCAGAATGACAAAAAAGAAACACAATATTTTGTGTGGACTGTCTTTGATCTCTGTGGTGATAAGTGTACTAGCAGCAAACTGTGGGAGGAAAAGACAAATTAACTGCTTAGAGAAACCCTGCTGGAGTTTTTTACTCTGATTGGATGGGGTGCAGACGAGGTGGTGGTCTCTTTTTCTGTTCTGAGAGGACTACTAAAGCCTGATTAATGTATTGAAACGCTTGAGGGGGGAATTGATTGCATTCAATAGGATTGTAGTCATCAGCTATCTACAAAAACATTGACAATTGTGATTCATTAACACCTCCAATTAAAAAACAGTCTTCAGATCATTTGAAGCAACGAAAGGTGATTTAAGTGTTTTACTTGATTTTTAGTGACACGTCTGCTATTGGGAGCAAGTTGCCCATCGCATTCCAATTGTTATTGTACTGACCACCGTTAGAGGGCTCTCCCTCGACAGGCAAGAGGTTTGTTGCCAAGCATCTGCGTCCTCGTCAGGTCTTGACCGGAAAACCTCATCCACGGTGACATGTGGCGCGAAGAGAGACATTAGCGAGATAGCATAGCAAGATAAAAGTGCCTTCCGGGCAAGATGGGAAACAGATTATCTATCTTTTTATGGAATTGAAAGGCAAACCTACATAGTTAGTGTGTGCCTGGAAACCAAAATCGGAAAATAGTTGTACCATTGTTTAAAGATGATTTTTGTCATTTCACTGAAATAATTGTATATCACTAAGGAATGTGGATGTTTCTTTTCTGTGTTAAGTTCATGAAATGAATAGAAGCATTAATAAATGCATTAGAATATGAAAAATAGAGATTCTGGTTAAATAAACTTTACTTACCGTATATATGTAGTTGTTTTCATTAATTTAGTAGCTATACTTTGCTATTTGAATGATATGGGTCACAGTATCTTATTGGTAGAAGTGCACAGTCACAATCTAGCCCTCAGGTAGTGAGGATAACATTTTTTTGGCCCTCTCTATAATAAATGTTTTCCATCCTTGGTTTATTTCATCTGTGCTGGATCAGGGCAAGCGATACCCTAGTTTGATCTTTTACCTCTGCCTCTGTTTGGTCGAATTAACAAACTGAAATTGAACTGAATTGACAAAACAAAACTTGATGAACACTTACCCATATGATTGTAATCCGTAAGATTCCCATTAAATTAAACAGTTTGTGCTACTAATTATGGTCTGCACTTCAACAATGCTCATTCAATGTGTTTACATTCTATAATTACCTCTCTAAAGTAAGGATTTCATTGTTAGCGGCAGAGTCCGCCATTCCCACGCTACATTCAAAGCATGAGGGATTCACAAGAATCAATGCATGCAAAGGATCAGGTGTAATTTTATTTTATTGAAATCAGATTCATGGTTTAATGTTTAACTCTGTGTAACTTTCTTTACACAGTGTATCGAGTAATTGCTAATACCAACTGAACATGTCCTACTGCCGCAGCTTCACATTAAAAAGAGTTTAACTGGCGAACACATGATCCTGACCTCGATAGGAAACTGAGCTGCTCATTGAGCAGTCAATGTGTGTCTGCTTTAGTATAAAACCACACTCACAGTAACCACAGTTCTTGTCAAATCAACCAGGCCCCATCTTAAGGATTACAACTTTAAAGAGAAATTTATCATTTACCCAAACATCCAATTTCAAGAGTAAAAAAGCAGCATACAAACAGCAGTCCAAGTTTCCATTTAAATGTTAAGATTTCAATGTGCCTTGACTTGATAGTTTCACCACCATAGTGATATTTTTCAGGAAGGAAACTGAGATGACACAGTTTGACAGTGCTTGAAGATCTTGGCTCGCTTGTGTGCCATATGCCACTGGACAGACACAGAAATAACCCTCGGAAACCACTAATCCACGAGGCCTGCTCACCGAGGCCAAGATTAGTCGTATAATCACAGGCTAATAATGCCACAATCTGCAAGATTACTATTTAATCATGTTAATCTGTTCTCAAGCAATGCATCTTTGGTTGTTTTATCTGAAAATGATTAATGGTATGTTCCATCAGTGTTAGGACGTTGGCTCAAGTGTCATACTTACACACACTTAAATGACTTTAGAAGTAATTGCCGAGAAGAAGTTACGCAGTTGCTTGAATCTAATTGGTACAACACACATTTGAAAGAGTGACAGGCTGTTGTGATAAAACCCTGATAAACATCAGCAGTCAGTACAAATGATTTAAGTCATATTAAAGATTAACATTCCATTAACTAAGGGACTTTTAAAAAGAAACATTATGACTCAACCAATAAACTCTAATCTTAGTACAATTATTTTATCTTTTTCTTTCTCTGAGCTAAAAACAACAATGTTTTTATTTGAATTAGAGTGTCAAAAAAGGGGAAACTTTTTCACTCTCATGAAATGTCAGTGTCATTCTTCTGCTAAATAATAAATCGTAATTTCCCAATAGGGGATCAATAAAGAGTATAAATTAGAACACCTTTGATTTGTTGGCCATATTATTCTCTACAAATGTGTAGATTTGAGTCAGCAGCTGCATTGTGAGCTCTAATGAATGCTTTTCCTTTGACACCTGTGTGTTGTATTGTTCACATAAAGTGCTGTTCACAAAACAAACTGTTGGTGCACATACACACTGACATGGTGTCACATTATCACAAAACATTTTCCGATTTATCAAAGTATCCATGACCCTCTAGAGATCCTAGAGTTATGAAGGTGTTATCCTAATTTTGTAATGCTCAGTAATTATCCCGGTGCAATTCATTACGTCAACTCCGAACTGACTTCTTTAGCATACTGTATCAAGTTACACTACCTAAAGGCTCCACCAGCACATACAGTGAGGAAAATAAGTATTTGAACACTCTGCTATTTTGCAAGCTCTCCCACTTAGAAATCATGGAGGGTCTGATGTCATCGTAGGTGCATGTCCACTGTGAAAAACATAATCCCAAAAAAATCCAGAAATCACAATGTATGATTTTTAACTATTTATTTGTATGATACAGCTGCAAATAAGTATTTGAACACCTGTCTATCAGCTAGAATTCTGACCCTCAAAGACCTGTTAGTCTGCCTTCAAAATGTCCCCCCCCACTCCATTTATTATCCTAAATTAGACCCCTGTCCACCCCATACAATCAGTAAGAATCCAACTACTAACATGGCCAAGACCAAAGAGCTGTCCAAAGACACTAGAGACCTCCACAAGGCTGGACAGGGCTACGGGGACATGTCCAAGCAGCAAGGTGAGACAGGGCTACGGGGACATGTCCAAGCAGCTCGGTGCGAAAAGGTCCACTGTTGGAGCAATCATTAGAAAATGGAAGAAGCTAAACATGACTGTCAATCTCCCTTGGACTGGGGCTCCATGCAGGATCTAACCTCGGGGGGTCTCAATGATCCTAAGAAAGGTGAGAAATCAGCCCAGAACTACATGGGAGGAGCTGGTCCATGACCTGAAAAGAGCTGGGACCACCGTTTCCAAGGTTACTGATGGTAATACACTAAGACGTCATGGTTTGAAATCATGAATGGCACGGAAGGTTCCTCTGCTTAAACCAGCACATGTCAAGGCCCGTCTTAAGTTGGCCAACAACCATCTGGAGGATCCAGAGGAGTCATGGGAGGAAGTCATGTGGTCCGATGAGACCAGAATAGAACTTTTTGGTCATAATTCCACTTCTTCCACTGTGTTCGGAGGAAGAAGAATGATGAGTACCATCCCAAGAACACCATCCCTACTGTGAAGCATGGGGGGGGGGTGGCATCATGCTTTGGGGGTGTTTTTCTGCACATGGGACAGGGCGACTGCACTGTATTAAGGAGAGGAGGACCGGGGCCATGTATTGGGAGATTTTGGGGAACAACCTCCTTCCCTCAGTTAGAGCATTGAAGATGGGTCGAGGCTGGGTCTTCCAACATGACGATGACCCGAAGCACACAGCCAGGAGAACCAAGGAGGGGCTCTGGAAGAAGCATATCAAGGTTCTGGCGTGGCCTAGCTAGTCTCCAGACCTAAACCCCATAGAGAATCTTTGGAGGGAGCTCAAACTCCATGTTTCTCAGCGACAGCCCAGAAACCTGACCTGATCTGTGTGGAGGAGTGGGCCAAAATCCCTTCTGCAGAGTGTGTGCAAACCTGGTGAAAAACTACAGGAAACGTTTGACCAAACAAAGGCTACTGTACCAAATATTAACATTGATTTTCTCAGGTGTTCAAATACTTATTTGCAGCTGTATCATACAAATAAATAGTTAAAAAATCATACATTGTGATTTATGATTTCTAAGTGGGAGAACTTGCAAAATAGCAGGGTGTTCAAATACTTATTTTCCCTCACTGTAGGTCTGTTTTTTCAGACTTTATTTCGGTCCTTGCCACCGGTTAGAAGTACTGAGGTTAATGTGTTTTCTAACAAAAGTCATAGCGGTATGAATTTAGACGAGTTTAGGAGGTGAGAGGTGTGTGTGTGTGTGTGTGTGTGTGTGTGTGTGTGTGTGTGTCAGAGGATAATTATGTGTGAGAGAGAGAGAAGTGAGACAGAAAGGTGATGCTTAAGTCCCACTGGCAGGAGTACTTTTTATCTCAACAGTATTGTCTGATCCTTTAGGGTGAGGATTTTAGCTGCTTAAAAGCAGATTATCTTTAAAATGTGTACTTGTTTGTGATGCAACCTGATTTCAATATTAGCTGTCTTGAAACTCTTGTAATATGCGAATGCTGTAATTTATTAAAATTACACACATTTGTTATACTGCTGGTGGAGGACGTCGCTCATTAAGAAGGGTCCATTAGCTACATGGCTGTGTTAAACTCTGCCGTGCATTATTTTGATTGGTAATTAAAGGTGTGCCATAACCATCTGACACATTTATCCTCTCCAGGCCTCTGGAGTGAAATCATTTACGCAAGTAATTTATGTTTATGAATTCCTGTTCTCTCCGGTTTCACCCCTAGTTTGCAGAGGCACCCACGCCAAACAGTATGAGTCTCTATTGTGGCAACAAGAACACAGACAGACAGAGGTGTATGCGACTAAATGAATGATGGCTGTGTTTCATTTAGATGTGCCAGTGAGCCAGAATGCACAATGCTGGAGCCCTGGCAGGAGCCCACCTGTATGGCATACAGCCATTATCACTGTAATTAGTAGCACCTATAGTCTAGATCATATAGTTTAATTTACATGATTGTTCCGGTGCTGTCGGATGTTCCGCTGGACGTCCCTCAGTTTGAAATTATTAACTAAGTCTAGGAGATTCTGTCATATCGCTCCAATTTGAGCATCACTACACTGGTTGCCCATTAAGTTTAAAATACATTTTCAAATTGTATTAATAACATACAAGGCCACCCGTGCCCTGGCTCCAGATTACATTAAAGAGCTTTTAACACCTTATAGCCCAGCCAGGCCCCTACAATCTTTGAGCTATTCCATCAAGCAGACTGAAAAACTAAGGGTGACCATGCATTTTTGGTCACAACCCCTTGGCTTTGGAACAGCCTCCCTCTCAGTGTGAGAGGGAGGCTGACTCCACTGCAGCTGTTAAGTGCCACCTTAAAACAAATTTTTACAAGATGGCCTATACCTAACTATGTCTATTGGATCTGTGAATTCTCAAAGAATCACAATTGAATTCATATCTTGCCACTGAGTCAGAATCTTATTAACCTGGAGTCTCTGTCACAATAATCATATATGTGAGGTTTTGGGCCTATTGGCAGACATCCATTTAAAACGTAGTCAATGGCAAATATAGAGCCTTTTCTCAATGTCCACAAGTTTCTCAGCGGGCACTCTGGTAACATTTGTGTGGTCCTGGTAGCTTTGCATTAAAAATGTTTGTCATTCGTAAGGCTACTTTTACTTTTATGCTTTAAGTAAATTTCCAAGCCAGTACTTTGTTATTTTTACTTGAGTAAAGATGTTAAATGAGAACTTCTACTTTTAACAGAGTATTGTTTTTAGTATCTGTATTTCAGGGAGTACAGGAAATGGGTACTTTTGCCATCTCTGTCAGAGTGCTTGAGTATAACTAGTGTTTAAATACAATCAGGCACATAGCCACCAGATTTAACCAATAAAGCAGAGTTGAGTAAGTTTTTGCTGGAGCAGAAAAATAGTGTCCGAACAAATGCTTATGCCTATGCCCCGTTAATGCGGGCTCTAGGTGAAACAAGTATAGTCCAATGCTCATCATTCATCTCCAATTCCAGGCACTTAGCCACCGGATTTAAACAATAAAGCGGATTTCAGTAAGTTTTTGCTGGAGCAGAAAGATAGCGTCCGTGAGAGTGGAGCAACGGAAATAAGACAGTATGCTTACAATAAATGTCAGAACGTCAGTCCTACACTCATTCAGTTTCTCCTAAATCAAACTCAAATAGTTGCAGGAGTTACGACTCAGCATCAGGGGTCACATCACACCTTTAAGTCATCATCTCATTAATAAACTATCCTAGAAGCATTGGTGTGTTACCACCAATATCAATTAGTGAAGCAACAATATCTCAGGGAGATGGCAAATTGTAAAATATGTCTTTATACGTTAGCGTCAAGCTAACTCTTACAGAGGTTGTACAAAGTCAATCGTGTATTCAACTCTACTAATACACATTTAAAGGAATACAAATCCCCTCAGAAAGAGGTGAACTAATTTAACTTCTGTTGGGGTAATACTGACTTCAGAGTGAATTGGATAATGTGTTGGGTGATAAAGAAAACAGTAGAATGTAAGAATGATGCATTTAAGGGGACGTGTGAGATGCTTGAAAAGCTCAATTTGCACTTGAATGGCAATTGAAGAAATATTGCTATTACTAAGGGGAGATCTTATAAGTGCTCCAGGGTCAAATATGCTAAATGATTTAAACAAAATGAAACTAGAATTGATAGCTCAGGAGGGATGTATTTGAATTGTAACACATTAACTAACTAAAAGGCCACTGGCTGCAGGAATTAAAGAAGACTTGCCTCTTTAATAGCTGGCCCATTAATCAGTAGATGATAGCTAATGTTGACCCCTACACTATCAGGGCAAAAGTCATGTGATTGCCATTGTATAAAGTGAACATTTGATTGAAATGAGCAATTAGCATTATTTAATGCTTTATTGGCTTCACAACCTTTGCACATGTAAAAGGATATTTGCGAACAGAAAAAAATGAACACTTTATTCTCATTTTCCCAAAATGCAAAAGGCACAGAGGCCACATTTATGATTAATTAAACACTGGAGGTTTTGAGTTCCAGGCACCACATGGCTTCTGTCAGCGGACTGTAATTTCACTGTGGATTACCACAGCTACACCAGTGGCATCGGCCCGTCTAATGAGTAAAATCATAAATCATGACACTTCCACCATAATTAACAAAAGGCCTGGCTATTTATTTCTGGATGGTTAATACATTTCAGGCTATAACTAAGATAAACTCCAACCTTTAAATGAAGTCATCAGTCTTCTGTCTACAGTTTTTGTTTATAAGAAAGAGGAATGTTGGATTTCAGTTGAATATTTTTGATTAATATTACCTACTCAGTTATAGCCTAACTGATCAGTTGTGAGTTATGCAGAGTATAGTGGTTGCGAATTAGGTATGTCTACTCTCTTTTTATTTTCAGTCAGACTTGTCGGCTTAGTTTCTGCTTGACATTTTCATTTTCATTTCTGAGATTTTTTCTTTTTGTGGTTTTCTCCACATGGATCTTTTGTGATTGCAAGTGGTTCTGTTCAGGCAATGTTCTGGATCTGTTCCTTACTTCACAAAGAATATTTCATATTGGCTCCAATGATCAAAAGACAAAGACAATAAATGATTGGATTTGCTTTATTTAAGTTGCCATTTTCATATTTCTTAGGCAAAACACTGTCCTCACGTTTGTTTTTGCTGTCATTACAGTTTTAGGTCCTGGTTCTAGTTGCAGTGAGCCATAACAAGCTTGATCTGCTGTAGGGTTTTAAAACTGTTCTGTCCCCCAGTTTTCTTCATTATATGGCTACTGTCTAACTCTTGTGAACACACACACACACACACACACACACACCAGTGTCTTTCTTTCTGCACTGCAGTACAAGTCATTCATGTATTGTTTTTTCTTTTGTCCCACACTAATTCTATTTCTTGTCACAACTCAGGGAGGTGAGGCTTTGAAAGTTTGTGTAAATTGTCTCCGTTAAGCTGAACAGCTTTCTCCCAGCGAAGCGTCAGATTTGTTTAGTAATACTGTATATGTAGAAAGTATTTAGACTGGAAAAACTTGAGCATCTGTGCCTCTCTGCTTGCAGAGTGACTCCACAGTGGATCATCCATCACTTCTTAGTGGGCATATCAGTGTGAAGAGCTGCCAGAAGACTTGCCACCACACACGCCTTTATGTTTTGAGTGCATTGTGGGAGGGTTACAGTTTACTGTGGGTGTTTTGTTCTGGTTTCAGCGGTTAGCACATGTAGGACCCAAATATCTTGGGGAAAAGCCGACTACAAGCGTTTCTGCCCCCACTTTCAGAACTCAGAATTCCAGCTTCTGCAACATCTCTGATATTAGTAACATACAATTTTTCTGCTGTGGAGGAGGGCTGTTTTGGTGGAACGTGTAAAAAGGTTGTTTTATTTGTGCAACAGAAAACTCAGATTGGACAGATAGTCTAGCTAGCTGTCTGGATTTACCCTGCAGAGATCTGAGGACCAGGTAACCATAGTCCCCATTAATTGACCTGAGTTTAGAATGCCAACACAAAGAAAAGGTGAGGTACATCCGGCCGAAATGAGGGACATCTGGCGAGATTTCTGGGAACCCTTGGAATAAAACGTTGACATAGACTATATATCACAATAAAGACATGATATAAGAGGTTTTTTATGTGTAACTGAATGAATATTTGGGTACTTTTTAGAGCCAGGACTAAAATGTTATGTCAGTAAAAATGTGGTAAAGAATCTTTGGAGATAATTTTTCCTCTCTTTAATATAAATGAGCATTAACGTATTCACAAATACAAACCAACTCTATCTCTTACCAACATACAGCATCACTAAGAGTTTAAAGCTGTGTAAGGATTGTACTATAAGGCATAGCGGTGCTTTGAGCTAAATGTTAGTAGGCTCCCAGTGACAATGCAAGTGGGGTTTACCATGGTCACCATCTAGCATGTTGGCACGCTAATAATTGATTATTTGCACAAAAACACAAAGTACAGCTGATGCTGATTGGAATGTCTAGGCTGGATGCCGGCCGAACTTAGCCCACCCACACCATTTGAGGTTGGGAAGTTTGGTCTGGACTTGATCTGTTGTGGAGCAATTATGCTCAAACCAGAGCTGTTTGGACCAATCAAATTGTCAGGGTGGGCTTTATATGATGATGGACAGATGATCAACAGTAATCAACCACGTCACTAAAGTGCTTGGGTTGAATTTGTTTACAACAAAGATGGCTGCCACTGGAAAACTGAGATGTGTAGATTCCACCATCAACTCTATTATAGAAGATTTTAACAGTGCATTCATTTTAAAAGAGGAAAAGAGGACAGCGATTAAAGCAGTTATCGATCGGAAAGATGTTTCAGTCCTTCCTACGGGATTCGGCAAAATGTCATCATACGTTATATACTCCGTTGCTCTGATTGGTTGTGGGTTTATCCAATTGAGTGCAGAGGCATTTTCTTCCTGGTTCGGTTGAAACACGCCCCGTAGTCACATCCCAAGGAGCAGTATCAGGATGACGACGAGAGGCTAGGGAATGTCATTAGTTTTGCAGATTTTTGGTCATGAATCAAAGTGTTGGAGAAATTACCATTTTGACCTGCTAGTGGCGCTAGATGGAAAATTAACAAATCACCAAAGTAATTATCATTCAGAAACCCATTGAAATGAAAGTCTGTATCAAGATTGTTTAATTTCAATCCATCCAATTGTTGTCAATGCATTTCATTAACATTTTTAAATCAGAGAATCACCAAAGTTAGTAGGGCTCCTTCTCTGTGGACCATAAATGCAAGTTTTGTTACAATTCTGTTAATGCAAAGGTAGCATTATTTAGCATTACAACATGACATTAACAAAGACAAGAATCTGTGTTATGACAACTTGACATTAACCTAGACAATATAACCTGTCATAAATATGTCATGACAGGCCCAATTATCAAATGTAAACTAATGTATAAACTATTTAGCTTTATGTGTTACATGAAACTGTCATCAAGAGGTTTACATTGGCATTATAATTGTGTCAAACATTTTTTAGTAAAATGAATCAATTTGGACTGTCATGAAGTTTGATTTCATCATCAAATGCTTATATGACTGTGCCATGAATAATATCCATAACCTCAAGTAAAACCAAACTTCCTTTTCCTGAGCCACATCAACTAGCTCCGACTGGGGGATCCCGAGGCGTTCCCAGGCCAGGTAGGAGATATAATCCCTCCACCTAGTCCTGGGTCTTCCTGAGGCCTCCTCCCAGCTGGAAGTGCCTTTAACACCTCCCTAGGGAGGCGCCCAGGGGGCATCCTTACCAGTTTCCCAAACCAACAGTCAAATTGGCTCCTTCATGTTCATGACAGGTGTCATGTCATAACAATGACGGTGTCATGTCAGTCTTATGCTCAGTCCTTCAAATAAAGTGGTACCTTTATGCCTTTATAATTAAATTGTATTTAACTCCTAGCTGAAAAAGTATTTACAGAAAATTTTGTTCAGTACACAGTGCCAATTTCTGTCTTTGTAACTTTTGAAGCTTAACATTTTATGCCGAGGGGAAAGAAAACATTTATTTTTAACACCACTGCTAGCTGGGCTTAATGACAAATATGTAGAGGATGCAGATATGAATATCTTATGATTAAAAGACACAGCAAACTCTTTAGGTTCTTCGTGACTGTTGTTGTAAGACAGCCTCAAGGGCCCCTTATGAAGCTCAACATTGAATGGGCACACAGGGAATACTGTGATGGGATTCTTCTACAATCCATTTTAGCACAAAGGACAGTCCCATGAACTGACTATGCTAATTGGGAACACAATGTAGCCTAATATAGTGAGGAATAAGGGAATCATGTAGGACAGAGACAATATGGATCGGTCCTGTCAGTCTCCCTTTTCATTACAGAGAATCAAGACAATGGTAGCAAACTAAACAGTAACATGTGTCAGTAGGAGGGCTAATTGTTCCATCTTCATTTGAATTTTTTCAGAGTTCCATTAGGAATTAAATGCCACATTGATCCCTGACAAAGTCTCCGTTGAATAACAAAATGCAAATCATTGTGGAGAGGGAGGACACTGATTGCAGAAAGAGCGGCATTATTCCCCTTCCCCGTGGAAACGGAAAGTTGTTTCCTGCTCTGCTCAACTATGTAAAAGTACTTGAACTAAATGTGAAGAAGCTGATTGTTGTTGTTAACCACTTTCTGATGTTAGAGCCTTCAGATATATACATTTTTATGACAACACTAACCGTTTAAAATAATTGTTGACATATTCTTGTATTTATACATTATGCTTTAATGGAGGCTGGGGGTGTGGCCTTGACCAACTGCCATTTTGCTCATTTGAAAGCCATGATGTCTCTCTCTCATGGGCAGGCCAAATTCTCTGGGCGGGCAAAGCAGAGAAAGGGGAGGTAACCAGATCGGCCCACCTGAGCTTTCATTGTCTCAAAAGCAGAGCAGGATACCCAGGGCTCGGTATACACCTATCACCATTTCCAACCACTGAATATAGGCAGGCTGGGGGAGTGCATATGAATGTAAAAAAACCTCAAAGTGAAATTTTCATGCCATGGGACCTTTAAGCTTAACTGTATCTGAGAATGGCAACCTTACCTAAAGGCCAGTAAGCCTATTGTCAATGTTGTGTATATTAAAAAAGATTTATCTTTACAAAAAAATGTTGGATCCATGTGAATGTATATTTTCAGACATATCATCCATGCATCCATCTTCGTCCGCTTCGGGTCAGCAGCTCCAGCAGGGGAACCCAAAACTTCCCTTTCCCGAGCCACATTAACCAACTACGGGATCCCGAGGCGTTCCCAGGCCAGGTTGGAGATATAATCCCTCAATCTAGTCCTGGGTCGTCCCCGAGGCCTCCTCCCAGCTAGAAGTGCCTGGAACACCTCCGTGAGGGCGCCCAGGAGGCATCTTTACCAGATGCCCGAACCACCTCAACAGGCTCCTTTCGACGCAAAGGAGCAGTGGCTGTACTCCGAGCTCCTGACAGATGAATGTGCTTCTCACCCTATCTCTAAGAGAGACGCCAGCCACCCTTCTGAGGAAACCCATTTTGGCTGCTTGTACCCTGGATCTCGTTCTTTCGGTCATGACCCAGTCTTCATGACCATAGTTGAGGGTAGGAACAAAAGCACTCCATCAGTTTCCTGCTGAGAACCATGGCCTCAGATTTAGAGGTGCTGATCCTAATCCTAGTTGCTTCACTCTTGGCTGCGAACCGATCCAGTGAGTGCTGAAGGTCACAGGCCGATGATGCCATCAGTACCACATCATCTGCAAAAAGCAGCAATGAGATCCCCAGCCCACCAAACTGCAACCCCTCCCCACCCTGACTATGCCTCGATATCCTGTCTATAAACACTACAAACAGGATTGGTGACAAAGCACAGTCCTGGCGGAGGCCAACCCTCACCTGAAACGAGTCCCACTTACTGCCGAGAACCCAGACACAGCTCTTGCTTTGGTCATACAGAGATTGGATAGCCCTGAGAAGGGACCCCTTCACCCAACACATGTAGACCGGTTGGGCACACTCCCAGGCTCCCTCCAGGATCCTGATCCATTGTTCCATGACCAGGATGAAATCCGCATTATTCCTCTTCAACCCGAGGTTCGACTATCAGCCGAATGCTCCTTTCCAGCACCTTGGAGTAGACTTTACCAGGGACGCTGAGAAGTGTGATACCCCTGTAATTGGCACACACCTTCTGGTCCCTCTTTTTGAAGAGGGGAACCACCACCCCGGTCTGCCACTCCCTAGACACCGTCCCAGACTTCCATGCAATGTTGAAGTGGCATTTCAGACAACAACTGTGGAGTTTTTTAACTACCTCAGCGACTTCCACCAGGGTAATTGACGACAATCCCCCATCATCCTCCAGCTCTGCCTTTACCATGAGGGCGTATTAGCGGGATTTAGGAGTTCTTCAAAATGCTCGTTCCACCGTCCTATTACCTCCTCAGTTGAGTTCAACAGCATCCCATCCTTACTGTACACAGCTTGGATAGTTCCCCCTCTTCCCCCTCCTGAGGTGGCAAATGGTTTTCCAGAGACACCTTGGTGCCAACCGAATGTCCTTTTCCATGTCTTCTCCGAACTTCTCCCACACCCGCTGCTTTGCCTCTTTCAAGGTAGAGGTTGCAGCACTTCAGGCCCTTTGGACTACCACGTCTGTCCAGAGTCTTCCCCCACCCCCTGACCCAACTCACCACCAGATTGTGATCAGTTGACAGCTCTGCAAAGCAATTTTAACCCCCGGGAGGATCCGATACTGGAAGAAACAGAAGGATGAGGCGACGAGATTAGCCGACAGGAGAAGAGCACGGCCAGCTAGCTGGAGATGGAAGGTAAAGAGTTACTTTGGAGCTACAAACAAAGCTAGCTAGCTAACGGTACATTTACAGGTTTCAAACTGACACAGTGGGGGTGTTTGATTATTTCTGACCCAAATTGCTCTGTCGCCCTTCTGGCTGTTGATGTATAGTGATATTTTTGCAAATGTTTCTTAAAAATTAATTTTTTCTGTCCACAGGAAGGCTATGTCTTTTCATTTAACCCTCCTAACCCGAGAGACTCGCCCACGACCATAAAAAGCACCTCTGATTCATAGTTCAATCATTAACCATCCATAACACATAGAAACTCGCCGAAAATTGTGGCTAAAAACTAACGAGTTAGTGGTTACGGAGGTCTTTTCCGGGTCCTTCTAGCCTCTACAGGTGATTTTCTATCCAGCCTGGAACTTCTGCCTTTTTTGGGGTTCGTTGAGCATTAAATCCATACCTTTACATCCAAGATTTATCCACTTTTTGTCCATAATTCATCGCGTTTCGCTCAATTCTGCCGCTAGCGCCGTCCGTCCTTTGTGTACGGAAGTCAAGGACTCCATATATGGGGTGCATGCCCATATATGGGAGACAACGTCACCCAAAATGTATGGAAGGCCAAAAGGCTGTATGGAAGGCCAAACGGTGTATGGAAGGCCAATAGGAGAACTGTTTTAGACACACAATTGCTTGTGTAGCATTGCTGTGGGTGTAATATCAATAAATATGACATTATTATGTTGATTATTGGCATAAGTAAATGTCATGAGGGCAAAAGCGCCTTGACTTTATTTGAAAAAATGCATGTATTTTGTCAACTGTATAAGTTATAATGATTATTTCTTCACAATGTGACTCCCAAGACATATGAGAAGTGTTTTAGAGAGTAAAATGGCTTAGGTTTTATTGATCTGTGTGTGATATCAATACATATCTGGAAGATTCATTTTCCGTTTTGTTTATTTATTTGTCTTTAAGGTCCTACAACCATTTTTAACATGCAGGTGAGCTCACTGCAGCCCAAATATTCTAATAACCCAGTTTGTCCTGAAAAAAATGATGTTCATATCTTGACTGTAGACACCAGGGTTGGTGTTTTACAAGCTTTTTTATAAAATAAATCCAGACGGACAATGAACTGTAAAAATGGCCTTAGGGCTCAGAGGGTTAAAATGGTTTATTTAAAACAATTACTTGCCTCTAATAAAAGCCTGCTTCAAATAAAAACCGGTGGTCTCAGGGGTCTGTGCACTACGACAAGAAAACCCACCAACGGTGTGAAGACATTTTTAAAGACGTCCGTTATGCCGGGAGCTTATAAAGTGGAGTAATTGCAATCACATGCTTCTCGCACCCTGAGGATATCGCTGTGTATCACAAATTCCTTATACTGGAAAAGATTATAAGTTCCAGAATTAATAATGATGCTGTGCTGAAACTGGTAAACACACAAACATATATACATCAACATTGTCAGAGGGATGTAGTGGCACATTTAGACAAAGATCCGGGTGTGCTTATTGTGAATGATTAACTGATTGCATCAATAAGTAAATCATCTGGTAATTTAGTAAAATAACCGACAATTATTTCATTAAATTTGATTAAACAATCATTCTAAATTTAACTAATTAGTATTACTGCTACGGCAACTTCCTTTTCATTTCTTTTTTAGCAGTTCCTTGTAACAATGTTGGATTTGATTACCAACAGGCCTCTATCTTTCAAATCCAAATTCTGTAACCCCTCCTCAAAAGCCTCCGCATTTTATGCACAATCACAGAGAACCATTCTTTGCTCCTCTGCCATCTTTTTGGTTTTAAAAAAAAATCTTAAAAATACTAGTGTGGTAGTTTGGAGCACAGAATTAGCTTAGAAGCGACATTATCACCATTTTGGAAAGAAATGGTGCTATAGGCCTACTCTTGTTTTATATCCCATTAGAGTTTCAACTTTAGTAAACTACATTAACCAGTCACATCCAGGCAGATTTGACCTCTTTACGCATTTCAATTTCTTCTTTGGACTATTTCATATTTGGACTGGTTTGTTACCTATTTTCAACATATTCATTTATTTAATTGGTCTGTATTTGCAAATTATTCATATCCTCAACGTTTCCTTTTCATGTGGTAGCCTCCAAGGTTTCCAATCCAGTCTTTATGTATGTGTGACACAAGTCCACATCATTTCAACATATAATATATATTTAATTCTATTCCCTCTTACGCTGGTGACACTCTGCTTTATCCCCCTTTAACCCCAAACAACTTCAAACTCATCAATAATTAATGCTATGACAATATAAGATTTGAGGACAAAACATAGCCTTGGCAGGTAATGTCAATGTTCATGTCAAACTATTTAAAAAATATCTTGGACTCATATTTGCTACAGCATTTAATTTTGATAAAGGTAACATGGTTGTCAAATGTTTGAATCACCACTAAATCATTTCAAAGATGGTCCTGTATTTACTGCACATGAATCAATTACTGTAAGTCTTGTACCACTCAGGCCTCTTTATTTTTATCATGATCTGGCTCTGGCTTCTAACAGGACAGAAAACACAGAGACCATATTAGCTTTGCTCTTATGCACCTTCACTTATGGTGACTTATTGGTGTCCCTTATTGGTGTTTGGTTCCTTCCGTGGCACCAGTGCATGGCAGCGGAGATCGGCTGAGATCTGCCAGGAAATGTTTCACAGCAGTCTGCTGCTCTGCTCCTCCGTGCACTGGTGCCACGGAGGGAAGACATACACAGTTCATATAAACACACTGCCCACACAAAGATGACACAGAGTTGGATCAAAATCGGGAAAATATATTTTTATCAATATAATAAGTAAAATTATCTCATTTAATTGCTTTAAGAAAAACCCTTAAACACATTTAGTCATTGGTTTGAGAAAGACATAAATGTCTATGTGTACTGCAGGTGTTTGTCTTTTTAAATCTGCTTCCTTTCTAAGCTACTACTGTGCGCTTTATTGTCTTGTAAAGCACTTTAGATAATCTCTGTTGTAATCACACACTTATACAAATATTAAATTATGCTGTATACTTTAATAGTCATTCAACTAGAAAAAGTAACTGTTTGGCACATTAGAATGTAATTTCAGATTATTTGCAGATTCTGTACAGCAGCTGCAAAATATTAAAACAAAACTATCCAGATTGTCAGAGTTTAAAGACGAGTAACTGATATCATTGCACATTGTGAATCAGCCCTCCCCCCTCCCAAGGTTCTCACACAAACACACACAACCCTTTTGTATATTTGAGCTAAATTCAAACATTTCCGAAAGAAACTAAGTTCCTCAGTTGACTTTTCACTGACTAAATGATGATTAAGTGAGGATCAGTGTCAGTGTGCTACAATCAACTACATTATGTCAACTAATTGTATATGAAGATATTGTAAATTATCATTCATGGGGATTTATTCAGCTTTACTTTTTACACAATGAGGGACAATGTCTTCTTTTGCTAAATTCATGTAAATTGTATTAATACAAAGATGTATTACATTTTAAAAATCACCAATGGACTAAGGCTCACGCAATGGAGGGATCTGATATTATTCTGTACAATAAGTCAGATCTTACATTCATTATAATAATCGGTGGACAGTCCATTACTTCTAATTATATTAGTCATCACCCGTAGATATGAAATGGCATATTACACTGCACTGAGAGCATTTATGGCCTTGTGTTCATCAGAGACAAATTGAAATTCAAAGCACATGAAGCGCAAACTCAAATCACGCCTCCTGCATCTCATCTTCATTTTACAGTGTCTCTGTCTGTTTCAGTCAGCGCCAACAGTATGAGTCTGTGCCAGAAAACTTCACTCTGCTGAAATTTGTCAGTCAGCTATACGTTTTATATGCTTGTTAGCACAGTGACATGTCTGCCACATGGCTCTACTTTATCACCTACTGTACTTTCTTTATAGTTAATTTTCCTCTTCCTTGACAATTTAATTAATACCTCTCACACAGTGTCTAAGAATAACATTTCCCAGCAAAAAATTTTAAATTGTCAAAAGATCCCTGCCTTCGCTTCTTCTTATTGCGCGAAGAACATATGTAGACAGAGGAGGTGATGGAAAACCGTCACGATATGTAATATAACTGAAATAAATGTGTAAAAAGTTACAAATCATTTTTCATTATGAACTAACGTCAAGTCTGTGAATATGTATCAACCAAATACAGAAAAAGAGCATTTTTCTTTCATAATAAATATCACCTTGCGTTCACTGCATGTCATACAGGAGGCCATGTACTATGCTGTGTATGCTGTAAATCTTCAATCCATTTTTTTGTTTTGGCAATGTAATTGGAATGAAATGAGAGAAAATGTTAGCAAAATTGCCAGTGCACAAGATACAACAATGCCCTGGTTAAAGTAGTAGAGCAAAATTTAGCTAAATGTCTTGTGATCAAGGAAGCTTCATATAGGGAGTATTTGCAATGTTAGTTGGTAAATCACTGTGGCTGGCGAGTTAACTGCTAACACGTTAGCAAAGCATGCTTTGGAGGAGGGTCCGGCAAAGCGAGATTAGGCTTTCCCTAACCTCAAAGATTAGTACTGTCAAAATGCTATGCATGGGAATAACAGTGTAAAAAAATGGCGTTACTAACGTGGTTAATTTTTTCAGTAACAAGTAATCTAATTGATAATAACGATGTTACCGTTACTGCCAACCTGTTTTTTTTCATCAGACCAACTACGTAGATCTCTGAGCCGAGAGGCGAAGACTGTTCTTTCAGGTTAGGGGGCAGTGCAAGAGACGAGCAAATAAATGCTGACGATTGGCTGAGGTTGAGTCAAATTTCATGGTAAGCCAATCAGAGGTAGAGTTGGGCAGATGTTCGAAAGCACGCATAGTCGGACACACAACGAACAACACAAGCGAGTTAGTCAACAAGAGACAGGTATGGTCAAAAGATCCAAAACATCTATTATGTTATTTGCAGAGATCCACTATATAAACACATGGCATTTGATTGGAGGCTAGTCTCACTTTGTCCCAAAGCAACATTAAAATAGTTTAGATTTGTGTACATTGGTTCTGTTAATAATGTATTGTATTAAGTGTCCATTCCATTATAATATTCAGATTTATCATAAATAATTGAACATGCACATGTATTTTAAGTTCCATTAAAGAGTGATGGAGGTGGGTAGTAACTAGTTACTTTAATAATTTAGTTACTTTTTGGAAGAAGTAACTAGTAACCTATAACTAATTACTTTTTCAAAGTAAATTGCCCAACACTGGCCATTACTCAATGGCGTGAATTGCCTGTTAAAGTTCATCAAAGTAGAACTCAACAAACTTTTAAACTTTGGACACGCAAGCGATTGATCACTGGAATTCCATGAAAATGAACTGATTTTGACACAAAATTGTACTGTTTAAATGCTGGTGTTAGCAGGCCTTTCCTTGATGTGAATTGTTATTCTCAACTAATTACGTACTGTCTAGCTATATGGTATATATATGGTTTAGGGGTGATCGTCTGTTTTCCGCATAGTGGGTAAAAATAATTTTTCACTGGTTAATGGGCCATACTTCTTTCAGTAAAGCTTAAGGCACTGTATATATTTGATACCATATTTGATCAATGTGCTGTATCAAATGCGGCCCATACACCCCAACTTTCCATACAAGGTACCTTTACATCACAGGGCTTTGTCAGCGTATTTGTTTCCATACAATCAAACACACAAATTCAACGAAAGTTTTCTGATTTGGTAGGAGGAGTCAATGATGTAAACTTTATGCTGTAAGTCAGTCCTGTACTTTTTAGTTCTCGTTCAACTTGTTATACAGCAACATACTGAAAGATGAATGACTAAAATGTGTCTTGTAAGCGATAAAAGGATCCTTGATGCCTTACCACCTTGCTCAGGAATAGTTTCTTTCTTAGAGTGTCAACCAACTGAACTCTGCCATCTGCTGAAATCTGCCTCTGCCTACACACACTGACAGTCCTCACACTCCCTGACACATAATAATCACACATACAACATGTACCTAATACTACCCACGCTTACCTTTCCTATTATTCCTGTTACTGTAGTTGCAACCTTTTTTATAAACCTTGCTTCTCTGTATATTTGTACTTCTGCTTATTTTATATAATTTAATCAGTGCTTTTACATTGCTGCTGAACATTGGCTCAGGTTATTATTTTAGATGTATTCTCAGAGATGATAACAACACACTTTTCAGTTTATTTTCCCGTTTCACCACATAGTAACTTAGAATAAAAAATAATGGGAAAATTACCTTACAGTAATTCAATAAAAAACAGCAACAGACATCATACTACTGATAACATTAGAAATGCCTCAAATGCCTGTATCAACATTATAAAGTCTACATCCACAGGCACACACAGAACCTGCGGACGCAGAAATCCGCAGAATTTTGTGACGATTTTGTGCAGATTTTAAACAAATGGATTACAATTAAACAAAACTGAGAATGTTACAAAATCTCCACCCCAAGCAGAAAAACAATACGCTAAATTTGGTGGATTTTCATTCTGGATCACAGAAAACTGTAAAAAATAAAAGAAGCAGATTCTTCTTTCTCCCCTTTCAAGTCTAAGCTGTCCTGTCAAATAAAGGCCTAAAAATGACACAAAAATAATTCTTTTAATTTGCTTTTTATTTAACTAATATCATGTAGCAACAGTTCCCCTGTAAAGGCAATAACCTTTTTCCGCTTCAGTATGAGATTCTCTGGCATTGTGCTGCCTTCCGTTCGGTCCCCAAAAAAAACACGACTCTGCCACATTCCTGTCACAGATGGATTTGGAAAATTCTAATTTAGAAAGTTGGTTTTAAACACACACACACACACACACACACACACACACACACACACACACACACACACACACACACACAACCATGTAGGCTTAAATGCATGCATGCCTGTGTGTAGTGACTTCCACTATTGCTTGGTTTCAGGTTTCCAGGCCTCCCTCTCTGGTCTCTCCTGTATTTCAGTCTTTTTCTTTGCCGGCTCCAGGAGTCTGGCTGTCTGCTCCCTAAATAGAGTTGACCTCAATGCAAACTTGGTGCTGCCCCTGTCTTTAATGCTGCATGAGAGGCTTTGCATATGTAAGATGTATGTGTGTGTGTGTGCGCATTTGATTGAATGTGAAATGTTAATGGTTTAAAAAGATGTATTACAGGCTAAATATTATACTAGCCTAAATTGGTAGAGTTATACACTGTACATCACTCACTGCCTCATTTGTGGAATCTGGTGTGTGCAAAGACATGCACATTGTACTATATTTTTCACTGCTGAGGTTTTTGAATGATGCAACAAAAGGTAAACTTCATGTCATTCTTACCACATCTAGATCTTGCGATCTAACTTACAAGATATTTACATCAAGTGAATCTGGATATGCATCCAAACTACTGAAACCAACAAACAACATACATTCAAATCATATTCATCACGTTCTGAACAGGAAGAGTTTAACTTTTTGGCATATGCCTCAGAAAACAGAGCAGAATGAACAGAGGAAAACCAAATGAGACGATTCAGAGTTACTGTCACGATAATGTGAACAACGTTTAATTGTACTCAAGTTTCTTGCCAGGGAAAATATCAGATGGAGACAGATGACAACGTTCAGACACGTTTAAATTAAAAGCTTCAATGAATTCAAAAGTTATGATGTTATGTTATGTCCTGAGGAACCAATTTGCAGTCAGCAGACTTAGCAAACTACTTCCAAAAGAGAATCATGTCATAAATTCATAAAAAAAGATATTTTGGGGCATTTTCGGCCTATATATTTGACAGAACAGCTCAAGATATGAAAAGGGAGAGAGAGGGGGAATAACATGCAGCAAAGTGAAGCAGGTCAGAGTCAAACCATTTCTTGCTGCGTCAAGGACTAAACCTCTATATATGGACGGCTGCTCTACCAACTGAGCTATCTGGCTGCCATGACACATCCATGGCTGGCACGTCTTCCTCTTGCTCGGTGTCAGGTGATGGTGTGACGGATGACATTCTCCTTACGGTTTCTGCCAGCCATCCACAATGTTACTGCTGCATTGCTGATTTTCGTTGGTGACGTTAAAAGGAATTTGCATTAACACATTATTATCGTGTCCATTTTGACCTATCTACATTATTATACACAGTTTTACCTCATAATTCACCTCTACTGTCAGCGTCTCTATAGTCACAGGGCTTTGGTCTGAGTTAAAAGTCTAACATAAAAAGTTTTTACTGTGTATCAACAGATGAAAGTTGGTTAGTCAGAAACTTCAACTGGAAATCACTGTCAGCTTTCTGAAAAGGTTACTGTGCAGCAACGGTTCTTGTTTGACTGATTGTCAGAGGGATAAGTCAGTTTCAAATATTAGATTACTTTTGGATGATATAGGATGACCTTTTCTGACTTCATCGCTTCATATTTTGCTCATTTGCCCTTTAAAGCAGCATTTGTGTCTATGAAAAATAGGCCATGCTTAGGGCCTCATGACGATATCAAATATAGTTTGGAAAACTTTCCGATCATGTTGGACGGCTTCCAGCCTTCACCGTTGTATGGCAGGTAGCTTAATCTGATCGTTACAAGGCAAGTCTAATCCACAAAGCAGTTTGTAGGGCAAATGAAACAAAAGAGCCAGCACACCATCCTCTGCCTTTGTAAGTTCCGAGAAAAGGGTTAATAAGGTTAAATTCAGAGGTGTTATTCACTCACTACCTTGGGAGGTGCTTATTCAGCAAAACAAAGAAGAGAGGTGACTTAAAACAGCCCTTGAAGGTGGTAGCTTTTAACTGCTGAGGACGTACGATAGATCACCTTCTTTCAGCTCATATTACATGACTTTTACTTTTACATCTAGCAAAACTGACAAAACAAGATCTGTATTACCTGTCACACACTCCATGATATTCTGAAACAGCATATGGACAACCATGGCATTCTGACCCCTGAAATAGGGCTGCAAAGGGGCAACAGCTGGTGCGATAAAGAGGTTATGGAGAGAAATCAGCCTCCAGGACTTCATAATTAACACACTTCCACCTGGTATATTCTCCATCTTTTACACTGCTAGACCACGGGGTGTTGAAAGCTTCACAGAGCTTTGGCAGATCAAAGCTGTGGAAACAGGCTCCCTCAGACTGAAAGACATTAACTCAATTAGCATTTAAATATTCACTCTATACATGTTGTCACTTAAATCAGACTGGAAATGCTAGAAGGAATTAGAAAAAAAGCACCATTTAAGTATATGCACTAATTATTACAATGCATTTTAAACATATTTTCTATTAATGTTCCTTTTCAAACAATACATTTAGAGAAGTATTTAGACATTTTCAGAAATAAGCTTAATTGCTTTCTTACTGCCACTTTCATATCGGTCTATTAAATAGAAAGCTACAGCCAGCAGCTTATATATTAATAAAACCACAATTTGTCATTTTTATAATAGTTTTTTTTTTTTTGTAAGGCTTAAACAGACATGGTGTAACATCTTAATTAGTGAGTATTTTTTGGCAGGCAGGTTTGATTCCCTTGGGACAGAGCTAGGAAAACTTTCCTTCTGCCTCTGCCCTTATGCTAAGCTGTTGTGGTTTGGGGTTTTGTTTGGGTTCATTTTCCCATTTCTTTGGCCTCCTTGTGTTTTTGTCTTTGTTTTCTCCCTGGTCTTATGTTGCTGGTCCTGTCTTGTGTTCCCCTTTCTGTTTGTTCTACTTCATGTTTTATTTTGATAGTTTAGTTTCCTGTCTTGTCTTGTCTAGTCTAGCTTCGCTTTGTTTGTCTGATTGTCCTGTCCCGCCCTAATGTGATTCACCTGACGTCTCACCTGTTCCCCATTACCTCATTACCTCTTGTATTTAACCCCAGTGTTTCCTTTGTCTCTTGTTGGATCATTGTAGTTTGTCTGCCTGTCGATTCCTTGTCTACCGCCTGTTCCTGTATTCCCAGTAAGTTTTTTTTTAAAGTTAAGTTTAAGTTAGGCCTGACTTCTCCTCGCCCTTTTTCCCCTGGACCCCTGTGAACTTTGTATTTCGGCCTCTGTTTTGCGCCCTTTTTACCTTTTGTGCTTCCCTGGTGCTGAACTGTTTTTCAATAAACCCCGGTGTACCTGCTCCTGCCTGTCTCCTTGTCTCTGCATTTGGGTCCTCACTCCACCCCACCATGACGCTAAGCTAATCGGCTTCATATTTAAAGGAAAAACATGAGTGTGACATCAATTTTCTCATTTAACTTTCTGCAAGAAAGCACTTTTCCCAAAATGTTGTGCTGTTTCTTTAAATTGTACTATTTCAAGTGGTCCAACATACATATATTAGCAAGGCTGACATAATAGCTAGAGGTTTATTTTTCACAAAAACTGCTGTCATGGGCCTCCTATCATCTGAGCACAAATTGTTTTCCATTTCCAATTCAGTCCAAACAAACACAAAACCGCAAATGGCAATGTGTTTTGGGTGTAAAAATGTTACAAAAATAGTTGTGCAGTGAATGGAAAAATGTAACAAGAAGCTGCAATAGACAAAAGGAAAACCCAAACGACTGAGAGGCATTTTGGGGAAATATAAGTTGTGCCGCTGTTGCATGTTGACATTCTGTCTGTGATCACGGATGATTAGCAGGGCTCTGTCCCTGAGGAGCTAAGCCAACATAAAGCCCTTCATTCTCGCTCCTCCCTCCTGCACTGAGCCTCTCTTGGGCAGGAAAAATCACTCAGTGTGCTAGTGATGTGCCAGCATGTGATCTGTGTGTGAGAAATTGGATTTTGAATATTTGGATCAGAAGAGGCTTCAGGGTGGAGTTATGCCTGATAACACTGTCACTATGGTAATCACCCTTGACAAATTCTTCCTCAGCAGAGAAGGTGGCAGCCATATGTGCTGAAGAAATAAAAGTTCTCTGGCTGATTCTGGGAAACCTGTCAAACCAGTAGCCTAGTGTTGCCAAACCAGCAGAAGCAGTGGTGAGTTTGGCTCCAGTGAGATGCAGACCATGGAGACAGACTGTCTCTGGAACCTTCTGGTGCCAATTGGTCAATGTCACAGCAGAAAACATAGAAACCCTTTCTTCTAGCTGCCGTGTTCTGGTATTTCCTGTTCCTGATATTTTGCTCTCAAAATACACTTGCAGGAGTGATATGATCACGGGAACGGGTGTGTGTGTGAGGAAGCGGGCAGCAGAAATTTGGATGTGTTGGAGTTTATTTAAGGCTTTTGCACATGAACCATAGAATATGCTGTTGCAGTAGTCAATTCTGGAAGTGATGAAGGCGTGAATCAAAGTTCTGGCAGCAGAGAAGGTGAGTGATGGGCAGAGACAGGGAAATGTTGAGGTGAAAGAAGGCCGTTCTGGTTATTTGGTTGATGTGGTTTTTAAAAGTGAAGTTGCTGTCAAAGATGACTCCCAGGTTAGGGATGTGTGGGGATAGAGACGCAGTGGAGTTGACACCCATAGACCAAAGCTATGGGTGTTCTTTGTGACTGATTTCGGGTCGATGATGATCAAGTCAGATTTATTGTAGTTAAGTTGGAGATAGTTTGTTTTTATCCAGATTTGAACATCAGTGAGGAACTTGGTCAGGGTGGAGGATGTAGCTGTGGTGATGGAGATGGTAGAAATGTAAATTCGGACTTCATCAGCGTAGCAGTGGGACTGAAGACCATGGTTGTGTTTGATATTTCTGAGTGGCAGTATGTAAAAGATGAAAAGGAGAAAACCAAGCAACAAACCTTGGGGGATGCCTTGTGACAGAGGAGGTGCAGTTGTTGATGTGTATGAACTTTTGGTGAGATAACAACAGAGCCAGGAGAGTGCAGTGCCAGTGATGTTGCAGTAGCTTTCCAGTCGTGACAGAAAGATGGAGTTGTTGATGGTGTTAAAGGCTGCAGTGAAGACAAGCATGATAAGAATGGTGAGGTGGCCAGAGTCAGAGGAGAGGAGGTCATTGGTGTCTTTGAGGAGGGCTTTTGCAGTGCTGTGTTGTGAGCGGAATCCAGATTGAAATGGTTCAAGCAGGTTATTGGAGGAGAGGTGGGAATTTGAGCATTGCCAAGTTTTTGACTGGGAGGCAACATGCCTACTTATATTGATTTCAAGCAAGCGCAGTTTGCTGAATTAAAATTGGCTATGTATTCCTTTGAATTAAACCTGTTTGAAAATACTAATAAAGCATAAATTTAACCTGCATTTTTCCATAGGCATCCAAAAACCGGGTTATGTAAGAGCAAAGTAACATTTGAATAGTCTTGTAATTAAATAGAATCTGCTAGAAGCATTAAAAAGTCAGCTGGTGCGAGAGTGTTTAGCGAGTCAACCCACAGATTTAGAAGCTGATAGACAGTTGTCGTTTCACACAACCAAATCAAGAGCCGTCGGCTAGAAATTTGTCTGCCACATTATCGTTGTAAACAGCTATGCAATGGCATAGATGTGTCTTAGATGTCATGTGTGTTTGCAGAATAACCAACAAAATACAATTATAGTATAGACCATCCAAATGACAAAAATTATACATATCTCATCTCAGCCGTGCAGTGGACAAAAGTGGTGTCTAAGGGCACTTCACACCTATAGTTTGGTGGACTCGGTGCGATTCAGGGGTGAAGTTGCAACATTGTTGCATTTTTTCATTTGGTTGGGTTTGCTTTCACACCGCACTTTGTCAAACGCACTAAACACTGTTAACACATGTCCCACGATCAAAACGGCCGGTTATTTTTTTGGACAGAATATCCAAAACTTGCTGACACTTCTGGTCTCAGGAATAATCAAGCATCACCACATTTATATCTTGGGTTTTCTGGTTCTGCTTTTGTGTTTCTAATATTTTAGAAGAAGGGGAACTATATACGCAGCAGAGAAATTTAATGATGTGTTGTCACACAGATGTGTGGTCGGAACAGCTAATGGATCTAAAAGTTATCATCTCTTAAGTCTGTAAATTGTGTGCAAGGTTGAAATTGCAGGCTTGTAAAATGCATTGTTTGTGGTTCACTCATTTTCTTACTTCAAAAGAGAGCTATCAGAATCATAAATGAGGTAAATTATCTTGAATTGACAAATCATTTATTTATAAACTCACAGGTACTTAAATTTAGTGAACTTGTAGACCTTAAAATAGCATCTCCATTGTACAACATATATAATATGAACTGAGAGGAAGCTGTATTTTCATTCCCAATAGCAGAACAAAGGTAAAACAAAGATTTGTTTCGGTGTACGGAGTTAAACTATGGAACGAATTACAAATTGACGTGAAAAAGTGTAACACAATCGACCGATTAAAAAAATTATTCAAACATAACGTGATTAATAAATATAAAACAGAAGTGTGAATACCAGAAGGTACACACATTTTATTGGAGTTCTTGTGTTGTACTGGGTTATATAGTGTATTTCTGTAACTTTCATTATTGTATGAAAGAATATAATTTCATGTAAAAAGGGTAGGTGTAATAAGCTCAGGCTTCACCTTTTCGGTCCTGTTTGTTTCTTGTATATATATTATATTAGAATTGTTGTTCTTTGTTTTCTTGTTTCTCTGTAATTGTTTGTGTATGTTATCAGTGTATTGACTGTTGTGTGTTAAAGATTGCCGGAAATCTTAAAGCCCATGTGCGATGTGTTTTAGCAAAAAAACAAAACTTCCCTTAATGTTACACAACCAGAACTTTTATCAAGGTTAGGGCAAGGTTTGTGCCATGGTTAAAAATAAAACTTCACTGACAGTTGAAAATATCACGTCACTTAGAGCATCCACAGATGAGTGAAACTGTTCATGCCCATCCATCACTTCAAGTCCAATAACCTCACTTTTTACTGTGCTGTTTGTTCACTATGGAATTTCTGCCGTTTCCTTCTGCAATTCTTCAATAGTATAAACACATATCTCTCCCAATCTTTATCCCACTTTTGACACAACTTGAACCTGCAAGGCAATTAGTCACATATCAGGATACTGTCAAGTACATATTCAAAAGAAAGTGGTAGCTACTTTGAGTCTTGTGTACAAGAACCTCGAAATTACAGCATTTAATGATTTGATAAATATTTGGTTAATATAACTGCGTTGCCCACACATACGCATATGGCCATGAGTTACATAAAGTGAATGCACTGCAATGAATTAAGCAGCATGTGGGAAATAATACAGTACTGCATGTTATGAAATATATAATAGATGTCTACATTTAATAGAACAAATTGAGAAAATGGACTGACTAAAAGTAAATTTACCAACGGTGCTATATCTGATTTTACTGAAAAGAACACAAGGACACCTGCGGACAGAAATAAACTGAACATAACTAAAGAATCAGAAAAAAAATCAGGTGCAGTCATTATTGGATTGTTTAATACCATTAGTCAAAGTAGAGCGGTTATAGGTTGCACAGCTTGTGGGTGGATGGTAGCCTATATTTTGGTGGTGGGGTGCCCCAGCATGCCAATTAATGAATCAGCTTGGCGGGCATAAAAACCTTTTGAGTTCTGCGTGCGAGATTGTAGCAGTAAGAAGCATCTTTGTCACAAAGCTTACCTTGGTGGAGGTATGTGATGTAATGGGTTGTAATGACAATGTATTTGCTCAGTGAGGTAACGTGATTAAGAACAAATCCTTTATTGGAAAAATAAACATAGTGCTGGTATTGTTGCAGCAGTCGGCTGAGTTAGGAGAGAAACATGTAACTCAGGATATTACCTGATTTGACATGGTTTGCTTTGCTTCATGAGGATTTTAACTTGTTTGATAATTGAAATGACTGGTGACTACATGAATTCAGATGAATCTTCTCTCATCTCTGAACACTGTATAAAAGCTAATGTTTTTCAGGTATACACTGAGATAAAAATAACTCTGCAGTGCTACGATTCCATCTATCCAGTAAAGAAAATGAACATTGATTAGTTGGAAGAGCATCCATGCATTCAGACTGGTCCATGATTTCCAGTACTTTCTCATTAATCACATCACTCACTTTTTTCCAACTTTGTAGCCCAGCAGAAATGATTTGCCAGCTCATATGTGATAAAATAAATGAAGTTTTCGTTTGCCCCCTATCATCGCACCCGGTCAGTGTATTGATTTTTCTGCTATTTCGCATCATCCATATGAGATAAAATTACTCTCTCTGACTCTATTCCCTTTGCTTTCATCCACTGAGTGGTACAGCTGACATACCATTAGACTCAGGAAAAATCAGAGATTTACATATACAGTATGTCAAAGCAAGTCCTTTACTGTTGACAAAATAATTAAGACGATGACCCCATTTAAAAAAAAACAAATTGAGATATTGTTGTTTTACATATCTATCTCAAAGGCATCATAAAAGCAGCCTTTCTCACACAATACTTTCTTACCTTCATTTCATCCCCATCTTTGTTGTAATTGATTATTTAAGAACGTTTTTCTTGTATTAAGTAATTAGATATTTGGCTCAGAGGTATTCCTTGACAAAAGACACCTTAACGCTTATTAGATAGAGCTTGGGTGAACGTGGATTCTAAAACTGATTCCACGATTGCAAGTGGTGCAAAGAAAATAAAGTAGGCCCGCCCCCTTAATACACACTCCCAAGAAAGTGAATGTTGGATACAGGAAAGAAGCGCTGGCTGTCTGGGAGATGTCAACCATATCGTTAGTAATAAACTTTGGCTACCTAAACTATAAGGAGCATATTTGCGAAAAAAAGTCTAAAATAAAACACACAACAGTGTGTAAATTCTGCACTGTAACATTGACAAAGACTAAGACAGCTGGGTCCACCTTACATTTTTATCAGCACTTAGAAAGGAAGCATAAAGAAAGTGAAGCTAGCTAGCTAATGTTATCAATCTGCCTTTGTTCCAAAACTCTTTAGAAATCTCTTCACACAAGTGATTCAATGTATATTAGCTATACATATTAGCCAGTTGTGTATATACTGCATGTTTCAGGGATCGACATAGTTTGGGTATGGGTAGTCTATATTCTTGATATCCTTGATTCTGTGAAATCCGGATCCATGTATTTTCCGTACCTTCCGCTTTCTTTCTGTTGGATTTATGGTGGAGACATGAGATTTGAATGAGTGTTTGCCTGTCTGAAATGTGTAAATAAGGTTATTGCTATATTGTAATAATGGATCTCATTCCAGAGTTTAGTGCACGTGTGAAAAAAATATCTCTGACCATAATTGTTTTTGTAAGGCGGTACTTGAATAAATGCATTGGAATTGATCTAGTAATGTGTAACTGTCTTCTGTTGTGTCTTGGAAGTAGAGGTACAGGAGAAAGTGTTGGAGGAAAGTTCTTGTATTGGATCTGAAAGTAACATTTAGTGGCTAGATTATTTGTGTATTTCTGGAAAGTGAGGGCGTTAGCATGTGAAAATGGAGTGCACCGGTGAGTCCAAGGAAGAGGTTGCCATTTATTTTATAAGCTCTATTCTGTTCAGAATAATAGCACAGTGTTTACCAAGAATAATGGTCAGAATCCTTAGAATAGCTTTTAATTCCATAATATCAATGCATTGGGAACACAGCACATTCAATTCCAAATCAAAACATGACCAAAATTGATCAAGATTGTGTTATACCTTTTACAGAAAGTGAAGAAAAAGGAAAATTAGGCTGTACAAAAAAATAGCTGCCTTGTGGGACACCCATATTACAAGTTTTAGGGGAAAATGTTGCATGACCATTTTTAACCACTTTAGATAGATCATTACAACATAAGACAAAAGTTGAAATTACCGAAGTTTATCCAGCAGAATGTGATGATTCACTTTATCAAAGGCTTTACAAAAATCAATAAAAATGCCTCCAGTGACTGCTGGGAGAATGGATATTGGCCTGTAGTTGAAACAAGAGTTGGATCCTTTGATGTAAAAATGGGGGTGATTTAAGCAGTCTTCCAGTAGGAGGGAAAAATAGCTAGTTTGATACTGAGATTAATTAGATAGTGGAAAAGATGCATAAAGCTATTAGCATGAATCATTTACAAAATGCATATTTAAACCTTACATATCCCAATCATGACAATATTTCTAAGAGTTCATCCAATCAAATGTATGTTTATTAAGTATGTTTTTGAAAGTGCCCATTTGCAAACAGTTTCCCACAGCTTCTCAGATGGGTTTGTGTAACAGACCATCTGGCGCGTCAGGTTAGCATAATAGCACATAAGTGAAATAATGAATGTTTGAAGTATTGTATGTTCATTTTCAAATACATTAGTAATGTGCCTGGAGCTTTCAGGCCTCTGGATACAGAGAGAGCATTACAGAGACAAGAACTGTGAATTCAAACAAACCATATTAACATCCTGATATCCACGGACTGAGCTGCCAGGGTGACAAGGATATTAAGTAATTGTCACTTCAAACACATTTTTCCTCAATGCACTTAAGGTAAAATAGGCACTTTTGATGTTTATCTGTCTTTTAGACAGATAAATGTAATGAAACTTACTTTTGTCATAAACCAACCGGATCCTAAAAAACAGCTCTGTCAAAACATGTACATTTTAAACCAAGAAATAATTTTGAATGCAAATATATTTCCATATAGCTGCACTCTATTACAGATTTAGACATCCATCAGTGACTAAACCTATTAAGGTTTTGTATTTGCTATTCTAAATACCTGCAATATGAGCACATTCGGCTCTTTTACCACCAGGTCCTTGTCAGTTTGAGAACATGTAGACATAAATGATTTAATATGCAGTGAAGCAGAATGCAGGAGGTGTCACACTTCTCAGCGACAGTGCCTCATATAGAGTGGAGTTGTTTAAACACTGCTTTTACAATATCTTGTTCATGATATAAAAGTAAAGAACCGTTTTGCTTAAGATAAAACAAAACTAAAGTATATTATCAGTGACCTGTTCTCTTCCAAAATACCTCTACACTCAGTCAAGTCTGCCTCTCACTGCTGCAGGTGTATTAACTCAAGGTCATACTTCAAACTCTCCATGTCTACTCGTTTATCCATTTCAAGCCTGCTGTTACACCTCTATTGGTGTACAGAATCCCATCAAGCAAACGGGCTCTACCACCCTTTCTAATTTTGTCCAATTTGAACTGGTATTTGCAGGGATGCCCTGTAAAATGTGTTCAATTTAGGGATATTATACTGTTATTAGAGATGGTAGGAGCGAACAGAATTGAGAGGTGGAGGGATACTTGCGGCCTAGAGGGACCTTTAGCCTGGTGATTTTATTTCTGAGAACACTTTCATTTATCATGATCTTGGAAAGCTGTGACATATCACAAGCTTCTCACCTCCAGCATCTCAGTATTCTGCTGCTTACTGACTTATAAGAATTCCTACAATATGCTACTCTGGTGGTAAACTTTACTTTATTACACATTTATTACAGTACAAAGAAAGAAAGACCTTCTTCAACGGTTTTGATGTGTTCATCTAAGACACAGTCTTGTTCCATTTTCTCGCTAAGATTCAGATGAGAAGATCCATTCCACTGTCATGTCTTTTTGTTAAATATGAAGTGATAACTAGGAGAGGTTAGCTTAGCATATTTTAGCATATTTTAGCTAAGTGTCTGGAAGCAGGGGGAGACAGCTAGCTTGTTGAAAGGCATAACGTGTAAGGTGTATTTTGTTACCTTTGGAAGTTCCTCTTCAGGGATTGCTCCATTGCCACCCAAAATTCTGCTAGATGTCAATCTTTTCAGCCGGATGTGTTATCTTCCGCTTCCTTTGTGTTGTAATTTTAAACTTCGGTGGATTTATGAGGACTATGGTTACCTGGTCCTCAGATCTCTGCAGGGTAAATCCAGACAGCTAGCTAGACTATCTGTCCAATCTGAGGACTATGGTTACCTGGTCCTCAGATCTCTGCAGGTAAATCCAGACAGCTAGCTAGACTATCTGTCCAATCTGAGGACTATGGTTACCTGGTCCTCAGATCTCTGCAGGGTAAATCCAGACAGCTAGCTAGACTATCTGTCCAATCTGAGGACTATGGTTACCTGGTCCTCAGATCTCTGCAGGGTAAATCCAGACAGCTAGCTAGACTATCTGTCCAATCTGAGGACTATTGTTACCTGGTCCTCAGATCTCTGCAGGGTAAATCCAGACAGCTAACTAGACTATCTGTCCAGTCTGAGTTTTCTGTTGCACGACTAAAACAACGTTTGAACGTTCACATGTTCCACCAAAACAAGTCCTGAGGCTATTTTGCAGTGGCACCATGGCTCTGCTCGGTGCTTAGCACCGCCCAAGATAATTGTGATTGGTTTAAATAAACGCCAATACACCAGAGCTTGTTTTTTCCCCATCCCAGAATGCTGCATGGACAAGCCAGACCCTCCGACGCAGCGCTGTTGAGGACAGTCTGGCAAAACGAGAGTACCTTAGGACAGACCTAGCCTAGATGTTTTCCCTTGTATATTCTGAGCTAATAGTCTCCTAATTGTAGCTTCATATTTGGTGTACAGACATAACAGTGCTGTCATTCTTTTCATCTAACTCGCTGCAAGAAATCAAATTAGCATATTTCCCTAACTGTTAAGATAAAATAAAGAAAAAAAGCATCCCTTCATTTTAGAACAGATCAATTAGGCCATATTATGCCAATGGCGTATTGCTTTAGGGATGGTTTTATACAGGGACACCAGTGTTTTTGTGACTAAATGCATGATGTTCATATCAAATATCTACTCAGCCATGCTCAGTAATGTTTACACAAAGTGCAGTATTACCCTTCTGTGCACAAGCCATTGCACACACTAATATGAGTGCATAAGGTCACCTGTGAGGATTGAAATGAAAGTGGTGTATTCAGACCTTTTCTTTTTGCAAAAACAGGATCTGACTGAGCACATGGATAGACAGCGGTGAACTGGATAATGCTGCAGGAACAGTTTGAGGAGTTTCTATTGATACTTTTTTCACATCATAACAGTCACTTTCAAGTCTACGGGGGAAGTGTTTCATCCTTGCAGCATAGATGGGGAACCACTTTAAACTAGTTTGTGCACACCATGTGTATTTTCACTGGGTTTGAGCAACTACCAAGGCAATTAAAAAAGAATGATAAAAAAGGCTTTCCTGGCTACTGGAGATAAGCTTGCACTCCACTCCTATCATGCAGCCATTTATCACTTTTTCACTCGGCTTGTTACCAGTCTCTAAGATACGAGTGTTGAAAGATCCAAAAGTGACTTTTTGAGTATTTGAATATTCATTGCTAATCTCAGTTTGATGCCTGCATCATTAAAATCTAACTTTATGTATATCCTCTTTATATCTACAAACACCTTAGTTCCTTAATAATGTGAGTGATTTTGTAAACAGACATATAGCTTGACAACAAGTAACAAGGAACAGAGCAAAATATAAAGAATATATAGAAATATAAAGACATGGCATATGGGAAAAAAGCAGTCTTGGTTATGATTTCCCTCAAGCCTACACTTTTCTTTCTCATCATTCTCCTTTCTCTACTGGCTTCCTGTTACTCCCTACTGCCTACAGTCCAAATGCCTAATAGAGACAATAAATCAACAATGCAACCAAGAACATTTGTGTCATGAAAACCTTTTGTTTAAAAATTAATGTGTTTTAGATTGCTGAAACTGCTGAGTAGAAGAATTGGTCACAACAAGAAGTCTTGCTAATAGTTTGTCTGGGCAACATGCTCTCACTCCCAACTCGTAAAATACTGACACTTGGTCAGTGGCTCTCAGCAACAGATAAGCAAAAATCACCCTTTAACGTCTGAATGGGACGCACTGGGCAGAGCAGCAGCTCCACCTCGGCCCTGTAAGATGACATAATATTAAGAGAGACAACTGTAGCGAGTATTATGAAAGACCAAAAAGGGTCAAAAATTGACACCAAGAGCATCATCCAAATGCATCTAAATATGACACTAAAGGAGACGTTTTGCGTCAATAACAAACGCCAAAGGCATCTGACGCCAGAGGCATCTGCCATTGCTTTTTGACCCGATGGAAGTGATGTGTGATCTGTTTGTCTAGGAGCACAGTCTTCATTCAATTTCAATTTTGCCCCACCTGGCTGTTTTTTGTTATCATGATTATCTCACCTTTTGCCACCTTTATTGTTAACAAGCAACCTGAGCCATCAAGGTCATCAGATGAAAAAATCTGGAAATTAAGACTAGTAGGATCAAGCCCATATCCATGCGAACAAGTCATAACAAAACTGGGTAACGCAAAATTTGTGGCACCGTCATGTAACTTTATCATATAAATTTACAATTTAGCACAGCTGAATAACAGCCTCTCAGGGATGCTGGGTGTGGTCAGAGGTTAAGTGAGAGACTTATCACATCAAATTTGGATGGATACTGTATGTGCAAAACATACTGTATGTAACCTAAAAGACAAACAGCCACCTCTCCACAGCAAAAACTAAAATTACTGCTTCATGTTTCCTCAAGTTAGATGTTGAGTTTTTGAATGCTGACATGTCCGTTTGTTTTGGTCGACACAGAAGGCTCCGCATAATGTAGCTGCTGTTTTGCACTTTTCCTAAGGTAAACATGCTTTCACTTCCTCCTCGTCTGTGTTGCCTTGGCGACGGTTGATTCTGACATCTTTGTTTTGCTACGACTGTAAAGCTAATCTGTCCCGCCGCTGAGATCAAGTATGGTCATGTGACTGCACGACAACGTTTGATTGGTGGAACACAGTTACGTGGCAGAGCCTTCAGCGGAAAACTCTCTCTGTCAAAATAAAACATTAAAATGAGACGTACGCTGGGGTAAAAACAATGACGCATAGAATACCAAAGAGGTAAAAAGAAAAGTAACGAGCTCATTGTAGCCTAATGTAGTGAAGTAAGAGTACAGTTTCTTCTTCACAAATCTACTCAAGTACAAGTAAAATTATAGTGATTTAAAACCACTCCTAGAAGTATAATTTTTTCAAAAACTTTCTCAAGTAAATGTAACGGAGTAAATGTAACTCGTTACTACCCACCTCTGGCAAGTACACATATTGCAAGCATAAGATGCACATGCAATACACTGTCCTGCTGATGGTTTCATGTTTATCACTGAGCAATCTGCCAACAAAGGCAAGAAAGAAGAAGACTGACTGCTTGCAAGCAAACAATGCATTAAAGCAAGAAATATTGAATGTAAACCCAATGTTCCTTAGTTTTTCACTGGTTACATTTTTTTTTCCAGGTTACATTTAAACAGCAGAGTAATCTATCTTTGTCTACAACACTGCCAGGAATCTGTCACACTTTAACACACTTTAACATCACGTTGCTTATGTGTGGCCAGGTTGCTGCCAGGGTGAGTGGCACAAACTTTAAATCCTCTCGACAACAACACCCAGTTTGGTAGAGACTAGGAACTCTAAATTGAAAAGATGCATAAAATAATTTAATTTAAAGAGAAAAAGCACAAGTTCTTTTAAGTAAGGGGGAGCAATGCCTGGCAACAAAGGAAACGCCGAAACAAAGCTGGGTATGATAAAACAATGATTTATTTTATCAGATGGAATCTTATCCATATTAGGAACTAAAAACTGTCCGATGAGTCTGATAAAAACAAGATTTAGGGCGATATATAAAACAATCATAGCGTTGAAATATTAGAAAAAAATGTCTTGCAGCAGTAGCATTAATCAAGATAAAAGAAAAAAGTAAGCTTATCTTCTGCGCCACTCACGCCTCACGTTCTCCAACGCCGTCTGGGATTCAATAGCTCTCTCTCCACCACTGGCGGACGACCCCCCATACAGCTTAGCTTCCGTCTGCCGTATTTCCCCCATAACAATCTCGGTTTTCTACCCTCCTGGCCCCTCTTCCGATTCCATCTCTTAGTTCATCATTGATCTCCTGGACCCTTGCCCCAAGCCACCTATTGGTAGCTCGGGCTGTCAGTCCGTGCTCCACTCAGGTTAATTGTCTGTAGGTGTGAACTAAGACAGTACAAACCAATTTCAAACAACTAATAAACATGCAAAATAAATGACTCACTGATCAGAACAAATCAAATATGCTAATCACACAAATAAATAATAAATAAAGCACAGCAAACCAAAATATACTTGCAAACACATGAATGTCAAACGCTCATTTGCATATTTGTGACAATACGCAATAATTTGCCTAAAGCATAGTGGTTGTGTCAGCAAGGTAGATACAGTAGAAAGAAATAGAAATCTTTAGACCAATAATAACAAATTAAATACAGGAATTTATTCTACCTTATAATTATTACTTAGGTAGCCTATCTTCGAAGTAAAAAAGAAATTCCACAAAGGGAGGTAAAAAGATCAATAAAGAATTCTCATAAGGCTGGCTTGCTCAGGGACAGGCCAGCTCAGCTTTATCTTTCTCCTATCGCGTCCCGCTTTCTCTTGTACCTACCCCATCCCCTGCACCCTGTCCCTTCTCCCCTTTCTACCTGCATGCGCACTGTACGCTGCTCCTCTGCGCCTAACAAAACAGATTCAAAGAGAGGTGACTGTTTTGGCGACCATAGGAGAGAAATACCTTGCGTTCTTGCTGGACAATACTGGTGACTTTTTTTTACAGAGAGACAGACTAGTTGCTAGTTGCTTTTGTGAAAAAGACGCTAAGGGGGTCTAAAACATCGCTAAATCTAACGACAAAGTCGCTAAGTTGGCAACACTGTTTTCATGGAGACACATGCTGTGTGCACGTAGCGGTGGGGCTGTGTGTGTGTGTGTGTGTGTGTGTGTGTGTGTGTGTGTGTAGTGACAGAGAGACAGAGGAGAGCAGGGAAAGGAAATGCAGCTGAACAAATGTGTTTTAAATAGAGTTACATGATAATTTGGGGGTGGCAGTAGCTCAATCCGTAGGAAGTTGGGTTGGGAACCGGAGGGTCACTGGTTCAAGGCCTCATGTGGACCAAAAAAGTACGGCTTGTGGATTGGTGGCTGCCACTTCACCTTCTGGGCACTGCCAGGTGCTCTTGAGCAAGGCATTGTACCCCCCCACCTGCTCAGGGCGCTGGTTCAGCTGGAAGCCCACTCACTCTGACATCTCTCCATTAGTGCATGTATAGGACCTGAGCATGTGTGTGTATTTCAGGCCTGTGTGTGATTACTAACAAAGTGTGTACGCAGAGTGTACATTGTAATTTCCCCACTGGGGATTAATAAACAAATTAAAGAGAAAATAATAATAATAAAAATAACAAAACGCAATGTGTGGCAGGTGGTGTTGATTCTGTGGCGTACCGACACAAATTAGTCTATGTGTGGGAGACACTGTATATGTATAATTTCTTTTGTTTTTTTAAAGCTTGGTTGATTTTTTTTCTTTTCTTTTTCTCATTGATTGTAACATGAAAATAGATGTTGTGAGCATTTAAATAGGATGGTATTAAACTTTTAATTGTCTTCATGTGCAGTAAAGGGTAATGGACGAAAAGCCCACAAGGGATAACACATAAACCCCAAATCAAATAATTGTGGCTTGAGATGTGTTTATTTGACCAATATGGCCAGAAGCTTACTCAAAGAAGCAGTTTTGTCCGTGTTCATATGGAGTATAGAATACGTTTGTAGTTTGACATTGATAAAATGCCAATCACTCCTGTGTGTTTCAAGACGAGTGTGAAGAAATTAGCAAGATTGTTTATGGGTGCTGTCATCCCATCATGCTTTTAGTATCAAATCAAGACATAGTAATAAAAGCCTTGTGATTTTTACCTTTGAACGTAGCCTTTTTACTCTCGATTTGCCACATATTTTCTGACAGCTACAATTCCAAAACATTCAAATGGCAAATTATATTGTCATTTGTGAGTGTGGCTTCAGGCATGATTGATTTGCTTCACCATGTACACAGCAGTGCTTTAAAGCAAGCATCAAGGTATCCTACAGCCCACAAGCCATTTTCTGTGTTATAGGTTACAACTAATCATCCTTTGGGGCATTATTGTCTGTATAATATGCACTTGTTTATCTCTCCCCATAGATCTAGATGAAATATTTTCTCCCAGTATAAACTCTCATTGTTATTCAGTGAATGCACTGAGGCTTTGCTGTGTTCATGAAAGGCTCTATAGATAAGAATCCAGTTTCAATGTAAACCCAGTTAATATGTTTGAGAGGAAAGGAATGACATTTTAAAGAACATAAACAAATAAAAAATATTCTTTTTTATTGCTACTGCACCTGACAACCGCCAGAGTGTTTGTCTACTGTATATGCCGCCTTTGCACAAAGGTCAAAACTGGAGAAAAGACAGGTTACCTCTTAGGTTGTGTCAGTGGGTAATATACTCAAACCTGGCATTTTTATGATATAACATAACATATCAAAAGAAAAGGCCATACTCCTGTGTCAAAAGCATGGTGTCAATACAATAAAGAGGTTTTGTTTGTGCCAAAATGGTGTTGATTGGTAGTGCTTTTCAGATTTTTTAACTTTGTTATACACATTTCCTTGCTGTACACTGTCTTGAGGGGACAGTTTTCTTATGTACTGTAGACAATTTCCAACAAAAGAAAGTGAGGCAGAAAATGAATTCAGAATGTTTAGCTGTGACTCAAAAATGCATCAGATGATAATATGACTGACAATTATAAATTGGATGTTTTAAAATTAATGTGAAATCTAATTTGATCATTCATCCCAATACAAGCTCTTCACCAAGCACACATTCTGAAAGACGTTGCCCCAATTCTCACCTTGGGTGCAAAAAATGCATATTGTGTCTTTATTTGGCTGAGTAGCCTCGCTGCCGAGAACAACTGTTCATCATTCTAAATATGTATTAAACCTAAGTGTTAAATGTAATCAGGAGTCATTTTTTTCATGTATACAACGCTCAATAAATGTCATTATTGGTTTTTCGGTGATGTCTTTTGTAAAAGACAATGTATTGTAATGGGACATTTTCACAATATATTTTTCAGACTTCTAACCAATCTTTACTATTATGATCTGTACATCACCTTTCATATTTTATTAAAATGTTCACATTCAATTTTAAGAATGAATTGCAATGAACAGATTGTCATTTGTGAAATTAGACTTGGGAGTTTATTTTAACCAGTCCATAGTCATTGAGTCAATTAATTTAAGTGATTTAACTGTAGCAAAGCAACACATCACTTGGCACTCCGTTAATATTCACATATTCATACATATGTCGTGTTTATCTGCATTCACTACAGTGCTAAAACTGAAAAAACCTCTGCATACAAAAATACACTAACTAAACATCAATGGGCTGCAGCTAACTGCTTAAGTTTTATCAGTTTTCAACATATGAGAATCAGCCATATTCTCTTTCTATCTAACAAAAGCTATCCACATTAACACACTATGCTCCCTCTTTCTCTATGTGTCGCACTCTCTCCATCTCTTTATTTCTGTAATCCAACAGAGCTCAGTTACAATTTAGGTTAAATGGGGAAGCATGGGACACAACCTAATGAGAATTTGCTTTTGCGGCTTTGCCAGTAATTAGTTTGTTAAAGCAGAAAAAATGAACGGGTCTTAGGAACTGTCAAATTAAATATTAATTAAATTACAAATGAAAATCATGCTTGAATGCTAAGAGCAGCCATTAGACTGTGGCTATTTATCAGTTAGTATGTTTTAAAGTGGAAACGGGTTTAATTTGTGGTTCAATATGACTGAGCTTTATCAGCTTTTCTCATTTGGTTTGTTTTAAAATGAATAATTGTTAGCTATGCACAAAATAGTTGAACCCACATCCCGGCTTTGTTGCTTAAACTCATGATGTGTTGTAGTCTGGCTTGGATGTGTCAGATGCATGGAGGCAACCAGGTAATGAGATGTAGATGTCCTACAGACCAATTTCAAACCCTGTGTTCTCATCCCATGGCTGCCTGTCACTGCTGGGGCAATGGCACGCTGCATCAATAACGACTATCCCTCAAACAGCAGGAGGTAGAAACACTGAGACAGAGTCCATGACACAGAACACAAAGGAGAAGACAAGGGCAAGAGGGTAACAAGCGAAGAGGAAACACTGGCAAAATCCACCAAAACAAACACAGGCTTTGAAAGACTGACTGGGATGAGACTGCCATCAATACAGGGTTGAAAGATGAAGAGGTAGAACAGACAGATGTGTAGTGAAATGTGTGTGTGGTCACAGTGTGTGAACTCAGGGTAGCAACTAATGCATCTGAACAGGCAGTCCGTATTGTGTAAGCACAGAGTGACAGAGGACTGGGTGAATTATTCAGTGTCCTCGCTCCATGATCTGCACTGTTCAACATGCGCTGCCTGTTGCACTGCCTGTGTGTGTGTGTGTGTGTGTGTGTGTCTCTATATATATATATATATATATATATATATATATATATATATATATATATATATATATATACACAAACTGTACCTTCCATAGGCTAGCACAGAAGCTGAGCAGTTAGCTTTGTTGCCAGATGCAAGATGGTGCAGGGTTTGATTTTGCCAGCCTGCTGGGGCCTGTTTTTGTTAGAGTTACACTCTGCCCATTTGTTTTTGCCTTAAATATACACTTGTTTGCCAAATGTTTCATATTAGCATGGCACAGGTGTTACTCTCATTTTAAATGGTAACACTTTACAGTAAGGTACACAAAAAAGTAGGTACAGTACTTAATGATTAACGAATGAGGAATGAATGGTTAGTTAATGAGTAGTTACTGATTGACTGTGGTTCAAGCACTAATGATTAGTTGCTGTTAAACCAGAGTTGTGAGCCAGAGTTTTAAATTTATGAATATAGCAGAGGAGGTTAGCTTTCCCTCCCCCCTCTCCATTATAACTTATCTGTTTCTTTTCATTTGGTTTGTTGTCAGTTCTGGTAGAGCTGCATTTACATTTCTTTGGTTATCTTTTCCTCTGTTATCAAGCCAAGTTTTGAAAGATTGAAAGATTTGAGTTTCTTTTGAATTAGTTTCTTTCTTTCTTTCTTTCTTTCTTTATTTTGAGTAAAAGTATAATTAGTATTGTTTTCTTTCTTTCTTTTGAATTGATATATTTTGTTTTAAGTTTTTGGGTTGGTTCTTTGTTTTATGGTTACCTCCCAGATTGATTTCTTTTGATTGAGTGGACCCCCTCTAATGGTGTGTGTTTTCTTGCCCCTTTTTAGGTGCTGAGCACTGAAGGTGGTGATGTTGCTGATGTTGGGGGGGGGGCTGGTATCCCCTTCTTGTGTGCTGTGTCTCCCTGTTTTTCATTTGCTGTGTTCACTGTTTGTGTTTTCATGTTCACGGGTGACTCTCTCTGGGATCCCTTACCTTCCCCGTTCCCTTCTCCTCCTCCACTGGTAAGCCTCAGCCCAATTATAATTTTCCCCTTACCTTTTGGTATGACTGTTCGTTGTAAATTTAATGTTTTTAAAGTTGATTCTTGTTAAAAATTAACTGTTCTTTTAAAAAAAAGTTGAACCTCGCCTCGGGCATCTTTTGAAACCTGACCTGTGTGTCCAAGTAGTGAGTAAAACTAATTCTCTAGGCGAAATTCCCAGGGTGGCATTGTCGGTGTCTGCATTCTGTCCCTTCTAGTGCCACCACATATAGTATTTTCACATTAGACAAAAGTAAAACAGCAAAAGTATAGTTTTGAGCCTCTGCAGCAGCAACAATACAAAGCATTAACACTCTGTACTACAGAGCGGACGTTGCTAGCTGTTTCAGCCACTACAGAGCTTTGTGACGCCAGCTTGTCATATCAGCAACCGTTAGTAGAGCACACCGGCTACGGTGCTCTGCATGGTGCTCCATCAGGTCAGCGGGAGTCTGTGGTTTAGTTACCTCCAGAATAGGTGACTTTGCACTGGGTACAGAGCACCGTAAGCTGCCGGTCATTGTTTGGTGGTTCAGTTACCTGAGAATAGGTGACTGTCAGCCCGGTACACAGCACCGCAAGCTGCTGTTCATTTCGGTGGAGATTACGATTAAGTTTAGGCAAGAAAAAGTAAGCGTAAGCAGCAATGAAAGTTACATTTAGTCACTGAAACTAGTTAAGTTTAGGAAAAAGGTTGTGGTTTGTATTAAAACACTCCCAAGTGTGTTTCAACGGTCACCCATCCACCCTTACCTGACCTGTGCTATACAGCCAGCAGCATTCTCATACAGCAGCAGTCAATGTGGTGCACACAGCAAAAAATCATCATGGAAATCATACAAATTACAGGAGTTATCTTTTCGTAGCTTTTCGAATGACATTCACAGGCTGAACCAACACGCTATACCTTGTAGGTTTAATCCCAAAGTGTGAAAAGGACAGGTTGTGGTTTTACAGAGGGTTGTGTGCCAAATGCAGTGCAGTAACCTTCTGGAGTCTCAATGGTATTGATCTTCTCATTGAATTATTGTCAAGAAAGCGCATAAGTGTATTTCCCAAAATGCTTTAAAAGTGTTTCCTGTCCAGTAACTCTTGCCCAAACTATTGTTGTTGATTTTTGTCTGAAAGGATATACACACAAATTAACTTCGATCTTTTTGCAACCTCGCTGCTCCTCATTTACCAAAGGTTCAGTGACGAATTATACTAGAAAGGTACTGAGTAGATGTTGTGATGAAGATCTAGGATTGCATTAAATAACCATTACTCACACACTTTCACACAGGCGTCACCCTCGAACAGGGCTGGATAAGTGCAACCCCTGATGTGACACTGACCAGACTGCATAACATAAAGACTTGAAATAGGTCACACCAGAACACAGCACCACACTCAACTTTACCAAGCTGCACAAGCTGAAGGTTAGCCTGTGCCACACTCTGTAACAAGAGACCAACTGGGTCTTGCTCTATGGGTCAGTGGGTGAACAAAATCCCAGCACTACCAAACTGCTAGGGACAAGTTTAGGGTCACCACCAACTAATGGTTGCTAATTGTGGCCAAGTCCAGAATCACTGGTTAGAAAATAGAGGTAAAAATGGCAGGGGAGTGGGTTTCCACCTTGAATTTTAAAATCCATCCTGTTTGATCCTGTGTGAAGTATATGTACTGTACACCTGACAGCAGAATGTTTCTCCAAAAGCATCCTGAGTAACTACTTATGATTGGATCTCACTTCTTAACACAATATGCAAATAAACATGTTGCAACATGTACAATTTCTTCAATCAGGAACAAGTTTCAAATCACCTGATTCACTTTAAACATGATTTGTTAGTCTGTATTACACATGTGAAGAATCAGTAAAATTTTACAGCCGTGCATTTTCTGTTTGGTTTGCAGAGATAATAACTACACCGTATAATAGCAGACACGTTATTAGTTTGTATCACATTTTCACAATCTTAAAATTGACCAGTGCTCTAAAAACATTTTTGCCAGTTGTATCTGTCCGTAAAGAGATGGTTCTCCCCAAAATAAAAAAAGTAACTCTTCTGCAGTGGAAAGCTATTCTCATTGAAAAGGAAAAGTGTGCATAAAACTAATAAACGTACACTGTAAGTCAATGTTGAACCAGGGTCATCTGAGCGCACACACACACACACACACACACACACACACACACACACACACACACACACACACACACACACACTCACACACACACAGAGTGTGTTTTTGATTTCCTTGACAAATTAGCTTCTAGTTAGGTTGAAGTTGGTTGGTGCTATACTGGAAACTATGTGAAGTCCCCAAACTCCATGCAATATATAATAGAGAATAATATAGTGAAATAATGTGGACAGAATGTTTGTTTTAATTTCAAATATTCATATTTGCAATCCCAAGTTTAATAAATGCAATTGATCTCAAAGGAAACCAATCATATACCAGTTCAAGAATGAGATGGGACATTAGGGCTCTCATACTTGTATATATGTGTATATATTTATTTTCTTTTTTATTATGTGTGAAATAAAGTTGGGGGGAAATCTTATTGGTTCAAATTGTCCCACGCTCACAGATGCAACAGTAGTCAATTAAGTACCATAAGTGAAAACTTAGTAAAGTGGACTATATGTGTGTAGAGGTTAAAAATGGGATGCAGTAACTGTAGTGTAGTTTATTCTAATAATGTCTGTAAACATTTTTAGCATTATCATGCAGGCAAAAAATTATACCTAGCGCCTGGGGGCAAATGATGAATAAACACACTGTGACTTTGAAGAAGAGGGGCAAATAAGACATCAAGGTTTGTGTTGTCAGTGAGACTGTCTGCATTCTTTTGATTACCCCATCTTTGTTCCAAAAATATGCTCAAGCCTCTCAGCTTATTCCTCTGGGAATCTTTCTGCACTCTAAAACCACAGTTTGTTACAACAACATTGTTAAGCATTTTGTGTGTGTATGTGTGTGTGTGGGTGTGTAGTGATTCAGCTCAAACCTGCTCTGTCTTTTCAGCAGGCTTTTATGAAGCTATACACAGTAGCTGCAACTCCACATTACAGAATTATGGAGGGATTCATTAGCTGATTCCCCGAAGAGAAAAAAAGCAAGAATGTCATTTCATACGTCTATTGTAGCCCTCTTACAAAGCCAGAAGAGAAGCCCACACAACCATGTTCCTCTGTTATTTTTCTTTTTTAGTTTGTTGTGTTTTTTTGACAGGATGTCAACATTGTACTTTTGTGTTCTTCAGCAAAGCTCTTGAAGACGCTCTTACAAAGAGAATAAAGCAATATCACTTATAAAACTTCTTGTTTTGATGTCACAGTATGTGGTCTTCACAAGATATATATTTTTAAAGAATCACTCGGGGGCTCTATGCATTGGTAGAGGTGCTAATGGAGTTTGGTACAGCAATCTTTTTTGCACTAGAGCCTGCCATGTAATTTAATGGCTACAAAGGAACTCCCTTGCACCAATGGCGACATAGGTGGAGTGGGCCGATGAGTTTGTGTATATGAAGACAAAGTGGCACAGTGCCATTGTAGTATGAAATGATGCTTTTATTTGGAATGTTCAAACCACCCTGAGAGCAAACGCAAATGGAATTTTAGTGGTTGTAGTTGTCTTCAAGTTGTCATCTGAAATACCTTGATGCATGCAAGGGAATTACAGTGTCTTAAAGCGTAACTCTCGCCAAAATGCAACCTAGGGTCTTTTTGTGAATGTACTCGAGTCATGCCTTTGTTTAAAAGTATAATAAGGATGGAAGTGCCACTTTTAAGATTTGCCGTATTTTTGTTTTTCGGTCAAATCCTTTTGAATGGAAGTGCTAAGGGCGCTACTATGATGGCATCAAAATCACTATTTTTAAAACACAAAGAAAGCTTGACACAACATGAAACTTTGCTCAAAGTATCACCAGGGGCTTTACATGAACTCAAGCATTGAGAACATTGTTTCTGTAAACAGAGTTTACTAAAAAGAAGGTTTTGGACAACTCACTTTAGAAGTTGTTTTTCTGGTGATGGCCATCTCGCCAGTCAAAAAGAGTTTGTGTACACAAACAATGCTCAAGTTTATATGTAGAGTAGTAGTAGTCTGACTAACGTCACCATGTATCTGAGGTATCACACATTTAGTTGAACATTATTACCTTTTCAGCTCCACCTGCAGTAGGGTTATAGAAAATGTCTTTATTTCCCTGTGTAGACATACTATAAAATGAACCTTAAACTGCCTAGTGAGTGTAACAAGGTGAGTTTTGGTCCTTATATACCCAAAGATTACATGAACATCATTTAAGACAAATACAAGACAATGATTGGAACATTAGTACATTCAGAATTATTATGATTGAGATACATTTACATTTCCTATTTACACCATTGGCTGGGCTGGATGAGGAGTTAGGGTTTTGTTTGTGACACCTGTGGATCTGAGTTGAAAGGAAAATGGCTTTGGTGTCCATTGATGCACAATCTGGCGTCATTTCTGATCTCCCACCTTATAGTTTTTTATTTATTTCTAGCTACTTTGAAAAAGGAACTTTAATCAGAACATTGGATGCTGAATGAAGTGCATCTTACATGTAGTAGCAAGACTAAAGACTTGGTTATACTGGCGCTCGACACCATGGCTCGGACCTCCGTAGATGGTGCGCGCTACGAGCATGCACAGAGACTTTTATGCTCAACGCATTATTTGATACAGTATTCTCTGAAACACCAGAGGGCGTAAAATAATCTGTAAATAAGCAAGAATAGTAGTGAAGAAGAGAGCGGAAGTAAAGAAAAGAAGGCTTCCTGGCAACAGTAGTAAACATATCTGTAATAAACACTGCAAAACATTACAGTTATCTTCTCTAATCATTAACGTGACATGTTGTTTATCTCCAAAACGAAACTGCTGTCTGCCTGCACTCTGATAAGAACACTCTTTCCATGAAGCCGTTTTTTTTCGTTTTGACAAAACAATCTCTCATGTTTTTCCACACTCTCCTGCAAAAAACGTTTTTCTTTTCCCAGTGTGGTGTCTCTCTCTATGACCACTTATCAAAGGCTGTGGTCTGTACATGAAGAATCATACCAATGCTTGTACAGGTGAAGCTCCTCGGCCAGTTTTCCCTTCCGACCATGCCGAGCTGAAAGCACAGCGCACACCGAGTAACAAAAATTCAGAGGTACACAAAAAACATAGGTGAACGGCTACCATGAACCTAGCTTAACAGTGAGGGTACATCATTGGTTTGTGCTGAATTAAGGTGACCAGATTTCTCAGAAGCGTATATACCTCCAAAACACGTCATGTTTTTATTTTTGTAAAACTTAAAACGGGGACACTAGACCTAGAGCTGTTCTCATTAGGGGCTGAGCCCCCCCCCCAAAGGTCTGATCCTAGACTCACCACTGCTGCTACTTCATACTCCACTACACCTCAGAGGGGAATGTTTCAAGATAAAAAGTCCTAATATTTCAAGATAAAAAGTCCTAATATTTCAAGATAGAAATCCTAATATTTCAAGATAGAAAGTCCTAACATTTCAAGATAAAAAGTCCTAATATTTCATAATGTTGTAATGTTTACTGAATTACATTTATCTGACAGCTTTACTGCTTCAGGCTTGTTTCTGCAGCAGCTCATTGAGTATCGGATACAATAAAAACTATTAAGGAAAGATTTTCCTTTGACATTGATGCAGTATTAAATGAGATTGCTGCAGTCGGCAGCAGAGAAACAAGCTACAGTGTAAGTTAATAGGATAATTGTCCAGCTTGTATTTACATTCATAAAAGTGATCGTTTTGCTGCTGACAGACTCAGATTAATATTCTAAGTGTCTGACAACATTATGGTAAGGATTTCTAAGGAGGTCAACCTTCCTCTTAAAGATTAAGATCCTTTTTTAAAACATAAAAGTCCGCAACATTGCGTTTGCTAAACCCACCAGACTCCATGTAAATAATCAGTGATTTTAGCATTGTAAAATACGGCTTTCTAAAACATCTCTGAGCTCTGAGCAGCGTGTGCAACTATAAGCTACATTTGGTCAGTGTTTTCTTTCTTTCATTCCAATATCGGGTCTGTAAGTCACAGTGAAATCCGGTGACATTTCCAGGGACAGATCCAGCCGAGGACAGGTCACCGTATGCTGAATGCTAATATCATCATGCTAACATGATAACATGTTTTGCTCGTCATGTGTACATCAACATATAATGTTGAAGGGATGTACATTAAATCAAGAGTAAGTAAGTCAAGCAACTCTCTGAGGCTAATCTGAGGCACATTGGAGTTTAAAGCTAAATGTAAGGATAGCATGCTAACACATGTTTATGATGACAATGCTAACAACCTGTAGCAGGTATGATGTTTACTTCGCTAATGATTTTATATTTGTTAATAAGCAGTAATCACACTGCAGCTGAGGATGACGGGAAGTTGGAACTAGTAGAAAATAAAGAAAAACACTATGGAAATCTGACTATAAACCAATGTTAAACCAATATTTTCTTCTGGTTCAAAGAGGAAGACTGATCTACCAACAGACACTCAGACTGGCATTGCCATTCATAGAGCAAGGGCGCTAGTGTGGCAAACAAGTGATACTTCTACAGATTCTCTATATGTAGTAGTAATACTAATAATAATAATAATAATAATAATAATAATAAGTATTTGTGTGTTGGTCAAAATATGATCTGCAAACATGTAGGCTAATGCTATTGTGATATTCTAACATCATTAATAATGTGGTGGGTATATATATATATATATATATATATATATATATATATATATATATATATATATATATATATATATATATATATATATCAGCAGCCAGTTATTGTGTGCCAAATGTATACAGTCACAATAGCAGCCATAGCCTGAACGCCCACATAACTTTATCAGTGTCACTATATGTAATTGGTTTGGTAATTGATTTAATTGTCTGGATATCTGTCTTACAAACTGATACTTCTCTACCTGTGGTTATTGTATCACCTGCTTGCTGGAATATATTACTATCAGCACACCATTTCACCAGAATTTCATCAGTCCATCCACATTCACCAGCATTTTCTGTATTTAATTGGATGTCATCCACTCCATCCTCCCCACTCAGCCCTCCTGATGGCACACACACCTTAACACTCAATGACAATGTTATATTCCAGTGAGTTGGTGTCAAAGAGAACTGATGTTAATGAAATTTCTTCTCATCAACACTATTCTCAACAGAATCTTCCCTAATGAGTTTTAGAGGAATTTGTTATGGCCTTTGACACACCTCCTTCTTGTCAGCAGGTGCTTGGGTGTTTTCAAAATGAAAACTTACTGTACCCTGTGCAGCAGGGACTGTGGGATTTCTAAATATCTGTGAATATAATAAATTGCAGTAGTGTTGCTATACAGCATTGGAATATTCACCACCCAATCGTTGTCTTAGACATCATAGTGAAAGATAAAAAGAAGAGTAAAATACATTAACTTTTCATTTAATTTATCAAGTGAATAGGGGTTAAGGAAACATTTGAAACACTATTTTTTCTTTTGTTAACCAACGGTTTAGAGAACATTTATAAAGCTTTCTGTTTTGTTTTACACTTTTACCCATATTGTTGACTTTTAATACATTTTGTTCATTTTGGGACAATTTAAAGGACATATTTATTTGTCAATTTGCAACTTCTGTCACCAATTGCTAAAGGCAACATAACTGTAACACTATATGGAAATTTGGAAATTAGCAAAATGCAGATTCATGAACATTAGTTGGGGGTAGTTCAGAAAGCTAACTAAATGTCAGGGTCAATCCATTTACATGCATAATCTATTATTTGATGTGCTGCTCAACTCTCTATTAAAGTGGTGTAATTAACTGAATACACTACAAGAAACAGTTCTACCGTGTTGTACTTTACCAGTGGCAGCCTACAGGCAGGTGCAATTACAACTTTTAGAAGACTCATTATTGCATGTCAGATATTTACTTGATTTTCAATCATCCATCCATCCATCCATCCATCCATCCATCCATCCATCCATCCATCCATCCATCCATTATTTATATCCGCTTATCCTGTTCATTGTCTCCTCCCCAGTTTAAGATTAACATAAGTGTCTGTTCTGTTTGTCATTTGTGTATGTTTTAACACACAGTATATAACTGGTATTAGTGTGGCTGCACTTGATTTGACTACACTACTGTACTGTACATAATGCATATGGTGAACAGCACTAATAACATTAGAAATGTGTAGTTGCATTCCCCCTTGTAAATGCATTCAGTATGCAATATGCAAACACGGGGCCTTATCTTTCCTAGCAGTATAGGTGAAAACAGAAGAATATCAATGCATACTTATGATGATGAGAACAGCATCTGTGTCATGGCAATGCGTAATATTTGGGATATTAGTGTGTAGTATTTTAAGTAACACTGCCATGGTTACTCATGATAAACTACAGTTACCTGTTAAGCATTAAAACGCACCTTGTTATAAGGCAATGTAAATATAATCAATCCTCTATTATTTATTAAATTGATAGAGTGACAGAATTGTCATTGTCACTTAGATGAATGTAGTCTTGCTTTGTCATACCTTCCTCCACAGTGCTGCAGAGGGTCTGGCTAGTTCACACAGCATTCTGGGATGGGAGAAAGAAGAAAGAAAAGTGCTTGGGTTTATTTAATTAATTCTGGCATTTCATTAAAACAATCACAATTGTCATGGGTGGCCCTAAGCACTGGACAGAGCCACGTTGCTGCTGCAAAATTGTCTTGGGAAGGAACTTGTTTTGGTGCCACATGTGCCTGTTCAAAAGTTGTTTTAGTTAGATTGGACAGACAGTCTAGCAAGCTGTCTGCAGAGATCTGAGGTCCACTAGAATTAAAATTCCAACACAAAGAAAGCGAAATGCCGAAAAGAGTGAGATCCTGCAGAATCTCCGGCGGCAACGGAGCAATCCCGGATGTGGAACGTTGCCACTATAGTCTAGGACAAATGCGACCAAACAAACCTGATGAACTTTTCTCCATAGCAGCAGAACCATGTATATGTCTTGTGCAATTTTGATAATTGGGCAAAGTGATCTGGAATATCTATTGATAAGCCTTTTCAATTCTATTCTACTGTGTAATGGCTTCTCACAATAGGGAGAATATGTGTTTTGTCATTGCAGCCAAATGAACAAGAAAGGCAGTCCAAAACCATAAATGAGATATAAACGCTTTTTATTGAATCACTGACCACATTATATTTCTTTGATCTAAGGCACTGAACTAAATCAAGAATTAAAGTCCTTTTAGCAGATGTATTTGCATTTTACGTTGCATATCAACAACCACATAGATAATGTAAATGAGTGAGACATCTTTTTTGCACGTCATGTGAAAGCTACACTGTGCTAAACTTTTTAATATACTGTGGTGAGGCTGTGATGTTTGAATCATTGTTTGAAAGGAGACACGCAGATGTGGAAACAAGATTGAAATCACTAGAAAGACAAGACGTCTGTCTCCAAAGGGTTTTGTGCTTGTTATTACAAGATGTTACCAGACCAGAGGAATTCCAATATGCAGCAATCTGTCAAGTTTGTCAGTCATACAATGTAATGTTGAATACAAGCTGCAGTGAAATATCACACACACAAACACACAACCCCCCCCCCCCACACACACACACACACACACACACGCACGCACGCACACACACAAAGTCACCTGTTTTCATCAACGGAAACATTCACAGAATAATACATTTCCATGTCAGAGGTAATATGGAACAGCCTGTGATTTCCCCCCTTAACTCACAAATAGAATTCAAATACAAATAAATGCCTTCTGCAGTGGCATAGAAATGAGATGTGAGGGGTTTTGCTGATCTGATGTAGGGTCAATTCAATTCTGAAATAAAAATGAGTAAAAATGAAAAAGTTTACAACGGATTAAAAGGTTTACTATTTCATTATGCTGTTATTTACGGTAAAATTATGAATAGTTCCTTTACTTTGTATTGTTACTGCTTTAGTTCTTCTTTCTTCTGGCAATGTCAGTCTAGTAAAAATGATTTCCCAATTTTGTACTGGGCATCTGGGCATTCAGCTGCCAAAATCAGCTCACACAGAGCTATGGCACAACTCTGCATTATCTTTCAATCTCACAAATCTATTTCTTTTCTCATGAAAATGGACAAAATTTGATTATTAGGTGCAGCTCTTACTCCACAAGAAATCAGTTATTTTTCATTTATCCAGACAAATTTATCATTAGTTAACATTTTTTACTAATGCTTGGCTGAATACAAAATGCTTGCTGGGTAACATATCATGGAGATGACCCTCTGATTGATGTATTGCATGTTACGCCCAAAACAGACATATGGATTAATGAAGACACTACAGTTTTTTACGATTGCTATGATAATTTTCCTAAACTCTTAACACCTACAACACACAACTGCTCAAAATCACACATCGTAAACTAAACTCCACCACTAATTTTCAAAATACAATAATACATTAACACAACACACTATTTCTACCAAAACACTGCAAACATGTCTCAAAATCACATAATTCTTCCAAAACACTAACACATGTTCTCTCCCAACAGGAACATTTAGTCAGTCACAGCCCAGTGTCATAAAAACACTAAAATCAGGTGGAATTACAGAAACTGCATTATTGTATATGTGTCAGGTATGCCCTTATACAATAGAGAGAAGTACATTGTATTGACCATAGGTTGTGTTTTACACTGCAGTTTCTCTTGAAGCCTCTCTACTTTTTTGTTTTGTTGGGTTTAGTAAATGCAGGCATTTTGCTTCTTTTGTTGTGGAAATTCAGTTCAATCAGGAGAGACTGTGTTGCAGATACAGTATGCAAAGATTTATTGTACATGTCCATAATAAAAAAATTTACAGAGTCTTTGGGGATAAGACTCCATCATTAAAAATATTTTAAAGGGGTAGAGAAGCCAGACGTATTCCCCCCACATGGAGCCTAGGCACTGGTGATGGTGGAGAGGGAACCCGGAGACCAAAAGAAGGAGCTGTCTCCCGGAAAGAGACTCAGGTTGCCGTGGCTGACGGTGCCCAGAGGTGGAAGGGGAGGAGGAGGGTTGCACGTTTGCCTGAAAAGACAGCTGATAGCAAGGAGAGAAGACATTTAAAGCAGGATGTCATGCTGTGATTGGATCATGAATTTTGTGGCCAATTCTGGTTGGTTTACTGAAAAGTGAACGCCTTTTAACAGCTGAATATTTTTAGGGAGAGATGATTGTGACTGAAGTTTATTTAGTAGTCTTCCTGAAGGAATTTGCGCTTAGCTTCATTACAAAAATGAATGACCCATCTCAGAGTAGCTTAATAGAATGTAAGGTTGACAGTATGAAAAAAGGAAACAATTACAGAATTGTCCTGGTTCTTCCTCTCCCTTGCGCAGGAATTGTTCTTACTTTCTTAATGTATTGTTCCTTTTCCACACCAAATCAGCACAAATAGGTCCTCTTTTTACTGTATGTACTACTGTAACATTAGAATCAGCTTTGGCCAGGTTTGCATAAACAAACAAGGAATGTAACTTTGGTTACTGTAATCCTTGATGTCAAAAGTACAACACTTACTTACTGTAACATATAAAGAATACTGTAAAAAAAAAAGATGGTCATGTGATTGAAAGAACCTCAACAGCTGAGTGTTTCCTAGATGGGAATCAGCTGTGATTGATCTATTTGCATAACTTCAGTAAGCTGTTTATCTCATTTACAGTAACAACGGAATAAAATGCAGGGGATATATTTGTGTTTCAATTTACAAAATGAACAGCTGTTCACTTGGAACTTGGACTTGGACTTTAGCCTATACGTTAGGTTTAGAACATGATGTTAACTGTTCTAACATACAGTGTGAAAGCATTTGCAAATTTGACAATAAAAATCCATTGTTTTGGTGTAGGTTTAGCTTGTGTGTAAAAGAAGTTCAAGCATTTTAAATTTGTGTTAACTGTATGCATTTTATGTCAAAGCAACAAGAAAGGTGTTAATTGTATAGCCTACACAGACAGATGTGCTAACTGTGAAAGTTTTTAAAAGTATTGAAAACATTGTCATAGTTATTGTAAACAAAAACCTGTAAGTGCAACCCTATTTGAACCATGTGCCCGGCACACAAACCCTTTTTTCTGCCATCAAACTAGTAAAAGTGGATTTGGACACGCCATACATGCACTTGTGCCATGCGCTTTACGCCATGCGCTTAGATCGTTAAAAGAGGGCCCTTAGTGTTACTCACCAATATGTGTTCTTGACAAACTTGTTGAATGCATTTCCTCCTTCATTAAATGTTAAGCCGATCTTTGAACATTTACAATTGTGCATTGTTTACATTCATGTTTTATTTCAGCCTTCATCTTATTTGTCTTTGACACATAATGCTATGCTTTTTTTCTCTTACCAGTTAGTTTCCCTGTTGATCACATCCCACAACTCAGACTTTTGTTTGCACTGGTTTCACCCTTTTAAGGTTTCATCCGAAGCAAAACACCAATACCTTGTAGTACCGGAGTAATGTACAGTATTAATAATAAAAATAAAACGGACTCACACAGTATGTTTATTTACCCAGACTGAGCAGGATAAAAAATTAAACCAGGTGCATTCTTTTTAAAAAAAAATAATAGCCAGATTTTCCTTAAACTTTATAAGCAAGTGGCAAAGCTGGTGATCTGTAATCCCTTTAAAGTTAAAAGAAAAAGTATTTCCACATGATGCACAGCCTTCTTTTTGCATCAACTGCTAGAGCAATTAACCCACAGTTAATTAGAAAATGTCTCCTCCTGTAATGCATTTGGATGAGACTTAGGTGCTGGATGGTACAGTGGATGATTCATGGCCCACTGGTAATCATGCAAGAGCAGGAACCAGGATACTTGAATTAATCACACCTTCATTTACTTCACAAAAATTGCTCACCACGGCTTTATAATTTAACTGTGTTTACCCACTGAATATATATCTTCCAAACACATCCTTCCTGAGCTATTCAGTATGCTTGTAGAGCTCTATTTAAACAGTTCTAAAGGAGTTTTTGATACCTCTGAGTATTCAGAAGCACTGCTGTGTTGGACGTGCATTACAATGACCACAGTTCTTTCAAATACTTATTGTACAAAGAAGGCATTTGGGCTTTAATCTGACACATTTCAAGCTAGGTTAGTTCACGATAAGAACACACTGTCAAATGTTTTTCTGTCATGAGTATACTGTAAGATTGTATAAACATCTTTTTTTTTAAATAAATACAGTACACATGCCTCTCAACCATCTACCAGTGACCCCTATTAGTTATTATATGAAACCTTAAAAACACTAAAAATGGCTGAAAGCATGCAGGTTTTTGGTACAATGACTGAAATCAAAATCTTGAATCACTACCTTGTAATTTTGCCTCTGAAAGTCCACATTGTAACTTTTTTATAATACAATTTACTTGCTGGGCAACATGCACTGATTACCGCCATGCAAGCTATCTTCTTCTTATTGTCCCACCTTGAGAAATTTGTGCACATTTTTCAGACATTTAAATGGGAGTTAGTGTCTGATGGCTAGAGCCGGTGATGTTATCGGTGAAACCCATGGCCATGTTAACCTGCGTAGTGGCCCCAGAGCTTAAACTACCCTTTACCACCCATTCCTTTCATTTATATTTTCTTCTTTTTTCTTTTTAACAAATGTTTATTTCTGACTCCAGTTCAGCTGCATGGTAAAAAAACAGTCAGTAAGAATATACAGCATATAAAACTAGATTTTGACACAGGGGATCCTCTCTATGACAGCCTCAAGATCTTGTATTAAAACAGGACACAGCTAAAGGCCCCAGCCCTAGCTGGTATGTGCTTAAGGGGTGCAAATTCTACTGAATTAGCAATCAGTTGACACATAGTAGGTCTAGGATCCGCTCCGGAACGGTGGTGGAGTCATTGGGTTTCCATTAAAGTGTGTATTTTCACTGACTATGGACCAGCTGCGTCCCGACTCCATCCCAGCTCCAGCGATCCGCAGTCCTCCGGAGCAGATACGCAGAGCTTCTATTTTTGCCGGACGCGGGAGAGTTCCGCAGCAATTCAGCACATGGCAGACAGTGTGGGACAAGAAGTAGAGCACAGAAACAAAATAAAATATCTTGTTAATTTTCAAAATAAAGTAGACCGTACTCATGGCAGATCATATTTCCCTGCACTACACCTTGAAAACACCTTGAGTTGTTTCTTCTCTACTCCTCTGGATGGAAACAAACTGTTGTCAGTTTTGTGGTTCTATTCTACATGAATCCGTGAGATCTCAAAAACAAAACAAAATTCACAAGAAATCTCCACTCAAACGTACAAGAAACAGGATCTGTTGGATCTGCCTAAATGAAGGGAGGCCAGAGCGTGAACCAACAGGCTATAATGTCTAATGTCTGCTCTCTCCTCTCCGTTTTAATTTTCACTCAAGTCACATCCTTCAGCAAGCTTCCTACAGCATTAAAGTGTGTGTAGGTGTGTATGTGTGTCAGTGTTGTTGGTGTGTGTTGTGTGTGGGTGTGGAATGTGTCTGGGTGTTTGTGTGTGTTTCTGCACTTGTTTTACCTAAAATAAAAACAGCTTCTTACAGTAGTAGTAGCATTAATGTGTACTACAGAGGCTTCTGTACATCTGTTAATTGGGTAGTTTCACTTAGTTGTGCACCCTGGGTTTTCTGGTGATTCTTTGCTAAGTGGACCTTAAGTGCATTAATGGAGTTGAATGTGTACACACATTCTTTGTGTAAGCATGTAAATGGACAGTTCTACCACAGACATAAACTCATAATACTTCCACTTCCACATTATCCTCACACCACAAGGATCTGTAAAAATAGAAAACAAAAAAACGTTCAGCTCAGCAATGTCATTGTTAAATATAATAAGGTATTAGAACTCAAACAACGCCTGTGTTACAGAGAAAACCTGCATGTAAACGTGTGTGAGAGTGAGTGAGAGGGAAAAAAAGAGCGGCCAAGGACGGGTCGAGTTGATCAATTTGCTACAAGCAGCTCGCGGTACTGATGGTCAAATGACAGCAAGCGCCATCTAGTGAGCTCAGAAAATAAAGACTGTTGTTCGCCAAGCTTCATTTAACCCTTGTGTTGCCTTCCCATCAACCATGAAAAAAAGGAAAAAAAAAATTCAACACTATTATTGCTTTTTCCGACATTTTTGTCACTTTTTCAGTGGTGTGGGTGCTTGTTTTTGATGTTTTTTCCAAAGTTATTTGATATTTCTAATGTTGACATGTTCAGCACTTACTGTATTTCAAAGGCCCATTTTTGTAATTAAAAACACTGAAAACGGGTCAAATTTGACCCGAGGACAACATGAGGGTTAACCATCACTAGCTCGCAGTGTCCACAACGTAAACGCCTCCTTATTGCTAACTAAAATGATAGTTAACATTAGTAATTAAACCTAAACAGCTAATATAAGTTCAAACTGTCTGCGAGCTTACCCTGTACTATACGGTAATTGTGCAACAGTAAGTTGCGTGGTTATGACACAGTTGTTAGTCTATTTTTACAAAAACGTCTGCTACAGAGCCATAACGTGAGGTATAAGGTAATGGAGCCTTTTGTACATTGTTTCTTTAGAAATAAACAACGAACAAAAAGTCTTTAAATGCTTCAGATGTAAAGTTATTTGGTGTCAAAGTGGCGCCAAAATCATTGGCAGTCAATGGAATGCTAACGGCGGGTGATGGCTTGGTAGCATTAAAATGGCGCCATAGGGAGCTTTGCTTAGAGAGAAGAGGCTTACACCCTTGGTCCCGCCAGGTGTAGAGACCCTTGAACGCACGTTATAAGATGCAGGTCTTGTCACGTGACCAGGCAGGTTTTTGAATTAGCCCCCTCTCCTTTCTTATGAAAGTAAACATACCAAGTAATCTCTGCTAAATCTGATTAGTGCAATGACTCTTTCAGCTAAATAGTGCAAACAACTAATGTTGTTTATTAATGATAGCAAGTTTTTTTGTAACATAAAAGAATGAGTAATGATTACTCATCAATTTTATTAGAAACAAAATCTGGGTTTACAGTGTACAATTCTGACCGCCAAAATCATGTAGTATACCATAGAAACCATCACAAATCACCGTTTTATTATTAGCATTCCAATTTTCTTTTCCGGGTAAGAGCTTAGTACTCCTTAACACAACTTAATAGCAACATTGGGGCAGAAGAAGAAAAAACCTCTTCACCTTCAGAGGTATGGTACATCAATTTACTTTCAGCAAATCAGCCAGTTATGCCAGCAATGTGACTGTAATGGCAAGAGTCTAAAACTGGCAATCGCTCAATGCTCCCAAATGGTGGTAGGGACACATGTTGGCAAATACTGTGCAAGAGCGTTGGCATTTTTACTCACACTCAGCCATCAGCAGAACTCAGTGATAGTACATTCATTTCTCATGTCACCATGCACCGAGAGAAAATTGATGGAGTGTGATAGCAGTGAAGATTTTACACTTTGGCAGCAAAGGCTTTTGACATGTCTCATTTTGAGTGGCACGACATGACCTCCCTATCTGAAACCCCGCGCAGATACCGAGTAATACTGTCATACAAGTAACCACCAGTGGGTTGGATGTTTGTTGGCAGCTCAATTACCACACAGAGAGATGGTATTGGAGTCGCATATCAGCTGTTCGCCCATGCAGGTGACTCAGAGTGAACTATGAAAGTAAAAGAGGAGACTCCAATTATCCATCTGAAAAACAACCCAACCTGGCCCACTCTAAAACCAGGGTACATGTAATGGATAACAATTATCCCTCCACCATTTCTCATCATACAGGTGAGTTACGTGAGATGCACAGAGACACGGCACACTGAATTTGTTAATAGTGTAATTCGTCTGTAGCTGGTGTAACTTTAATGTTTTCAATATGCAGATGTGTTGTGGTGGTGTTGAGACAAGACTGGTTGAAGTTACTTTAGGATGAAGCCTGTCACTTTTGATGACTATGCGGCAATGGTGTATCATATCAGTGCCCTATATTGGCACTTTGGTGTTATTTTTAAGACTCTTATTGCTTAAATCCTCTCTTCCATATCACAGGATTAAAGGATTCCCAAGGTGTGTGTGTAGTTGGATTTCTACCAGTGCCCTCGAGAAACAGTACCTTCAGTGTCTATCTGTAGTGTCTGTACCATCCTTGACATACATTCAACACAGTCAACGCTTTTTAAGCTATCAGCATCTACCTAACTTCACATTAAAATATCTACTTTGAGAAATAACTGATGGCTCAATGTCAGCATTGTCAAATACATTTGGTCATTGGTTTATTAAGCATTTTCAAGCCCTTGTTCATAAAAAATGGTGCATTTACTGTTTTCTAAAGATAAGTGAAATATATCCACCCACCTAAACTAAATGCTGATTCACATAAAAACTGTTATAAATGCGGTTGAACAGGGAAATTGGGTTGAAGCATCACTCAATAACAGTACACGGGTTCAGATCAGGCAAGCTGTTTCCCTTAGTCAAACCCCCTCCTGATTTCTCCTTTGTTCCCTAGGCAAACTACCCAAACGGTGCCCCACTCTGGGACCCAATCCACAGAATTTGTTCAGCACACAGAAACAGACAACAGTCAAAGCTTTCCTTTCAGTTGCATTGAGGTGACCCTCTTGTTCTCAGAGGAAAACAGCACAGCATTGCTCAGCTGGGGGCTCATGGGAATTTCCACAGGGACATAACCAACATTTGTTTAAACTGGCTGATTAGACTGCATATAGACTTAAATTGAATTTAAAATACAGTTGTGTGTTGACTTACAGTGAGATCTTGGTGGTCTTTAGACAGCACAATCGTGGTTGTGTCTAATGTGAGTCAGGATATGGGCTTCTTCCTACAACCTCTGCAACATTGGCTGTGGAATTTACCAAACCATTTTATTTGATTTAGTTTTTCAGGATGTAAATAAAATGTATAAAATCATGCCCTGTCATCCGTCACTTCAGTCAATAAATAGCCTCAAAAATCACAACTGAAGAAAATGTGATACATACCTAAATGTCTGCATAACATAACATAACACACAATCAAATAATTACTTGTGTTAGCCAACACCAAAACCCTGAATTACTATATCCCATGATATTGTTTCATGACCACCTATGCAGTTTCTGTGGTGATACAGTACTAAGATTAGTGTTAATGTTAAATTGCTAAATGAGTGCACCCAAAATGAAAAGCTGCAGAACATTTATTATGATTCTAATAAACCATTCAAAATACCAGAGCAAAAGTGTTATTAATTTAGTGACAATTTCATTTCTCTCATCTCATGGATCTAAAATGCATGTTGGAAGCTGTCATAAGTCAACACATTCAGTAACATTAGGTTGGTGATGTAAGTTACCTTTTGTGCCACAGACTAAAGAAAATGACACCACCAAAACTAGCAGTTGGTCCGGCCGGTGGTGAGATGTCGCTGTTCGTAACGTTAGATTTGGTTTATCAAAGATGCAACACAGTACATAAAATAAGCACAGAAGAATCATCAAATAGGTCGAACCACCGTGTTGAACTATATATCTTTAAACACAGTTACAGCTGTAAATGACAACAGAAATAAACAAGTTTGCCGATTTAAGATATAGCAATTCAAATCCTCTGCCATTTGTCTATCAGGAAGTAGTCTATATCCATGATGCCGAGATTGCTCCAGTGGGAGGATGTCCCTCTTTTCGGCCGGATGTCCATTACCTTCCACTTTCTTTGTGGTCCTCAGATCTCTGCAGGGTAAATCCAGACAGCTAGCTAGACTATCTGTCCAATCTGAGGACTATGGTTACCTGGTCCCCATATCTCTGCAGGGTAAATCCAGACAGTTAGCTAGACTATCTGTGCAATCTGAGGACTATGGTTACTTGGTCCTCAGATCTCTGCAGGGTAAATCCAGACAGCTAGCTAGACTAGCTGTCCAATCTGTGTTCTCTGTTGCAAGACTAAAACAACTTTTGAACGTGTTCCACCAAAACACGTTCATTCCCAAGGCCATTTTGCAGAGGCACTGTGGCTCTGTCCAGCACTTAGCGCCACCCATGACAATTATGATTTGTTTAAAGAAATGCCAATAAACCAGAGCATATTTTTCTCTCTTACCGGAATACTGTGTCGACTAGCCAGACCGTCTTCGACAGCGCTGTGGAACAAGGTGATTTTTGTGTAAGCCTGATGTCACTGTGATTCGGTCTATATATAGCTCAAGCACTGCTGTGCCTGCTAGCATGGCTTTAGACTTAGATCAGTTGCTTGATTTGCAAATACAGATTTTACTATTAACAGAGAGTTCAGCTGGGTAGTCAGGGTAATCAGATCACCAATTAAGTTCAACAAAAAGTTTAACCTAAATACAGTCTGCATTCAGGTGTGAAATGTTCCCATTGGTAGAGAGCAACAACAAACCTCTCTGATTCAGATAGGATTAACATTACTGAGTGGTGCTGTAAAATTAAATTACCTGACCTCCCAAGAGAAGGAAATCCATTTCAAACAGGGTTTTACACACATTTCCCTTTTCTCTCTCTTCCATAGATCATGTAATGAGACACGACTGAATATATGCTAGATAGGGTCAATCATCATGGCTCCAACCATAAAGTTACACTGGATGCACACAATGTCTGCTCAGCACATTTAACTTGACTCTTGGCACCCTTTGAGCGCTCCGATTGTGCCGTCAACTCTAATGAGCCCTTACAAACATGAGCACATAAATGCAGGGGTACAAATTCCCAGCGAAATTACATACTATCACCAAATTGCTCTAACTGCTATTCTAATTACTTAGAGGCCAATGTTTCTGATAGAATGTATTTCTTGTGGTGATTCAGTTTACAAAACATGTGATGCTAACTTCATAATACCCCGACATACCCTCATCTATATTTAATTAGGATCAAATCTGCTTAATTATGACTGATGCAAAGAAGTACATGAAATCAATAGGTGTCAGAGATGGGAGGAGATGGTGGATGGTGCGTAGATGGAAGTTAGATGAGATGAGATTATTGATGTCGAGGATGACACCCAGGGTATTTACTTGGAGACTGGGAGAGATTATAGATTGTTATAGAATTTCTTTCAGACTTGGACAATGTTGATTCAGAGGCAACAATGAGAGGCGTGATAGTGGGAGGGCAGAGTTCAGCTTTGAAGACCGAGAGGTAGATGACAAAATGGAGAGGACCCAAGACAGAACTCTGGGGAACACTGGTATGGGGAAAGCTAAAGTTTGTAAATTAGACAAACTGAGTTTTACTTACTGAGTGAGTTTTACCAGGTGAGGGGTTGATTGAATTAACATCTGTATTGGTAAATTATGTCCACCGCAGTGAAAAGAGACATGTAACTTTGTGACTATACAGTGGGAGCACTAGCTTTGCATTAGATGTTTGGCCTGTTGGGTCTCGGTTTGCTTCCAAGTGCACTAGACAATTTTAATTAGCTTAGCGAGTTACTCTGCCATTAAGTAATGCTGCTCATTAACTATACCCTTGTAGCTGAGCTGCACCAATCACATCGGTGTATCTGATATAGGCGTGCCAAAGGCGAGCTAAACAGATGACAACAGTTTAATCTACCAGTTAGCTCGGCTGGTAGCTAAGCATATGGGGCTCTGGAGACATCACCCTGTGTAATGTTGTGATTGGTCGTAGTGTTATCCAATTGCATGCAGTGAGATTTTTGAATGCACGCTTGGTGCCGCCTCTCAAGATAGGTGACTTTCATCACTCAATGCCAGACCCTTAATCTTTTGGATTTGCGTCTGGATTTCCAGGCTACTAGAGTTGTTTTACTTTAGGGGAAAATGTGTTTTTTTCAGGTTTTTACCGGTTTACAAGAGACTTTCATCTGGCCAGTACTGGGAAATGATTAATTTCAGCTTGATAGGTGATGGTCTATTGTTAAGAGAGCCTATGGTGACATGAGCTGGTAATTGCCTGTAATTTATGCTTTGCCACTATACAACCAAAAGCACAACTGAATATTACGTTTTACTGTCACATGGTTATGGCTATTTTGTAACAAGTAAATTTCTACAATACATATTCCTCAAATCTGTAATTGTAGGATGTACTTATTTCGCCATTATCTGTGTTAAGGTGGATGTCATTAAAGACCTTAACGAGAGCCGTCTCAGTGCTGTGGTGTGGTTGGAAACCCGACTGAAAGGTATCAAATCTGTTGTTTAGTGACAAGAAATGGTTAAGTTGTTGAAAAACTGCTTTTTCAATGATTTTACTTAAAAACGGAAGGTTTGATATTGGCCTATAGTTGCTCATTAGTGATGTGTCTAGATTGTTCTTTTTTAAGAGTGGCTTGATTACTGCAGTTTTCAGGGCCTGTGGAAAGATACCTGAAAGAAGCGACATGTTCACAATCTGTAGAAGATCAGAAGACAAACAATTCGAGACATTTTTGAAAACACCCGTTGGTAGAATATCAAGGCAACAGGAGGAGGTTTTCAGATATTGTATAATGTCCTCCAGGTTTTTATGGTTGATCGTATGAATTTCTGTCATATTGGAACTAGTTTTGCTTGAACACTATGACAACACATATCCTGTACTTGATATGGAGGCACTCACTGTTTGTCTAATTTTCTGAATTTTGTCTTTGAAGAATGAAGCAAAGTCATTGCAGGCCTTAGTAGATAAAAGTTCAGATGCTACTGTTACTGGAGGGTTTGTTAACGTATCGACAGTAGCAAACAAAGCACGTGAATTATTATTGTTTCTAGAGATAATATCAGAGAAGAAGGACCGCCATGCATTCCTCGGTTCCAAATTATAAATGAAGTTTTTTCTGTTCTCACCAGTGGGACATTTCTCCATGGAGATCTTTTCTTACCAGAGACAACTGTGACCTTAGTGGGAGCAATGGCATCAATAACATTTGGAATTTTACAGTTGAAATGATCTACAAGCTCAGTGACTGAGAGCCCCGAGAGGGCGGGTGTGGAGGAGAAAAGCTAAATAAATGTTTCACTGGTGTTTTCAGTGATAAACCGTTTTCTGATTATCTTTGTTTGGACACTTTTGGGCACAGAGATAGCCGTTAAAGAAAACAGGAATAATCAGACAGAGCAACGTCAGTCACCACAATCTTGGAAATGTTCAGACCCTTGGAGACAATCAAGTCCAGCGTGTGCCCCTTATTGTGCGTGGGCTCTGTCACATGCTGAGTCAGTCCATAGTTCTCAAAAACACAACACAGTTCTTTGGTCCCCCTGTCCTGGGGGTTGTCAACATGAATGTTAAAATCACCCACAATGATTACACAATCAAAGTTAATGCAGATTATAGACAGCAGTTCAGTGAAGTCATCAATGAAGGTTGCACAATATTAAGGTGGCCTGTAGATATGTAGAAATATAGCTTGAGGGGAGAACCTTAAATGAAGAGCCACATATTCAAAAGAAGCAACATTTCCATAACATATTTGCGTACAGTGGAATGAGTCATTAAACAAAATGGCGACTCCACCTCCTTTCTTATTCACTCTATTCTCGCTCATAAAACTAGAGTTAGGGGAGCTGACTCGATGAGAACAGCAGCGCTGCTATTATGGTCTAGCCAGGTCTCAGTTAAAAACATAAAATCTAGATTGTGATTAAAAATGATTTTCCTGCCAAAGACCTGACGTTTAGTAAAGCTAGCGTTAGTGTGTTCTAATTTTTTGGGACAGGCTGTGGCTGACGAGGAATGGATGCAAAATTTGTTAAGTTTGCAGTTAAGTGCTTATTCGCCATCCTTTTTCTATTGCCTATCACAACATAAATTGAGGAAGAATTGAAAACACAGGGCCCGGGCTTGTCTTTGAAAAAGTCATGAGTGTCACTAGTCCTGGAGCCTAGGCCCGGCACATATCAGTTAATGCTTGCTGGATTTTGCACACAAGCGTCCTCATCAGTCTGGGGGGAAGGAGTTTGCTGACATGCTGGCAGAGGTGCCTGGCATTTTACTTTTGCCCGGGGTTGAACAATGGGGGAAGGAAGGGGTGTAAATTTGATTCCAGCAAATACCAGCTGCTTCATCTGGTCAGTGAACTCCAACCAGGGGGTAAGGGAAAGAGGGGAAAGGGTGAGTGGAGACAGCGATGGCTCCTCAAAGGGTTTGGGGTTGGTTGGGGGGTTTGAGGGTTGCTGGACAGGTGAAAAGGGGAGTTGAGGTTTTGTTTCTCTGCTCTGTGGTCTCCCACGGCCAAATCTGTGCACCGGTGGGGACTGTGGTGAATCACTGTCGCACTTTGTTGTGTCTTCCTCTTGTTTAGATTTGTCTTGTCTTGTGTCCTTGACGGGGGGAGCAGATGTGTAGCACAGAGAGTAAAGTAGGTTAGAGGTGAACAGCTTTACTCCTGGATTGTTAAGGAAAAGTCTGCTTTAACCCTTGTATGATATTCGGGTCAAATTGACCCATTTCAAATTTTTACAAGAAGAAAAATGGTCCAAATATAAATTTTTTCTACCTGAAATCAACGGCCTTACCTTATTTTCTGTGATAAACATGTATTCCTGACTTAATTCCACCAAACCACTTATGTTTCCATAGTGGATTTTTAACATGAATTATAACCTGATGACTAAAAATGAACCCCACTTCCATCTTTAATTGTGTTCTAGTAGAGACTGATTGCATTCCCTGAATATAGATGTTATCTCAGTTGTTTGAAATTGAGATTCAGAATTGTTTTTAAAACCCCAAATAAGTCCCTCGGGTCCCGACAGGGAAGACAACACAAGGGTTAAAAAAATGTAAGCGCTCCCAGAAAATGTTAAAATTGTCAATGAACTGCAGAGAATGGACGATACATTCAGTTGAAAGCCATTTGTTTAGTGCCAACAGTCGGCTGAATCTCTCAGCTCCTCTTCTCACTGGCGGTATAGGCCCACTGATAAACACATCTGTGTTTAAGGAGTTGACTTTGTTTAGCAGTTCTCTAAACTCCAGTTTCTGCAATTCAGACTGTTGCTTTACAACATCATGTGACCCTATATGCAGTATAATGTTCTTCACAGTTGGGTGTTCTGCCATGATATCTGGGATTCTTTGGATCAAGTCAGACACCGTGTCTTTGGGAAAACAGAGTATTTTGGTGTTTTTACTGTTTTTTAAATCTTTTACAGCAGAGTCACCCACAATTAGGGTTTGAGGCCCAGTTGTTAGCTTTTTACTTTTTGAATTGCTCTTGGTCCTTACCCTGCTGCGTGGTGATGAGACGCAATCCCGGTCATCAGATGGCTGTCCAGCGTCCAGCAGCGGAGGAGCAAATCTGTTATCTAGTTGCACACCAAGTTGTCGGGGAGGCATTTTGTTGCTTATTTTCCCTTTTGCAGCTGTCCACGGCTGTGTCCGACTAGGTACAGGGGTTGAAGAGGCGCTCTGCTGGGATGATAATGCAGGCCAGCCGGTTATATCACAAATCTCAGGGCGCTGTGCCCTGCCCGTTAGTCGTCCTCCCATTTCCCAGGAAAATGATTTACTCTTAGGCTTCGCACCAGCCGAGTTCCAGGGAGGACTACCACTTGTTGATTTGTTACCCGTTCCACAGCCCTCCTGTTTCTTTGTAGTCTTCTTGGTGCTAATTAGCCGTGTGTTAGCATGCTTTTGTCCATTGTTTTGGGTCCATGGTAAAGTGGTGTCATTTCCACAAGATCTGTTCACTTCCACGTTCACTTCTAAGAGGTGAACCTTGGTTTCAAAAAGTGCAATCTTCTGAAGGAGTTTGTAGTAGTCATTCACGGAAAAAGGAGGCATCTTGCTGCTAATTAGCTTTAGCTACAATCACTGTAGGACAGGCTTGAGCTAATGGTAGGCCTCGCTCAGGCAGAAAAATGTTAAAATACGGCAATAGCCTACTATGTCTACAAAAAATGTATAGTCCAATGATTTATAGGTATCCAAGAGCCGCTGCTCATAGTTTCTCTCAGAGGAAAAGCAAGATTATCAGCAAAAAATATGCAAGCAGAGGCAGGAGCAAGCAGCAAAGCGTCTGCACTGTAAGAAGCAGGAAGCAGAGATATTTGCCTCTTCTATAACTCACATTCTGAAATAAATAAGTCTAGTATATACATATATAAACAGGAACAGCACTGACACAGGCAGCTTAAAGAGTAAAAACATCTTTGAAGTTAGTCTGACTATTTGATTTGCGTGGTTCAGATGCTTCTTGTAACAGATGGACAGTTGATCACACAGCCCACATGTCAACATGTGCAGCAAACAAATACAGGCTGAAAGAGCACAAACTGTCAATACATTGGTTCGGATTTGGGTTTTGATTTGAATCGAATGGAATAAAGGCTTCAGATGAATGAACATCTAATTATTTCTTATGCTACTGTTGTAGATATTTCAAAATGTAATGCAGAAAAAGCAACATCATTTAGGTCAGTTGGTGGCTTTAATCGGATAAGAAAAAAATCACCATTATTTTTTAAAGCAGGTCAATCCTAATCTGGGAAAAGGCATGTATCCTTCTATCGTTTTAGTCATCCTCTAATCCTGGGGATGACAGCAACTGACATTACGAGGACAAGAGCGTGCCAGACAACAGTCCCACATTGTCAGCTGCAACACCCACTGGGATTCTCAAGTATCCATATCCAATATGAATTAGAATGGAATTTACTGCAGGGATTTACAGTAGATGCTTGGTCAATTCATGACAACATGGTATGTTAAGTGCACCAGTAGCAAACGACAAGGGAAAGAGCAGGATTACATTGTGTAACTGAATGGACAATAGATTAGTATGTGAATGTATTTCATTTAGTAATTTTCTGTACACCAGGTGAGCTTTGGCTGCTGTCTGCCATGGATAAAAATTTAATCATGCAGTGATTATGGGAGACTGTTACTGCTCTTATAGCAAGAACTATATTTTCATCTATCTAGTAAGTGTGGCAGTTATTTCAGTAGTATTTAGTAGTCGTCAAAAATGCGTAATACATTATTAAATACAAATGGAGTTGATAGTTTTGGAAATGTTTCTCCCCACTCTAAATTCTCATTTTTAAATTTCCTTTTCAGTTATAACCTCAATGTTTTTCGTCATAAAATGGTCTCACATGAGTTTATTCTATGGCCATGAGTTTTAATTATTTCATATTGTTTCTAGAAATCCTGTTTTTCCTTGAGTTTAGCATGTGGGAGGGCTCTAAATACTACAATACCCATGAGCCTCATGCAAAGATGTTATGAAGAAGAAACCAGTCAGAGGTTCAAATCAGAGCTGCAGACTTTTCAAATTCTTTGTTGCTGATTTCATCCAAATCGTGAAATAAGTGCATTAAGAATGAAATGTGTTGTATAATTTTATTTGATAGCATAATCCTTAGCTCCTGCCCACTGTTATCAGCACATATAATAGACTTTTAAGCTTTGTAACTCAATCTTTGTTTCCCAAAATGTACCGTGGGAGTGGTAGTCAACTTCTCATGACGTTTTAATCTACACAAGCTTTTACTTATGACTTTTTATAAAATAACCAGATAATTCTGACTGAAATTTAATTTTACTGACCAAACATTACTTGTACTTCTTCCCAACATAACACTGTATATCATTTTAAATTATTCATAGAATTTGGGGATTTTATTTTGAAAGTGAGGCACACAAATTCCAGGTTGTATTGTCATATTTGTCAGACAACTCTTGCAATATTTCCATTGGAACCAAATATTATTTTGCTTTTGTGAAAAAATAGAGAGTGGAGGTTTCAATGTACTTTAAACACTTAAAAACAATATTAATTTGCATTTACATTTTTTTCTTCTGTTATTCCAAAGCTGTAAAGAAATTATTGAAAAGTCAAATGTACACCAATATTGGTTGGTGGTTTTTGTTTGCTTGTTAATCACACTAGGTTCTTCAATGTGAAAATAGAAAACAAGACACTCACTCAGCCACAAAATTACAGAATATAAACAGGATTTTATTTTCTATTGTATTCTCTATAAAAAATAAAAAATAAAACAACTCTTTTCAGAATCAAAACTAACATTCACTGTTCAAATCTACACAACATCAAAGAGTTGGTCATAACACAGACTCTGAGTGAACACCCTATTATCTACTCCATTTCCATTACTGTAGTTAATGGATTCTGTAGTTCTTACTTGCACAAACCTCTAATCTCAGCTAAATGTAGTTGCAAGGTTAAAATTTTGGATTTTCATATTACCAGAGCAGGTTTAAGTTGTCCCAAATCAGTAACTCATTAACCACCTCCCAGATGTGAAGGGAAGAGATCCACATTGCTCCAGATTTTACAAAGGGCAATGTCAATTACAGACTTAATATGAAACTTGTCCAACCAGGATGTTTCCAACATTGGTGGTCTCCAACACAGGCGTTTAGAAACACAGACAGATGGTATGGTAGAAAGTATGTGTGTGTGTGTGTGTGTGTTTGTGTGCGAGCATGTGTTATTTTTATATGACAACTCAATTATTTTCAAATACATTATTACATTTCTGTTTAAACAAGCCCTTTTCCTTATTGTTTTTGTTTATTTTTATTTTTTTTATTTTCATGCTCTCCATGGGTTTTTATTTTTAGCACTTACCTGTTTTATCATGTAGCACTTTGGGATTTGCGTAAATAATATAAAGTGCATTACAAATTAAATGTATTATTATAATTTATTAACCATCATCCTCGCTTGAAAGAGGATATTTAAGCTTTGTGATTTAATTTTATTATTTTGATTCTATACAAATCACTGTTACATGTTATTGTGATGACATAGGGACAAAAGGGAAAATAAACCTTGCCACCATAACAGATTTCAATAAAGTTGCAAACTGTCTCCGACTTTTATTAAAACATTCATTACATGGATTTGCATTATGTTTGAGCGGCATTGTTTTGTCAAAGTCAGTAAGTTGCAGAGTGACATAGTACGTACCGTCAATAAGTAATCCGTCATTAATAACAGATTACCCACTTCTTACAACACTTTATATAATGAGGACACCTTCAGTTACATTGTGATTGCTTTGTTTCCAAAATGTGCACAATATTGAACAAAGTGGTGGAAATGACTGCTACAAATGGCTTTATGCAGTTTTTATATTTGTGTATTTTAATCCAGAGGGACGACACTAGCGGATCTTCAATGCATGTATTTAACAAACAGACTTTTTGTTTATATTCCACCAGCTTGCCTGTAATGTGCTATTTAAAATACATTTTCACTCACACATTTTTCATCATATATTGTATGAATGAAACAGAAATAAATGTGTGTGCATGAACCCGGGTTAAACGCTGTTCTTTCCCCAAGGAAACAAATGGAGCATAAGAGGATAATCCCTTTCTCTTGGAATCCAGAAGTCCTTGCATATTTCCAAAATGATGTAATTCCCTTTCACTGGTCTTCTATGCAAAACTGAGCACAGCCAGGGACAGACTGACATAAGAGACCATGAACGCTTGAATATAGATCACTTCAAATGGTTCATAAATGGCTTGCATCCCATTTATAGCCTGTACCCCTGTGAGCCGCTGCAACAAATCTAAGGACAGAAGAGCTCATACAAGGTTGGCTGAAAAACAGTAATGGCAGCAGTGTAAAATAATGATTAGTGGTAGGAATGTAGCATTTATTATTAGACTGACTCATAAAAAAGCATTGAACACATGAATGTAAAATAAACTCCCAACATTATTGAAGAAGGTTGCAATTTTGTTCAGTCCCCACTCCTATATATATGCACCAAAAAAGTAAGAATCAGAAGAACTAATGCACATTTCCCTAACATCGCCTTTTCAACCAATGGTATCTCATCTTGAACCACTGTCAGAGGCCCAGGCAAACGGTATCCTGCAAAATGACCATGTCAGACAAGTGGGTTGCATACTTTTAACATGCATTGATGTGAAAAAGGTAAGAGATTTTAAACAGGATAAAAAAAATGCCTAGCTCAGTTCAGCAAGAACTTTGTTTAGGGGGTTAACCAATTTTTATAAGTTATCCATCAATGCTGCTAATTTTGATAGTGGGAGTCCCTCCTCTACTAGGTGACTTTAAAGACAAAGACCTTCTCACCAAGCAGTGGAGACAAGTTCAAACTCTGGCCAACAGGTTCTGGAAACTTAAGTCGTGAGTACTTGCCAACTCTGCTTTGCAGACAGAAATGGCACGAGTCCTACCAAAACCTTCAGGAGGGAGACGTTGTTCTTCTTAAGGACACTGAAGATGCCTGTAACAACTGGCCAGTGGCTATAATAATCACAAAGACCTTTCCTGGAAAAAATAGAAGAGTGAGGAAGGTTGAATGAAAGCCCACATTTCAGGGATGTTCAAAGACTTTCTTCAGGCCAGGCTTGGAAGTTGTATTACTTCTAGTTAAGGACTGTTTAGTCTCACTTTTTGCGGTGCTGCGGAGGAGGGTGTTTTGGTTTTTTGGCATTTCTTTAAGCCAATGACAATAGTCACGGGCAGTGCTAAGCACTGGGAAAAGTCGTGGTGCCACTGCAAAACAGTCTTGGGAAGGAACTTGTTTTGGTGGAACATGTGTACATTCAAAAGTTGTTTTAGTTGTAAAACAGAAAACTCAGATATGACAGATAGTCTAGCTCGCTGTCTGGATTTACCCTGCAGAGATCTGAGGAGCAGTCATCCATAGTCTTCATAAATCAGCCGGAGCAATTCTGGAAGTGGAACGTCAAGGATATAGACTAAGGACTGATGCACAAAACCCCGCTAATTTCATATGTTAGTGGTAGTAGTGACCTCACTAAGGCCATGCAGTGGGGAAGTGATGGCTTTTAGGCATCAGGCATTATATTGTATGGGCTTATAATTTGTATGAGCTTTTATTTTTAAATGTTTTCATGCCTAAGGAGTTCAAGGTCAAAAGGTTAGTTTCCTGTTAGTGGTTAGAGTAAGTCTCGCTTTGCCAGCCCCTCCTCCAAAGCGTGCTGAAGGAGGGTCTGGCTAATCCACATAGCATCCGGGGATAGGAGAAAAACGTGCTCTGGTTTAATGGCATTTCTGTAAACCAATCAGAAACGTCATGGCCACTGCTAAACTCCGCACAGAGCCACTGCAAAATAGTCATGCAAGAGAAAATTCTAGCTAGCTGTCTCAATTTAACAATTTCTTCAACAATAGTCCTCATAAATCCAGCGGAAAGAAACGGATAATACATGCATCCGGCGGAATTTTCTGCTGCAACGGAGCAATCCCAGAAGTGGAACGCGTAGAATATAGACTAGAAGAAGATGGTTGAATCAGCCAACATGCTTTCTTCCTCCATGGCAATCCACATTGTAAACGCTACAGAGGCAATGTTGTAAAAAAGAATTTGATGGTTGTAATTAAAAACGTTTTATTTACACATATTTACATAGGCTTAAACCATCTTGCATATTGTATTTTGTTACAGTTTTCACTCTTCTTTAGATTCGTCAATTTAACAAAGAGTTTAGCTGGTTGGATAGCTGCAGTTGTTGCACTGTAGCGAAGACAACATATTAAGTCAAACAGGGTTCTCTGCGTGTCCTCCAACACCACTGTGTCTTCATCAGAGTCAAAATGGACAAAGACACATATCTAGTCGACCTCGAACAGATGTATAATATCCATTGGATGTTTGGTCAAACAGGATTTTAAATCAATTGGATAATGAATCGAAGGATCGGAGTTGCCATTTGTCCAAGTGCCAAATCATATTCCCTATAGTCACATCAGAAACACAAGAACACCCTAATGAAGAACTGCATGTGTTGTGTTTCATGTCATGTTAATTTAAGTGTTCAACATTTTTTTTGAGAATATGGCTTTTAATGTGTGTCTAAGTTGTGATTTTTGTTTACTTATTACTGTTTTATCAATATAATAAAGTTTAATTATGTTCCATCTTCCACTATTAATTTGATTGGCTCACATTAAGCCTAGTGAGAGCTTTCAACTTCAACTTGCTATATTTTTAAAAGTCATGACAAATCATATTTTAAAGATCATAATAATCATATGTACCTCCATATCCCATAGCTTTTTTTGCAGATCTTTGTCCCAGCATTTGGAGGTGTACGCACATCACTAAAAAGGCAAGAAATATTTCATGAGGCAAAATATTTTAGTCTCAGTAGGCATCCTGTTTGATAGGCCATGTGTTGTGGATCTTAAAGTCCACATAGGAAGCAGGTCAAATGAAACTGACCGTAACATTTTTTATATCATAGTTCTTCACACAGTGTGGGCTTTAGAAGCTGTTTTGTCAGACATGGATGGAAATTGATTGCAAAATATTCTAAATGCCATCTGTGACCATGTGTCAGATGTTATTTTAAAATCTTGTCATCTGTTTGACATATTGCTTTTTAATGGAATATGTGTACGTTACAGTAAAAAAAAACAATTTTACAATGGAGAAAGTAATCGAGTCCTCTGTGGGTCCATCATGAGATTATTTGGTTGTTTGGAAACTCATTTCATGACATTTAGTAACATATGAGAGGAACTGATGCTGTATGAGCCTACACATAGCATCAAAGTTTCAGTAGGGCTAACTCTCCTCTCTTGCTCTGTCTCAAATTTGGCAGGTTCAAGTGGTCACATCAGAGAGAAAGATCTCATCTAAGTCTCTTTCTTTGAGAGAGCTGAAAAATCCTGGTAAGCTTAAGAAGCAAGAGAGGTTGTGGCCCCAAATTCTGCCTGGATCCATTTATATATAAATAGCTACTTATACAAAAAGACAATTTTTCTTTATTGGATTACATCTAAGAACCACTGTCAGCCAGAATTGTAGCTATCTATTTCCTTTTTCAATACACTGTTTAGGTCAGAATGTTGTATTAAGTGCCTAAGGGTTACATATAGTATATGCAATGTATTACACACGTGAATTGTCTCCTATTAAGAACACCTCACTCTTTGCGGAGACTATAATTGTAGTGGCTTGGACAGTTCCCAGTAGATGTTCAAATGACAGATATGCCCTTGGTGTCTTTGCTGAAAACATTGTCACAGCCTGGCTCTAATAATCAAGACAAATAGATGGGAGGAATCTGAAAAGTAAGCAGTGTGTGGCTGACTGAAAATGTGCTGCTTGTTAGGTTTAGGCAAAAAAAAACCTACTTGGTAAGGTTTAGGAAAAGATCCGGTTTGGGTAATTTGTAATAATGTTAAATTGAGATGAAGATGAGTTTTTCCTGGCAGAAAGCCCTGAAGGCTAACTTTTCCCATATGCCCCTGGAGACAAAAATCACAGCAACAGCAAAGCACAAAAAATGTTTCAGGAACTAATGTGTGGGAAACAACTTGACCATAAAACACCATAACAGTTCCTGTATAAACTAAGAGGGCTAAAACAAAAGCTCATCTTTGTGTCAAGGCAGGCAACAACAGACCTGGGGTATGAGGTACAGACAATCCTAAATGTGTTCTTAAGGACAGTATACCAAGGCTTGGGAACAAAGTACAGCCACCTTCACGCAGAGTTGAAACCGTTACTCACTCAGGGATAGATGAGGTGCTTCTGAGGTAAGTCATCAAAACTCATATTGGACATATAGTCAAGCTATCTGTCTGGATAGAAATGTTGTGATGGCCCCTCTGCATTTATTAGTGGGTGATGAAAGTGAGAGGCAGGGCAGACTGGGACAAAATTCACACCCCAGAATGACTACCCTCAGTGTCCAGCTGAACAGTTAAAAATAACAGACACAACAACAATCCAAGACAACTGAGCATGTATGTCAGGTCGGTAAGCTGCAGTTTCAAGGAAAAAAATGAATGGCTGCCCCTCTAAACTCCATCATGACCTAGGAGCAGCAGTTTGAGAACCTGGTCTTCAAGACACTGGAGCAGTTGACAGCAGTGGGTCATTCTCGGGCATCACCATATCAACCCCAAAAGGACATTGTTAAAGATGTTAAAGCAACACTAGATATATTTTTGTAACTTAAAATCTTTCCAAAATCCTTTCAATGGTTCATCAACTTGTAACAGGGTAAATAGCACTAATGCATTTGTTTTGCGGCTCTATACCGGCTATAACAACACTATTCAAGGTTGCCAGATTGTGTAGCAGATCTGTACCTCCAATGAGACATAATGGGACAATTCCGCTTCCAACCTGTAGGGGGAACGACGCAGAAAAAGTTCTCTATTGTTGCTTTAAGGACACTTGAAAAAGAGAAGGAGCAATGGAAGGAACATCTGCCTCAAATTGTCCATGAACATAACTGCACAAAACACGAGGCAACAGGGTTCTCGCCCTTTTATCTTCTTTATGGCCACCACCCCCAGCTCCCAATCAACCTGCTCTTTGGTCTCACATTACAAGATGAGACAAACTCACCTTGCAAGTTTGCTAAGGAGTGGGCCAAGAGAATTCTTATTAGCTTGCATCAAACAACAGCAAACAGTCCAGTAACAGGGGAAAATGTTACTATGACCACCATTTAAGAGGTTTGATTCTGCAGCCTGGCGATTGAGTGCTAGTTTGCAACTTGAAGGAAAGAGGTCCAGGACAACTGAGGTTGTAGAGGGAAGAGACTGTCTACATCATTGAGGGAGGAGTGAACGGCGGTCCTGACGAGGCAGGTGGTACTTAGAATCCTAAACTGAGTCTTACCCTACAACGGAACTTACTACACTTGGTTAATGAGCTGCCAGTAGACTTGCCACCACAAGTAGCTCAAGAGGCTTCAAGGAACAAAAAAGACACAACCCAACATACAAGGCTCAGAAAGACTCCAGCTGTGAGATATAACAGTGATACAGACTCTGACGACAGTGACAAGCCAAGGACTTACTATTGGCTCAGGGAACCTTTTGAGACGGGACGAAAGACTGATGGGAGGGCATTCAATTCTGAGATTTTAAGAGAATCTTTTCAACAGAGAACTGGAAGCGTGTTTGTGCCTACAGAAGAAGGAAGGGTGATGGCACAGCTAGAGGAAGATCAACCCCCTGGCACACAAGAATACTTAGCTGACAGACCTGTATCATACCAGACGGAGAGTGAGCCAGAGCAGGAAATAACTGTTAGGGAAGAAGTAGTCAGTCCTCCAATAAACAACCCAGAGACAGAATCAGTTAGGAGGTCTACTAGGGGAAAGAAGCATACAGTGTTCACTTACGAGTCACTAGGTCAGCTCACTTATTACTTACAGGTTGTAGTAAATTCAGTAGACGTTCATCCAGGGACAGTTGAGGGTCTAGTAGCATTACTCCCTTACATCTCAGATAACCTTTGCCATGCAATGCCTTATGCAATGCCATTTCTACCATATAGCATACCCACACCTGTGTATAAGGGGAACTAATGCAAGAGAGATTTAATTTTGTGTTATGCTAGGTGAGGTGAAAGGTTGTATTTCGTGAAATCAGGAGCAAGATCTTAAGATTTTTTTGGGTGGAGTGTGTAACATACACAAATGTATGATCACATTTTTGTTTTGTCAAGTTTGATATATGTCAAAGTAATTATAATGTGCAGCAACATTTCACCTTTCTGGGTACATGTACCATCCCAACTGATATTTTGATTGATTTGGATCATTTATACACTAAGCAGAAAGTACTGTGAAAGGCTTTTCACTGAAATTAAGTTGAATAAACATTCTGATGAGAGCAGCTACATTGAAAGGCAGCACCTTTTCATTGTCTCACTTATTCTTTTGTTTAGGATATTTTAACTGTCAACACTGACCCGCGCCCGGAGGTGTTACACATACACATTTCATGCATTGTAAGACGATTATTGGATTTTGTAGACCCTATAAGCCTTTGATCCATGTGAGTTTGATTATTTCTAATAAAAGTTTGAGATATTCCACCCCCGTCTTTATTCAAGACGCCACCTTTTACTCATGCTATCAAACAGCCATATGCTATTACTGCCCACGGGATGTTCTTTGTGTGCAGATAGATTGTGGGGGTGTTGTGATTTTATTTCTGTCTTATTAAGGCCACAGTTATAGCTCATCGAACGGATTCATTTGAATTATACATTGTGACTGACAAAAATAACTTGTTTCAAAAGGATACAGTATATTTTTTAGTTGTAGGCCCACCATATTCTTGTTGATTGTGTTCTGTGTTGGAAATTTTACGATCTAGCTGGCAATTACCAGCACACAATAAAATGGCTTGACCAAGTGTCCTAATTAACATGCATATAGTCTCTTCATGATTCATAAGTTTAACTAGGGGAGTGGATCTCCCTCTGTCACCAAACACCAAATTATACAGTACCAGCCAAAATACCATTTCCCTTCCATGCAAAGACAAAGTTTGCATACAAGATAAGATAGCAACACTGGCACAGCTGCATTAACAAACACAAGTAGACATTTTAACATTGAATGTTTCTACTTCCCCTTCATTAATATGCCCATTATCAAGCATCTAATGCAACAGAACATGCAGCTGGGATGGAAACAGTTATGACATCCAACCGAAACTGCTGCCTTCTGCTTGTTTTAATTTGATCCTAAATAACAGGCCAAAAGCAATTACTGTGCTAGTGCACTCTCCCTCTCATATCTATTTTACTTCTGTCTTATAACATCACTGATGGGTTGTACTTAGGTTTATTGAGTCAAGTATTGAATTGTGCTCATGGTTCTTGTTTTTTCAGACAACAACACAATAGAAGTCTTTCAAAGAATGCTATTTAGTTTTTAACAGGCATTTTTTTCCAGTAGCCTGAAGCTGTGTAATTAATGTTTGGAGGGATGAACAGACGTATACTCTGATCTTCAATGTGAACTTGTGAACTCAAAAAAGAAAGTATTTTCATTGTAAAGTCAACCATTCTAAATAAGAAAAAAGGGCCCATACGATAGAACATTCATACCTAAGGTTTTCCAATCACTTTTTCCACAGTTTCTAATCCATTTTCAATGGTGAACTGAAACTTTGTGATGAGATAATTTAAAGGGCGTGGCAAAATTGTCTCTCATTTTGGCAATTATAAGCTGTGGCGTTTGTAAAACAAATTAAACAGACAGAAAACAAAGAACAGTGCAGTATTTCAGTTTCAGTTACATTGTTTTTCTGACATCCTTCCATACAGCCACACTCATTGGCCGTCCATCTCTCTAGTATCTCTCTACTATTGTTGTTGAGATACAGGGTGTTTTCACACCTATAGTTAATTTGCTTTGGTCCAAATCAGTTGATGAGTTTGTAAACTTGGAACTATTTCCCATTTGGTTTGGTTTCACACCTGGAAATATCAAGCATACCAAAATGCTTTGTTACAAACCACACAAGAAAGTTCACCCCACTTATTGGTCGGATGTGTCTGGGGCGTGAGCACGAAAGTGAATACAGTAGTAATAGTGCATATTTCTTGCATCTCCATGGTCAAACCAGCTCATTTCATTTAAATAATCAGACATTGTTTTGCGAGCGACGTTACTATGGCTGCTCTGGTCACTGCAACTTCGCTTTGCTCTGCTGGTGTCTGTCTCCAACTTTAGCGGTATACCACGGAAATGTGAGTGACTGTGAGCATGACTGCAGTCTATTTCTGTGATAGAAACAATGCAAGCTGCTATAGTTTGATGCTCTACTGCACGTCAGATTGCTAAGCACACCTGACACACTTAAGACATTTAGCGCAGACTGGCGAAGTATAAATAGTTGGTGCAGTTCGAGGTCAAATTACGAACGGCTCCAGAGTTGGATAAAGTGGACCAAACAAGCGTACCAAGACTTGCTTGATTAGGTGGTCTCGGTCTTTGTTTGGCATGGTTTTGTCAAGTTTCTGTTGTAGTTGGTTGCATGTTTTCTGTTTGTTTTCATGGACTTCCTGTTTTATTTTGAAATCCACTTTTTGTCTTTCATTTCAGTTGTCTTCCTGACTTCGAGTGTGATTTCCACATTCACACCTGCCCAAACGAACAGCACCAGGGGGCAAACAAACTCTAGAAAAAACCAAACTGACTGAGGCAGGTGTGAAAGCCGCCTTATATGTATAATTAATATTTAATTATTTTTGTACACCTTTATATTTTGATGTACAGGGCAAAAAAACTCGATCAATTTAACATTAAATAATGATGGAATAATGATAAATGATGAACAAGTGTTACAAGTGTAACACTCAAGGTAACACTCAATTTTCAACTTCATCTATTATCTTGTAGCATGTAATATGAGATTTAATCTTTGGCAGATATAACAGTTCTTCATATCTTTTATTAACTGTTACTGCATATTGTAGTTTCATCTTTAGGAAATAATGAGGCTAAGGTGGGACTGTTTAGCTGTAAGATCTTAATGAAGGTCACCCACAGACACATAGTAGCCATTAAGTGATATCTGGCCAGCAAGCGGTTGCCATCAGATAGGTAGCGTCAAGACCGCTAATGGGCTGAAAACGACTATTCTTATCTTCAGCCTGGCTGATGTCGATAAAGTACAGTCATAAGGGAAGAGCTAGCTGATGTGGATACAGTGTTGATGAGACAGGGTGTTTAAAGATTTTTAACACAGCTGTTTATGGAATGAGAGCCTCATTTCATACTTTAAGAGCTTTGGTATTATATATATATATATATATAAAAATACTGACTTGAATACAGCTGAGCAAAACATTGATTGGTAATGTTCAGCATGGGGACTTCTCTGGTGTTGAATGAATGAACACACAGCACAGCAACAACATCCACATTAGCCCAACGCAAGCGCATTGAAATTGACTGCCAAGCTAACTTATGACTTTATTGCCCACCAATGTGTAGTGCTTGTCCAATTTAAAGTTGCATGCTTCCCCACAGAAGATTGAAAAGCTTCTTCAAGAAGAAGAATTAACTGTTTGTTTTGCAACATATCTATAGCTTAGTCTTTGTTAATCGAAAACATCTGGTCACTACTGAATCAATGGCGAGAGTGTAAAACTTTAACATTAACATCCCATTCTCATGCACCATGACTTGTGGTCAATTTGTAAATCAATATGTGATGTTGCTAATACGCTGTTCAGAAAAAATAAGGCTGTAACTAAGAATTACTTTTGCTATCAGTTGAAGTCTGTTGATTATTTGCCTTTGATAATGTTAAATTTATTTACTTTACAATCACACACAAGTTACACAAAGAAAAACAGGAAATTGTCACATTTGAGAAACTGGAATTAAGGATTATCCGGCACTTTAGCAAGAAAATTGATTAATTTATTAATCAATTTCTAAAACTCGTTTCCTATTACTTTTTTTTTTTTGTGCTATGATCTGACATAGATTTGAGAACATATCTTATCTCTTATGAAACACTGTGACATAACTTTGAGACTCTTAAGGGAATATGAAAGCCATTGACAAAGATTTAAAAATTCCTGAAACACTCTTTTACAAATAATGATAATAAGGTCTGCTGAGCACATGCAGCCAGGATGCCCGCTTCCAACCTTATTTCTAAAGTGGAAGAGACGGTGACTGTGGTAAAGAATTTGGGTGGCACAGACCTTTGTGGGACATGCATTGCTTTTAATTTCGTCCTTCAAGATTAAAGAGTGATGCAAGTCAACAGTCAGTAAACAGAGAAGTTAGTTAGTTAATGACACAGCACTTAAACTTTCCTTTTGGGCCTTTTTCTTTCACATTTAGCTCGGTTGTCTGTTGTTTTAGTCTGGCTAATGTGGCATAATGAGAGTGATAAATCAATGTTGTCTGTTATGTACCACTGTTGTGTGAGATACTGTGTCAGTGGATTTATTTAGGTGTATGGGCAGAAAACAACAGGCTTATTTTACTGACTACTTAACAGAGTAGTCAGCATAGCTATTATTTATTTACTGATGTTTTCATACACAGCACAGATTTGCTCAGATTAGTGTTTCTTTTGTTCATTCAGATGCACTGTGCAATAGTAGGCTATTTTGTAACGATAATTAATCTTTGCTACACACTTTCAAATCCCATCAACTCACTAATAACAAACTTTAAGCATACGTATTTAAGTATGTGGAGAATAAGATTAAACCACTTAAAATAGCCCACAATATATCCATTTTGCTGAAAACCTGAACTATAGACCTGTGATGATACTGGCCTTTTATATTGGGCAACTTTTGTCAAACTAAATCCTACTGTTTAACCACTTACTGAAACATAAATCAAGAACTCTAACCTATTGAACCAACATTTACTGTACATAAGCAATTAAATCCAAAGGGCTTTATTGGCTTGACCGAGCTCCGATTTATTGCCGGAGCACCATATGAATAGTGATATATTACAACCACAATTTGTTGTGGATTTTATTGAACACTGTTCAGGTAAAACGAGAAAAGAATAAACAATACATGTATGTATTTTTCACAATCGGAACATTTAACAAAGTGCTCATGAAACCAGAAGCAAAAAGTTATTTTAAATATTATAATTCATTTTATCTTAGCTTCCTTAATTTGAAATATAAATAAGATTTGTGTGTGTGTGTGTGTGTGTGTGTGTGTGTGTGTGTGTGTGTGAAAGAGAGAGAGCGAGAGAGAGGTTCCCAAGTGCGTTATTATTAAGGTACATGGACACAATTCTTTTCAAATATTATGTTGTCATAACAAACGTGAAATAAGTTTAACCAGAAAGTCTTATATTGCCAGGGGATGCAATATTGGTAATATGTTGCAGTCTATTAGATCACACATATTCAAGCCAGAATAAGCAGCTATTGTGGAATTGTTAAAGAATCATTGCAGAAGGAAACATTAAAGGTTTTATATTATATTTTGATGAAGTACTACGCTGACCCCCTGTTGTCACTCAGCTCCCTGATTTTTGTTGTGCATTTACTGGAGAGTGGAAAGTAATGAACGCATATAGAAGTGTTCCATTTGCCGCGTGGATCCTTCAAATTCAGCCCACTCACAACCAGCACTCTGTGCCCTTTGAATTACAGTGGCCTGTAATTTACAGAGACTCACACTGTCACATAACAGAAAAGTAAACTATTTCATTTAAGTCCAGACCCAGCTTCCAACTTTGCCATTAACCAGACGCGCTTACACAAAGTGACTCATAATAAATGTAAGTCAACAAAAATAAAAAATAAAAGCCTAGAATGCCTGTCAACAGTCTGATGAGGCTGCTTTAACATCTAACAGAAATGTCTAGTGACAAGGTCATCAAAATGCAAAGTAATGGATTGAATGCTTGATTGTTGAAAGCTTTCATCAAAGATGAGCCCTAACCTGTTCTAGAAAAGCCCATTTAAATTCAGTCAATAGATTTAGTCACATATGTGACACAGTGTGTGACTGCAGCATGTTTAAACACAACATACTATTACCAGTAGGTAATATATGGTGATGTTTTAAATGGTTTAAACAAATTTCTTCTACATTTTGTTTCAGCCAATGCAGCAACCATTCTACCATTATTATAGTTGGGAAACAATTAGGACCTATAATGGAGCCTTGAGCCACCCCACAGGCTCTGGTATGGTGCCCCCAAATTCACACACAAACCAAATCATTTATCAGTCTCTGGGTTGACAACTTATTAAATGCTTTCCACCAGTCAGGCAATAACATACAGCAGGAGCTCTCAACGGGTTTTTTTTTTTTTTTTTAAAGGACCTCTTAACTGAAAGAGAGATGGTACACGGACCTCCTTACTACATATATTGTATAAAATTAAGTTGCATAATAACTAGGCCTACAATAACGTGAAGGGCAGCCTAAATCCTTTATACATTCCTTTTTACAACACTGTTGAGCTACCATATATACAGAGGAAAACACCATAAAGCTCTACAAGTCAATGATCTATGTTCTTCTGAAACAGTGGGAGAACTCAAAACATTTTTATGTCTTTTCCGGAAATGTACCCTGTCTGATAGTACTGTATAGTTAGTTAAACCACAAATGACGGAGGCACTATCCCTCAAGAATGTGACTGAAAGAAGATTCAAACCAGACGCTTAATTGGTACATAATAAGGTCTGAATCAGGAGCTAGTTCAAATGCCTCAGGAACAACACATCTGCCTTGAATTAATATATTTATCATCATCATCATCATCATCATCATCATCATCATGTTTTATTTATTATTGTCAAAGTCACAAATAATGAAATGTAGTTGTAGTTTGACTACTGGAATGCAATAATGAAACACAGAAAAATTCACAGCATGATAACAGCTCATTTTGTTTGACTTTTGACCTGTTTGATTCAGTCATCCAGGTTGCACAGAAAGAGAAGGAAGCAGGAACTACTCCTGAAAGGGTTCTTCCGTGATGCGCCTTTTGGACCTCGAAATTAAACCCTCTCATATTATATGGCTTAAACAAGCATCAATGTTAAACACTGATGCGGTTTTAAATGTTTTATTACCACCACAAGTTTACAGACACTGTGACCTGAGTCGAGACACACACACCAAACGAGAGAAAACATATCTCAAACATAATATTTACAGTCTGTAATCTCAAAGCAGTTGCACACTGTTTCACACCATTCTGAGATTGATCGTGTCCCTGCTCTCTGCTCTCTCTCTCTCTCTCTCTCTCTCTCTCGTGGGGGTTCGAAAATCAAGCTTTTCCATTTAGCGCTCCGCTTGGAGGCATAATACACCACAGCTAACAGTTAATTCCAAAATGTCCAATCAGGCAGAGTAATAGTAAGCTTGTCCCACACATCAGCTTACCCGGTTTTGTTGTTACAGGGGTAAACAATTATAAATAAGTTATAGGTGTAATTTAGGAATAAATAAAAAACAAAATAATGTTAATGTGCTCAAGATAATCATGGGTCCTACAAATTACTTTTATGTACAAGTAATTAGCAACAGCAAGTGTTTTAAATTAAATGTAGCCTAATGATGGCAGTTTTTTTAATCTACATATTATATGATGGGTTTAATTAACACATCTGGCAAGTTGCAAAAATACTGATACTAAATGTCTCAAATGTTCAAAATGATCATGGACCTTTATTTGTTTTATGTACCACCCACATGTAGTGATTACAGCATTATTAAACTTATGTGTAGTGTTAGAGAAAGATAATGGTCTTGCTCAATACATAAAGTCCGCAATGACTTGAATCACAACACAATATGATTAACAACATTAACCAATATCAGTATCTTTCCCTAACCTTAACAAACATGCTCTTGATGTCTAAACCGAATCACAGACAGAACTCAGGATATTCATCTCTGGTGTCACACTCATGTATGCCTACCATCCACCTCCATGCCACTCTGGTGCATTGCCTGTGAACATAATCCAGGCAGCAATTACATTTGTCAGAACAACCATAATTTGGTAGTATGTGAAGATATTTACGAGTAGACATGGTTGGTTGTAGCCTGTGCTTTGGGTGGATGGTGTATGTACAATTGCATATCTGTGATTAGCAGATGAAAGTCATAATTTCAAACAAAGCAACACATACTTTATGACTAACATATACATAACATAAGGGGTTTATAAATGCTGATAAGGCTCACTGAAGGTGGTTAAATGAAATGTATATTGATTTGGCCATCTAAATTAAATGAGTGCTAGCCTTCTCAGTGCTGAGTGGACATTCATGCAGTCATGATTACATAGGAAGCCTTTTTTTTGAACACCCCATGCTTTTTTCTGTTACTCTGCAAAGGTTTGAAAACATGAGCCTCCAAACTATGAGCTCACACTGGACAAAAGGCACATTTATTTGCTTACCGCGAAACTTGAACATGTCTCAGCTTTAGCAGCGCTGCGCATTGTGTCAATGTCACCCTCTGGTTGGTCAAACAGTTTCATAAGCTGAACAAGCTAGCCCAACTGCTCCACTAGCAGGCAAAAATTAACCCTAAAAAGGCCACTATTCATGCACAGTTCTAACACTTTGTCTATGTTTTAATTTTCTTATTTACTCTGTTTTTGCATTTGACTTGCTGCTATCTTTTCCATTTTTGTGTCCTGAACACTTTCTTTAACCTCTTTGAGCCTTTTCTATTTGTACTTGTTGGTGAAATGAACACCTTGACACATGTCAAGAATTCAGCAACAATAACTTATTTTGGGTTAACTTATTTTGTCATCGTAAATTTGGTTTCTAAACCTTACGTGTAGCTTGCTGAGCTGAGCAACTCTCACTTAAAGAAATGCTACACATTGAGTAAAGATGATACAATTAGCTGGATCATAATATTCATCAGATTAATCATGCTTTAGATATAAAACCTATGGCCTGTTTCAGGAAGGAGGTTTAACAAACTCTGAGTCTATCCCTGAACTCTGAGTTGATTTACCCTGAGATAGGGAACTCTGAGTTTTGCTGATTTGAGTTGGTTCATTCAGAGCTAAGTGTGTGAACCACCACTATAAAAAGGCAGCATGAATGGATCCATGACACTACGATTCACCATGGTAACAACCACAAACAAACTGGTTAGCCGAAATACTCAAGAAATACTCATTCTTTAAAAAAGAATTTGCGTGGGTGAAAATGCTGCTAGAGTTGTATAGATAGAGTTGGTAGAGATGTGTAAGTTCCAATATAGTGTATTAATATCATATTTAATCATAAGTATAATATTGCTGGTGAAATGGTAATGAACCAATAATCTATTTAAAAAAAAGTAATAGGCCTACTACTCCCATTCTGAGGCTGCAGCATCATCATTAGAATTCATATTTTTTTTATTTCAAAGGGTTTTACATCATTCACCTGCACTACAGTGGAACTCTTTTTTAATGGCTCTTACTACTTTCTGTCCAGGGAACACTAAAAAAATAACAAAAAAATGTTTCAGAGCGAGTCACACTCTTCTGACAGCTCTGCATACTGTGGCTTTACTAATATGCACCGCATCACCAAAGTTGTCATTTGCAAAAAAAAAACGTAATGTGACAGAAAGACTCTGCTGGGATGTGAGAGCATGTCCACGATGGGTGACGTTAGTGATATGAGGATAAGGTTGTATAGGCTACATATCTGATGGACTGGGAAGAAAAATTATGCTGCTCAAACAGGTAGTTATCTGAAAATGAAAATACATCTACAGTTGGGGCATCAATATCATCTCGCAACGTGCGTTCAACTCCCTGCAAAGTAATACAGATTGTCAACACAAGGAAATGCCATCTTTTGAGAAAAAAACGTTTTATAGTGGGCCTAACACAGTTAATAAACCCACACTGTTTTTTATTCATGCAGATAGCAAACTGCTAAAATGCGCCTGCTACAGAGTGAATGAATGAATTAATTAATTAATTAATGAATGGATGAATGAGGAAATGGGAGAGCTGTTTCAGAGGGAGACAGAGAGAAACTCAAGGTTTATTGAAGAAAATCTGCTCCCGACCAGATTAGGTTCACAGGCTCAGTTACCATAGTAACTGACTCTAAGTTACCTCTCTTTCTGAAATGGGCTGGAGTTACCCCCCTCTCTCAGGTTTTTTCAACCTCCCTTTCTAAAACCTAAAACCCAGAGTTTCTCTCATCTCAGGGTTAACAAACTCAGAGTTTTTTTGTTACGTCTCAATTCTGACATACTTTGTCTCTGGTTGTATCTGTTCATCAAAATTACAAGTACACCACTGAAGAATATCAATTAAGAACTCATAATGTGAACACATTCACACAAGGATAACAGAAAAACAACTGAAAGAACGTGTTATGGTTTTGGTGTTTGCTTTGGTTTCTTTTCCTCCTTCTTTGTTTTTTTTCCATTCTGTCTCGTCTCCTTGTGTTTGTGTCTTAGTTTCCTTCCTGGTCTTGTGTGGTAGTCTGTCCTGTATTCCCCTGTGAGTGTCTGTATGTTCGGTTTCCTGTTTTATTTTGAAGGTTGGTCTCTATCTCGTCTTGTCTCTAGTCTCTATCTTCCAGTCTGTCTGATTGTCCTGCCCCGCCCTAATGTGATTCACCAGATGTATAACCTGTTCCTCATTACCTCTTGTATTTAACCTCTGTATTCCCTTTGTCTCTTGGCAGATTGTTTGTGTTTCTTTGTGCCGTACTGTTTGTCGTTCTGTCAGGAGTTTTCCAAGTGCTGTTCCCGTTCCCGTACCTATTTATCCCTGTACATTTTTCCTTGCCTTCATTCTCCTTTTTCTTTTTTCCGCTGGACCGTATTGGTATTTTTCCTTTTGGATTTTGGTTTTGGACTTTGTGGTACATCCAGTACGCCCTGTGTTTTTGCTATTTTCGTTTTTTGTGTACAATAAAACTTTGGACACTCGCCTGCCTGCCCTTCTCTGCTTTTGGGTCCTCATTCCGCTCACATCACAGAACTAACTTTTCTGCATTTGCCAAGTGTTAATAAATGTGACGTGTGAGTCACGGCCTGCAGAGTCTATCTCAGTTCCACACGTTTTAGGAGACACTCCATCAATAATTAAGGGAATGAATAATTTATAGGAAATCATTAGGGGTGACATAGCTCCCTGTCACCTTATAATTTTACACCTATGTTTGAAGTTAACATGCCGTACCATCTAACACAATATTTTCCCTAAAATGTGACACTTTAGACAGCACATTGGTATTTATTTTTAAATCATACCACCCTCAAAACATTCAAGTGACATATGAACCTGCTTCTTTAATTAAGATCTGTTTTTCTGTTGTCAGAAAGAAATTGATTTGCTTTCGGTTGCTAAAGTGTTTGGATATAACTCTAAATATGGACACTCCTGAAGACTGCCCTGATTATGCCATTCCACTGTATTATTTTGTTGAAGATTTGAATTTTAACCAGATGAAATCCTCTGTATCCCCCATTGTCAGGTGGGACTGAATGTGTCTCTGTGGAATATATTCAGTGACAACTTTCTTTTTTTTTGATTAAGCTCCCTCTGAATACCTTTTTTTTTTTTGCTCAGCCATTTTCTCTTATCTCATGCATTTTATCTCACCCACAGACATTGCTGGTATTTACAGGTCATACACAATGTGTAGCAGCAAGTTGCAGCATCATAGCATTTTATTAGAATCTTTGCCAGAAGACGTACATGTGGCTCCAGCGATAACATGTGTAGCCACTTATGATCTGAACAAATGTACACCATCACATTGTTTGTCGGATCAGGAGAAACAAGAATTGTCCATCACTGTTTCTTAAAGAATACTTTACAAAATGTCCTATAGGAAATCTGGTTTCAGTATTTTTTCATCAAACCTTCTACAGACATTTTCCCACTGCAGGCTGAGTCTTAATTATTGCATGCCCGTCTTTGCATATATACACAAGCCTAAGGCCCTTACCAAGTTTGAAATCAGGATGCATCATGCACAGCTTCACAGATTATCTTCGGTCTGATCACAAACATACTTATACAAAATTGGAAAATGACAATGCATGACACACTACACAACATTATTAAGATCTTGCTTGAGGCAGTGACGCATCACCTTATGCTTTTATCTGTCACGTACATGCTCATCTCTTCATCTGTCAGCCTCTTCCTCTCTTACAAACACTCTCTCTCTATCTCTACTTCTGCGTCTCTCTTATTTGAATTTCTTTCCAACCCTGGTGTAACCTCTCTCTTTGTCTGTAGACTACCTCTTAAAGTGCATGTATGGCACTTATTTAGCCACTTCTCAGCTAGGATTACTTTCACATTAGCTGTCCACCAAGTATGGATGATAAGGCAACACTTGCGCTGTGGCAACTATTTCAAAAGTTCCTTCATTTTTCTCTCAGGTGCTACTGTAAAAGTCTAGATTTTTGCAAAACTATCTGTTAGGAGAAATCTGATTTTTAACCACTCCACTGAACAGAGCACTAATATTCGCCCAGCCCTGCCAGGACCTTATTGTGACTGTCAGAAAGGGGCTAACCAGGGACAAGTTGGGGAGTTGAAGTAAGGCAACCTGCTTCGCTCTATTTACTTTCAAAGACCTTTCCTTCCTCTAGCGGATTTGTATATTCAGAATTACACAAACAAAATGCACAAAAAAATAAATGTTTGTTTTATAGGAAAAATTCATCTTTGGCATTCGAGAGAAACAAAATGGTGACACATTGTGCTGAACACACGTTAAATGTGCTGGTTCCGCAAATAAAACTAGCTTCAAGCTACCGTAAGCCTCACTGCTGCTGTCCAAACCTGTGCATTAATAATTTAGAGCGGCAAACCTTGGTGTCCAGTTTCCAGCCAAGCAAAATCAAGAATTCTGTGACCATGCTTTTTAACATCACAAATTATTCTAATGTTGTGCAACCTTTTGCAATTCAGTAAACATATCTCAGCTATTAGCTTATTTAATTAAAATAATCTTCATTGAAAGGGCTTACTTCAGGGTGAGATACTGAGAAAATACATATCGGGAGCTAGATTTCAGAGATAGGATAAGAAAATCCTATAATGTTGTGAAAAGAAGATTGGTTATACAGTATCTTCAAGTAACTCGCTAAACAAAGAGCTAAGATTGAGTGTTTCCCTGGAACACCTAGGCCAGCTTTATAATTAACGATGACATGGGAATGTCACTTTTACAATATGGGACCTTTTGAGACGTCTTCAGTTAAATTACTGATTACAAAGTGTGACAAATGGCAGAAGGTAAACAAATCAGACCGAAAGGTTATGATTGAATATCTGTTTGACCTGCAGGACTAACTGAAGCCAAATCGCCGTGTAGGCATTTCTGGGCAGCAGTTGAGCAACTTGTGCCAGGCTGGGACTTGGCAACCTTGTAAGTGTGAATTACACAGCAAAATGATGATGTTCAAGACAAGGTCAAATGGTTTTCAAACAAATCATCTGACGTAAATGCAAAGAGGTCAGTTTAGGCTGTGCGAGCATTCGTTATTCATGAGTGGTGAGAGGAAGCACACACGTCTCACCAAGTAGAGGACAAATGAATATAAACATCACCATCTCTCCTTCTCTTCTTACCTTTTGTGTCTGAGGAGATTTTACCCTTGGATCAGTCTCAAACATATATCAATATATTGACTGGAATAATGTGTTGAACTCCCAGAGGAATCCGTTTCCTTCCCTCCCTTACTTGACAGTGTGTAGAAGATTGAAGCCATCCTCTTTCTCATTCAAGGGAAACTGCACTGGCATTAAGATGTTTCAATCAGCTTGCTTTGAAGACAAGTAGCAATGAGAGTTCGAGCTAATGAGGATTTTCTGAAAGATCAAATAAGCTTTCAAACACCTTCAAAAGTATTGTACAATAAATTAAAACATACTCTGAAAATTAGTAGATATGCATGGACCAAAATGTGCCTCAATGCACACAAGGGCTCAAGTCCAACGAGTATGGAGACACAGTGTGTCTGCTCCCCATTCTTTATCTTGACTTTAAGTGACTGACTTCCCAATGGCTTAGCTCAGTTGGCTGGAAAGATAGATTTCTAGTGTTCCACACTTTCAGTAAAATCACAGGAACAAACAGTGCCTCTGTTTAATTTGTCTCTCACCTATCCACAAAATATGATTAATACATTAAGTTTTGTCAATTACAAGCCAGCAAAAACCAGGCCAGAAATAAGTAATATATCACTGCAGATGTAATTTAGAGTCAGCACTAGCAGCAGAGTGGAAACAAAGAGGAGGGCCCAAAGACATGACAAAAAAGCCACTGATGAAAGACTGGACTTGGCCAAGTACACCCGGCTCATTCTTTTACTGTAGTTTTCCGCACCTTTCTGTGCTTCTGCTGATACTTTGATCTCTCTCAATTAAACTCTCCACATCCACATGCTGTGCCACCCAACTTACAGTGCCTCAGTCATAAATTGTTTCTACCACAGAGGCAGCGGTCTAGGCAGTCTGCTTCCTGTGAACAATGTGGTCTGGCTAGAGTTTTGTTCATACACAATGACTCTTTTTCTTATATCCACTTTTTCTCACTGGTTTTTCTCAAACGAATAAGTACATTGCAATATTTTGGAAAACATGCTTATTTGCTTTCCGACGAGAGTTTAGTAAGAATATTGATAGCACTCTTATGTCTGTATTTTCAAATGTGAAGAAAGTACATCTCCAATTAGTAGGAAAAAAAAACTTGCTACAGGAAATGATTTGTGTTTGAAACAATGTTTTTGAAACATGTATAGTCACGTTTCAGAATATACCCAATATATTGATAGTTAATAGTTATGATAGATATAAAAGAAAAGTAAACATTGAACTGGTGCTTTTTTATTATTATGGATAATATAGTAGCCCACCCAAACAACCACATGTATATTCTAACCATAGTTCTTCCCATCACTGCTTTCCAGGGCCGTAGATTGCTTTCGGCCAGGGGTGGTGAAACTTTACCTGCTCCTGTGAGGCTCTTACTGAGCGGCTGGGTTAAAAAGAAAAAGAAAAAAATAAATATATAAAAAAGTATATATACTTGTGTATATTAGTCCCTTTCGCGTTTTGTATTGCGTTGGTTGGTAACATCATAGGACAATAACTAAGTGGTTTGTTTAAGTGGTGTTGCTGTTGCTAGCTGTATTGTGTATTGACAATACAAGGTAGGTGCTGCTAGTGAGTGAGTGAATCAGGAGTCGGGAGCTAAGCTCAAATATGAAGAGGAGCACTGGACATTTTTATCTGAGTGGGAGGAACAATATTCCGTTGTGGAAAAAATTGGGAAGCCTTTCTGCTTGATTTGCAAGACTTTGCTATTGCATTTTAAAGCATCCAACCTGGAGCACCATTTCACCTCACTCCATGCTAACATCGCCCGGGATTTCGTGAGAAGCAGACTCAGCTTTTTCAAAAATTTGCAAAGCACTCAGAGACTGTCATGTTAGCATCATATCAGGTAGCATGGAACATTGCTTGTGCTAAAAAGCCATACAGTGAAGGGGACTTTGTGAAGACATGTCTCAAAGATGTTATCGCTATCCTCGCGCCTGAAAATAACAATTAAAGCGGTCTGTGTCAGACCTGCAGCTGTCACAGCACACAGAAAATATCGGATACTAACAACTCCATTGAAACATAGTTACATACGGACCTTGAGAAATGCCTGTATTTCAGCATTGCTTTGGATGAGAGTTGTGACATTTAAGATAAGCCTCAATTGGCAATATTTGTACGGTGTGTGTCAGAAGACTGCACAATTAAGGAAGAGCTACTTGACATTGTGCCGTTAAAAGACAGGACCCGTGGCATCGACCTGAAAGAGACACTCATGACTGTTGCTGAGAAGGCAAATTTGCAGTTGTCAAAACTGACAGCAATAGCCACAGACGGTGCACCAGCTACGTTAGGAGCTGCAAATGGCCTTGTTGGGCTGTGTAAAGCTGACGACCGTTTTTGGACATTTCACTGCATCATCCATCAAGAGCATCTTGGACCACGTTATGAAACCAGTGCTAGATTTTTTTGAAATGTTTAACCCAGTGAAGCTGTTTCTAGGAGAGAAACATTAGGAATATCCTCACTTCATCCTCTTTTTTTTTTGGCTCTTTATGCTGGACTGGTTAGCCACCCCTGCTTTAGGTGACCTAGGCGATTGCCTAGGGCGCCAAATGGGTTGGGGGCGCCATGCTGCCCTTAGGTCTACTTCCCGATTAGAATGACAAGCGAAATAAAACGGGATGATCATCCTAGGGCACCCCCTCAGTCAAACATTTACTTGTCAACCTGATTATTAGATTGAATTGATGATTATCGTCCATTTCCTAATTAGGGAAAACTTAAAAAACTAATGATTTAGTTTGAAGTTACCGTGACGTGAGGTTTCCAGTCTATGGGTCAGACTCAAACACACGGAGCTCTGAAGCAGACCTGTGCGTTGCTTAGTGTCCACTCTCGCTATTAAAATAGCAGCTTCAGGTTTATAATGGACGTGCTCTGCTGTGGGCATGCTGCAGCAGATTTGCCCTATTTCTGTCGTAGTTTTTGGTTTCCACCTCTAATGTAGAGCAGCTTACAGCCACTTCCCTGAACTGTCATTCAGAGACCAGCGTCTCAAACGGGACTCTGTGTCGTTCAGGAGATCTGAGATCTACCGTATCAGCAGAGCAATCATGTAATGCACAGCAGAATATGTGCAGGTGGATTATTTTCTAAAATATAGTGACTTTATTCATGTAATAGTCTATTCTATTATCACATTGTTTTTATCAATATCACTACTCCTCCAAATCTCTTGAATGTGCACAAACAGAAATCTTGCTCAAAACACATCTGAAATATTACATTCCAGGGTTTTATTAATGAAATAAAATAAATCCATGTATCATTCAGGTGAATAATTGTCATATGCATATTTAATGAGGTTACTTCCCCCAATAAAAGCTGCAAAAGAGGGAAGAGTAAATCATGCCAAGACTACATGTGTGTTGACTCAGATAATTAGAAAAGTTGATCTACAGTAGAATAAATAGTTGAAAGCAATACAGAATGCCTGAGAGCCTTACTGCAATATTCCATTATGTTTTTATATTTGAATTGCAATCTATTTTTCTGCCTCCATCTTTCTACGGGTCCTTTGCTTCTCTCACAAAAAGTCAAGGGTGTTTTGTTTTTTACATTGCAATAAATCTACTGGACCATGAAATGTCATCCTCTCTAACATGATGCTTCACTTCCCCCCCAGGGGCAGAGGTGGTTTGGGAGGCCGTTGACATTTTGCTGCCACATTTTGGGATACTCTGTTATTATTTGTAAAGCTTAAACATGACTGCCACAGCTTCATTACATGCACTGACTGTACGCACATCAGGAGACAGAGAGAGAGACTTTTAACTAGGTTTATGGAAGAAGTAGGGCATTCTGATGAATATTTCTTACCTTACAGAATGAACTACCATACCTTTAAGTACATTTATAGAGTAAGTAATCCATTCTGATATTTCCTAACTGACAGAATGAGCTACCTTACTTTTAACTACATTTATGGACTAAATAGGGTATACAGATAGGTGTTTTCTACCTGACCTGAACCACCCTACTTTTAATTTTTTTTTGGCCATGGTTTAACCATGCACCACATTTTATTAAAATAATATTTAAGGAAAAATCTGTGTAGAGCTATTTGAAAATGTCTTCCTGGTTTTCTTTAAACGTATCTATAATTGTTATTTATCTCAATATACAGACTTTTTGTCTGTTTACTCATATTTTTTGTTTGCACCAAAGTCCATTAGTCCTGAATCCTAAATTGTAAAGCAATAAGTCCCAACTTAAGTGTCTGGAAATTAAAAGCATTATATCAAGTAGAATTCCTTGACATTTTTGTTTCATGTCTAACACATTAACCACAACCATCCCCCAAACCACCAAGCACTTCTTTGTAGTGGGGTTTTATGCCAAACAAAGTGAAAACACAGCTTGACTCAGCCAACACTGATCAGTGCCTGGCCTCCAGAAAGTGTCAGTCAAGGAAAGCCATGGGAACAGAGTCCTACCAAAGCCTGTACGGTCTTTCACAGGTGATGAGCTGACAAGCCATGGGAAATGGGAGGTTCGTGTTCTGTCTGATTAGCCTGAAGCTGTAAGAGAGGCTCCTGGGTTGTTACATTGCTGCAGTCATACACTTTTGCTGCTTTCTAATAATAATTCATTACATTTATATGGCGCTTCACTCAAAGCACTTTGGGGTGTGTAGCACCCAACATGCAAACTCCACATAGGCGCGGGAACCCTGTGCCTTCTTGCTGTGAGGCCAATGACCATTGGGCCACCATGCTGCATTCTGTTATTACTAGTTATTTGTTGGAAAGTGTCTGTTGATATTTTACATCAGAAAAGTGTGTGACATGTGATCTCCTGAGCCAGTTCCAAGCAAATGCAGTATAAAGTGCTTTTTAAGCTACTAAGTGAACTTTGGAGCTAAGATTTTTTTTAGAACACATACTGTGCTGTTCCTAGCGGTCAGATATGAATGTTTATGCTCAAAGGTTTACAATCAATCATACTACCATCTCAATTCAGAGAACAAATAAACTCATAGCAACAACACCTCTGTCAAAAACAACCTAGAACAAGTCATCCTGATAACTATTTATTTCTACAATATCTGCACATGACAATTACAACATGGCAAATATTCTCTACAATTACCTCAAAAGTTATATTATACTGAAAGTTATATTATCCTGAAAGCACAATATGGCAAACTCAAGCCCATAAAGGACAGATGGGCATGTTGACCTGAATGTAATATTTCTTGGTAATACTAACACAAGGTAGTGTCCCCACTTTATACTTGTAAAGGTTAACTTAACATCCCATTTTTTTAAACAGCTTGACAAAAAACAATGGCCTTTGTGCATTACAGCAACATTGTACAAGCACTTGCATACATCATGGCGTCTCTGTTGCAAACTATCCAGTGTGGCCTGCATTTGGCAAGGAGGAGAAGGGTTCTCTGTCTGAGCTGTCGGCTTGGCCAGCAAGTGATATTTGAGACTCGACGTACTCCAACTCAATTCACATCGACAGTACATGCAAATAACTTTGGTCTTGTCGAGAACCATCTGGAAGGGCTTTGAAACTTATCTTGCCATTCAAAAGACGGTTCTTTATCCATTTCAGCTCAAGGAGGTTTGTTTCTGCTTGTAAATGTCACTGATATAGTGCAATAATATTCTCCTGCACAGTATTATTTTTTTTTCATGTTAACAAGACATTGTAGTTCTAGTGTCATTTTGTGGTTTGTTCTGCTTTTATTTTGAAAAGCGCCGTTTTCTTCTTCTGATATTTTGTTTGCAATGCTACACTTCCGACTACACTCTCTTAACCATATGGTGCTCACGCAACGTTGGAGCAAAGGTAAAAACTCGTAAACATGTTTGTAGTTTATCATATTCGTCCATATGAGTCTTGTAAGAAAAAGTTTACTTTGTGATTTACCTTATTATTCTTGTAGTGTTTGCATGTGTTATTCCTAAGAGCTCCAAACTGTGGGGATGTGTCAGGTTATTAGCACCCTTGGAGAGCGGAGTAAGGTATGAAAGAAAATATGTGAATATGATTAATGTGTAAAAGTTTATGAATCTACATTGAAACATTTTGTATATCTGCTTTCTGTAGTTTTCACAGTGTTCTTGATACGAATGGTGCCAGGTGCTCCTAAAGAGTTTGAAACTATTTGCTTCTGAATCGACAAATCCGAGGGGTCACTACACTGCTAGCCATAACACAACCTTACTGCTGCATCGCTTCCTGATGCCAAGCAATGGAGCGGCCCGAGGCCAAGATTAATTTGGGGATATATATATATACACATACACAAGTATTGTATGTACTGTAGGGTTAGGAGATAAAAAGCATGAAAGTCGGACAAGCCACATGCTTCCCTTTCTTTTTCCTTACTGCTTGCTACATAAAAAGATAATTTCCCTTGACAAGCTTGCTTGATTTAAGATTATAGTGTAAAGTTGAACACTTAATAGGAAATTCACTTTTAAACAAGATAAAGTAACACTTTTCGGTAAGAACCAAATAATTTGCAGTGTACATAAAGGGCACACTATGTCCAGCATTGGTACTGAAGTTTGTTGTTACGGTAGAACAGTAGGACTGAAATGCACGGCTCAATAACAGGATTTATTAGGGAAACAGGAATTAAGGAGTGGGAAGATGGGTGCCAGGAACAGGGAAGCGGAGGACTGGAGGGAAACTTGGGACATGAAGATATCTGGAGAATGGGAGCCGAGACGGGAGGTGGAACATGGGAGAACCGGGAGCATGAGCCGAGGAGGAGACACGGACACAAGGAGTGGAGAAGGAGGCTGATGGAAGCGAGGCACTGTGGGTGGAGGACCGAGGGTTGAAGCCAGGATTGAACTGCAGGAAAGAAAACAGAGAGATGAGTACATGGAACACGAGGAGACGAAACTTGTAAGATTTACGCTGACGAGGTTCACCAACATGACTGGAGCAACAATCAGGTGAATAGTTGACGAAGAGCCAAGGTAGACATACTGTGGGAGATTGTTGATGAAAGGCAGGTGTGACCAGCAGGAGCAGTTGATGATTGATGACGAGCAGGTGTGCTTAGTCAGCTGGCTTCGACAGGAAAGAGGGAGAAACCAAACAAAACAGGGAACAGGGCAGGCCCACAGAAAATGCAGGAAAAATAGTGAGTGAAACTATAAACTCACGGCCAGCTGGACCCCAACCATAATATTTCAATCAGGAGAGACATGTTTGCCAAAATGCAAATTGTACACCTAAACAAAATGTATAGGGGTAGAGAACCATCAGACCCCCTCGATGGTATCTAGACACTGGTGGTGGTGACAAAGGAGCCCCAAGACCAGACCTAAGGAGTCTACTCCTGTTCCTCGAGTCTATCACTATCCTGTCTCAGCCCTAGCCATCCTATTGCAGGTCCCTCATCATCCTACTCCTGTTCCCCGAGTCTATCACTATCCTATCTCAGCCCTCACCATCCTACTAGCACCCAGGTCCCTCACCATCCCATCAGAGCCCTCGCGATCCTACTGCAGCTCCCAGTTGTGTCACCATCCTATCAGAGCCCTCACCATCCTATTGCAGGTCTCTCAGCATCCTTGTTCCCGTTGGCAAAGAGGAAAATAGTGTGATGTCATAGAGCCACAAAGTGCACAAAGGAAGACCAGATTGTTAGATGGGTCAGCAAAATAACCCTGTCAAACTAGGGAAATTACTATCAATAAGCAGTAAATCTCTGTTTCAAGATCCTCGTGAAGCTTTTCATTAGTGGCACATTTAATAACTTTCTCCCTTACTGTGTTATAGCTTCCAATTCTTCCAGAAATTAATTAAAAGAGTCAGCCAGAACATCTACAGTCATTGTAGCTGCAGTTGGTAATGACAACTATATGTGTACTGACATTTGTTTTGGCATCCTGCTGAAAAGTTCATGTGTTTAATCATGACGTAATGCTTTTAAAGTTTTTTACAGAAAAATTCCTTTCACTTCAGCTAATCAAATTCAAGTGCTGGTTTCACACAGCTCTTGGAGTATACCATTAAGGAAGTAGTCTTGCTAACTGCTGGCCTTATTTAAATTTTTATTTTTTTATTAATTCAGGACAATGCACAGCAGTACACGTAAATGTGCCAGATTGTAGCCCGAGGGCTAATTTCCATCTGCAATCCAATAGGCAGGTTGGAGAGACACTCAAGAATACATAGAATAGTAACATTTAGTATTTAAAACAAGAAGAAACAAAAAGCAAAAAACAAGAACAGTACAATTAATTAGTAGAAGTTGAAATGGAAACACAAGTTAGCGGTGGTTACACGTTTGGTTAGCTCTAAGCCACAGCTTTACCTGGCTCTTAAAGGAGGCCAAAGTGGGACTTTCCCTTATAGTTGGGGGAAGTTTGTTCCATAATACACTACCTTTTAATAGAGGCATTATGGCTGAAGGAGGTTTTTCTGAAAGGAACCTCACAGTCCCTGTTTACAACAGCTCATGTGATCCAAGTGTGTCAATATTTAATAAACTCCAGCAGTGGAGGTGGTGTTAGGCCATGAAGTACTTTATAAATTAAGCACAATGAGGAACATTTACAATAATTATCAAAACTCAATAAGATATATTTCTCTAAGATATTGCAATGATAAGAGCAAGTTTTTTTTTTTTTTTATCCAGAGTCTTAAGTGCCTTCTTGTACAGAAGCTCAACTGGTTTTAAGGTAGTAGTACCCAACCTAGACCAGCCAGTGATGCAATAGTTCAGATGTGAAAGTATCATTGAATGCAGAAACATCAGAGCAGCTGTATCTGATAGAGATCCTCTGATTTGTTTAAAATTATGAAGATTGAATTTGATCCTTTTTGGATATCATTTTAACATGGTTTTTAAAAGAGAGTCTAGAGTCTATAATCACACCTAAATATTTACATTCATTAACAACTTCCAACTCTTCTGTGCGCAACATCACCCCCGATTGAGCAAGCATAACAGTAGAAGATATGTATGAAAACAGTTTTTTTTTTTACATTTAAAGAAGACACAATCTATTGAGCCATGTTTGTATGTGTAAGAGCTGTTGAGAGAACACGTGCTGCCTCCACAGGATCTTTTGCTTAAACTACAGTGTCATCGGCGTAAAGCTGGACATTAACATGTATACATTATTCAGGTAAATCATTAATATTTAGAGAAAATAAAATGGGCCCCAGTATGAAGCCTTGGGGGACTCCTACTGAACAACCCGTATAAGCAGAACTATCCCCGCCCACCACAGTGCATTGTTCTCTGTGAGACAAGTATGAGTAAAACCAGTTAATAGTTAATTAACTAATAGCAGAAAAATTTAATCGTGACAATTTAGATAGCAGCATTTATTTTATTTTTTTACGTATTAATTAGGTTGCGAGTTACAGAGTTATAAGGAAACCGAATTCAAGATGAGTGCAGCTTACTTATTATTGCAACCTTGACAATTAGAGTAGCAATACAATTTTTTCTGTTTGAATTTATGTGTATGAATGTATATATATGGTTTGATGTAGTTAATTTTTTGTAAATTGTGTTGCTTTGACATAGAATCTAATAGTATGAATCTAAAGAAAGATATTTAGAAGATATTGATCTTTGGTATGAAAGGTCTTAAAATTGCCCATATTAACATATGCAGTCTCAGGAATAAATTAAGTGATTTAACAGATATACTGCAACCAAACTTGCACTTATTGTCAGTGTCTGAAACCCATTTCGACTATACAATTAATTATGCAACTTTGATGAATGATAGATACATGTTTAGAAATGATATATAGAGGAGGAGTTGCTATTTATTTGTTAACATCATATTCCTGTCAAAGTGATGCAAGACTTAATGTATTCTAGTATTTAAGTAATTTGGCTAAAAGTTAGCCTGAAACATCTTAAACCAATACTCAAAGGACGCTAGTATAGACCTCCAAATGCAAATAGTGAGTATTTGGACAAAATATGTGATATGCTAGATCATGCTAGTAGTATGACTCTTGAAACTTACTTAATGGGTGACTCCAACATAGATTGGAATTCCTCTGACTGCCCTAGGAAAATCAAATTAATGAGCACAGCAATGACATTTGGATTATCATAAGTAATTACTAAACTGACTAGAATATGTATAAAAAGGGATGGCACTCAATAAGCTTTTCACATGTTTAAAAATAGACTAGAATTTTGGTCAAATTGTTTATCTGTGCCAATTAGTTGCAGTGACCATAATCTTAAAAATACTACACAGCCACACAAGATACATTTGTGAAATACATTGATAAATAAGACCATGGAAGGTAAATCAAATAGCTTTAAATTTAAGAGTGTCAGTGTTTCTAAAGTTGAATTACTTCTGATGAATTGTAAAAACAAACCACCTGGTGTTGACTATCTCGAATATAAGTTGCTTAAGCCTATTGCTCCTGCTATTGCTCATATAATGAATGTGTTTTATGGAAAATATGTCTGCAAGCATGGGAAATATGTAAAGTTGTGCCATTACCAAAGCATAAGAAAATAACAACATAGATGTTAGGTATCTTTTGATATTTATTGCCCCTCACAGGCCACATCTGGGCAAAATTAAATAATGCTTGTTAAGCACTATAGCAAAAATAAATAACATATACACAAGCATATCTACACTCTTTGTAGTGCAAATAACGTAAATGGCCTGATGTTTATACTTCTGCGCTGGTGTATGGGTGATAGAGCAAGAGAAGTGGGAGTGTGACAGCGATTTGCTGCTCTAGAGTCACGACTCTAGAGTCATAGTGAGAGAAACAAAGTGCCTCGCCCCCCTATGTTTTCTGACCATGGTGGAAAATCTTTAGCAGGAAGTTCACCCTCTCCTGATTTCATAACGCCATACCTGTCTCTCGTTGACTGACTCGCTTGTGTTATTCGTTGTGTCCGACTATGTGTGCTTTTGAACACCTACCCAACTTTACCTCTGATTGGCTTACTGCCGTTATTTTGAATTTTTTGCAGTTATATTTAATATCAAGGTAGAGTTGAGTGCAGATCAGTGGCGACAGCGGCAATGATCAGCTAGAAACTGTGTAGGAGTTTTGAAGTACTAAAGTAGTTATTAGTTTCATGCTGAGCTGAGGAATCGGTAGAGCTTGTCAAGTAGCAACCAGTACTTGCAGTACACATACAATAAATGCTGTGAATGAGCAGAAACTTGATTTGGATAGAGTTGAGGAAGTCATTTTATGTTTTGAGCCAAAGTGATTAATGCGTAAAGAGAAAAAATGTTTCCAAGAGAACCAGCATATATTGTAATCTTAATAGGAATAAGAACACATTTAATGCAGCTAAAATTACATTCCAGTCTGCAAGTCAATTAGAATTCATAGGCAAGTTTTGTCTGATCGGTCTGAATTTAAATCACTCTCATTTCAAGGAGCTGAAAATGGATTTGATCTGTGTATCAAGTAATCCTACTTGTGGATTGTTATACTGCGTTTGGAGAAGAAATGGTCCTA